>CM062296.1:804160522-804829403 GCA_031216915.1 Pictodentalium vernedei
GTACCATGACCAGAGCTGTAGGTTTTTTAAATTTCTTGTTCGGTTTCGGTTTTGGTTTGTCAGGTGGAGTAAAACCTCGGTTCGGTTCGGTTTTCGGTTTATTCATGAGGCCAAATGAAATTCAATAAAACTCATTCTTATGTCCGGAGTCCTAACTGAATGGCAGTGAAATTGAGTGAAACTCAATGAATGCCCGAAATAAGCTATAATACATGAAGAATCAGGAAAGGCCAATATAATTATTACCTAAATATACAGAATTTTTATTCTGCTTGGCCATTTTTCGAGGTCTGACACCTACACGCAACTTGAGGAAAGCTGCAAACACAACTAAACTGAAATGTCGGAAATTCACAGAATGTAGCCTTCCCCAGAGTAGTGAGAGTACCCAGACACTGCCATTGGCAGTGTCTGGGGTACTATCACTACTCTGGGATGGTTACATTCTGTGAATATCTGCAGCAAGAGAGTATTTAATAAAAAACGAAAAACCTTAGATTACGGGATGCCGACGGTTTCGGTTTCGGTTTTTTAAAAAAAACTAAAAACCTCGGTTCGGTTTCGGTTAACCTACAGCTCTAACCATGACACACTAGTGGCTCTCGCTCAGATGGGCATGCCGTGGTGTGGTCACTGCCCTGTCCATTTCTTCTAATTCAATCATCTTCCAACCCGAAGGCTGGCCTTCGGGTTGGAGAGGGTTGAAGTAAAAGAAATGGACCGAAGGTGGAATTCTTTCTCTAAATGTTGTTTGGATTGCAAATAATATATTACTGGAATATCTGTATACTGACACCTTTGTTTACGCCCATTTAACTTATTGTGTAACCGCGCAACATATCTGTGGAAATAAGTGGAGGGGCACGTGTCCCATGTGCCCCCCCCCCCCACCCCCCGGCTCTGTCGCCCGTGGCTACTCCACTTCCTGGAGTTTCCAGGGCGAATAACTCTTGACAATTGATCTGTATACGACTGTATTACCGGAACGCTCACAAGCAGCAAAGTGTCGCAGCTTCCGACGAGATAGTGGGGTGGGGGTGTTTGCCACCCATGGCCCTATCTGTCGGATATTTTTGTTGTCTACTGGAAATATTGCTGGTGGCTTGAACGCCCACATTCTCCCCCCCGAAAAGCCTCTAATATTTGGAAAAAATGACCATTTGGCAAAACCACAATTTTCATTGTGCAAAAATACCTTATGTTTGAAATATTTTTTGTATGAAACTGCTCGTTATAGCTAAATGACAATCAGGGTCCGACATAAGCCGTAACCCATAGGTTAGGTTATGGGGGAGGTTACATGTTTCTATAAACTCGAGACCTATTATTAGGTTACGAGAGGAAACTGATTACCTTAATAATTTACCTTATATCTACACTACAGAAACCCTACAGGTTACGGTATGTTAGGCACACCGTAACCTATTTTAAGGTTACGGTGTATGAAGCTTATATCAGTCCCTGACAATCGAGTAGCCATGTAAACGACAAATTCTATATTATGGTTATTATTTATTTAATATAAATAAAGAATTACTTTTCTTGTGATGAAAGTAGTTCTTTAAAATAATACTGACAAACATATGCCAGGAGACCCCCCCCCCCCCCCCCCCCCCCCCCCCCCCCCCCCCCCCACACACACACACCACCACACCACATCCGCAGAGAGAAAAGTGGATGGATCTAAATGTGCAGGGGAAAAACAAAATCATTTCACAATGTATGCCTATTATAGAACGTTTCGTGAAACTGGTTGCATTTTTTTCAAGTTAACTCGTCCATAAAGTCCACCAAGTTTTCAATAAAAAGAGGCAGAACTCCCGAGAAAATTTGGTGAATATCGAACTTGACTGAGATCTTTGTGAAAACCCGATTACATTTGTTTAAACTATCGCGTTACAAACTTTCATTATCAGTCAAACGCCGAATTTCAAACAAAACAAGGTATAACTCCTACAAAAGCCGAGAAAATTTGGAAATATCGATCGTGATCAAAATCTCATAATGTATGCCTGCAGCAAGTTTCGCAAAAATGTGATAACATTTGTTCAAGTTATCGCGTCCACAACTGTTCATAACACTTTTATCAGGTAAACACAGGGTTCTAATGGAAGGGGCATAACTCCTACAAAAGCTGACGAAATGTGGTGAATATCGAACCTTGACAGATCTTCAAATGTATGCCTGTAGCTAGTCCAAACTTGGACCCACAGTCCGTAATATAATTTTTGGCGTTGGTACGGCCTGCAGGCCGTACCAACGCCAAAAATTATATTACGGACTGTGGGTCCAAGTTTGGACTGCAGGCCGCACCAACGCCAAAAATTATATTACGGACTGTGGGTCCAAGTTTGGACTAGCCTGTAGCAAGCTTCGTGAAAACTCAAGCATATTTGTTTAGGTCATCGTGTTCACAAAGTCATCACCAGACAAATACCAAATTTCAAAATAAAATGGACACAAAGCCCAGGAGAATGTGGTGTATGTCGAACGTAACTAAGATGTCATAATGTATTATTTATTGTATAGCTATGGCAAGTTTCATGAAAATCTAATTACATTTGTTCAAGTTATCGCGCTCAAAAAGTCATTATCACACAAAACACCCCGAGTGTGGTCCCGTGCGATATGTAAGCTCCCAAGAAGGACCTCGGTGCGAAAACACCCCTAGAGGGCTTCAAATGGAACATGATTTTTATTTTTTCCGGTAGCGGAGTTCCCGTCAAGGAAAAGGTGATAACTATCTTCACCTTACCTTCTCACTCTTGAGTAGGGTTGTGATTTTTTAGATATTTAAATTTCTGTTTAAAAAAAATCGATTTTTAAAAAATTTAAATCGGACTTTTTTTTATTTAAATCGATTCATTTGATTTTTATTTCCATTCTATAAATTATTCATCAGAGGATAACCTTTTCTCAAATGATTCCTTTAGTTAAGAGAAACAGAGTGTATTGGCAGTAGTTTGTATCAAAACTTACCAAAGAATGGACACAAATAACTGATACTAAAACATTTACTTGTGTTAAACATTTCAGTCTATGAGGTGACATGAGGGGAAGAATTCCAGAATGCATTTGGCGTAGCGTTGACATATGGCATAGATGGAAATAGAGAGGAATCATTGAAACTTGTGTTTTCCTCATTGTTACAGTATTGCTGGAAGGAAGATGACTTCTTGAAAAATCATTTTTGATACTTTTGATACTTAAATCACTGATCATTGTTCTCCAGAGTTGATTTTGTATTGTTGATGGGTTCACTGAAAGATTATCATATACATGGTTGAAAATCTATGTTCACTTTCATATAATTTTATTCATATCAGCTGAAAATTATATATAACTTACAGAACTTATTCAGGAACATTTAACTTGCCTACAGCACGTTCCAGTAGTCAAGACACAGTGGAATGTTTATCCCAACTCCATAGATTAGTTCTAACTGTCATAAGCAAGGACTAATTACTGTATTTCAACAATTAATATGCATTCCATCTTGTTTCAGCTCATTTCCAAGTTGTTTTGAAAATATTCCTGAATATCTGTAAATTTTTGATTTGAATCGATGATTTAAATCAATTGATTTAAATCAGCCAATCTGCTCTTAACGTCCCGAAGTGCAAAGTTTATCGTAGCCAGGGACCAAGGCTAGGCCCGCACCTCCCGCGTGAATATTAAGACCGTAAATTATTTTTTAATGCAATACGTTAACCCATTACCTGACGAAGCGGCCGCATCCACCCACGCAATGTACAATTTCAGCAGATGGATTTAAATTTAAAAAAATCCTCGTCTAATCACGTTCCATGATATGGTTTTGTTGAATGTTCTTAAAATTTAAAAATAGGCCGATGAAATCGTCAGATGTGTACCCATACGCGCAACTAGTAGAAAGCTGTATGACGAGGGCCACCACGGATGCTGACATTATGAACACCACACAAGGTATGGGTACATATAGAAATGGATTGGAGGAGTGTCTAATTTGATGGATAAAGGGTTAATATCTCCGGATCAAATTATCAGATTTACATAAAAAACTATACAGCACAGCACATCAGTAACCTGAATAAATATATAAAGAAACATGACAATCGGATTGATCTATTTTGAGTTATCTCATCGCCAAAGGGATTGGGGGAATTTTCAATTTGAAGGATAAAGGGTTAATATCTCAGGATCAAATCATCAGATTTACACCAAAAACTATACAGCTCGGCCACATCAGTAACCTGAACACAAATATAAAGTAACTTGACAATCCAAGTAATATTTTTCAAGTTATCGAATGCCAAAGGGATTGAGGAATTTTCAATTTGAAGGATAAAGGCTTAATATCTCAAGATCAAATCATCAGATTTACACCAAAAACTATACAGCTCGACACATCAGTAACCCTGAACACAAATATAAAGTAACTAGACAATCCAAGCAATATTTTTCAAGTTATGGAATGCCAAAGGGATTGGAGGAATTTTCAATTTGAAGGATAAAGGGTTAATATCTCAGGATCAAATTATCCGATTTATACCAAAAACTATACAGCTCGGCACATCAGTAACCTGAACACAAATATAAAGTAACTTGACAATCCAAGTAATATTTTTCAAGTTATCGAATGCCAAAGGGATTGGAGGAATTTTCAATTTGAAGGATAAAGGGTTAATATCTCGGGATCAAATCATCAGATTTGCACCAAAAACTATACAGCTCGGCACATCAGTAACCTGAACACAAATATAAAGTAACTAGACAATCCAAGCAATATTTTTCAAGTTATCGAATGCCAAAGGGATTGGAGAAATTTTCAATTTGAAGGATAAAGGGTTAATATCTCAGGATTAAATTATCAGATTTAGACCAAAAAACTATACAGCTCGGCACATCAGTAACCTGAACACAAATATAAAGTAACCTGACAATCCAAGTAATATTTTTCAAGTTATCGAATGCCAAAGGGATTGGAGAAATTTTCAATTTGAAGGATAAAAGGGTTAATATCTCAGGATCAAAATAACAGATTTACACCAAAAACTATACAGCTCAGTACATCAGTAACCTGAACACAAATATAAAGTAACTTGACAATCCAAGCAATATTTTTCAAGTTATCGAATGCCAAAGAAATGGATACGGACGCCGGACGGACAGACGGACGGACGGACGGACAGACGGACGGACAAAGGATGGACGAACGACGGATGGTCACCCCGGATGCCGGCATTATGTGTACCATACATAGTATGGGTACACATAAAAAAATAATATTTAAAACTAGATGTGGCCTGTCCCAACTTGGGATCAAGAATACCCCTCCCCCCCCCCCCCACCCAACCCCACGACACAGTCTGTTAGTGGGCAACAACAATACCAAATACCATTGGTATCCTTAGAGACATTCAAAAGTTCTGTGCCGGACTCGACTTGTTCAAGTTGGATTTGGATGTGGGGGTATGTAAACTTAAACTATGTCTGTGACCTTGACCTTGTAGACAGGCATACCGTCCTTATTCGCGACACACCCCCCGGTACCTAGTATCAATAATATCCTTCAAGGCTATCAACAGTTTAGAGCCGGACACAAACTTGTTTATAGTGTGATTTGGATGCGAGGGAGGAGGGGGTATGTGAACTTGAACTAAGTCTCTGACCCTGACCTTGTGGACAGACACTCCAACCTTATTCGCGACACACCCTCTGGTGGTGGGCAACATTAATACCTTCAATGCCATCAAAGTTCTGAGCCGGACACGATTTGATATAGTTGGATTTGGATGGGGGGGGGGGGGGGGGGGGGAGGGGGTATGTGAACTTGATACTAATATCCCTCAAGGCCACCAAAAGTTCTGATCCGGACACGACTTGCACCGACGGATGGTCAAATTGATTCCTAAATACCCCCCCCCCCCCCCTTCCCATTAACTTCGTTCGCGGGAGTATAATAATAAATTTTGACATGGTCTGCGTTGGGTAAAGGCATAAAGACAAACTACGTCACAAATTAACTTGAGGTTTTACCATCCTAATCTGAACTATTGTGCCCTACTCATGAATTAGAGCTGAAACGGTTAACCGATTAATCGATTAATCAATGATCAACATCTTGCTCGATCTAAAAAGTAATTGTTCGATTAATCGTTACTTTTGAACTACTGTATTATATGGGTCAGCAAAGAACAAACTTCCTTCAAATCAGGCAAACATTGTCACAGTGACTCATATCAATTATATGAGACAGAGAAAAGCATGCAAGTTACTTGCTGACATACTTGTTTACATTCTTAACACTTTACCCATTGCGGGTAGCAGACGATACTTTCAAAATAAATTCATAAATTACTAAAAAATTTTCAATGTTTATCTCAAAAACATAGCTGATGACCCCTCATTGGAACGGGCTCGACGGGTCATAAGCTATGTTTTTGAGACAAAAACTGAAAACATAATAAATTTGAATGGAGATTTTTGTATACAGGTCTAGTCGATTTTGTTTGTTACGTTAGGTAAAGGGTTGATGTTGTAGATTATCAATGGCATGGCAGTTATTCAGATATCTGTTCGGACAAGTAATTAAACGGTTAACCGAGGTTAATCCACGTGATTAATCTATCAAGAAAACCCCTTAACCTTTTACCCAACGTAACGTCCAAAACCGGCCAGCGCTATTCTCAAAAATCGCATATTAATTTTCAAAATATTTTCATTTTTTGTCTCAAAAACATAGGTTATGACCCCTCGTTGAAACGAGCTCGTCGAGCTCGTTCCAACGAGGGGTCATAACCTATGTTTTTGAGACAAAAAATGAAAAAAATTAGTTATTCAAGATTTTTTTTGCAAGTGTCGTCTGCTTTTCATGTTAGGTAAAGGGTTAAACGTTTCAGCTCTATCACGAATAAAATAACAATGGGACGTACCTCACTTCCATGATCTTCTGCTTTTAGATGATTCATTTCAATTTCTCTGAACTCCTCTTCAGATACTTCTTTGCCATAAAAATGTAGAAACAGCTTCTTCTCTGTATGTTCATAAGAGGCAACATGATCTTTATCTGTAAATATTTGTTTTTCCAAGTCGAGGGCTACTTCTTCTTCTAACTCCCTGTTCAATCCAACCACTGGATGTTCTCCAGGTTCGACAAGTCCCCCAGGAAATCCCAGCAGACCATCAAAACGCATATGCATCTGAAAACAGGAACAAATTCTGCAATGACAGTACTTCACACAATGCATACCAACTGACATCTCTGTCACCACGGCTGATTCGAGCCATTTCTGTCTGTTTCTACGTATTTGTCTATCTCATTAACTCTACATATCTGTATTTGTCCTCCCGATGCACCCCTCTCTCTCCATCCATGTCCCTCTCTCGTGCTCTCTCCATTTGAGAGAGGGAGAGGGAGAGAGAGCAGAGAGAGAGAGAGAGTTCGAATCGACAGAGATATGGTTAAATATTTGCAACCACGGTAACTTTTTCTCGTACGCCTAAAATATTAGAAGTGGGATATGTCTAATAATTTCGACGCCACATCTCAGACCTGAGGTGTGACTATCAGATACATCCTACTATTGATAATTTATCAAACTTCAAGCAGAGTATAGTTTCCCATTGATACGTTTCAAACACCACTGCCACGAGCAAGGGCGTAGCCAGGATTCTGTAATAGGGGTTGCCTAACCATTTTCTTTAGGCGGGGTGTGTGTAAAGAGGATATTTGGGTTTCGAGGGGGCTCCCCTAGTCCAAATTATGAACCTCGAGTCGTTGCTCCTCCTCCAACTTCAAGGAAGTGGGAGGGGGGGGGGGGTAACGACCGCAGGGTCCTATTTAGGACTAGCCCGCCACATCCCCGAGAACATTTTGCAAAATATAGTGCTCTAAGAACGAATCTGTAGCGTGTGTAGCCCCTATAGTTGCGAATATTTTGGGACTCTATGTTGTGTGAAACTTGCATCGGGCCAGTGTGTGTGTGTGGGGGGGGGGGGGGGATATTTTAGAGAGGTCAAGGCCCCAGTCAACCCCATAGCTACGTCACTGGCCACAAGTTACTGAGCTATCGATATCCAAATTTAGATTTACGGTCAAATTGTTGTGGGTCTGAATGATGAATGATGACATTTGATAAGAAGGCACTTCACTCGCGAAGGGATTCAGAACAGTCGACGCGCGCTCATTTTCACTCTTTCAGTGATTAAAAGAGGCGCGCGATAGGCGGGCCTAACCTATTCACTAAATAAATGCGAAAATGGGCGCACACCAACCCTTCACCCTGAAAATTTCGAAGCTAAGGATTGAATGAACCCTTTGGTCCACAGACAAGTCGGTGGTTTCGATTACACGCTACAAAAATAGTCTCGGAAAGTAGGAATTTAATTTTGTTCATTACCGTTTTTTTGTCATTTGACTTATGACTTGTTATAAATACTTCAAATATCCAGCTTAACATGAAATAAAAGTTTAACCGATAAATACATATTATCATAACAGTGTGTTGATCCGCGTCGTAGTATCACGTCGAGTTGAGGTGGGCTGGCAGCTCGTGTGATCCAACAATCTGGTCACCTCAACAAGACGTGATACTACAACATGGAACAACACACTGTTATGATGATATGTTTATCATATGACATTGTTTCGATGTCAAATTCACTCAAATTTGCCATTTTATTTAATATGCGGTGAAAAGCCGGTTACAAAATAGCGGGACGAAACAACAACAACTTCCCTAGTTACGAAAACAGTATTCACGGAAACTCTCGGATATTTCCGTGGGAGTGTGATATGGATTTTTGATTTCCGTCAGAGTGTGATATGGACTTTTTGATCCGGAAAAATCTCACCCGGTGTGATACAACAGTTTGGAAAACATCGTCAAACAGTAGTGATATTTAGGGTAAAAATGTCATAGTCATATGATAAAGTCATCTCCCCTGCTGTTTTCGTTTATTAAATGTTACAAAAGGAAACTTGACTTTTATGGCAAGCTAATTAGAAGCAATGATGTTACTGTCGACTTTGGTACATTATTTACGAATGTCGTTTTACAGTAATTTGCATGTTTTTATTCTTCTCATCATGTCAGAATTGTCAAATCTTACTTCCCGCTAAAAACTAAAGTGTTAAAAACTACACTTGAAGTGCTGTATTTATCACTTACTAAGTGCTGAACTAGCACTTTGTTCAAGTGTAGATATCCCAGAACTTGACAGGTGTTACAATAATACCACTTGACAAGTGTAATGTCGCGACACTTAAAAGGAAACAACGCAAATGACGCGGATCAGGCTCGAACTCTCGAGCCTGATCCGCGTCATCTGCGTTGTGTCCTTTTAATTATGTAGCCACCAAGCGCAAATCAAATTATGGACGATTCTGAAAGAACCACCAATGCTAGACACATGGGAAGTGCCATCCATTCAAGTTTCAGATGTCTGACGATTGTAATGTCTAAGTGCTTAAAGCATTGCATTTTGAGTGTTAAAATCAAACCCTAAGAGTTAGAATGGGTTTAACATCTTGAAAGTGTCAGTTTTAACACTTTAGTTTTTAGTGTGTTCCTAGACTGTTATATTAATGGAAAGGATAGTGTCTGAATTATATGTCATGATATGCACGCTGTTGATATAATGAACAGAAAAAAGTCGCAGAACATTAAAAGATGGTGACAGCGCCGTTTTTACCTGCGTCACCAGCGACAGAGCAGGTCTAGTAACCGCTCGACTCCGTCCGTCCGTCCGTCCGTCCGAAACACTTCTTCCGTCAGTTTTCTTGGCTTCTATGAAAGGGAATGATTTTATATTTGGTCTGCTGCTTCATAATGCTGAGTTGTATCGTGTCTCTAATTTTCAGATCTGCCGTGCAGCCACTTCCTGTTTGCCGATACTTATTGCATGCAGCGACGCAGGTCCAGACCCGGTATTGGTCTTGGCTTGTCTTATTTTGAAATAGGTTTAAACCGAGATTTATTTATTCATTGGAGCTTAACGACACTTTCGACAGCCAGGATCACCTCGTGTCGGACAGTTTTACGGGTGGAGGAAGCCGAAGTACCCGGAGAGAACCACTGAGCAACGGCGAGCAATTGTCAGACTCCTCAACGTACTAACCCCACACAAGCAGGGTTAGCATTGGTTGAAGACAGGTGCACGATCGACGTGCAATATGCCTTAGTACACAGCACCACCGTGTTCCCATGTAGGCAATCAGGATTTAGTGGCTTGCCCAAGGACACAACGCAGCTAGCCCTGGCGGGGATCGAACCGTGGACCTCTCGGTTTGAAGTTCCATGCCGTAACCAATGAGCTACCGCGCTCCCGTTTAAACCGAGATACCAAAATGTTTGAATGAAACATAAACTGAAATTTGATATGCAATTGCGGCCATGTGGTAAAATGCACTGTCTGGAAAGTCGAGCATAAGTAAGAGACCAGAATTTTGACAATAAAATACCTTAAAATTACCTGTTTTTCGCAGTCATTTTAAGAGACTCGGAGAAATCATTTTTTGTCATTATGGACGGCAAGACTAATTCCAATCAAGTTGTTGAAATTATTTTATCAGTTCTGGTACGAATATGGAAGCAGACTTCCATGGACCACTGGTGTCTGCTGTCAACTCTGTGAGCTGATTGCATATATGTTTCCTGTTCTATACATCATAACCTTCATTTTGATGTATAACTTGTTTGCGTGTATTTAATTTATGTTTATGGTTATGGAATATCAAACTTGGGAATTTCGTAGCAAACTAATTTCCCTTACGAGAGAGAGAGAGAGAGAGAGAGAGAGAGAGAGAGAGAGAGAGAGAGAGAGAGAGAGAGCAATGCAAAAAAGCCGTTCACGCCGAATGAGCATGCAAAACGCCGAATAAAAAATAAAATTAAGTTTTCACGGCTGATGAGACGTCGAAATAACACATTTCTGTTTTCGTTTTTCCCCTTTTTCGGACTCAACGGTCAAGGGATTAGGGCTCAAAATTAACTGGTATCACTTACGTAATACGCATATTGAAACACAAGGAGACTGCAAACATGCGTAGTCAAATACATTCGACAAGTTAGGAATGGCTTCATCCCCAAACACGAGATTTGCCATCTTGAAAAATCTTAATTATGGGGGTTGTCACAGGGGAGGGGGGAGGGGGCGGGGGCACTAAAAATTTGCAAGACGTGACGTCCTATTTTTTATTCGGCTCCTTTTTACACCCACCCACCCACCCACCCACCCACCCACTACGTGCAAATTTTCTACTACCGTTCTCAGACACCCACCCCCCACTCTCCCATTAAAATCCAAAATAAACTTGTCCCAATTACCCACGTGGGGGCACGATGGCGCTGTATGCTGAGACGTACTGCACGCCGAGGTGCACATGTCATCAGCCAATCTAACCCTGTCTGTGCTGTGTAGTACGCAGTACCGCTGTGCAGTGTGTAGTACAGTCGTGGGTTATGATGTTGAAGAGCTGACAGCTGCTCGTCGTTGCTCGGTGGTTCTCTCCGGGTACTCTGGCTTCGTCCACCCGTAAACCTGTCACCGACACGATATGACCCTGGTTGTTAAAGTGTCGTTAAACACCAATAAATCAATAAATAAATAAATCAATTAATAAATAAATAACTTGGGTTGAATTTAGTGTATAAGAGAATTTTCCCAAAATATTATCTGCACATTTTCTACATTTCGAACAAGACACCCACCCCCTACTAACGTGTGACATTTTCCCAGATAAAGCCTAATATTCTCACATATATTAGCCTCCTGATGTTGTATTTATGTTAAGAGTGTGATGTACAACAAACATCATCTTTAAGGTTTGAAACAAAAATGATGGTATATATTAGCTGATATATTGATATATTTTTAAAAAATTCAAAAAATTGCACAAGTTGGAAATGCACATTTTTGGCGTACTCAAGAG
Source organism: Pictodentalium vernedei (assembly GCA_031216915.1). Classification (NCBI taxonomy): domain Eukaryota; kingdom Metazoa; phylum Mollusca; class Scaphopoda; order Dentaliida; family Dentaliidae; genus Pictodentalium; species Pictodentalium vernedei. The sequence goes on from CM062296.1 coordinate 804,172,437, forward strand.
ACCCACCCACCCCCACGTCACGTCTTGCAAATTTTTGGTGCCCCCCACCCGCTGGTTGTCACTTGATATTTACAAAACAGCCCCGATCTTTTGAGTTGCCGACGTACATTTCACCCGTACAGTAGTTCAAAAGGGTGAAAATTTCATGCGGAAAACATGTACATTGTATCTTCATAAACTATTAGTAGGCCTATACATTGCTGTTTCTGATTTTGATCGTTGTATAAGCAGGCTTCCCTCTTCGGTTAACTGTTGTTATAAAAATACAATACCCTTCACGCTAAAAACTAAAGTGTTAAAAACTACACTTGAAGTGCTGTGTTTAACACTTACAAAGTGCTGAACTAGCACTTTGTTCAAGTGTAGATATCCCAGAACTTGACAGGTGTTACAATAATACCACTTGACAAGTGTAATGTCGCGACACTTAAAAGGAAACAACGCAGATGACGCGGATCAGGCTCGAACTCTCGAGCCTGATCCGCGTCATATGACTGCGTTGTGTCCTTTTAATTATGTACCCACCAAGAGCAAATCAAATTATGGACGATTCTGGAAGAACCACCAATGCTAGACACATGGGAAGTGCCATCCATTCCAGTTTCAGATGTCTGACGATTGTAATGTCTAAGTGCTTAAAGCATTGCACTTTGAGTGTTAAAATCAAACCCTTAGAGTTATAATGGGTTTAACACCTTGAAAGTGTCAGTTTTAACACTTTAGTTTTTAGTGTGTTGACCGCGACAATGGTCAACCAGTATATCCATCCCTGGTTCCTGTCGTCATGAAAATCGACGTTCTACACAGGTATCTCCCTTGAAATTATTAGAAGTGCGAGGAAGATCCAATCAACCCTTTACCTAACATGAAAAGCAGACGACACTTGCCAAAAAATGATTGAATAACTAATTGTTTTCATTTTTTGTCTCAAAAACATAGGTTATGACTCCTCATTGGAACGAGCTCGTTCCAATGAGGAGTCATAACCTATGTTTTTGAGACAAAAAATGAAAAAAAAAATAAAAATGAATTGGCGATTTTTTTAGATTAGCGCTGGCCGGTTTTGCCGTTACGTTGGGTAAAGGGTTAAGAAACAATTAATTGTGGAGAAAAAATTATGACATCAATAGAATATAAAGCCAAGTTTCCGTGTGTTACTTTTAATAAACGAAAACAATAAACAGTTTTATGAAATAGTTTTATGATATATATATCTAGAACGCGAGCGGGGTGGCTCAGTGGTTATAGCGTTGGACTTCAAACCGAAAGGATCACACTTCGACCCCCGTCAGGGATAACGGCGTTTTATCCATGGGCATGTCACTTAATCCCGATTTCCCACGCGGGGGAACGGTGCCGCCGTGTACTGAGGCGCACTGCACGTTAAAGATGCACTTGTCTTCAACCAATGCTAACTCTGCTTGTGTGGAGTTAGTACGTTGGGGAGTCTGGCAGCTGCTCGCTGGTTCTCTCTGGGTACTTCGGCTTCCTCCATCCGTGAAACTGTCCAACACGAGGTTAACCTGGCTGTTGAAATTGTCGTTAAACTCCACCAAATAAAGAAATAATAAATAAATGTGAAATAGAACACTCGTAAAAATCTGTTCATTTGATTATTACAAGCACGACACCGATATCCCAATATAAGGGTGGGCAGGACCCGATTCAGAGTTTAGAAAAAACACTAATTAACCCGTTAATTGCTATAATCGGTGTATTATGTTTGTGTGCATTTACTGCAAATGTTTTGGTAAGTTAGCTATGTTTTTTTGAAAATCAAGTGACTTTCGGTCATTTTGGTGCCCAGTGGCACATCCAACAGGGGCCAATACTATAAAACTTTTACAACTGTATTTTCTGGAATAGTATTTTCTAGGTAAGGAATGATTTCAAATTGGTTAAAATAAACCATTAGAATTTTCAAAGATCTGGCAATTTGCCATATCTTTTAAAATGCTAATGATTCATTTTAGTCAGTTATATTAATAGGCAGAAAATATAATTCTAGAAAATACAATCGTAAAAGTTTTTCAGTTTACTGGTAGGAATGCATCCATTTGGGTTCGATGCAATTCAACCTTCATTTTGATGTATAATTTGCCCGTCTCTCATACTTTTAGGATGTCACATGGAGGGGCGAGAATTAAATGTTCCGATAGTGTTCACAGGTTTTCAGTACAAGATGAGTACTCGAAAAAATGAATTTTTCATCCCTCCTCTTCGACCCTTATCCCTTTCCCGAACATAGATCAAAATTTATAATTAGTCTATGTGAAACACACAGACTATTGTTTTTGTACGGTTTCTTTTTTCTTTTTCTTTTTCTTCTTCTCTTGTCTTCCGTCTTCTCACTACCTTGCCCGCACTATAACTCGAAAGCGAATTGTCCCATTTGCTGATTTTTGGCATACTGATAGACAGTCACAAGTTCTCGGCCACCTGTGTTTTTAAGGTCGCTAGAGCCCTTGAGTATGACCCAGTCGGACACAGGGTTTTCACAGCCTCCAATTTCCTGATACAGTAAATTATTCCCAAACAATACAATGTTATGTAATTCACCCTAGAGACAATGTAAACATCAGTGGAGTTAGCTGTCAAACATTAAATTTAAACTTGTTATAATCAGATGTCTCTTTCTGGAACTTAGTTGAGAGAAACAATTTGCTTTGCAAGGAAATAAAGTATAAATTATTCAGTTAAATGCTTTTAACCCTCTTAAAACTTTAATGTGGATTCCAAAGATTTTATTTCAGGGAGAATAATGTTAACCCTTTCCATACTCACATTACTGCTCTAAACTTTATTCAAATAAGTGGCAGAGCATTTCTGATTCCTTGATCGAACCCTTTTAATACTGTGCACGTGTTTTTTTGTGGTTTCTTGGAAAATTTATCGGATTCTTGTATGAACATCTTTAAATACTATTAACGAAAACCTATTTCTGATTTCTTTAAAAATATTTCACACCCCAAAATAAGCCTCCATAAATTCTCTTTCTATTTTGTTTATTTCTGATGCTCAGTGGCGTAGAGGATTGGCCCGCATTGCGGGGGGGGGGGGGGGGGGGCTATAAGGGGGAGGGGTGCGTCTTGAAGGACGTCCCAACGCTGGTGGAAAGAGGGAAAGAAAGAGAGAGAGAGCGAGAGAGAGAGAGAGAGAGAGAGAGCGATACTGTGTACCAAATACACATAATTTCAAACTCTCACTTCCACACGACGTACTCTTTGTAGTCTATGTATTATTCTTTTAACCCTCTACCTAACGTAACGGCCAAAACCGACCAGCGCTATTCTAAAAAAATCGCCAATTAATTTTCATTATTTTTTTTTCATTTTTTGTCTCAAAAACATAGGTTATGACCTCTCGTTGGAACGAGCTCGTCAAGCTCGTTCCAACGAGGGGTCATAACCTATGTTGTTGAGACAAAAAATGAAAAAAATTAGTTATTCAAGAATTATTTTTGCAAGTGTCGTCTGCTTTCCAGGTTAGGTGAACGCTACATCATTGTAACTGATAGGGGTGAGAAATGAACAATATACATACATGGTGTCTTTCAAGTCACACATGTTGGGCGTGCATGTGTGTATCGTTGGTTGGTGGGGGTGAAACTTAAAACATGTAATGAAAAAATCTACTGAGTCGTACTTTTAGAATCGATCCTGTAGGCAAAACCTTCATTTAATTTATGGCGTATGTACTACGTGAAATCCTGTACGCTGTGCACGGTAACAACACTAAATTTGCTCCCGTTTTAAAGGCAACCACCATTATGAAAGTGCTCCCGTCTCTATCTCGCGGGGGGGGGGGGGGGGGGGGGCACAACAAGATTTTCCGCTACGCCACTGCTGATGCTTTCTCCTTTCACACAGACTTGAATTTACTGGATGCAGTAAATTCCGTTTCTCTAGTTTTAAATATCATTTTTTTTTCTGAAATGTTTCAAAATATTTCAACAAAACCATATCATGTCAAGCTCGTTCCAATGGGCGTCATATGATATGGTCTTGTTGAATGTTTTGAAAAATATTTTTTCAACTGCTAAATTTCCATATTACGCGGGCGGATGCGGTCGATTCGTTAGATAAAGGGTTAATGGCTTTGCCGGCGAGTTGTGATCCCATTTTCGGACACCACCAAGAATCTGATGCAAATCACAGGACATGCACATTATCATATTTCATTTATCTAACAATTCTGTCACATAAACAGATTAAATCTTAACCCTTTCAATCAATGTAACGGCCAAAACCGGCCAACGCTAGTCTCAACAATCGCCAGTTAATTTTCATTATTTTTTCATTTTTTGTCTCAAAAACATAGGTTATGGCCCCTCGTTGGAACGAGCTCGTTCCAACGAGTGGTCACAACCTATGTTTTTGAGACAAAAAATGAAAAAAATTAGTTATTCAAGAATTTTTTTTTGCAAGTGTCGTCTGCTTTTCATCCTAGGTAAAGGGTTAAATTATTTTTAAACATTTTTGGGACATAATGTTCAGTCGATCACTGAAACGCACATAGAATGTATCCATGCGTCTGTTATGAGAGCCCGTAGCGCTACCGGAAACGAGTCGTCTATATGATACGGAATCAGAATGAGTCGTCTATATGATACGGAATCGGAACACATTATGTGATACGTACCGTTTCTCGTGGTTTTCAGGCCAAAAATCTATATGATTGTTGCACAAATAAAAATAACAAGATATGCAACTCCACTTTACAAAACAAATAATACGACCTTCTTTCTATTTCGTCTTAATGTGAACCACCTGATGTATTCCCATATACCTGGTGTGAAGTGAAAGTGAAGACAATAATCAATTCATTGATGTATCACTCGACCGTTCTTGGGTTATTAGGCTAATAATTAAAGGAGAAGTATTGGATTCTCCATCTTGACCCTCGCTGTCGCGTGCAACATATGTAGAAAGCTAATTCATCATACATAAATCTGTCCAATAAAAGCTATATACATTATTATTTTTTCAGGCCTCACCTCCGAAGAACAGTGACGGACTGGCCGTATGGTCATCCGGGGAATTTCTCGATGGACCCCATATTGGCGGTCCACACAGAGGGACTTTCGATGTACCAGCAGTCTAGTCGGCTAATGATTCGTCAGATGCAAGGAAACAACGTTCTTTCTGTTCGAAAAATCAAATTTTTCTCCCTTTGGGTCGAACTATAGTCGGCCTGATGAGCACAGAGCTCCCTCTGGTGCAACCATTTTTGCCAAATGAGCAAGAAAGATAACACAAAAATGCCATCGACAATGACCTCTTTGTGGACTACCACTGATCGCTCAGATGCAAGGAAGCAGCGTTCTTTCGGTTCGAAGAAGCAAAGTTTTGTCCGGGTCCGGGCCCCCCTTTATACTCCCCTGGCAACATTTTTTGGCCCCGTCCGCCCTTTCCGAAGAAACCTTATTCGCCTCTGAAGGAAAATTTGCGATGGCGAGTAGGCACAGGATCTTGTAATCACACTGACGTAAGTACGGTAGTCAAATTCACCTGAGAATAGCGACAAATCAGCGACCGGCCCAAGTGCTTTTGTCAAAGCCACTAACATCACGAAACTTCATCCTCAACTCCAGTTTCATTACTTCATGATTTGCTGGAAGAAAATAAACTAACCGCAGAATATAACGCATTCCACCAAATGCTGGAAAGCTACAATATTTTCACAACTTTCATGCGCGATACAGTTCCAGGAAGTAACAAAAATGACTGTATTTTATTTCAATGCGTGTCCCAATAAGGCTAGGCTACTGAGTGTGAATCTGGGGTATCAAAATACAATCTCCGTCTAATGGTGCAGGCGATAAAGCCAAATTTTGGGGCGAACCAGGAAAACACTGGCGGTAAGCTGGATTTTCCACAGAAAGGTTCCTTCTGTAACATATCCAAACAAGAGGGATGTTACATCCCAACGCTCACCTACATTCGCGCTTGATAATGTCGTTCCAATGTAACATGCCTAATATTTAGTTAATATAAATCATTAACTAGGCATCAAATGATTAATGTGGTTTATGTGATGGCTTTGGAAAGTCTATATTTCTGCATTTATTATATATCAATTCAACATAGAATCATTGGATATAAAAGCATTTTTTTCTTTTAGAAATGTTTATGATTAAGAATGTGAATCGTGAGGCCAGATATTGAATCATAAATAAGAATTAGGAAAGGCTTTCATAAATCACTGAAATTGTAATTGAAGTACATTCATTGGTTAAAGAGGAGTTGCGGAAAAACATTCGTTCAAGAAAGTGACTATAAGTCCCAACAAAAATACATCACATCAACAACTAAAATAAGCCTTAACGTTACTAGTAACAAGTATGAGAAAGTATTAAATAAAAAAAAAAAGTAAAAAAAAAATTTTTTTAAAGAAAGTGAATATAAGTCCCAAAAACCCCCCTCAAATTCCTCAAATATGCATGTAATAAGGGCGCAACGTTACCGCAATGTAGTTTAGTAACCCATGCGTACAATATCAATTTCCTGGAAAGACACATAGAAACAGAACTCACCTTAACACCTCACCTTAACACAAACTTTTAGAACTTAAAATTGAGTAAGTCAGAGAAAAACCTGAACATTGTGACTGAAAAAAAGAAAAGAAATCAGTTAAATTTCTGCATACAGTAGGGTTCATCCCTACAGTTGTTATTGAAATGAGAAAATAACAGTAATGAGAAGTTAAAGCACCACAATCTGCACAAAAGCTGACTTTAACGCAAATTCTTACAACACCTAAACTCTAATTCTTACAACAAGTTTTGGCAGAAAATCAGCCTCAAATTCCTCAAATATGCATGTAATGAGGGTTAAATATTACTGCAATGGAGTTCAGTAACCCAAGTGTAGAATATTAATCGCCTGGAAAGACACATAGAAACACAACTCACTTAAACACAAAGTTTACAAAGTTTTACAACTTAAAATTTACTAAGTCCGAGAAAAACATGAAAATTTTGAGTGAAAAAAAAGAAAATTTCCATTAAATTTCTGCATACAGTATGGTTAATACCTACAGTTGTTATTGAAATATGAAAATCAACAGTAATGAGAAGTTAAAGTAGCATAATCTACACAAAAGCTGACTTAAACGCAAATTCTTACAACATCTAAACGTAAATTCTTACAACAAATTTTGGCAGAAAATTTTAGGTGAAATTTGGAAAAAAGTCGTAGTATCAGGGTTAAATACTGTTCTGATAGTCCCCTACAACCTACATATGCAATATCAGAGGCCTGAGCCCACTGATCTTTGAGAACTCACCTTAACACCTCACCTTAACACAAACTTTTAGAACTTAAAATTTACTAAGTCCGAGAAAAACATAAAAATTTTGACTGAAAAAAAAGAAAATTTCCGTTAAATTTCTGCATACAGTCGGGTTAATACCTACAGTTGTTATTGAAATATGAAAGTCAACAGTAATGAGAAGTTAAAGCACCACAATCTGCACAAAAGCTGACTTTAACGCAAATTCTTACAACACCTAAACGCTAATTCTTACAACAAGTTTTGGCAGAAAATCAGCCTCAAATTCCTTAAATATGCATGTAATGAGGGTTAAATATTACTGCAATGGAGTTCAGGAACCCAAGTGTAGAATATTAATCGCTTTGAAAGACACATAGAAACACAACTCACCTAAACACAAAGTTTACAAAGTTTTACAACTTAAAATTTACTAAGTCCGAGAAAAACATGAAAATTTTGAGTGAAAAAAAAGAAAACTTTCGTTAAATTTCTGCATACAGTAGGGTTAATACCTACAGTTGTTATTGAAATATGAAAATCAACAGTAATGAGAAGTTAAAGCAGCACAATCTGCACAAAAGCTGACTTTAACACAAATTCTTACAACACCTAAACGCAAATTCTTACAACAACTTTTGGCAGAAAATTTTAGGTCAAAGTTGGAAAAAAGTCGTAGTATCAGGGTTAAATACTGTTCTGGTAGTCCCCTACAACCTACATATGCAATATCAAAGGCCTGAGCCCACTGATGTTTGAGAAATTAACCTTAACATTAAATCTTACAATATTGGACACGCCGGACGCCGACGCTGACGCCCGAGGTTATGACAACAGCTCACCACATCTTACAGATGAAGGTGAGCTAAAAACGCTAAAATCCGTTTTTGAGGAAAATTTTTACAGCATTTCAAAGAAGACCACCCTTTTTATCAGTTCTCAACATTTTTCGTGCCAGTCTGCAAAAATTTAGAATTTCTCAGGTCAATTTGCATGTTTCCGAAAGAATAAGCGAAGTTATCTTCTTCATGGTTCACATGCATGGCAGTAAGTACAACACCCACCATTTGATGATTAGAAGAGGTTTTGAAAAGGGCCTATGGACCGAACACTGTCACACCATATCTAACGAAGCATACTCGAGGGCCATCCGTGCGGGCCGATTTCTTGGCGCAAGCAACGTTAGTCAATAAACTTCTAATGATGGTGATAACAGAAGCCTGTCTGAGTCAGGTTGATGCTTCGACGTCTAGTTACTGTCACTCTGGAGAGACTTCCCTTGTTGATTCACGTCGTCCCCTGAGTTCCAATGTGTTCCATATGCCAGTAGGCACATAGAACACATTGGAACTCGGGGGAAGACGTGCTGACAAAGGAGGCGGTCCTGCAACGAAGATGTCTGCGTGTACCAATGTTCCCGTGCTAGATCAATTGAAATAGATCGATGTCATTGAGTTGGAGAATCTGTACGATGGAGTCCGAAGTTAACCAGTTGCCCTATCAGATACTGCAGAATGTGATGCGCTTGTGAAATTAGAAGATAGCCTCCCGTAGTGTATTTCGGGGTTAGCTCATAATCTCCAAATGCGAAGCTCTTCCTTCAGTATGTGGAGCATATAGATCTCTGAAGAACTCTATCAGAACAGAACGATTATGAATTTGAAACCTCTATATCCGATCGTTGAGCAGAATGTTGAATCTATTTGTGGCAACATCAATTACCGAAAGGGCGCTCGATTGTACCTCCAAATGATGCTTGAGTTGCCCGAGAAGAATCCGTGACTCTGTACCGCTGAGAAAGGAAATCACTGCGTCCGACGAAGTAGTCGACCATGAACTGGTCTTTCCATCGACTGGAAATTGAGCAGGTCCCCGCATATTCCGTTAAGAGTCAAGGTGGTCTGATTAGGGGTAGGCGTTTTCTGATTCTGCCCGTCTACGGTGGGTTCGTAGCTTTCATAGGCATGCTAAAACTCACGATGCAATGTCGACAAGCACAAACATTAAACACGTTACAAGTGCTGATATGAGTACCGCCCGACTCCAGTGGAATTTATCAGATCCTTTGAATATTCTTGAATAGTTTGACGTTCCCGAACCCTTTGATTTAACCCTTTGCCTAACCTGAAAAGCAGACGACACTTGCAAAAATAATTCTTGAATAACTAATTTTTTTTCATTTTTTGTCTCAAAAACATAGGTTATGACCCCTCGTTGGAACGAGCTCGTCGAGCTCGTTCCAACGAGGGGTCATAACCTATGTTTTTGAGACAAAAAATGAGAAAAATAATAAAAATTAATTGGCGATTTTTGAGAATAGCGCTGGCCGGTTTTGGACGTTACGTTAGGTAAAGGGTTAATTGAGAATCGTTTACGGGACTCTCTGACAGGCTGGTTGCCGGAGACAAGGACCAAATAAATTATCATGAAACCGAGTCTGTGGGCCACCGTATTCATAAAACTCTTGAATGTCTGAACGCTTGAAAACGCCAATCAAACGAAGCATGGAGGTCAAAGCATTGGATCATCCCAATCATGGTGCCAAGATCAACAACCAGAAAGTTTTGATAATTTCGACGATTTTGTTTTCTCGTTTGATCGCCATCGCCCAGAGAGACGAGAATACGAAACAGTTTTTCGGACATGAGTTTTGTACATGAGCTCAGTAAAGTCGGCAAAATGATGGTTGATGGTATGTGTGCTGTTTTGGAGACGAAAAACATTTGTAGTACAAACAATTTCCTTTGATACTTTTTTGGGAGATTTTTCATCATTCTACACACACTGGTTAATGTACAGAATGGGTAGTTGTACTGCTAGTATGCTTTTCCGACAGAATAACATTGCAATAACCTGATATTATCCCCAACTTGTTTATCCCAACATAAGTAATTAGCCTTTCATACAGTGCAGTACCCGGTGCATCATTAATTTAAATTTTTGATTTTTCCAGTAAGTAGTTCTTGGAATCTAATATTATTGATTGCGTCCGTGGAAATATTGCCCACCCGAGGAAAGTGACCAGTCCACGGTGGCCGTACTCTGTTGTGCCCATTTATTCAGCTGGGCACAATTACAGACCAAACCTTATAGCACAATCTGACTGTCTGATTGTGAAGTACATCCAGGATTCGTTCTGTTACCATTATAAGGACCATTGGTAACAGTAGTAGGGTGTTCCCATCTTTCTGACTGGAGTTCCCGATACAGCTAAACAATATATCATCAACACTTGCACATAAATTTCAAAAGAATTTTGAATTTGAACATCCCCCTCGTTCAGTGAACAGTATAGTAATCACTCTGATTTTCTGCACTTAACCTGAATGGATGCATCTTATCTGTAGATTTAACGACCAAAAACTGGCCAGCGCTATTCTTAAAAAACGCCAATTAATTGTCATTAGTTTTTTCATTTTTTTGTCTCAAAAGCATAGGTTATGACACCTCGCTTGAACGAGCTCGTTCCAATGAGGGGTCATAACCTATGTTTTTGAGACAAAAATTGAAAAAATGAGTTATTCAAGAATTTTATTTGCAAGTGTCGTCTGCTTTTAGTTTGTATTCAGATCTGTTAAAGCCAACGTTAATATTAATATGAATCATTCCTCTTGTAATTGCATAAAATCAAGTCACATTTTGTCATACGAGTTGTGACTTGTGTATCAGCGGTGTGTAATCAGAAAATGGGGTTGGCTCAGGAGAGCCAGACCAGCTACAGCCCCACTTCATACCTTGCATACTATGCTCTCTCCCTCCTCGTCCAATCCAGTCACAATATCACAGGAAGAGAGGTAACTTTTGCTCCCAAATTCCATCAAATGCCATCTAAGCTTTGCAGACATGCACAGATATTTTCCTGTGCTCCCCCCCCCCCCCGCCCCCCACTGCAATCTTGCCCGCACCATGGCACTCAAGGTCGTTGACACATAAATACTATTCTATCAGTTTTATTCAATATTTTATTTGTAAACATTTTAAAAATTTTGGAAACAAAAACACCTGTCACAAATATATATTTTTGCTTGTGGTAGTCCAGCTCTATATCACCGTTTACATCCTTGTCATTCAATCAGAATTTCATCAGTATTTATGGTATCACTAAACTAAATATTTGAATTAGAGTTACTCGCCTTGAAATGTCGGAAATGATGCAATCTCCAAAAATAAACTTCCTTTGGAAAATATATTGTTTCAATAAACGTATGAGACATTCTATTGACATCTTGCATTATTGTAGAATATTCCAGATAAAACAGAGGGTGATTGGATGACTTTTGGACCTAAAACATGCAATTTACTTTTGGTGTGCTTTCGTAGGGAATTCCCCGAAAAATATGTGCACATGACCGGTACTTCCCTTCTTTTCAGTTTTTCTTTCGTTTGTTGCATGAACCCCTGTTTTGGGGTCAGAAAAAGTTGTCTGAAGGGCAAAACTTGACAAAGATATTTGAATGCCAAAATTAAAGTGATGCGATCATATTTCTTTTTACCTGAACGTTATAATGGTCGCCTATGGGCAATATTTAGTTCCGTGATACCTTATGCTTATTTTACAATCTTATCGCTTCAGTTTACTGTTTCCAGCAAAGGTTTCCATGTACTCGATTTGCATTATATTATACAGTGCATGTACTACTTCTTCTTAAAACTATCTCTATATTTATAGGCGTGCACTTCAGATACTCCTGAACCGGTCATCCGCGAGACGCCTGCTGCCACTGAGACAGCTGTTTCGAAGGCAGGAGCCGACGAGAAAAAAAAATCCAAAGAAAGTCAGCACCAGTAAAACGGGGGTCGCCGACCGGAAGGCGAAGCAGAAAGATGTATTGGTAGAGGTGCGGGAGGCTAAGACACTAGTGTCGGCGGGGACTGCGCCCACTGGGGTGGCTACTGATCGCTCTGATGAGCGTCCTATAGTCGGGCCGGCGGTCGTTTTTGGAATGTCAGACAGACTGGACCCCCAGACTGTTGAGGATCTTAGGATGGCGGGTGCGGTATGGTGGTTACAGCATCGTAGTCACAACGTCGTTCCCGCTGCTGAGCCAATGGTACAACTGTTACTGCATGCATCCAATTGGGCGTTACCGATGGTACGATTTAAATATCTACTGCATTAGTGGGCATACCCAAAGACACAATTGTCTCTAATTGTGTGTTTCTGATGGTACGATTTAAGTCTCTATAGCAGCAAAACGTTTAAACTCATCTCTAACGTTCCTTTGTCGATTATGACCATAGCAAATTATTTTCTTAATATTTAAGAATTTATATTTTAAAATAAGAAGGTAACATGATCATTTTTTCCTCAATTATAATCCTTTTAGTTAAAAAATGAAAGTCCATGTTAATCTCCATCAGTAATCATTAACACTAGACAGTGACTGTTCACTGAATGCTATTGTTGCTATCCAAGTGTCAGCTGTCCACGCGGCTTGGATTGGAAGTGGAGAGTCCAATCTCGAATGAGTCAATTACTTTTATTATACGCTAAACGATAGTTTATCGAAGAAATTGCGGAAAGATAGAAGTCGTATCCCCCACTGTGAAGATACAGAAATTTTCACTTTCACAGTATCAATCAAAATGGCGGCTTTCAAAGAACCGCTTCAAGGTGAATACGAGTCAAAATATCACTGTAAATGATCAATTTGTTCTAGAAACAGATACTGAAAAGAAAATCTAGTGTTTTTGAGTGGATATTAATAATTAAGAGAACCGAGTTTCAATAGGTCTCTCCTGTCCTTGATCCTCATCCACCCAAGCTCACCGATCATTTACAGCAATAATTCAACACGTATTCACCTTGAATTGAGGCATGAAACCCGCTAGTGCAAACATGGCCTGAAAGTCCGTAACATAAGTTTTTGGTTTGGTACGTCCGTTCGAAGGACGTACCAAACCAAAAACTTATATTACGGACTTTCAGGCCATGTTTGGACTAGAAACCCGCAAACTGAATCAGATCGCAAGACGCTATCTGTTCCGAGTATCGATCAAATCACTTCCGTATCAATGATTCAATGCGCTGTTTACTTTCGTGCATCAATTCATGGTTGAAATGAGTGGAATTATCAGATTCTTATAAAAAGCGTATAATAAAAAAAAATCTAGTATTTTTGCGTGGATACCGAAAATTATCTCACTTGTGACCGAGACAAATGGTAATTTCCGCTCGTGCAAACGCTCGCGAAAAATAAACATTTTTATCTAACAATCATATAGATTTTGGCCCGAAAACCACGAGAAACGGTACGTTTCACATAATGTGTTCCCATTCCGTATCAAAAAGACGACTCATTCTGATTCCGTATCACATAGATTCAACTTCCGGTAAACACCGCGCTATGACAAATAATAACGTTATATGCATTGTTATTACGCATTAAAATATGAAATTCAAAATTTTGACCAATTCCAACCCAATTTAAACTGAAAAACGTAAAATCAGGCTTTATGTAAAGGGATTGTTAGATAAATGTATTATCACGACCAAATGCATGTCCTGTAATTTCTATCAGATTCTCGGTCGTGTTTACAATCGGATCACAACTCGCCCTGACGGGCTCGTTGCGATCTGATTGTAAACACGACCTCGAATCTGATACAAATTACAGGATATGCACATGGTCATGATAATGTATATGTATCGGTCACTCATGAGATAATTTTCGGTATCCACTCAAAAACACTTGCTATCCTCTATGTATTCAGTATAACTGGCAGTGTTATGAAAATTGTATTGCATATTAAACCCCCTTTGTTACATGATATGTATATATTCTTTGATATGAGCTTGAGACGGCACTCTGGAAATCCTGTCACAAGACACTCTGTCCCTCAGAGCTCGGTGTGAACACCAGCTATATTCACTGTTATTTAGTACCGTTATTGGATGTATATAGATGTTTTTGTTTATATGAGTCTTTTATATCACTGGGACATTCTAAGATCCTGCGAATACTACGACGAACCCTCTTACCACACAATCATGCCACCTCTTTGTTTTAGTGGCCTAGTACCCACACTCCTAGCAAAGAGCGAGAGAGTTTATAACCCCCTTTCCATATATGGTACAAGTTGTAAAAACAGCCAACCACATCTTTTTGTACCCTTCATCTTGCAAAGTGGTTACCTCGGGTATACCCCATAATCAGACACTGCTCCAATAAACCGCTTGGTGGACGGATTGTGACGAGAGAACCGCGGGTCGTCCCTGAGTGTTTGTGCCGGGGTGGGGCGCTTTTTCGACAGTCCTTTTCTACCTCGCCACCAGACGGGTCGGCAGGAGGTAGATAAGGATTTCCCAACTCTATGTATGTATGTATGTATATGTGTGTGTGTGTGTGTGTGTGTGTGTGTGTGTGTGTGTGAGTGGGTTTGTCTTACCAACTTGGCGAGGTAACTAGACAAAAGAGTTTGCGTGTTTCGCCTTACCGAGGTACAAAAGACAAAAGAAACCCTTTACCTCGGTTGTTTTCCCAGAACTGTACCGGCAAAACGAGGTAGAAACCGTTAGTGCACACAAAGGACAAAACAATGGGGTACCTCGGTATGTAGGGTAGACAAGACTCTGTGTGTGTGTGTGTGTGTTTGAGGTTAAAAATCGCACTGGCACAGACATTTCATACTGAAACGTTTTTTTTCCTTTTAATATGCCGCCGAAAAATTGTTTTCATTTACTGAACCCTGATTGGTTTCAAACATGACAAAAAAGTACACAAAATTGATTTAAACTAAGTGATGAGCTTAGGAACTGGTTAAACTGACTGGCAGAAATTGGTGTTATTCATTGATGGGCTCTAATTTAGTCCTTACAAGGATGTTACGCAAGCTTTTGTTTTTCTTATAGGCGATGACAGGTCGAAGATTCAAAGGTTCATTTAATTTAGCATTGGTAAAATTGAATTCATCTTTTAACATTTTTGCTATTTCGATATTCATTCTGTTGTACGTTAAAGTGAAAGGAATGATGGACCTCCTTTCGCATTCGCCCTCTGATATGTTCATACCAAATGGCCAGAGAGTTTGAAGCGTATTGATCCAAAAAGCTTCACGTTTTTTTCTAAATTCATCCGTTTCTTCTAATGTGTCTTTAATTGGTGGTTGTTCAATAGGATGGATTTCGAAATCGTCCAAAGAATGGCCAGGAAGGTTAAAATGTTGTGCTACTGGGGCATCAGCATTATGTTTTATATCCTGTTTGTGTCTAGTAGCACGTTCTCGAAAAGGATTTTGACTTTGACCAACATACTGTTTCCGACATCGCTTACAAGTGATAAGGTAAATAATGTTTGGTGAATCACAATGGAGGGGGTTACGGATCTGATAATGATTTTTCGTTTGTTCGGAGGAAAATTCCTCTTTCTGATCAGGCATAAAAGTATGCAGTCTACAACGAGGCTTTTTGCAATTAAATACCGCGCCACTACCATTCTGCAACGGTCTGTTGTGTTCAATCTTCAGTGGTTCGAAATCGGTAGTTTCAGCTGGACTTTCGAGCTTTTTCAGGGTTTGGGATTTCAGGCTACGCAAGAGACGCAGCGAGTACCCTCTCGATCTGAGGGCGCGAAATAGAGTGGAACAAGCCTCATTGAAATTTACCTTATCACTTGAATTGCGGTGGAAACGAATGAGTTGTGATTTGATGATACCTTTAAATGTATGTTGAGGATGAAATGATTTTGTGTGCAACAATTGATGTGAATCAGTTGGTTTAAAATACACTTTATAATCTAAATGACCGGACGCCTGAAATTGCTTGCCTTTATACACGGTCACATCGAGAAAATCAACAGAATTTTCACTGATAGTAGCTTTCAATTTAATATTTGGATCGTGATTGTTCAAAATTTCTAAAAATTCATCAAAATCTTCTTTTGAATGTTCCCAAATAATAAAAATGTCATCTAAATACCTGAGATATACGAGAGGATGCTTTGCACATTTGCTTAAGGCATTTTCCTCCCATTCCGCTACATAAATGCTTGCAAAATTAGGACTGAATCTTTTGCCCATAGGACAACCCATTATTTGTAGAAAATATTCTCCATTGAATTGAAAGTCATTACCTTTTAAGCTCAGCTCTAAAAGATCCAAAATTTGTTCATCCGGGCGTTTCGCATCCGGATATTTTTCAAATGCATATTTAACTGATTTAACACCTTTATCAATATCAATGTTCGTATACATACTGTCGATATCCAAAGTAGCCAGAATTGCATTTTTCGATATTTTCAATTTCGAAATTTTTGACAGGAAATCCTGTGTATTTTTTAGATAGCTCGGATGTCTATTTGCTATAGGTTTCAGATGATAATCAATTAATTCCGAGATCGCATAAGATTCCGAATTACAATCTGATACAATTGGCCTCCCGGGTGGAGTTAAGTCATCCGTCCATGAAGAACGGTCCTTGTGGATCTTTGGTAGGATATAAAATTGTCTTGTTTGAGCACTGAGCTTAGCTGTTAAATATTTCAATTGTTTTTTGGTAATGTGACCTTCGTCGAGGAGAAATTTTAAGATGTATGTATGTATGTATGTATGGTATGTATGTATGTATGGTATGTATGTTATGTATGTTATGTATGTATGTATGTATGTATGTATGTATGTATGTATGTATGTATGTATGTATGTATGTATGTATGTATGTATTTATACGCCATATGGCTTGGGGGCTGCAGACAGTAATTAAAGAAGGGCTGGGGCCCGCCAGGGTGGGTGGGCCTGACCTCTATGTCAGAGGGGTGGCTGGGATGGGCGGGTCTGTGGGCCTCTTTGACGGAATGGTAGCTGGGAGGATGGAATGGGCTGTAGGGCTGTTCCTCCGGACATTGGGATGGGAGGCTCCTTGGAGCTATAGAGTTGATCCGCTTCTCCTGGACATGGGCTGGGAGACTCCTTGGAGCCAGTGGCGTAGATAAAGGGGGAGGGCAGAGGCCCCCCTTCCCAACCAGAAGTTTTGCCGGAATTTTTTGGGGACCATTTTTAGGCGAATTTATTCCTAATAACATTAAAATGCTGGCTTTGGGGATAAAAACATGCCATTTTGGGTAAATTTTGGGTATAAAAAAGACCAATATTCAGTACATTTGCAGTAAACAACAGATTCTTTCTGTTTGTTTGGGTTTTTGTTGTTGTTACACTGTCGGAAAATTTTCGGTCTGTCGGAAAATTTTGGGCTTGCCCCTCCACCAGCGAAAAGCTATCTACGCCACTGCTTGAAGCTGTAAGCGGGGCTGTCCGCCGCACCTGCTGCTCCATTAATGCAGACAGGGACCCATTTTGGATAGTAGTGAGTGTGAGACAGTATTGGGTAGTATTGGAAAAGTGTTTTGTAGTCTTCGGTTGTATGGGAGTATGGGGTAGTACTGGATATATTTACGTGCCCTTAACATTTTATGTTCAGTATTTGATGAGCTACGGTCCGATTCAACTTTGGTATTTGATGCGTCACGGGGCCGATTATGTTCGACATTCTGTCGCCAATGGTGCGGTTTTTTTTTGCTCGAGACTTCCACGTCTTCATTTGCATTCTTTCGATGTATGGTGATCTCCTGTGTCTCTCTCGCATCGCCATGTTGAGACGCAGGTTTGCATTGTTTAATTACATGGTTGCCTGAATATCAACCCAGGGAATTGATTTCAACAATTTGCCTCTGACCCTCCTAAGAAAAGATGATACGAAATAATCAAAGATTCTGACCAGCGGATCTAAAACAAAAGATTTTTAAAGAATATTCCTCATATTGAACTAACTAATAATTCGGGCTCCCACGTGGAGTTCAAATATTAACCCAGGGACTTGGCTTGAATAAATTTGAATCTCACCTCCGTTAGGATGCTGTATACCAAATATCAAAAGATTCTGACTGATGGATGTGAAGAAGATGTTTGAAGAATATTCCTCATATTGAACTAAGTTATAATTCGGGCTCCCACAATGTGCCCAAATATGAACCCAGGGACCTGGCTTGAACAAACTTGAATCTCACCCCCCCCCCCCCCCCCCCAAGGATGCTACTACATACCAGTATCAAAACATTCCGACTGCTGAATCTGAAGAAGATTGTTAAAGAAAAATTCCTCATATTGAACTAAGTTATAATTCGGGCTCCCACAGGCAGCCCAAATATGAACCCAGGGACTTGACTTGAACAGACTTGAACCTCACCCCCGGAAGGATGGTGAATACCAGATATCAAAACATTCCCACTTCTGGGTCTGAAGAAGAAAATGTTTAAAGAAAATTCCTCATTTTGAACAATTCGATCTCCGACACCGAGCCCAAATATGACCCTAGACACTTGGCTTGAACAAACTTGAATCTCACCCCCCCCCCCCTTCTCCCTCCCTAAAGGATTCTGCATACCAAACATCAAAACATTCCGACTGCTGGATCTGAATCAAAAGATTCTGATTGGTACATCTGAAGAAGAAGATTTTTAAAGAATATTCCTCAAACTGCACAAATTTAAACAGTTGGACTCCCATAGAGAGCCGAAATATGGACCCAGGGATCTGATTTCAATAAAACTGATAAACAATCTTCCAAATATGTTATATGCGAAATTTGAACATTTTTGGAGCAATGGTTTGGAAGAAAAGTGGTCTTAAATAATTTTCCCATTACCCACAGTGTTAATAAATGCTGACTCAGCACTTTTTCGAAGTCTCAAAAAGTACTCCATGATAAAACCGATAGCAATTTTGTTGGACCATGCCATTCTGTTAGTCCCAGGGAAGCTTCACACCACATAAGAATTCTCAGTGCCCAGTAGTTTTGGAGATACGGGCATTTTAATTTTTTTCTATTTTTAGCTCCTGCGGTTCCCATGGGGTAACGGGAAAATTCTTTTTTGGCATAAATTAAGTACTTATGACCCAATAAGTCCTCATATCAAATTTGGTTCAAATCAGCCACTCGGTTTGGAAAACAGAAATTTTGGGAGGGGCGAAAATTCTTGCTCCTCCCATAACGAAGGCAAAAATAGCTCCTCGAGCTTCTCTTTAACAAATCTGAGTCTACACCTCAAAAGGAAGCTGCACACCAAATATCAAGTCTCTGCTACTGCTGCTTCATGAGAAGACTTAGCTCACTTTTTGGGCGTGGCCCTACCGAGGGGCGAGGCAACATGATTTGAACAAAATCAAAATGTGATGTCATAACAAACTATTATCTTAAACTGGTTCAACGGTTTTGGAGGAGAAGACGAAAACACCATATTCATTGACGACGGACGCAGGACGACGGACGTTGAATGATCAAAAAGCTCTCCTGACTGAAAGTCAGGCGAACTAAAAATGAAATTCTTGACGGATGATGGACGGGCGGGCGATGGATGGCAAACAAACTAGGATCAGAAAGGCCCCTCTGACTACGTCAAGCAGATTCAGGAAAACAATATTGTTCCGCTTTTACACTGTGCACAATATGGTCAGCTGTTCTTCAAACTGTTTTCAATGCAACAAATTAGAGAGGCTTCACGGAGAAAAAAAAAATCGTGTCAAACGACATTTGTTTAATGTGAACTTGGAAAGAATTTCATGTACGGATACAATCCTGACCATACAATGTGATAAGAGCCTAGAGCCTGGCGAATCACGGGGTTTCTCGCGAATCGAATTTCGAATCGAATCAAGCAAAAGTTTCGAAACCGAATCGAGTCTTGTATCGAATTCACCTTTTTACTTGAAGTGCTGTATTTAACACTAACAAAGTGCGGAACTCGCACTTTGTTCAAGTGTAGATATCCCAGAACTTGACAGGTGTTGACAATAATACCACTTGACAAGTGTAATGTCGCGACACTTAAAAAGGAAACAACGCAGATGACGCGGATCAGGCTCGAACTCTCGAGCCTGATCCGCGTCATCTGCATTGTGTCCTTTTAATTATGTACCCACCAAGCGCAAATCAAATTATGGACGATTCTGGAAAAACCACCAATGCTAGACACAAGGGAAGTGCCATCCATTCAAGTTTCAGATGTCTGACGATTGTAATGTCTAAGTGCTTAAAGCATTGCACTTTGAGTGTTAAAATCAAACCCTAAGAGTTAGAATGGGTTTAACACCTTGAAAGTGTCAGTTTTAACACTTTAGTTTTTAGTGCGTATGAAATCTTTAAGATGAGTTACCTGCACTTCATATTAAAGCCCAAATATGGGCGTCCAGCACTCTACCAGTTAACTGTTACGATACTACGGCCTACTACCTCCGTCATGAACCCAATATCAATAGGCATACTAGTCTATTAGAAAATTGATAGATATCACAAAAGTGGTCGAGGAAAAAGCCATTAACCGTCCTTAGAGTGAGCAAGGCGCCATCTGCATTGCCACTTACAGGGCGATATATTGTACAAATGAGCCGTAACGCAAATTACGCAATCTCAACGATGGCTTCAAATGCCATTTTTTAAGGCATTTTTCGACTGAATTTGTGCTATCTGGTTTCACTGGATACGTTCAAATTTAATCTTATTCATAAGAAAATAGCAGGGTGAGTTGTTTTCGTCAAAATGACGACAATAAAGAACTGGGTGAAATCCAAATCCAAAGGATTCGATTATTTCAAATAATCGAAATGGTTTCGAATCAAATTCGTGGCAAGATTCGAAATCGAATCGAATTTCAAACGTTCGCCGGACACTATAAGAACCTGGCTATGGCATTTCCCAACGGTATATCCTGTATTGTTATAAATGTTATTGTATCAAAACATCATGATTAGGCCTGTCACGATTTTTTAATTTAGAAATCGATTAAACGTCGCAAATAATCGATGATAATCGATTGATCGTACCTAGATTACCCCCATCTCCTTCTCTTTGAAGTCGATAAAAATGAAGTTGAAGTCAGTTGACCTACCTCAAGTAAATAACGAAGACGATCCTCTTTTAGTTACATTCAAAGCTTTGATGTTCTGAACTTTTGAACCGTCAGTGTAATAACCAAGACCGGTCGGCAGTTGCGAACTTCGCAACTGCTGACCGGTCTTGATTATTACACTGACGGTTCAAAAGTTCAGAACATCAAAGCTTTAATGAACGTACCAGAAAGACAAATGCCAAATGCTTCCAATAGCTTCTTGGGGTTTAACATCGATGTTCTTAACTCTTTACCTTTAGAAACAATAGTTTTTCAACATATTTTCTTTTAATTATTAAACGTCTAAAACGGGATATAATTTACCGATGATTCGACAACGAAACATACTAATCGATTTCGCCGTGACCGACCAACAATCGATTAATCGATCAATCGTGGCAGCCCTAATCATGATTGTAAAACATGTATACTGTTAAATAAACTATCTCTCTATCCATCTACCTAATATGTATTTTGATAGCGAGATTAAACTATTAAAATAAAGATCCCATTTAGCCGAGCATGATTCCAAGTTTTCTACCTTGATTGAGACAGGGGTGGAGCCAGGATTTCCCTGACGTGGGGGTATAATCACCGACAAAGGGGCTAGAGAGTCCACGAACCCACCGAGCTGATCATGGTTTGCCCCAGTGGGAGAAATTTTGGTTTTAATTGGGAAAAAGTCGCAAATATCCGTGACTCAACAGGCTTTGTGAGAGTCAAAACGAAACGAAAAAAAGAAAATAAATAAAAAAAAGTGGCTAATAGAACAAGGGCATCAACAGCCATTCCACGATGACATAGCAGTAAAATAGAGAGTAATCGCTTGACTGGACTGTTTACGTGAAATAATTCATGAGAGGCGAGGGACGTTGTACAAACACGAGTGCGCGAATGTTCACGATTGTTTTACAATATAGTCCCTCGCCTCGATCTTTTAGAGCTAAGCTAGAAAGGTAATGATTTTCAATTCAATGGAGAAAATTATTTACATATACTGTGTTTTGTGCTATGGACAAAAGATTGATTCCAAAATCGTCTCGTATATCTCAAGATATTTAGATGACATTTTATCATTTTTGGAACATTCAAAAGATTTTGATTTTTTAGAAATTTTAGACACTCATAATCCAAACATAAATTGAAAGCAACTGTCAGTCAAGATTCAGTTGATTTTCTTGGTGTGACGTGTATAAAGGGAAACAATTCCAGGCGTCAGTCATTTATATAGATTATAAAGTATATTTCAAACGAACTGATTCACATCAATTGTTGCAGACAAAATCATTTCATCCTCAACATACATTTAAAGGTATCATCAAATCACAGCTCATTCGTTTCCACCGCAATTCAAGTGATAAGGGTAAATTTCAACGAGGCTTGTTCTACCCTACCCTATTTGGCGCCCTCTGATCGAGGGGTACTCAATGCGCTTTTGCGTAGCCTGAAGTCTCAAATCCTGAACGTCCAGCAGAAAATACATATTTCGAACCACTGAAAATTGAACACAACAGACCGTTGTAGAATTGAAGTGGCGCGGTGCTGAATTGCTCATTGTAGATTGCATACGTTTATGCCTGACCAGAAAGAGGAAATTTCCTCGGAATAAACGAAAAATCAGAAACAGATCCGAAACTCCCTCCATTGTGATGCACCCAATATCGTTTACCTTATTATTTGTAAACTTGTGAAAATCGAAATAGCAAAAATAGTAAAAGATGAATTCAAGTTAACCAACCACCTCTAAATTAAAAGAACCATTGAATTTTCGACCTGTCATCGCTTATAAGAAAAACAAAAGCTCGGGTAATATCCTTTTAAGGACTAAATTGGAGCCCATCAACGAATAACATCAATAATTGCCAGTCAGTTTAACCAGTTCCCAAGTTAACCACTTAGTTTAACCCTTTACCCAACGTAACGGCCAAAGCCGGACAGGCTATTCACAAAAATCGCCAATTAATTTTCATTATTTTTTCCATTTTTTTGTCTCAAAAACATAGGTTATGACCCCTTAGGTTATGACCCCTCTTTGGAACGAGCTCGCCGAGCTCGTTCCAATGAGGGGTCATAACCTATGTTTTTGAGACAAAAAATGAAAAAAAAAAGTTATTCAAGAATTTTATTTGCAAGTGTCGTCTGCTTTTCATGTTTGGTAAAGGGTTAAATCAAATTTGTGTGTGTTTTTTATCATGTTTGAAACCCATCCAGGTTCAATATATATATATTTTCAAGTAAACAATAATTCGGCGGCATATTACAAGAAATATAAAATGTTTCAGTAGGAAATGTCTGTGCCAGTCAGGGGTGGGGGGAGGGTGGGGGAGGGGGGATATTGCAACAACAAAAAAAATGCCAGGATACAAAGTCCATTAGGTCTTCCGAACCCCAAAGTGCAGTTTTTGCCGGCGTCAGGCAATTTTTGGCCAAATATCATTTTACAACCGAAGTGAATTCAAGTGCTTTGATTAGTAACTTAGAACAGAATAGAGCATTGGTAGTGTGTTGGGGGCTCCATGTTAGAATGTTTTCCCCATGTTTTACACTTCATTAGGGGGTGGGTCCTGTTCTGGGTCTGGCAAAAATTTGCAAAACAAAAAAGTGATTCCCAGCTATTTGGTCATGATTTTCACTCCTTTATATTTCTACTAAGGCAGTCTGCCTCTTATTAGTGCTTTGTAGCTCCTATTATTTGATTCTTCTGCCAAATATCAAAACATTCTGACTGCTGAATCTGAAGAAGAAGATTTTTAAAGAAAAATCCTCATATTGAACTAAGTTATAATTCGGGCTCCAACAGGGAGCTCAAATATGAACCCAGGGACTTGGCTTTAACAAATCTGAATCTCTCTCCCCCCCCCCCCCCCCCCCCCCCCCAAGGATGCTGCACACCACATATCAAAACATTCCGACTGCTGGCTCTGAACAAGAAGACTTTTTAAGAAAATTCCTCATTTCGAACTAACTTACAATTCAAGCTCCCACAGTGAGCCCAAATATGGACCTAGGGACATGGCTTGAACAAACTTGAATCTCACCCCCCTAAGGATGCTGCATACCAAATATCAAAACATTCCGACTGCTGGATCTGAAGAAGAAGATTTTTAAAGAAAATTTCTCATTTTGAACTAAGTTATAATTCGGGCTCCCACAGTGAGCCCAAATATGAACCCAGGGACTTGGCTTGAACAAACTTGAATCTCACCCACCTAAGCATGCTGCATACCATATATCAAAATATTCTGCCTACTGGATCTTGAGAAGAAGATTTTTTAAGAAATTTGCCTGAAATGCACTAAGTTCAAATTCGGGCTCCTATACTGAGCCCAAATATGAACCCAGGGGGCCGATTTGAACAAACTTGAATCAAATCCACCCCATAATGTTGCATACCAAATATCAAAAGATTCTGCCTGCTGCATCTGGAGAAAAAGATTTTTTAAGAAATTTGCATAAAATGCACTAAGTTCGATTTCGGGCTTCTATAGTGAGCCCAAATAGGAATCTTGAATCAGATCCACCCCATAATGCTGTATACCAAATATCAAATGATTCTGCCCACTTGAGCTGGAGAAGAAGATTTTTTAGTAATTTCTCTAATATACATAGGGTGCTATCGGAGTTATGCCCCATATGGAGCCCCAAGTCGGCATGTCCATTTCATTTGAACAAACTTGAATTGACATATAGTAATGAACATCCATACCAAGTTTCGAGCAAATCGACCTAGCGGTTTCAGAGGAGAAGTCGTTTGAAAAATGTTCACGACGAAAGACGGCAAGTGATAAGTTTAGCTCCCTTCGGTGAGCTAAAAATAAATAAGAGGCAATTCATCTCAGACAAGCCACCCTGGCATGGGTCAAAGAACTTCAGTATTAGGTCTCTCTCAGACCAGCTGTACAAACTAAACATTTAACCGAAAAGTAATGAAATGAAAAGCAACTATTTCTTGTGGACAGTTGAAGATATCCTGGCGGGAACAATATATTTTGGAAAGGGCTTCTTGCTGGTGGAATTCGACTGGTGTCTGAACAGCATATACATGTTGTACATCGGGATGAGGGTTGAGATGCTTGGAACATGAATGGGTGTATATCTGCAATTCAGTTGGTGGAGCCTGGAGGCGGGTTCCAGTGGTTACCTGGGGGTCTGATGCTGCATTTCCGCTGTGGCCTTATATGCAGAGAGATTGTTTTGGGGCCATCTGTGGCTTGGGATGCCTTGGATACCCAAGAGCGGGGCTGGAATATTGGACAAGTTGGTTTGCGGCACCTTTCATGTTTGGGAAAAGTATTTATTTATTTTGTGGATTTAGGTAATTTGAATACTTTGTTAAACAGATTTTATAAATTGGGGGTGGGTCCCCAATTGTCTTTGAGGAAAAACTGTGCGGGAGGGGTGGGTGTCCAAGACATGACTGGCAACAATTTGCATTCCGGGGGTGGTGGGTCCCAAAAATTGAAAATGTAAAAATTTCCACCTTGTATCCGTAATTTTTTGTCTGAAATCTCAAAACTCTTCGCTTTGTTTCAGTCTCCTGCGCATCGCACTACGAATTCACCTGGAGGTCTGCTATCAGCTTCAGTCATTTTAAAATGGCGGATCAAATAGAGTAGAAGAAAAACGTTTTTCGGTAGGGAGTAGAAATTGTGCTGTTGTGTACGTCAAAATGCCCAGATCTTTCCCATTTCTGTCCCAATCTTTTTTTGACAGATTTCATGATCGTACAAAAATAAGTGCATGTCACCGCCAAACAACAGCATTCGACGCGTTTGAATTTGCGAGAGTCGTGTCGACTATTCAGGTTTTGATCTCAAATGTTTATTTCTTAGTTCGGCACACTACTGAGCTGCAATTAGTTCAAAAGTTACATCTGATATTATCTTTTCGCCCCCAACCCCCCACCCCCGGAGGAGGGGGTATACCTCACCCACGGGCGATAGGCGTTTGGGACTTCGCGTATAACGTGATGCGGCGGTGTGTCGAAAGGACACGATTTCTCACTTTAAAATAAAAAAAGTTTTTAGTATCGACAATGATGAATGAAGATCATGTTGGTTTCAGAGCAGATATTTCAAAATCCACCAATCAGAATCAAAATCAGAGGTACTGTGAGCAAACTCACAAAGTGATACCCCCCCCCCCTCCCCCCCGCGCCTGAAATGTATAAGTTAGATTATCTCACCTTGGAAATGTCAGAACGGAATTATATTGCTTCATGCACATCTTCATATGGAGTTCTTCCATTGTGTAAAGTTTCATGAAAATTCTTCAAACGGTTTAGGAGGTGTTGCGCTTACAAGGATAGACAGACGGTATAAGTTAGATTATCTCCCCTTGGAAATGTCAGAACGGAATTATATTACTTCATGCACATCTTCATATGGAGTTCTTCCATTGTGTAAAGTTTCATGAAAACTCTTCAAACGGTTTAGGGGGAGTTGCGCTTACAAGGATGGACAGACGGTATAAGTTAGATTATCTCCCCTTGGAAATGTCAGAACGGAATTATATTACTTCATGCACATCTTCATATGGAGTTCTTCCATTGTGTAAAGTTTCATGAAATTCTTCAAACGGTTTAGGAGGAGTTGCGCTTACAAGGATGGACAAACGGTATAAGTTAGATTATCTCCCCTTGGAAATGTCAGAACGGAATTATATTGCTTCATGCATATCTTCATATGGATTTCTTCCATTATGTAATGTTTCATGAAAATTCTTCAAACGGTTTTAGGAGGAGTTGCGCTTACAAAGACGGACAGACGGACGGACAGGGTGATTCCTATATACCCCCCAAACTTTGTTTGCGGGGGGTATAAAAATGTATCTGGCAGCCATGTTTTCAGAGGAGAAGATATTTCAAAATCCACCAATCAGAATCAAAAAATGCATCTGGCAGCCATGTTTTTCTTTGCACGGTACAAAATGAGGAGCATTTGTAGAAGACCTCCCATAGACTATCCCTGCCAGGTTTGGTTCACATCGGCTCAGTAGTTCCAGAGAAGAAGATGAAAATGTGATTTCTCAAAGTGTTTCTATAGACAGACTATAGTAACTATAAGCCGCAAATGCGGCCATGTTTAGTCATCATTTATGTGAAGTACCAAACCATTTGGGCTGGCGGTTTCAGAGGAGAAGATTTTTGAAAATCCACCAACCAGAATCAAAGAATGCCAATGTCGGCAATGTTTTTCAACCCATGGGAACAAAATGAGGATCGTTTGTGGAGGACCTCTCCTAGACTATCCCTGCCAAGTTTGGTTCACGTCGACTCAGTAGTTCTAGAGAAGAAGACGAAAATGTGATTTCCCATAGGGTTTCTATAGTAACTGTAAGCGGCCATGTTTGTAACCCGATCAACATTAAATGAGGATCGTTGGTAGAGGGGGTCCCAGTCATCATTTATGTGAAGTTTCAAAACATTTGGGCTGGCGGTTTCAGAGGAGAAGATTTTTGAAAATCCACCAACCAGAATCAAAGAATGCCTCTGGAAGCCATGTATTTCATCCGACGGGAACAAAATGAGGCTCATTTGTAGAGGACCTCCCATAGACCATTTCTGCCAAGTTTGGTTCACACCGGCTCAGCGGTTACAAAGAAGAAGATGAAAATGTGAAAAGTTTATGGACGCCGGCGGACGCTGAGTGATGTGAAAAGCACACATGGCCTTTTAGGCCAGGTCGGCCAATGAAGGATTCCTCGTATTTTTCCGTCACAAATATGCTACCAATGGGAAGTCTACGCACTGTCAGCAGCCCTGTCCCACCTAGATATATATTTGACCCGTTTTAGCATTAGAACAGTATTTTATTGGGGAAGTGGTACACCAACGTAATCCTTAACGTCTTAGTTGTCGGATGACTTCAATATCGTGACCCCAAGTTCACACATTTGGTTTTTATATGAGTTTGAATAAGGCAGATAGATATCTCCCAAGACAGTGAGTTGTGTACCTTGTCTCTCTTATATACATAATCATGGGAAAATACAGAATTTGTGGAAAAAACCTTCAAATACACCATTTTTCATGATCTTTGCACATGTCGAACATCTGTGGGTCGACGGTGCGAACCCTGTTATATGGAGAATGCACACTTGCCATATTACTTGCTAGGTATGATGACACTTGTTGGAATTTCTTAGAATTGAGCGATTGTTTTCAGATGAAAATTCGTGGTATTGCGTCATATGCGTTTGTCCGTCGATCATGGAATCCATCTTCAATAAAAAATGCAGAGTGCTGTCCTTTTCATAGATGCAGTCCTGTTACCGTATCGTCAAGTGTTTAGAATGTTATCTGAAGTATATTTGGCCAGGAGTTGTTCTGAGATATTATTTTATTATCAGTTCTGATACGAATATGGCAGCAGACTTCCAGGAACCATTGGTGTCTGCTGTAAATGAGTTGACTTGACCATTTTCGTATTCTATACAAAACAACCTTCATTTTAATTTAATATATAATTGTGGATAATTCATAAATATGGAATATCAGATTTGGGAATTTCAAAGTAAACTAATTTCCCTTACTTATTTTGTACTGCGACTTATTTACGCCACGTAATTTTTAGTTATTAAATTGCAGCTGTAATTTAGTAAATTGTACCTGCAATTGAGCTAAATTGTCGTTGCAATTTAGCTGTAGCTACAGCCTAATAAATTGTAGGTGCAATTTATCCAAATTGTTACTGCAATTTATTACATTGCACTGGCACTTTTCTAAATTGCACCTATAATTTAGCTAAATTGTAGCTTCACTCTCGTACAATGTATGTCCAGCAGCAATTTAACTCAACTAATCAGGGACACGGGCAAGTTATTTGACCTTGTTTGAGAAGGGTGGAAGGGAAGTCATCAATCTGATTGGTGAGTATACAAGTGCACATACTGAATTGGTTCAAATGGAAGTTTCCGTGACAATTTTGGACAACTCTCGAGACACTTTGGGTAACCGAGGCCTCGCGCAAGGCCTTATGAGATAGTCAATTATCGGAAAGGGATATTAGTTTGTTTCATGATCACACAGAGAAAGAACCTATGGCTTTATGGCCCTAATGGGGCGATTTTAGGGTTGTATTGGGCAATTCAATGGAAAATGAGGAACAATTGGCGCCAAAAATGCCCTCCGAGCAGGAAATAGTACTGTTACAGCCATAACTACCCCCGCCTTGTTGGACGAGTGCAAAAAGCGTTTCCCTAAAACAAAATGACGGCCGGCATGGTTCGGGGAAAAAGAAACTCCAGCGATTTCGAGAAAATTAAAACACCCCAGAATCACGTGTGCGCATGTGCACCAGAGATCACATATTGCTTTTATAATGACGCAGACTTCCAGAGACCATTTGTGACTGCTGTCAAGTCATTCACCGTCAACAAGTAAAGTCTTCAATATGCAGAAAAAGGCTTCGCACTATCAGTAGTAAAAAAGAACATCACATACCGATCCTCATTTTAAGCCCCTCAGAATTCCCAAATTTGATGACCTTTACAAACTCCAAGTCCTGTTTATGCCAGATTGGCATAATAAATGACCTTCAGATATCAAAGAAGAAAGCTAGGCATTCAAAACACTTTACGATGCGGCGACATGACTGCATTTAGGTTAAGGGCAACTTTAGCCCAACACTCTGCATTTTTTTTTACCGAAGAGTCCATGGCCAACGGACATGCGCATGTTACGCGATACTCTACGTCTCTATCGCTGCGTTTTGAAGAATTTTGATTTTCCTAGCTTTGTTCTTGGGTATCTGAAGCACATTTGGCCACGAGTTATTCACCTAAAATATTATTTTATTATCCGTTCTGGTATATGAAAACGGTAACAGGCGTCCAGGGACCAATGACGCCAGCTGTCAGCTTTGTGAGTTGATTGTATCGATTTTGGCTTTTCTATACATCACATCCTTCATTTTGATGTATAGTTTGTGTGTATTTAATTTGAATTTATAGAATAGCAGAGGTGGGAATTTGAAAGTAAACAAATTTCCCTTACTTATATAGCACCTTAAATCCATTTTTTTCACTGAATTTATTAAAAATACGATGGAAAATAGTGAAATATGAAAGAATTTTTTTTTTGGTTTGGACACAAGGTGCAAAACGTTTTTTTCCGAACCTTGGGTACCCAGCCCTTTTTTGAAAGAAAAAAATTCCCTTTTGAAACTTGGTACCCACCACTCCCCAAAATTAGAGTAAATGACAATTGCTTTGATTGGCAATTTCAATAGGTATTTATGCTGGAAAATGGTTTGTATTGTTCCTTTAACCATTCCCGACATTTTATGAAATTTATCTATACCCACAACCAGCTGATGGAGAAAAAAAACAGGAATTCTCCCGAGTTTGCAACTGGAATTTAGTCCCATTTCTTTACAAGTTTATGAATTTGTTCAAACTTCCACGCAGACACTGGCAGTCAATCCATACATGCGTAATCCTGAGAGAAAACAGCATACACTGGCATTCTCTCTGAACAGTATTGAGACATGTGTAGCTGGAACAGGCGTGAAATATACACCAAGAACAGGTGTGAAATATACACCTGGAACTTAATTAAGCACCCTCTGTTTTTTAGCAGAGGTGTTAATAGAAACTGTCACTACTTTCATGCTATCTTTCAGATAGCCAAAAGTGATTGTTTGCGGAAAGAATGGTCTATTGACAAATGAAAGACAACACAAATATGCAGTTTTTCAATGGCGCTAATTACATTATCTGTCACTTATGTTTTTGATGGAAAAATGTTCTCTCGACAAGTATGGTGTTGGAACGGTCCATGATGAAACAATACCGGTAATTGATGACAAAAAATGTAACTTGTGATCTCCTGAAACACAATAGCAGTGTCTGACGTCAGAAGCGAGTGTATCCACCACGTGTCCAGATGACAG
The DNA here is from genome assembly GCA_031216915.1 of Pictodentalium vernedei. Lineage (NCBI taxonomy): Eukaryota > Metazoa > Mollusca > Scaphopoda > Dentaliida > Dentaliidae > Pictodentalium > Pictodentalium vernedei. Next base: position 804,203,479 of record CM062296.1, read on the forward strand.
CCTAAACCCTCCACCTAATGCTACCAGTGATCCTTCTGATACGGTACAGAGGCAACTGCTGCCACTCCTCATGCAATGCAGCTTCCAAATCGGCCAAATTCTGTACAGACGGATCCCTTGCTTGCACACGACGTCCAAGAAAGTCACAGATGTGTTCTAAGGGATTCAAATTGGGGCTCATTGCAGGCCAAGGTAGTGTTGTAATAGCGTTGGTCTGAAGGAATGCTCTCAAAGCATGAGAATGATGTGGCCTTGCATTGTCCATCATGAATACAAGGCATGAGGCACGACGACCGGCGGATTGAGAATACCCCGGATGAACTGATGACCATTGAGATTCCCACGTACAGTCACCGTATCAAGTTTACTATCATGAGAGAGGCATCCTCATATCATTACTGATCCTCTGCCATAAGGAACAGCTGGTCTGATGTTCCTGGGCACGTAAGCAGTATTTCTATGCATCCACACTCTTGTGCGACCATCTGTGACGTGAAGCAGGAAACTACTCCTTCACGTCCTGCGATTCCAATGTTGTCGTGCCATGCACCACTCCAAACGTCGTCTTTGATCCTGATCGGACAGAGCTGGACGCTTGATGGCCCTTCTGGACCTCATACCCAGTGCTTTGAGGCAGTTTCGGACAGTTCTGTTACACAAACGCCTGTTGGGGAGACAAGGGCGTTTCAAAATCCCTCTTGAAGCAACGGGTTCACGCCTAACGAGGCGTGCCAGACTCCGATCTTCCCGAGGAGAGGTCTTTTGGGGTTGTCCAGGCCTTGGTCGGTCCTTAACATCGCTGGTTTATTGATGTTCTCGGACAAGTCTGTTGACGACAGAATGACTATAGCCAAGTTACCTTCCAATATCTTTGAATGACATGCCTGTTGCACGCATGCCAACGATTTGCCTTCTTTTTGTGTCTTTTCAGTCTTCTCCTTGCTATGTCTAAATTTTGTTGATAAAAGAAGTGACAAATTTTCTTGTTTTATACCCAGATTTTGCACGCGGACGATAAGAGTTTTTTGTGACATTCGTGGGAAGCATGCTTCACGTGGACGACGGGATGTGTTTGGGGTGTGCTATCAAACAGAAACATCATTTTTCACGTATTGCAAGACAAAGCAATCATAAAAAAGATAATCAGTAACAGCAACTTCACTGTCATGATATATTTCAGTGGTTGCTTAATTACGGTCTAGGTGTATATGTTGAACATTTTGATGCTTTACCTGGTTTCACCGCTCAGTGGCGGCGCCATAGTTACAAAAGTGAGGGGGTACAGTTGGGGATTGTGCAGCGCCGAACTGGAGTGGGTTTCGTGGGGGGGGGGGGGGGGGGGGGTCTTCTCCCTAAGTTGAGAAATTTTTTTAACTGTTTTGCAACAAAATCATGCGAATATGGATATCATTGGAACCGGCTGAACAAGCCGGTTCCAATGATATTCATATTTGTATGATTTCATTGAGTTATACCTTTGAGAATTTTTCTAAAATATTAAATTTTATTTATTTTTTAAAATTGCTGTAGGCTGAATTCCAAACGGATGCCTTGCACGCTCTCGATTCTAGCATTCGTCGAATACTCTTAAGCACTATGTTTCAGTCCGTTTAAACGCGGCATGCCTTGAAGCAATTTGGACCCTCGACTCTTGTTTGTTGTTTGCAGCTAGCGTGTGTGTGTGTGTGGGGGGGGGGGGGGTCCTAATTTCAAAACTTCTCTGATTTAGTGCACTTGGGAATGTGGGATTAAGCATACCGACCATTACACCGCAACGTTCAATACAACAAAAATTAAAATGATAGTATTGTTTTACAACGCTTGGCGAAAAAAGTGGAGGGGTAAGTAACCCCACATACCCCTCAATGGCGCCGCCACTGTCACCACCGTATTTGCTGCTATTTCTACTGATATTCCTACCCATTTCTACACTCGATTTCAGTTTCAACATAGCAGAAAAAAGGGTCTGAAGGTCAGGGTAGGTCGGGATATTTTTTCTCTCTCTTTTTTCTTTGAATTTGTGCTTGAGTTAATTTTTAGGACCCAATTTTTCCAATCGTTGTGACGGAAATGTACTGCTTTGATATTCTGTTGAGTCTAAATATCAAAATTACACCCAAAATGGCAATTTAATGTTTATCAGCAGACGATTTATTCGATTGCTGCGGACATTTCAGGTGTAATTCCGCCACTTCAAAACGAAACGAATTCGGGGGTGTATTGATGATATTATCGTCAGCTGTCCTCAGGTTCTGAAGTGAAGTGTGCGTTCGCACGTCTCACTTTTTCACGGGAAGTGTTACAAATTAGCGTATCTTAGCACAAGAAATAAATTGACACTTTAAGAGATTGTGTTGATGGGCTGGTAATGTATCATCGTACTTATCTTGGCAGAGGAAGCACAAATGACTTGCTTATGTTTATTTAATTAAAAACAATATCTTGCGTCGGTCTTTGTCAAAGTGATAGCTTAAAGTTGCGATTTTTTGGTTAAAAGTGTATATATTGTCGATAATCTTTCTCACTAGGTTAAATATAAAGCGTTAAGATAGATGTATGACGAACCCCATTACCATTACCGTCAGCATTATCATTACCACCCTCGGTTCGAATCCCACCTGCGGCAACCCCGTTGTGTCCTTGGGCAAGACACTTCACCCCGATTGCCTACATGGGGGCACGATGACGTTGTGTACTGAGGCGTACTGCACGTCGATGGTGCGCATGTCTTCAACCAATCTAACCCTGCCTGTGCTGCGGTGCGGAGTTCAGAGTTACGATGTTGGAGAGCTGACAGCTGCTCGTCGTTGCTCGGTGGTTCTCTCCGGGTACTCCGGCTTCCTCCATCCGTAAAACTGTCACGGTCACGATTAGCCATTGTGCATAAGTATGTGACCTTAAACACCACTAAATAATAAATAATAATAATAATAATAATAATATCATTACAACACTTCTGACTTCAGAGCGTGCATACCTAATTAGCCATGGATTACCTGCCGAAGAAAAATTAAGGACACTTTGACGGTGCTGGACGCTAGCTCACTTCTTAACTGGGATGTCCATGTTGAGAGTGGCTGCATTCCGCTCGCCATAATGTATAAGATGAAACCCTCCTCTGGGAGTGGTAGCACCTTTCGCGGGCCTGCTCGCACTGGTCCACGCCAGAGAAAGGGTAAGGGATCGAGTTCACCAGCCACCACTGAAACAACAAAAGAAGCCGAGACAAAGAAACAGAGAAAGAAGAAGAAATCGCCGTCAACCAAACGCCGGGACACCAGGCGAATGGAGGCGTGGCTCGAAAGGAAGAGATCTGAGTCCGGGAATCAGGAGATGGAAAAGGTGGTCACTGTCAACTCACCTCCAAGACATGTATCACCAATCCCAAGTCATACCTCTTCACCAAAGTGGTCGGAGGGAGAGAAGCAGGAAGAGGAGGCAGAGGAGACGGAAGTCGCCCAATCCGTACCTGACTCTCCTTCAACCTCAACCAATCGGGCCTCAAATCCAGCTCAACCTCGTAGTCCGAGCATGAACCTTCTGATGAAGGAGATACTAGCCTGTCAGCCTATATTGAAATCTTAGATGGACGTGTTATTGAGCGGTTCGACTCAAGCGGGAGTTTAACGGAACTGGGGATGATTATTTGGAATACCTTAAATCAACCCAGATGGAATGGGCTAAGGAAACCTACGACGTCCTCATCAACAAACCGGGACACTTGGGAGCAGCAAGGATACGCGATCCGTTCTTTCACAGATGGCTAAAACGCAAAAACTTAGAAACAACACCTGCCAAGCCTTCTCCATCCGAGCCACCTCCTTCCTAGAAGAAGTACAAACGGAGCAAACGCCACTAAACCCGAACACCTTTCTCCTTTGACGCGCCTAAACATACTATCAAAACTTATCCTACAGCTAAAGAGGGTCGAAAGGGGCTTGCCCCACACCGTCCCTGCCCGCCTTCGGCGCGCAAAAACCATTTCATTCCCATGACGGACCCCGAAAACTGATTTGTCACTTAAACAGACCAGCAAAAGTTCATGCGCTGCTAATTAAGCGTGGAATTTTATGTCCATTATCGCGGGTCTGGTGAACCCATTTAGGAGCTATCGGATAACTGATTAAAGAAGTAAAAGAGACCAGTGTTCTCCTGCAGTCATTATCTGTGTAATTATGGCCAGTTAATAGGTAATTGTTGTAAAAACAGTACATCGCACACGTTCTGGACACACATCCATATTACGTATCTAGCCTGTCACCGAATGTCAGGATATGCCGAAATACGAGTTGTAACAACCAGTAGTGTAATATTAACCGGTAGTGTAATTAAAATTAACTAGTAGTGTAATAATCAACCAGTAGTGTAATAAAAACCAACCAGTGGTGTAATAACAAGTAGTGTAATAAACTTAACCAGTAATGAAATAAATATCCATGAAAACCAACAATTTTTCAACAAAATTTGAAAAAAATTTGGGGTGGCTCAAATCATAGTTTGGGTACATCTTCTCGATTTTTAATCATTTTATCGTACGTTTAAAGGCGTTTTGCAGGTCAAACATCATTTCGTGGGTTCAATACGACGAGGAAAGGTATTTTTATGATTTTTATGTCTTATGCGTTTTTCTGGTGTTTAAATCTCAAACCAAATCAAAAGCACAGAAACATACTTTAATCTTAAACTGTTACACTTTTCAGTAAATCCGTGGACTTTCACGTCTGTATCTATGTTGTTTGTTCGGCGTATGCTACGTGTTCTCAAATAATCAGTTAAAGTCGTGTACAATGCTGGGATTTTTGTATGCACAATGCACAGAGAAATAAACACAAATATCAACAAAAACATATATACAAATTTCATCAATGGATGGATGTCGGATTCTTGAGGAGGAACGGTTGAATGCTGGGTGATTGAGACGGTGCTTATCACCAGCGGAATCAGTTTTTAAAGTATATTGTTCTTTTCATTGGAGGATTCGTTTAACTTGAGGTGCCATACAACAGCACACTCAGAGCCGGGAGACATGAAAGATCAGATTTGGATTTTGGGAATAAAAAGCTGAGTTGCACGTCCCCCAATTGAATGTCCAGACGAAGGAGATGAAAAGGGTGACGAAAAAAAGGAGAGAAAATGCCGGTATGTACACATGTATGTGACACAACGTTAACAGGTGCTATTTTGCAAATGGGGAAAGGGAAATCAACCTCAATAAACATGCAGGCCTTTACTTTCCGGGCATCTCACTGGGTGTGTGTGTTGGGGGGGGGGGGCATAAAAACACATGTTACCACATACCGATTCATTTCACCTACCTTTTCGATTTACTATATTTATGGATCCATATACCATAGATTAACCATAAAATATTGACCCATTACTACTATTACTTGTTCAGCATACATGAGTTCAAAGGTAATAGCAGAATTGACATATCATGGCACAACATAAGAATAAAGACAAGATTTGCCAATCGCTTATGATAAAGTTGCCCACTCACTTTGGGATTGCATCCCCGCAATTAAGGTTACCAGGCCCCACTAAACAAATGGGCATCGTAACCTCAATATACATGCAGGCCTTTATTTTCAGGGCATCTCACCGGGTGTGTGTGTGGGGGGGGGGGGGGGGGGGGGCATATTAACACACTTGTTACCAAATACCGATTCATTTCACCACAACTTATAACCTACTTATTTGATAGATTTACTACTTACGGATCCATACACCATAGATTGACCATAAAATATTGACCCATTACCACACTATTCATTCAGTATAAATGAATTCAAACAAGCAGAACTTTACTGCCCGGGAATTCCGTTGGAGAGGGGGGGGGGGGGGGCATATTTATATATCTGCTACCAGTTAATAATCGAGTTCACATATCCATGTATCATCTAACATGTCCTCACATATATGAAAATGCCAACACATGCCAAATTTAACATGCTACTGAAGTCTACACACGCAATATGTGTACATCCACATATACATGGATATATGTATAATTACATATCTACAGACAGGTACAGATTTACAAACACGACATATCGCCGGCTGAGTGCTAGAATGTTCTATGTCCCATAGGGGACATAGAACATTCTAGCACTCAGGCGACGATATGTATATCCACATATACATGATATATGTATATATATACATATCTAAACAGGTAATGACCCTTTCTACCACAACTTAAAACCCACATAATAGATTAAATAAATTAATATACCCTGGTCTATTCACTCAGGAGAGGATAGAAATTTATAGATTAATTAACATTACCAACTGATACATACGACATGAGTATTTACAACATGCATACATAGTAAGTTTGCCAATAAAAAATATTAGCAAAATTACCATGCATGAATATTAGTTATAAGATGTTAATTCATTTCGGCTCCACTTTAGGACAATAACCGTATTGGCATAAATATATTATTTACCACGTGTTAAATGACATTGTCCACGACTGGGCTGTATGTTGACACAACATAAGTATAAAGTCAAGATTTGCCAATCGTTCATGCTTATGTTGCCTACTTACTGTTTGTTGGATCGAACCCCAGCGAGATTTGTTCCCATGTCTTGTTCTACCTCAATAGAGATGCAGACATGTACTTTCCGGACAGGTGAGGGGCATATAAGCATATCTGTTGCAACATACTGATTCACTTTACCACAATTTATACCCCACACTTTTGATTTAATATTCACGGAACCGTTTATTGTGGATTAACCATGACGTATAGACCCGTTACTACCGCTGCCGATTCAGGAAACATGAGATCAAACATGCAGACCTTTACATTCTGGGCGGGGAGGGGCATATAAACATATGTGTTACAAATACAATTTTACCACAATACATAACCTAGATATTTGAGTTAGTGTCCATGGATCCATTTACTATGGATTAACCATAGTGTATTGATCCATTACTAACGCTACTGATTCAGCAAACATGGGATTGCACGCCCCAGCGACAGGCAAGAAGGCAAGATGCTATCATGACGTCATTCTGTGCAAATAGCCAATTCCTTGAAGTGCAAGTGTAAAACTGAAGGGAATCACTTGGCGTTTTCCAAGAAAAATGTTCTGGTTTTAAATAGCAGGAATGCGATTGGTCCAATGTTCAATGCGATTGACTACGCATGCTTTGTGTAATGTAATACACGTGGTTGTGGCTTTTCATCTCAACTTGTTTCTGACAAATTGGAGGTAAACAATATCCTACCATTTTCGTGATTATGGTGATTGTCAAAACAAACCACTTGAACAGTTTGAAATGAAAAGTAATAAAGAAAGGCCCACTGGTCTACGAGTGAAGACAGGGTGGTAAAAAGGGAAAGCCCCAAATTTAAACCAACAGTTATCCGCACCAGTGCACAGGTACTCGGCACAAGCTGGGAAATGGAAGAAAAATGATATTTGATGTACCATTTTTGAATCTATGCTGATGTGCCCCTGTAATGGTATATCTGTTAATATTTATATACCATTATAGGGGCACGTCAGCATAGATTCAAAAATGGTATCAAATATCATTTTTCTTTCGATTTCCCAGCTTGTGCCGAGTACCTGTGCACCAGTGACGTAAATTCACTCGTTGCAAACCGTGATAAACAAGTTGAAATTTGTTTTCCGGAGTTAAAACGACTTCGGTATACCATTACCGATTAGGATTTAATTTGCCGGTAACGGTTTTGAACATGGTACAGATTATACATATAAATCGGTAACGCCCAGCACAATTTGTGTCGTTGTTGTAAAAGTTGTTGTTTGTGTGTTTTCTCGCTCTGTTTCTTTTTCAATTTCAATAAAAAAAATTGTTAGTGTCGGAGCGCAAAATTATGGTAGGCCGGGTAACCCGAACCAAACCATTATTTTTTTTGTTTGGCCTAAGCAAATCAATTTATTTCAGAAATGGACAACAAAATTGTTCGAGATAGCTACACGTGCCCCTGGATTACTTTTGACGACGTCACGCGTGTTTGGTGGGGAGGGGACAGAAAAACTATCCCTGATGGGGTGAGATGGGGAAATTTCACCCTCGGGACAAGATATTTGGTCCAGACGCGAATTTATTATTATTATCAGTTCGCTCCGTCAACTTTTTGGCAAATTTGAAAAATTTCCTCTTTTACCAATAATATCCATTTTCCCTGGTTATCGTATTCAAAAGCTAAAAAAATAATGTCAAACACAAACAAAATCTCAATTTCTGTGCTTAAATCATTAAAGATATAATTAAATATAAAATATATACACTTTTCATAACAATATTTCAACTAAAACGTAAAACAGGTAGCTGGATATACTTGGTGCTCAGCAAACTTTTAGTAGTATACAATATTACCTTTTACGCAATGAATGTCAGTACTATCCTACAATATATTGGAGGCTGTTCTTTCAACTCAGAGGCTTGAAACCTATTTTCTCAACATTTATTACAAGACCAGTGACAGGACAGCCACTTTACAAGTAGTTTACTGCAACATTCAGCTTGATCTCACTGAAACATAAGACACATGCGTATCCTTTCTGACTCTGATGATCCCAACACACTTTATTCTATGATTTAATTTTATTCCAAATTTGTTACAACAGATTGATATATACTGTTCATAAAAAGTAGGAGATACCCAAACTGATGTTGATATTTTCGGAAAATGGTATTTGGTATTGGATACACGTGATTGGACACATCAATATGTTAGTGTGAATCAGGTTTTTCGCACGAGCGTCGTGTTAATATTTGCGGGGCACGTTTTGAAATATTCATTTGTACTGGACGGGCTTTTTCGAAGGTCTCCTCGTTCTTTTCTTGGTATAAAGTCGTTCATCCATAGTTTCTGGTCGAAACGTAACTTTTGAGGTATGAGAAGACTGACACGTGACGAACGTTTACGTGCCGTTGGCATGTTGAAGCTGGCAACAGACAGAATGCAGTGGCTCAAATTCTCAACGATACTCAATCGGTGATTAGCAGGCTGTGGCCGCGCTACCGTCAGAAAGGCGATGTTGACGATAGATGTTGGTGAGGTCGTCCAAGGGCGACAACTGCTAACCAGGATCGTTTCATACAAACCACAGCATTACGTAACCGCCATCAAAGTATTTATTTATTCATTTATTGATGTTTAAGGTCACATATTCATGCAAAATCGCTAATCATGACCGTGACAGTTTTATGGGTGGAGGAAGCGGGAGTACCCGGAGAGAACCACCGAGCGCCATCAAAGTGCCTCAGAAAATGGACAGCAATCGAGTCAGTCGTCAAACTATCCGAAATCGCCTACACAGCTGGAATTTGTACGTTCAACCACCTCGAATAATTCCACGTTTGACTGAACGTCACATGGCAGCAAGGGGTGTGGAGCACGACAGCGCTGGGACAATCGACAGGTGAAACAGAGTGTGGCGGCGGTGGAACGAACGATACCATGACGTAACCGTTAGGCAGCACGATCGTTTGGGTGGTGGATCGGCTATGTTGTGGGGAAGCATAACCATGACAAGCAGAACAGCATTACATGTCATCCAAGGGCGTTTCACAGGGCAGTACTACCGTGACGTGTTAGCAGCTCGTGTGGTGCCATTTGCGCGACGTCACTGCCGTCGATTCAGTTTCAAAGATAACAATGCAAGAGCACACAGGGCCCCTGTCGCTGCAAAGTTCCTCCAGGAGCAGAACATCACTACACTGCCTTGGCCAGCACTAAGTCCAGATCTTTCACCAATCGAGCACGTCTGGGATATGCTTAACAGGCGCTACGACAGCGCCAACAGCCCCCTACCAATGTCCAGGAACTCGCTGCTGCACTGCAGGAAGAATGGAATAACATCAGACAAGCTGATATTGGACGTTTGGTGTGGAGTATACACGTTGGATCCACGCTTGTCTCGCGAACCGACGAGGATTTACAAGGTATTGAGGTCTTGGACTGCATGTGATAAATTCTCTGACTGACCGTCCATGTCTTCTGCAGCTCAGTGCGTGGAGTGTGTGCTTGTCAGACACCCAACTATCGCTGAAATCATTCTCCAGATGTCACAGTGAAATGCCGCAGCTGTTTGATGAACAGATAAATATATTTCTTCATATATCTCACTTTTATCAAATATCCCCTACTTTTTTGAATAGTATAGTTTATTTTAAAAGAAGTTAATATTATTATAAGATAACCCAACCAGGTGTCTTATATGTGTTCGCAAAATATTCATATCTCACATGCCAGGTTTCTCTCCCGACATCCAGTATCTTCTTCAACATGTGATATACACTATGGTCCAGTGGTAAATCGCTAAAATTCATATTAACTAAACTAGGGCTGTCACGATTAATCGACTAATCGATTGTTGATCGGTCACGGCGAAATCGATTAGTATTTTTCGTTGTCGAATAATCGGTAAATTATATCCCGTTTTAGACGTGTAATAATTAAAAGAAAATATGTTGAAAAAACTATTGTTTCTAAAGGTAAAGAGTTAAGAACATCGATGTTAAACCCCAAGAAGCTACTGGAAGCATTTGTCTTTCAGGTACATTCATCAAAGCTTTGATGTTCTGAACTTTTGATCCGTCAGTGTAATAATCAAGACCGGTCGGCAGTTGCGAAGTTCGCAACTGCCGACCGGTCTTGATTATTACACTGACGGTTCAAAAGTTCAGAACATCAAAGCTTTGAATGTAACTAAAAGAGGATCGTCTTCGTTGTTTACTTGAGGTAGGTCAACTCACTTCAACTTCATTTTTATCGACTTCAAAGAGAAGGAGATGGGGGTCATCTAGGTACGATCAATCGAATATCATCGATTATTTGCGACGATTAATCGATTCCAAAATTAAAAACTCGTGACAGCCCTAAACTAAACCGACTATACCATTGTATAACCAGTTTGTTAACAGGGAATCGGTTTTCCTGTTGATAAACTCACTATTAATAAGATAGAGAGTTTCCAATGTCAATAAACTCTCTATCAGTAAGACAGGCATATAATGTCCTCACTATTTGATGGAGATTGTCAGGGCATGATGACCATCGCTAGAGAGTTTCCACTGTCGATAAACCCTCTATTAATAAGACAGGCATATAATGTCCTGACTATTTGATGGAGATTGTCAGGGCATGATGACCGTCGCTAGAGAGTTTCCAATGTCAATAAACTCTCTATCAGTAAGACAGGCATATAATGTCCTGACTATTTGATGGAGATTGTCAGGGCATGATGACCATCGCTAGAGAGTTTCCACTGTCGATAAACCCTCTATCAATAAGACAGGCCTATAATGTCTTGACTATTTGATGGAGATTGTCAGGGCATGATGACCATCGCTAGAGAGTTTCCACTGTCGATAAACCCTCTATCAGTAAGACAGGCATATAATGTCCTGACTATTTGATGGAGATTGTCAGGGCATGATGACCATCGCTAGAGAGTTTCCAATGTCAATAAACCCTCAATCAGTAAGACAGGCATATAATGTCCTGACTATTTGATGGAGATTGTCAGGGCATGATGCCCATCGCTAGAGAGTTTCCACTGTCGATAAACCCTCTATCAATAAGACAGGCCTATAATGTCCTGACTATTTGATGGAGATTGTCAGGACATTATGACTATCGCTAGAGAGTTTCCGCTGTCAATAAACCCTCCATCAATAAGATGGCCATATAATGTCCTGCCTATTTGATAGCTCAACATTTTCTGACAGTATATCACAAACTGAAGGTACCCACTAAGCCTAAGGCTTGAATGATCAATACAACAACCCTGCATTTTGCTCATACATGTAATGTACATGTGCATATGACTGAAATTCATAATTACATAATGAGAGTCTATGTCAAAAGTAGGCCTAGTCAGTTGCATTGGGGAATGGCATTCTGCCACTGTGTGATATCTACTATTCGTGGTGCGTAGAGTCCTTTTAAGTTTTGTCAGATCTGTTAGATTACATTTATGTTATTTTACATAAAAAATAATTCGTTTAAATTGCTTTAACTTTTTTCAAAATCGCGAACCACTGATGGTGCGATGGGGAACGGTGGACGTCTCTCAACAATCCCATGCTGCTCAATGTTAGCCCCTATCTTGTACTACAAATCACCCCATGTTAACCCAGAGGATATGGAGGGGTGGCAAAAAAATACACAAGCTTTTCTGAACAATTTGCATTACTTATTTGAAAGATACGAACTCATAGGAAACAATTTCAAGGCATATAAAAATCGTGTTTTCAGAGCCGCTGACCTACCCACCCACTGACTCTTGTCTTGTGTTCGGAAAAAAATTGACAAACCCCTCCCCGGAAGATCAGGAATTTTTAAAATAAATTGCAGTCTGCCTATTCTTCGAGATAGTGTAAGTTATAACTAATAAGTACATTACCAATACTGACGCCCTGGCTTGATATAAATCCCAAAGTACTGTTTCGTTTTTGCTGAAAAGCATTGCGTGTGAAGCATGTTTGAATTTTCTTTTGTCGTCCACTGCGTCCTGGTATGGAACAATCACATAATCGACAGCCTTGTCGCCCAGTCGACCATAGGATTCGCTATCAATCAGTTTTCCCCATCCAATATCCACCATAGTCACGCCGCCCTATGCCTCGATCGGACAATGAAAGCTTCAGGTGAATTGAAGAAAAAAAACAGGAAGTGAAACCACAACACCTTCTTGTGAAGAACCTGCCAACCGCCTTTTGAATTAATTTTGTTGAACAGCGTGTTTCCGTTTATACTACCATCTGCGTCAAAACACACGCTTCACATTCAAATGATCAAAGTTTGTTCAATTTTTAGGCTTGGGCGGTAGTAATCGCCCAAATTTTCCTATCATCTTCCTTCTTTAAAGTTTAAACTCGGGCGGGTTTTTTTTTAGTTCTGCGCGAAGAACACGTACCAAGATTTGAAACAATAAAAGGGAAGGCGTAAAAAAACGGCCGTAGAAAATGAACTGTTCTTTAATCGCTACGACATCAATAACGGTTTTGTTTATTGATCAAGTCTACTGGTTTATACCCTTCATCAGATTAACTTAACTTCCGTTCATATTTTCCTGTCAAGCGTGTTAAGACTGAATTCTTTTGTGAACTTTGTCAATAAAGCACGTGTCAACAGCGAAACTCTCGTTATCGCCCTTGGAAGGGAGACATAATTACGCATCGTATCCAGAAGAAATGCGTTCAAGTCTCTTCTGCTTCTCAGACCTGAATAATTAGTCTTCTGCTTCTGTCATGTAATTGCCTCCTTCGTCATGTTGAAGATTATGCAATGTATGATAGTGTGGCATGCCTTAGAAATTTTCTTTTAGTGAGGTAGCTGGATTGTTTTGGTTGACTGGTTATGCATAAGAGATAAAATTGTAAGATTTATAAAATTTAAAAATTTGTGCACATTGGAGACTGACCGGTCGGTGCTATCGCCACACAATCCTGGCCCCAAATGCTTCGGGTGTGTCCAATTCTACAATGTCTGGTGGTAATAAGTTCCAGTCCCATAGTCCTCTGGAAGAATGATATTTTCCTTGTGACAATACGGGATGGTGGTATCTGGAATGTCCTGCTATGTGATTTCCTCGAGCATCGGATGGGTGGGTAATAGTCCAGGCACATTAGACATAAAAATGAGAAAGTAAGGAAAAAAATCGGAGAAAGCTGATTTTTTTATATGTTTCCGGGACACATATTGCGGATAAAGTGTGAAAAGTCCCCGCGAATCCGAGTTGAGCTTTTTTAGTTATAGCGTTTTTTTGATGAAAAAAAAAAATTTAAAAAAAATTCGACCCAGCTCCATATTTCTCATTCTTATTCGCCTTAGTAGGGTGAGAATCATAAATATCGTGCTGAATTATATTGAGAATACATATCCCCAACAGAGAATGCTAACTTTGTACCAATCCTCACACTCAATGGTGAAATATTCACGAAAATGTACAAAATTACGAAAAAAAAAATATTGTTTTCATACACACAACGGTACACAACGTCCATTAAATCAAATCTACGACTACTTTGGGAGTTAAATTATATATCAAAAATTGCAGAAAAGCAGTGGCTTTATAATGATATATAACAATAGTCATTTATTCCATAATGAACTGGTGAAACGTGTGAAATATTAACCATACCCCCTAAACTCAAATTCAAACGGCATCGACTTTTCTCATTCAAATACCGTATTATATAGCATCATTGTTTCAATTTCCATGTTCGATTAAATCACATAATGTGGTGTTCGCCTACACTCAAGATGCATTGGCATGTAATGTGTGCACGCCCTTGATGTGTATATATCAAAGCAGTGGAGATTGTGTCTTCGTCAGATAAGTTGACAAAAGTTTTCGTTAGACTCGGCGGCTTCCATATGATTATGTCATATTTAGGGGCAATTGGTTCGATCATGGCTGGTAGCGGCTTGGATGAACTTTGGGGGACTGTTTATGCTGGTGGGTCAATCCATCATCTGATCAGTGGTCATGCATATTCAAGAGCAGTTCGTGCCCATTTGCTAACACAAATTGCCATTACAAAACTTGTGTTTGAAGAAAGCCGAACACTAGATAACATAGACTGCACAGAAGTCAATGAAATATTCTGTGGACTTGCCAGAGGTGACTGTACAACAGCTGACGCTGTCAATCAAGAAAGCGTCAACCATCTACTGTCAAAATTACACGAACTGCTCCAGAATGCGTCCGTAGGACGCACAGGAAAGCTTTGGGTACAATACTACGAGCAAATAGGTCTTCTCCAGTTGTTCTTGAGAGCAGAGCGCACAGGCGACTGGGAACTCCACACATATTGTGTTCGCAATATGATTCCAGTATTTCACGCAGGTGGTCATTTTGCATACGCAAAAAGTGCTCATCTCTATTTGCAGCAGATGAATGAGCTAACAGAAATAATGCAACAGGATGATTTGAAGTTGTTCACTGAGAAAGGTTACTTTACCATAAGGCGCTCAGATAAATTCTGGGACGGGATATATTCTGATCAGACCATAGAGCAGTGTTTAATGAGAATGTTCAAGCTCCCTGGTGGTCTCACACATGGCAGGGGAATAACCGATAGCACTGTTGCGAAATGGGTACATGGACTACCTCTTTGCCTTCCGATATGTAATGCTCTCGAAAATTTTGTTCATGTTCACACTGGTCATGGCGAACAACATCGGGATCTCCGTCAAAGTTCACAATTGACTGATGCCAATGATATCACCAAATTATTGAACTGGCTCAGAGTGCATTCCCCCTTTCAGAATAGAGATCCACTACAATTAGTCTCTATAGCGACCGGGCTTGTGGCCGACGAAACTGTGAACTGTGACCAAGTTCGCAAAATTGGTGAATGTTGCGTATCGAATGTTGTAAGCAAAACGTTCAACAGCATCAAACTACGACGTGTTGACACTGTGAAGTCTTTCGCATCGATGGCAAATAGCATCAAAGTCCGTGGAAGTAAGGTAGTGATTGACCCCACAATTCTGTTCAACCGCATCACATGTGTTATTCAGTCACAGGCAGAGATGGAAGAGTATCTCAAATATGAACTCGCCCCGAAACCACCAGCATTGTTTGATTCTGCTGGAATGAGGAAGACACAGAAAAGCACGCTCGGTAAGATCCTCAAAACATACGGTTCCGAGCAAACTAAAATCCCAGAACATTCTCTGTTTGTTGTAGATGGTGGATTTTTATTGAGGGCAGTTGTATGGCCTAAACAGTCGTCATATAAGGACATATGTACATCATATTCCAATTATCTAGTGAGACATTTTGGGGCGAACGTCGTGGTTGTTTTTGATGGTTATGCTTGTACAATGTCGACAAAGGGCATGGAACAAGCCCGTAGATCTAAAGACAGGTATTCCATTGATATCAATATCTCACCCGAGTTACCAGCCACCACACCCCAATCCGATTTCCTTGCAAATGCCAAGAACAAAACCCAACTGATCGATCTTCTAATGCAGGAGCTATCTGCTATCAATATTCAGTCCAAGCAGGCCGAGGCTGATGCCGATGTACTGATAGCCGAAACTGCACTTGACATCGCTCAAGATGACAACAATGTTGTCGTTGTGGGAACAGACACAGACTTGTTAGTCATTCTTACCTCTCGAGTTCAACCGGGATGTAATATTCACATGATGTATTCCATTACCCCAAACTTACTAGTTTCAGTTAGTGAAATAGCAACCAAAATGGGTGACCATAAAAGCAACCTCCTTGTAGCACATTCTATAAGTGGTTGTGACACTACTTCTGCACTCTTTCGAGTTGGTAAGAAGAAAGTATTCAGTACAATTGTCTCCGATGTTACTAGCGACTCACAACAGTATGTCAACACAATTTTGGCGGATGACAGTACACCAAGTGCAGTAGCCGCTGCCGGGGAACAATTTTTCCTGATCTTATACGGGAGTAAAACTGTTTCCTCTCTCGACCAATATAGATATGTCACTTACAAGCGTTATGTAGCAAAATCTAAACTGAATAAACCCATCGACCTAGCCTCACTCCCACCAAGCAGCGATGCTGCACAACAAAACGTCTACAGATGTTATCTCCAGGTCCAACAATGGCTGGGCACTTCGCTTCCTCCGACGGATTGGGGGTGGTCGCTAGACAATGGACTTCTTGTACCGACTGCAGCCACAAAGCCATGTGCCCCCGATAACCTACTGAATCTGATCAGTTGTGGTTGCAAGAGTGCTTGTACAAAAAGGTGTGGGTGTAAGAAGGCAGGACTCTCTTGCTCAGGTTTGTGTAATTGCAGTTCGGATTCTTGTAACAACCACAGAAACACTGTCCTGTCGGAAATTTCTGAGTTCGATGAATAATATGTATATAGGTCATGTCATTTCTGTATATAGCGTTGATAACTTAATCCATGTTGATTGATTTGTACATTCTGTAAATATTATTTATTGATTTTTGTACATTCTGTAAATATTATTTATTGATCTAATGCTGCCAGACACAGACGTGTCTGTTCGGTCCCAAGCCCGAAAATAGTTGAGTTCTCATGCTGACGAATTTTATGCCAAAAGGGGAACTCGGCCAGAAGCAGAGGGCATGGGCGCAGATCATGGGGGGACGGGGGGGACGTGTCCCCCCCCCCCCCCCAGATCTCATCAGGGGGGGGGGGGCATGGTATGCCATGTCCCCCCCACCACTGGGGGGATATGGTATGACATGTCCCCCACTATGCTCCCCCACTGCTGCACCCTCTCATCAATTTTAATGCGAGATTCACTTCTGATACACGTTCAACTAGTCCAAACTTGGACCCACAGTTCGTAATATAATTTTGGGGTTGGTTCGGCCTGTACTGTAGCCGTATCAACCACAAAAATTATATTACGGACTATGTCTGTGGGGGCCATGTTTGGACTGACGTAACGTTCAACGAACAGTTGTTCAACACTGCGCCTTCAAATAAGTTGTTACTCAGCCAGACACAGCTGTGGGTTGCACGAATGCATAAGCAGCATAACTATTTGATATCGGAATATCAATGTTGCAGACAGAATTCTTATGCAGAGAGAGTAATAGGCCGGTACTGAGCTCGTGAAAATGTGCAAGACAGTATCGTCTGTTTTGTTTACATTTTGAAAACGAAATTTATCGATCGAATTCATTCAATTCACGCGACTTGTTGATGACGTATGTGTCGGGCTGTTATTAGATCTGTTAATCCATTAACGGGCCCGACACATACGTCGTCGCTCCATCTGTTGGGCCCTTATGCTAATCCACCGCACAGTTGAATTGTGTTAATCTAATAGGGAACGCTCGGTAAAGCGGGAACAATTATGGTTAAGCATTTTGACAAAATTACAACAGGCTGTTGAAAAACATATTTTTTTCTACTAAATAATTAAGAGAAATTATACCCCAGAGGCCACCAGAATGCACCATTTGAAAGCGCAATTTAAAAATTAACCCCCCTCTGCCGGCTCGTGCCTGCGGCACTCGCTGCACATGCCTTCGGCATCTGCCCGTCCCCCCCCCCCCCCCCCACACTTTTTGGAAGAGATCTGCGCCCATGGCAGAGGGGGTCTTCCATAATGTCTATTTTGTAAGCAATGATAAAAGTCTTCAAATGGTGGTGGATTTTTTATCGTCTGTCCAACTAACATCCCGTTCTGTACTACGACCCTTTGGGCAAATCCGTTAGGAAAATCGTCATTTTTTGCGTAAATCCGATACTTTTTTGTGAATTTTCAATACTTTTTCGCAGAAATTGTCACAGAATGCACATTTTCCTCTAGGTAAATGTATATTAGACATTATGTAGCTCGAAATACGCGTAAACAAAAAATACAGTTGGATCAATTCGAGGTTACAAAGTTCGTGCGATTTTTTTTGATTTTTTTCAAACGCGTTTTCGAAAAAAGGCTGTAGAAAAAAAAGCTCAACTGGGATTTTAGGGGACTTTTGTCTAATCGTTCAGTGACATGTACTCGACATTCCCTGAAAAAATCAGCTTTCTCCGATTTTTTTCCCTAGTGAAACCTAATGTTCTTGGGCTATAAGCCGTGTTGTTTCTTTGTTGATGGCGACCAGTCTTCTGTCGATTTTATATAGCATCATGAGCCTGGCATCTCTCCTCCTAACTGTTAGGGATCTCCATTTCAATTTCTCAATCATGTTGTTTATGCTCGAGCGGTTTCTGTGGTTGTTTGATACATACCGAGCTGAAGCACACAGACTATTGTTTTTCTATGGTTATGAAGCCCTCAGACGTTTGTTTTGTGTGTTTTTTCTTCTTATTCTTCTGTTTCCCACTTCATTGTCCGCATGATAACTCGAATATAAATTTTCCTTTCACGCTGCTTTTTGCTATACTGAGAGACTGTGAATAGTACTCGGCCATCAATGTTTCAGAAGCCTGAGGGCATTTGGGTTGTCCTTAAGGGTGTTTTGAAAGTGTGTCACGCTCATGTCTCAAGCATGGTATAACCCGAGGACCTGGGACCAACACCAAATGTGTTGAAACTCAAGGTCACTGAGGTCACCAGTGGTCATTGAAATGGATTTTTCCGAATTACTGCTAAAAATCACACTTTAATCCCTCCTCCAATTCATTTTCGAAGTTGATCTATGTATTTTTCTGCACTCAAAAAGTCGACAGCGTCAAGCATTTTGAAAATTAAATGGGTCACGCTCATATCTCAAGAAGAGGATGGCCTATGGACCTGAGACCAACACCAAAGGAGTCACAACTCAGTGGAGGTTCCAAATATGGCGCACGCATTCCCAAAGTTCGGCCCAACACCAAATGGGTCAAAATGAATTACCCAGAGGTCACTGAGTGCATGTTTTGGGCAATTGTTAAAAATTACATTTTGTGACCCAGTGGTGCATTCTATTTCATACATGTATTTTGGCAATCTAAAACGTGGGCGGGGTAAAATATTTTGAAATTGGATCTTGCTCATATCTCAAGCATGGTATGGACCTATGTACGTTGGACCAACGCCAAATGGCTCGAAGCTCAACGGAGGTTCAAAATATGAGTCATTGTCAGCTGAGACATTCACCATTTTCACACGACTTGAGTTTACTGATCACAGTACAAGTCTTCCTATCTCGCTGGGTTTTGTTTTGGCATATATTTATTTATTTATTGGTGTTTACGGTCACATACTTATGCACAATGGCTAATCGTGACCGTGACAGTTTTACGGGTGGAGGAAGCCGGAGTACCCGGAGAGAACCACCGAGCAACGACGAGCAGCTGTCAGCTCTCCAACATCGTAACTCTGAACTTGTTTTGGCATACGGATAGACTGTCAGTTGTACTCGGTCATCTGTGTTTTTCAGACTCCTGAAACATTGGGTTTGTCTAATAATAGTATGTTCGAAGCAATAACTTTTTTATATTTATACACACAGGAAATAATGTAAACAATACTCTGGATGTAAACAATCAAATTACAGGGAGCCGGAGAGAGCCGTCACATATAAAATTTTATCTATTGTTTTCAAATCTATTTCAAATTCTTCTTCTTCAAACCAGGTTGAAAGAAACCCTTTGCTTTGCGGGGCAGTTTTATATATATCCAGGTCTATCTTCTACCACAAGTTAACTTCTCACTCTTAGGGGCCGGGAAGGCTTTCTCTGTTGTATCTTCCACAATTATTAAATTATTAGCATGGTGTATTTTAATATGTGTTTTAACCGTCTCAAAACGTCAATATGGTTCCCCTAGATGTTAGTTAATGCATGGCTATAATAATTCAAGAATCCTTTCAGCACTCGCATTGCCGCTCTGAACACTGAGACAGACATCAATGAGATCTTCTATTTTTCGCAGTTTCTGTGGGCCGTCACAAGGAACAAGTAAGATATGGGGGCCCAAGGTCGAGATGCCGAAGGCATCTCCCGGACGTTGCAGGCCTGAGCCAGAGGAGGATAGGGGAGGAGGAAGTTCAGCGATCTGAACGTAGTGGCTACCCTCTAGTTTAACCCTTTACCCAACGTAACGGCCAAAACCGGCCAGCGCTATTCTCAAAAATCGCCAATTAATTTTCAAAATATTTTCATTTTTTGTCTCAAAAACATAGGTTATGACCCCTCGTTGGAACGAGCTCGTCGAGGGGTCATAACCTATGTTTTTGAGACAAAAAGTGAAAAAAATTAGTTATTCAAGAATTGTTTTTGCAAGTGTCGTCTGCTTTTTATGTTAGGTAAAGGGTTATGCAATATTCAACAAGTAATATAATACATACAGGTAATAAATTATAATATAACTGTCGTACAAAGTGTGTAATACAGTGGAATGCATTATAGCAAGGAATCATAGACAAGTTGTGTGGAAGGCCTCAGCAGAAAGCTATAAGCTTATATAAGCCGTCTCCTGTGGGAATTGATATACATTCTAAAAACTAAAGTGTTAAAAACTACACTTGAAGTGCTGTATTTAACACTTACTAAGTGCTGAACTAGCACTTTGTTCAAGTGTAGATATCCCAGAACTTGACAGGTGTTACAATAATACCACTTGACAAGTGGAATGTCCCGACACCTAAAAGGAAACAACGCAGATGACGCGGATCAGGCTCGAACTCTCGAGCCTGATCCGCGTCATCTGCGTTGTGTCCTTTTAATTACGTACCCACCAAGCGCAAATCAAATTATGGACGATTCTGGAAGAACCACCAATGCTAGACACATGGGAAGTGCCATCCATTCAAGTTTCAGATGTCTGAGGATTGTAATGTCTAAGTGCTTAAAGCATTGCACTTTGATTGTTAAAATCAAACCCTAAGAGTTAGAATGGGTTTAACACCTTGAAAGTGTCAGTTTTAACACTTTAGTTTTTAATGTGTACTCACGGTTTAATAGTAGTTGCAAACAGTATCTAAAATATTGTTTAAATACGAGAAATAGAGTGAGTAAAGAGAGTAAAAGGAATAGAAGAAACCTGAATTCAATGTTCGCTACCAATGGAAATTTACATGAGTGGCCTCTATGAATGCATGGCATCAGTGCGACCACCGCAGACCGACCTAGAATCCGCGCATGATCCGCTCCCAATGCGCGTGCATTTCAGAGATATTAAAAAATTAACGAAGTTTAACACGTTACCGAGTTGCTTGACCCCATACCCAACATAACGGCCAAGAACAACTCAGCAATGACATTGGGCAGTGGTTGGTAACTACATTAAAGGGATTATTTTTCAATACTGGTGTAACATTAGCTTTTTTCCATAACTACAGAAAGTAACTATTACCCAGTATAACATAGTTAGCGTCTACATTCTTTTAAAAGGCTCTGTAAGGGGGTAGCCACTATGTTCAGATCGCTGAACTAGGGAGGAGGGTGTCCCCCTCCCGTTTGTGTTTGTGTGTGTGTGTGGGGGGGGGGGGGGGTCTGGGGATCTCCTCAGGAAATATTTTCATATTTGGATGCACTGCGAGCTTATATCTGAGCGTTTCTACAACACCTGACATGATGTGTATTGTTGTGTGCCGTTTGCGGGTGTGATATTGGGTGGGAAAACCAAGGTCAGATAGTAAATGGACGTGGGGCCAGGGACGTGGCGACAGGGAGTGGGGTGTCCCCCCCCCCCCCCCCCATCAACAACTCAGCAATGACATTGGGCAGTGGTTGGTAACTACATTAAAGGGATTATTTTTCAATACTGGTGTCACATTAGCTTTTTTCCATAACTACAGAAAGTAACTATTACCCAGTATAACATAGTTAGCGTCTACATTCTTTTAAAAGGCTCTGTAAGTGGGTAGCCACTATGTTCAGATCGCTGAACTAGGGAGGAGGGTGTCCCCCTCCCTTTTGTGTTTGTGTGTGTGTGTGGGGGGGGGGGGGGAGTCTGGGGATCTCCTCAGGAAATATTTTCATATTTGGATGCACTGCGAGCTTATATCTGAGCGTTTCTACAACACCTGACATGATGTGTATTGTTGTGTGCCGTTTGCGGGTGTGATATTGGGTGGGAAAACCAAGGTCAGATAGTAAATGGACGTGGGGCCAGGGACGTGGCGACAGGGAGTGGGGTGTCCCCCCCCCATCCCCCCCCCCCCCCCCATCCTGGCCAAAATTTCCTATAGCTGGAAATTCGGAGGGCAAGTCATGAGTAGTTGGAAATTCCATCTATTTGGATTTCAGAGCTTCTTTGCCGAGCTGATGTCTCCTTTACTTCCCAAAATTCCAAACTCGGTTTCAAATCGGTAAAACTTCTAATTGTTACTATTTACAACTACAGTGTACGCAGTATGGAGCTTCATAAGTGTGCATGATGTCTATCGATACGAGATTTACCTTAGGTTACCTTAGGTAGTAACTGAACGCAGACTGTCTTCTTCAATTTCAGCCTCTATGCTCAGATCTGTATCTTCAATATTTACACTATATACATTTGCTCGGCTTCCAGTTCGGTAGTACAACTGTTCATCATGTCCAAAATTTATCAAGTTTTTTCTCAAGTTGGATGAGGCTAGGAGCAGTAACAACTTCCTCTGGCAGACTATTCCAAGTATCCGTTATTCTGTTGCAGAAGTGGTTTTTAGTAGTATCTAGTCGGCATCTGTGTTTATCTAGCTTCAGTGGGTGTTCTCTAGTTGTTCTATTAGTGCTCAATGATAGTAGATCAATGGTGGTATTTTTATCATAAATTCCAAATAGGATCTTATAAGCCTCGATCATATCCCCTCTAAGTCTTCTGTAGGCTAATGTAGGTAGTTTCAATTTCTTTAGTCTCTCAGGGTAGGTTAGATGTTTCAGGCTGGGAACTTGCTTTGTGGCTCTCCTCTGTACACTTTCTATGGACTCTAAGTCTTTCTTTCTGTATGGAGACCATACTGAATTTGCGTATTCCAGATTAGGTCGTACCAGTGCTTTCAACAGTAGGACGAAGGTGTTTTCATCTAAAAATTTGAATGTTCTTCTGATGAGTCACACGATCTTGCTTTATTTATCTGTAACTGTATGTGGCTTTCAAATGTCAAATGTTTGTCGACTGTGACACCAATGTCTTTTTCAGTGCTGATTATTTCCAGTTCTGTGCGACCGCCGTCGTGGGTTCTCATACTGTACTTTGGAGGCATACCTTCTTTGGATTTGGGTTTTATTTGCAGGACTTTGCACTTGTCTGGGTGGAATTTAAGCAGCCACTTGTCACTCCAATCAGTAAGTTTATCGAGGTCAGATTGAATTTCCTCTTGGTCATATTCAGATTTGATTTCTTTGTATATTTTAGTATCGTCTGCAAACATGAAGACGTTGGAGTTTACTGTGTCTGGAAGATCGTTGATATATACAACAAAAAGCACTGGTCCTAGTACAGAGCCTTGAAGGATTCCACTGGTGACTTTATGCCATTCCTAGAGTGTGCCGTTGACGTCGACTCTCTGTTTGCGATTCCTCGAGAAGGTTTCGACCCAGTTACATTCCCTGTCGTTGATCTTATAACTTCTCAGCTTGTCTAGTAATCGCTTATGTGGGACTTTGTCGAACGCCTTCATAAAGTCCATCTAGATGGCGTGGATAATTCCTCCGTTGTCTAATATTTCAGACCAGTCCTTCGTTACTTTTAATAGTTGTAGTGTTGTCGATCTGCCATTAACAAAACCGAATTGCTTATTACTAAGTAGATTATTTGCTGTCAAATGCTCAATGATTCTCTTCCTTATAATTTTTTCCATAATCTTACAAATGATGCTTGTCAGACTGACTGGTCTGTAGTTTGATGGTAGGTTTTTGTTCCCTTTCTTAAAGATGGCTGTGATTTTTGCTTCTCCCCAGTTGTCAGGTACCATTTCAGTGTCTAATGATTCATTGAAGATTATGGCGAGTGGGGTGTTGATAATATCGGCTGTTCCCTTAAGAAATTTTGGGTGCGCTCCGTCTGGGCCTGGTGACTTGGATATGTCTAGTTTCGATAGGAGGGTTTTTACTTCCTCTGATGTAACGCTGAGGGACTGTGAAGTATTCACGTCCTTGGTAGCCACTTTTGGTCCGTCACCTGGTGGTTCGATGGTGAACACACTGCTGAAAAAGGTAGCCAGCACATCCGCCTTCTCTTTGTCTGATTTCGCAATTGTAGCTGTGCTGTCTTGTGGTATCGGTGTTAATTCAGCAATGCCTGTTTTGGTTTTTCTTTTCGAGTTTACAAATTTCCAGAAATGTTTGCTGTTCGATTTTGCTAAGTCTGCTATTCTTTCCTCATTCTTTTTTCTTTCTTTCTTCATAACCTTCTTCACCTTGTTCCAGATCCTGCAATAGTCCTTGTGTTTTTCTGGGTCTCTTGTTTCCATGTATCTACTCCACAGTCTGTGTTTTTTCTTAATTATTTTTGGGGTTTCTTTACTAATGGGTTCTGATTTCCTATTGCTGCGTATTTTTGTTACTGGTGTGTTGTTTCTTATTAATAGATTCAACTTAGACATAAAAATTTCCAGCATATCTGCAAGGTTTTTGTTGCTAAGTAATGTAGCCCAATCTAAGTTTAAGTCTTTTCTGATAGCCTGGATATCTGCTTTTCCGTAATTTAAACGCTGGTAATTTCTTACAGTAGATTCGGCGTGGCTGATGAGGTCGAAGAGCAATACCGAGTGGTCACTCGCTCCCAGTGGGCTTATGATATTTAATGTTGGACATATAATGTTGGGGATTATGTTTTCATCGTTGACTATTACTAGGTCGAGTAGTGATGGTTCTTGATTACCTCGACTCTTGTCGACTTATCAGTTAGCTGTTGGAAGAAGGCATCACGTAGCACTCTAGAAATGTTTCATCCTCTCCTCTGCCAATATTTGCAATACTTGTTATTTATTTGTTGATGTTTTAAGGTCACATATTTATGCACAATGGCTAATCATGATCGTGACAGTTTTACGGGTGGAGGAAGCCGGAGTACCCGGAGAGAACCACCGAGCAACGACGAGCAGCTGCCAGCTCCCCAGCATCGTAACTCCGCACTGCCGCACAGGCAGGGTTAGATTGGTTGAAGACATGCGTACCATCGACGTGCAGCACGCCTTAGTACATAGTACACGGCGTCATCATGCCCCCACGCGGGCAATGGAGATGAAGTGTCTTGCCCAAGGACACAACGCGGTTGCCGCAGGTGGGATTCGAACCGAGGACCTCTCGGCTTGCAGCCTGCACCTCTACCTACTGAGTCACCGCGCTCCCCTCCTCTGCCAGTCCAGTTTTCCCAGTTGATATATGGCATGTTGAAGTCTCCCATGATGAGTATGTGTTTGAATTTGTTTTCTAAGGCGCTTACTTTATTGATCAGTTTTACAAGCTCGTCATTGTTGTCATCGCTTGAGGATGGACTTCTGTAGATATTACCAATCAGTAGGGAATCATTGTCTTTTAACTTTAACTTGATCCATTGATGATCGTTGAATTTTGAGTCTATGATTACTTCTTCTGCTGAGAGTATATTCCTAATGTAGGTAATTATTCCGCGCCCTTTAGTACTGTCATAGTTCTCTGGAAAGGTGTATATCCCTCAATTGACAATTCTGAGCTGGTAATTGGGAACCTACAGTTCTTAGGGTTTACCTCGTTGATTGCAATTATATCTGGCGAATTTTGTGACTGGGTGTACCTTGTTTTTAGTTCGCCTAGCTTGTTGATGAGGCTGTCAGCGTTTGTGAGTAGGCACCTTAGGTTGTTGGTTGAGTTGTTCCGAGCTTCAATGTTTGTTGTTTCCTTTTTACAGTTATGTACATTTCCTGTCTGTCTATTTACAGGTTTAGTATTTACATTGTTATCTGTGCCTGCTAGGTTTTGTCTGTTGTTGCTGGGGTTTTGACAATTTTCAATGACCAAGGAGGACCTCTGACCTTGAATTTCCAGTTTCACTGGTTTTGCTCTGTCTTTTCCCGTGCCAAATCTTGCAAGTTTTTTGCCTCTTCCCGCTGTAACTGCGTCATATCGTGAGCTATACGGATGTCAGGGAATCGCTTTTTTCGGCATCTAGTAGCTTCTTGCTATGGGTGAAAAGTTGCTTCTTGGGATCTTTATTTTTTAATGTTACCATTAGTGGTCGATTTTTCCCTTCCTCCTTTTTCCCCAAGCCTATTGATTTTAATTATATCTTCATCCCCTTAGGTCATCACCACAGATGTTATTATTGATTTTGAAGAATATTGCTTTGTCGTCCTCGATTTTTTTTTCTTTTGTTATGTTTGTTGCCTCGGGTGCGTTGAAGAGTAGAACATTGGGTTCTCTGGAGTTTCTATCTGACAGTTCCTTGACGGTGCGAGTTATATGTGACGATACGTCTTTTTTCTCTCCAGTTGCTCCGACTGACTTTGTGGATTCTTCGAGGTTGGTCAGTCTCTCCTCGCATCGTTCTGGTATTTTTCTTGGCATTCGATTCAACTTGTCTTTCAACATGGTCAACTCTTTTCTCCAGGTCATCGTGCCTTATTTTTAGATCCGAATAGGCCCTAAGAACTTTTTTAATGCCTGGCATAGCATGTGTGCAGTTGCTGCAATTCCATGTGAGGTTATTATTTGGATTTTTAACGAGGGCAACATACATGGAGTTTGCCATTTTTGAGCATCGTAGGCAAAACCACTCCTCGCACCAGTCACACTGTAACGATTTTGATAAGCTGTTGAGTACTGTACTGCACTCCTTGCAAGATGTAATTGCACCCGTGTTTACTTTGGTAGGTGAATTTGTGTGACTCCGCGACGTTTTACTGTCCGAAATAGCTGGTGAACTTGTGCGACTTCTGGTTGACATTTTGGCTGCAAGCTTGGACGATAGGGCAATCCCTTATGTCCAGGCAAATAATCTAACTAGTATTTGTGTACATTGCGTGTACAGTAACCCATATGAGACTGGTCAATTAATACCCCAGTTATTGATGCTAAATTTAGATTAGTGCTGCCTATTTATAGAGGAACTATTTGTGAGTGGGCGTGAACAATTAATTACTTATTACCTAAGAGAGATACCGAATTAAAATATCTGCGAATGTGCCATTTTAAGAGAGTGTACACTTCAGCGGGAAAGAGATCGAGAGAGACAGATATACGCGATGGAGGGGGGAGGGGGGGGGCGGGGGGAGAGAGAAAGCAAAGAAAAAGTGAAAGAAAATTAGTACATGAAAATATACGCAAGTGCATGTGGACGTATGTCTGCATATTACTGTGTGTGTGGGGGGGGGGGGCGCATGGGTGTGTGTTGTGTGTGTGTGTGTGTGTGTGTGTGTGTGTGTGTGTGTGTGTGTGTATGTGTTTGGTTTTGGGGTTTGGGTTTTTTGGGGGGGTTTTGGGGTTTTTTTTGTTGTTTTTTTTATGAACTACTGTAAAAAAAAGACCCACCTCTGATGAAAAATGTGTCTCATATGCCCCCATAGGCTGGATTTCATATAAATATTTTGTAAACACTCTATGTATATTATGTATGTGTATTGAAATGTGCCACTTAAATAAAATATTCTACTACTACTACATTAAAGTAGTAGGGATTGAAGTGATTAATTAAATATAGTAGATTAAACTACCACTTGCACAAGGTGTGAAATAACATTTGAGTGGCGCAACAAAAGCACAGAGCTGTCCTTCAAACCAACATCTGTTTTAACACCTCTGCACATGACAAGCTTGAGAAAAAATAAGAGACAAATCAACATTTTCAATTACTTTTTATTAATTCAGCAATCATAATTATAACCATATGTAAATAAAATCAATAGAAAATAATATTTTTTTTATTTTTCAATGATGACATGCTGTTCGACAAGCCAGACCACCACACATCATAACCCTAGCTCAAACATGCCCCGAAATTTCGTATTATATTTTTGGGGTTTTGTCACCCACACGTGTCTTGAAACCCCCCAAATTAAATAAGTCTTTCAGACAGGAGATTTGAGTTCCTCTGTCGGAGATTTTCTGACGCAGCCCGTACATCAAAAATTTCATTGTTTTGGCAGTGTAAGATTCAGTCATCCATACCACTCCCTAAGCGGTGAAGTAAGTAGACCCCCCCCCCTCCCTCCCCATCCCCGAAACGAGGCAATTGGACCCCAGACTCCCATAAACCCACACGCACAAATATGCCTATATCATTGATTGCTTGCCCATCTTGCTCCCCCCTCCCCATCCCCCATCTTGGCCAGTTTTCCTTGCTAGTGCATGCAGGCGCTTCAGTATACGGATTCCGAAGCGTCTTGGGCTGAAACGCCCCAGGGCCACCACAAGCATTCCTTTTTCGATGATGTAGTTTATTTATGTTAATTCCACTCTCAACATGTACATTTTAACATTTCACTCTGAACTTAACTTTGAAAATCGTAAATCGGGGGCGCGGTGGCGTTGTGGTAACCGGTTCTCGCTAGATCACCGAAGTTAAGCAACGTCGAGCCCGGTTAATCATCGGATAGGTGACCGTCTGAGCAATCAATTCGGACTCCCGCGTTGTGTCCTTGGGCAAGGCACTTAACCCCGATTGGCAACATGGGGGCACGATGACGCCGTGTACTAAGGCGTACTGCACGTCGATGGAACTCAGTTCTTCAACCAATGTAACCCTGCCTGTGCTGCAGTGCGGAGTTACGATGTTGGGGAGTTGGCAGCTGCTCATTGTTGCTCGGCGGGTCTCTCCGGGTACTCCGGCTTCCTCCACCCGTAAAACTGTCACGGCCATGATTAGCCATTGTGCATAAGTATATGGCCTTAAACACCAATAAATAAATAAAATCGTAAATCGGATCCCCCCCCCCCCCCCCACAACCCACAATTTATTCAAAATTCAGTACCGGTAACATGATTCTTCTCCGTCAATAGCTACAGTTAGGTAGGTAAAAGAAATGTTCAGATATTGTGCTGGTCAAGTTATAATTTTTTCAACTCACATCCATGATTTCAGTACTGTATAATATTTATTTTTTCGTTATACTTCGAGTTCTGAATCGATTTTGATGAATAACATTCGGAATCACAATAGCTTTTAATAACTTTTTCAAATATTGAACTATCTTTTTAATATTTCAAGTAAAAGTAAAAGTAATTTTTCACTGACTGTGAAAAAATTTGATCTAATTGAGAGCCGGTGACTGAGTACTTAGAGTCTTCTCGCAAGCCTATGCAAGCGGAGAAGCCATAGTCTTGACAATTCTTTTCCTGGGTGTAGTCCGTCAGGCAGTGCGTTGATGTCTTGAATATAATTACTTTTCCCTCGAGTGATTTTTGAGACTAATAGGTCCTGATTAATCTTTGGAAGTGCTGTCGGGTGAAGCCCATTGAGTTGTGTGTTTAGGGTAGTTATTGCCTCCTGTAGTTTGCTATCTTCTTCAGAATATGCCGATCCCAAGTGACCTTTATGAGTGTTCCATTTGGCAATAGAGTATACTGGGCACTCCAAAAATAGTATTTCTGCTGTTGGAAAGATTGATCGGAGTCTGTCTCTGGTTTTCTTAAGATTTTCTGCTACTTCAGTGATTGCGGCGTTTTGATTAGGCTTGAGATCAAGGTATTTCCCGTTTTAGTTGTCAGGTCGCATGTACCTAGCCATAATGTAATAGCTGTTTTCCTCGAGCATTGTACTTTTCTACGTAATTTTTCAATGAAGAGTTGGTCGGTTGACTTTGCCCCACTGGCGAAGATGAAGTTTATGCTCGTTGGGTCATTGTGGTATTTCTCGTTTTCATGATATCTGCCCTTGCTGTCGGTGCATACGAAAATATCCACGTTACTCAAAGCTCCTTCTAGTCTTTCTTTTTCTTCAAGTTTTGAGATTTCTTTTTGTAATTTTCTGTTATTCATGTGTGGATATATATTTACGACGGGAGAGAAGGGTTGTTTTGTTTTGGTGATAACATTGTGTGCCCGTGGACGTTTGGTCTTCTAAAGTCAATAAATATATAATTAATTCGGAATTTTTTGGGCGGGAATAACTAGCAAGCCATTATTTATCGTCATCCATCTTCCTTTACAAACTTTGTATCGATTTCATGCAGATTAAATTGGATTTTGATGAAAATTTTCAGAGAGATCGAAAAATGGCGTTTTACCGAACCGGAAGTCATTTTGATCATATGTTTACTTATCGTAATAAAAACATCCTCGTGATGCACTTCAAGAAAATCACATCATGTAAAATCGTTATCATGAGTTAATTCGATGAAACATAGAAAATTGATCATTCCTGCATAAGATTTGATTTAATGTTAGGACAGTGCTCGAAATTCTCAGCTTGAACATTTGTTTAGCACATATTCAATTCCCAGAAGAATACCAAATAATAATAACCTGATAATTCTATCATAAATGTGTTTGCATTTCAGTTACTGGAATCAATT
This sequence comes from Pictodentalium vernedei, assembly GCA_031216915.1. Lineage (NCBI taxonomy): Eukaryota > Metazoa > Mollusca > Scaphopoda > Dentaliida > Dentaliidae > Pictodentalium > Pictodentalium vernedei. Next base: position 804,234,301 of record CM062296.1, read on the forward strand.
TTATGCCTCCTTTCATGCTTCATTTTCAAAGTCTTTCTTGGTAGTGAATTTCCAACTAGGGGAGGGATCGGGAAGGGGGTTTCCCCTTCCGGTCCCTCCCCAGTTGAAAAATCACTACCCAGTCGTAAACCTCTAGCCACGTCACTGCGTGGGGCCAACAGCAAATGAGTCAAAATTCGCTGAAGATTCAAAATATGGGTCAAGATCCATGAGGTCACACAGGGATCATTGATTTTGGCATACTGATAGACGGTGACTTGAACTCGGCCATGTATTTTTCAGACACATGGGGGATTGGTGGTGTCCCTAGGGGTGTTCTGAAAGGCGGTCACGCTCATATCGCAAGCACGGTATGACCTATGGACCAATGACAACAACAAATAAGACGAAATTCAACTGAGGTTCAAAATATGAGTCAAGGTCACTGAGGTCACCCCAGTAGTCATTGAGTGCATTTTTCAGAATTGCTGTAATCACATTCTTAATACATTCCTGAAGTTCATACATGTATTTTTGCACTAAAAATGTGGACGAGGCCAAAGATTTTGAAAGTGGGTCACACTCATATCTCATGCATATGACATATGCACCTGACGCCAACACCAAATGAGTCGAAACTCAATGGGGGCTTAAAATATGAGTCAAGGTCACCAAGGTCACTCAATAGTCATTGAGTGGATTTTCCCAGAATTGTTGGAAATTGCTTTTTATGACCCACAATGAATAAATGTATTTTTAGACTCAAAAAAGTAGGCGGGGGCCTAACATTTTGAATGTGGGTTACGCTCATATCTCAAGCATAGTATACCCTATGGACCTGGGACCAATATCAAAGGAGGTTCAAATATATGGGTAAAGATTACTGGAAACAGTATTTGATAACCCCCTCCCCAATTCATTTTAAAAAGTTCATACATAAGGTTTTACACTCATACTCCGAAGTTTTATACTCATAAAATTGGGTACGCCAAACATTTTAAAGATGGGCCACTCTGATATCTCAAGCACGGTATGACCTATGGGCCCGGAACAAACGCCAAATGAGTCGAACTGAATGGGGGTTAAAAATAAGGGTAAAGGTCACTGAGGACACCGAGGAATCATTGAGTGCATTTTTCATAATTGCTGGAAATCGCATTTTAGGAACCCCAATGCCTTGCCGAATTTCAGACATGTAGTCAAAAAGGTGGGCGGAGCCTAAAACTTTGAATGTGCGTCACGCTCACAAGCATGGTATAAACCTCTGAGCCTGGGACCAAACACCAAAATAATTTAAAAGTGCGCTTAAGGTTCAAAACATGGGTCACATTCACTGGGGTCACTGTGTGGCCTTTGTTTTAATTGCTAAGAAATTGCAGTTGTTACCCCCTAATGCATTCCCTAAGATCATGCAATGCATTCAATCACTCTGTAATAATGGGCGAATCCAAATATTTGGAATGTAACCCTGTAGTTTGTTATCTTCTTCAGAATATGCCGATCCCAAGTGATAAATAATTCAAAATGTTTGGCCCATCTGCATATCAGAGCATAGTATAAAAAGAGCCAAAAATCTTGCAAGATGGTCCTGCTGATATCTCCCGCATAGTATGATATAATCAACTTGAATCCTTTGGAAATCAAATTGAGACTCATTGGAGCTACAAAATATGTACAGTTAGAAAACTGGAAGTCCTGTCACGAATAGTGCGCTTATGTAAGCTTAATTGCGCGTTGGAATTGCGCGCAATTGCCATATCGAATGGCATCCAAAGCACGGCAGGTTCTCCTGGTCACTTATAGCAAACACATGCAATTTTTCTGCCAATGGACCCTCCGGGTTACCCGGAGGTCCAATGGCTGTAAACATTGCTTGTGCATAGGCCAAATATACAGAATTTGATAGCATTACTTGGGCCATAAACGCGCACATTAACGCGCAAATCAACGTGCTATTTATGCGCATTTCGTGACAAGACTTCTAGTTTTAACTGTAAAAAGGTCTTCGGGTCATCCCGTGGTTATTGACTGCATAGTCAAAATATATTTGTATTCACAATTTAGACCCTCAAATGCATTCCTAATGTTCAAATGTAAATTTAAATGCCCCAAAAGTTTGATTGGGTCAAACAGGTGAAAGGGGACAGTTTGAAATCAGGATACAGTTGTAGAGCTGAAACGTTAAGGGTTTTTCTTGATCGATTAATCACGTGGATAACCATGGTTAACCGATTAATCACTTGTCCAATTAGATATCTGAATAATTGCCATACCTTTGATGATTTACAGCATGAACCCTTTACCCAACGTAAACAAAACAAAAGCGACTAGGCCAATATACAAAAATATCCATTCAAATTTATTATGTTTTCAATTTTTGTCTCAAAAACATAGCTTATGACCCCTCGTTGGAATGAGCTCGTTCCAATGAGGGCTCATAAGCTATGTTTTTGAGTCAAAAATGAAAATTGTTAGTAATTCATGAATTTTATTTTACAAGTATCGTCTGCCCCCCCCCCCCCCCCCCCGCAATGGGTAAAGGGTTAAGAATGACCATTTCCAAACACTGGTACAGTATGATGATCATGCATGTAAACAAGTATGTCAGCAAGTAATTTGCATGCTTTACTCACAGGTACTCGGCACAAGCTAGGAAATCGAAAGAAAAATGATATTTGAATCTATGCTGACGTGCCCCTGTAGTGGTATATAAATATTAACAAGGTAAACAACTCGCTTTTCGAAAACGATAGCACTCATCTTCGTCCCCCCCCCCCTCAAATTTGATTCACACACGTATCCAACAGTGCCGGGTATCAGTGGAAAGGGGAATGAATAAGCTTTACAGTGGTGTATTACACGACCGCTGGTGTTCTTGGGTTGTTCGTGATAACTGGGAGAAGTCTCAGGAAAGGCCGAAAAAACATTTAGTCGAACAAGATAGTGCACAGTGGAATGAGGTTTACGAGCGACAATTATCCGATTTTATTATAAATAATTCGAGGGTCCCCATTGTCTATGGAGGGCAGATTCAAATATTAACCGTATGCCTTTATCAATTACTAATCTCGGATCCACATTTATTCATTTCTGGCGATCACATTTGCCGTTTATACATTTTTTTAACCTTCCCTTGGAGACTAAACAAGCTAACGGTCGTCCATAGAAGAACAATGACATCCCATTGGCTACTATTTTATGCCGAGAAAATCATCGATGAAAATAAGCCAATGGAGAATGGGGAAAGTTTTTGCGCAAGTCGCTTATCTATGGACGCCGTCAATTCAGGTCAACTTGGGAAAAAGATGTCAAAGTTACGGCTAAAAAAGTGTACAAACGTTTAAATGTGAACTCCAGAAATGAATAAATGTGGATCCGAGATTAGTAATTGATAAAGGCATACGGTTAATATTTGAATCTGCCCTCCGTAGACAATGGGACCCTCGAATTAGTTATAATAAATCGGATAATTGTCGCTCGTAAACCTCATTCCACTGTGCACTATCTTGTCCGACTAAATGTTTTCAGTAATCGATAAAGGTATACGGTTAATATTTGAATCTACCCTCCATAGACAATGGGACCTCGAATTATTTATGATAAATCGGATAATTGTCGCTCGTAAACCTCATTCCACTGTGCACTATCTTGTCCGACTAAATGTTTTTCGGCCTTTTCTGCGACTTCTCCCATTTATCACGAACACCCAAAAAACACCCAACGGTCATGTAATACACCACTATAAAGCTTATTCATTCTCCTTTCCATTGTTACTGGGTATTGTTGGATACGTTGAGTGAATCAAATTTGAGGGGGGTATAAACGAAGATGAGTGCTGTCGTTTTCGAAAAGGGAGTTGTTTACCTTGTTAATATTTATATACCATTAGAGGGGCACGTCAGCATTGATTCAAAAATGGTATCAAATATCATTTTTTCTTTCGATTTCCCAGCTTGTGCCGAGTACCTGTGGCTTTACTCTGTCTCATATAATTGACGTGAGCCTGTGTGAACAATGTTGCCTCTTTTGGAGCAAGTTTGTTCCTTTGTTAACCTATATAATACAGTAGTTCAGAAGTAACGGTTAATCGATCAATTACTTTTTGGATCGATTAAGATGTTGATCATTGATTAATCGATTAATCGGTTAACCGTTTCAGCTCTATACAATTGCATATCAGACATATTGCCCTGGACTCAACAAAAGGTTTGAAATAAGGGGTCACTCAGTGCATAATTTCAGTTTTGTTTTGCAAGTCTTTTGTGTTTTTTTGCATGATGCTCTTCAAATACAGTACACAACAATATGTTTCTGATTTCCTCAACATCTATTTCTAGTTCCTTTATAGATCACATTAAATGGTGTGCACAGAAATTGTTTCCGGTTTTTTAATCATTTTGTATCTGATTCTGAATGAAAACCGTTAAATACTGTTTACAGAAACCCATTTCCTATTTCTTTAAAGATACTTTTACTCCTGAAAATACGTCTCCATAAATTCTCTTTCTACTTAGTTTAGTTTTGATTCTTTCACATTTCACAGATTCGTATTTACTGATCACAGTAAATTCTGTTCCTCTAATTTGAGATACAGTTAAAACTAGAAGTCCTGTCACGAATAGTGCGTTTATGTAGGCTTAATTGTGCGTTGGAATTGCGCGCAGTTGCCATATGGAATGGCACCCAAAGCACGGTAGGTTCTCCTGGTTACTCATAGCAAACACATGCAATGTTTCTGCCAATGGACCTCCGGTTACCCGGAGGGTCCATTGGCTGAAACATTGCTTGTGCACAGGCCATATGTACAGAATTTGATAGCTTTACTTGGGCCATAACGCGCACATTAACGCGCATATCAACGTGCTATTTGTGCGCATTTCATGACAGGACTTCTAGTTTTAACTGTAGGTTTACCGGGGGGGGGGGGGGGAGGAAACTGCTGACACAACATCTCATTTTTTGGTGTTGCCATTTTTCGGACTCACAATTTTTTGCCGACAAATCTTTGACACCGACCCCCGCCCCCCCCCCCCCCCCCCCCCCCCCCCCCCCACACACACACACACGCATCAAAAGCTTATATCTTGCAGGTAAACTGGATCTGAATGATTTTGCAAGTCAATAATATAATAATATGTAATGTGATGAACATGATCAATACCATCAATGCATGTTCAATACCTGTCACCAGATATAACTCAAAACGATTAACAGGCAGAGTGCTGGAAGCCAAGACACACTACTCTGACACATTTGATTGATTGATTTATTTATTGGCGTTTAAGGTCACATACTTATGCACACTGGCTCATCGTGATCGAGACAGTTTTTACGGGTGGAGGAAGCCGAGTACCCGGAGAGAACCACCAAGCATCGACGAGCAACTGTCAGCTCCTCAACATTCTAACTATGTTCAAGCTCCGCTCAAGCAGGGTTAGAGCGGTTGAAGACATGTGCACCATCGGCGTGCAGTACGCCTTAGTGCACGGCGTCACCGTGCCCCCACGTAGGCAACCGGGATAAAGTGCCTTGCCCAAGGACACAACGCGGGTCGTTCCTAACGGGGATCGAAATCGGGTCCTCGAGCATAGAAGTCCAACAGTCTAACACCCGAGCCCCCCGACACTTTGATCAGTAGTGCCCAGAGGCACTATCCAGTGAAATGTGATAGAGCAATATTTGATGAAAAACTCTTGTGTCCTGTGTGGTAATGTGACGTGAGGAAATTTTTTTTAGCACTCTATCAGTTAACCCTTTACCCAACGTAACGGTCAAAACCGGCCAGCGCTATTTTCAAAAATCGCCAATTAATTTTCATTAGTTTTTCATTTTTGTCTCAAAAACATAGGTTATGACCCCTCGTTGGAACGAGCTCGTCGAGCTCGTTCCAACGAGGGGTCATAACCTATGTTTTGACAAAAAATGAAAAAAAATTAGTTATTCAAGAATTATTTTTGCAAGTGTCGTCTGCTTTCCACGTTAGGTAAAGGGTTAAAGTTGACATCAGATCTGATAAGGTAATTCCAATAGCAGTAACAAATATATAAATAATATACTGAGTCAAAAAAGAAAGTATAATAGAAACAAATGTGAAAAAATAGCATAAAGGATGAAATATAATAGTTCTAGTGTTGTGTTGCATGTTTGTGGACAAGAAGTCATGCAAAGAGTTTAATGACATGTTGTTGTTGTTGTCCACCCAACCGTATACAATTTTGCTACGGATTTCAAAATAGCACGTGCTACCCGAGAATGTCAAATTGAATGGGTGACCGACGATTTTCTTTGTGTTATGTTGTGCTAGAGAGCCTGGGTTATTGAGGAAACACGCTAGTTTTTGTCTTCCGACATTTTAAAAAATGCCATGGCTAACCGAAAATCAGAGCTTGCGTGCCATTAGTATGCAAGAGGTTGGGGTACCTCCAGATGAGCTCGCTGCTGAGTTCGGAGTGACTGACTGTGACCACTAATTACCGTCTCATTGGAAGGAAATGAACCACTGGATCTATTGCCGACCGACCGCGTTCAGGTCAACCAAGAGTGACGACCTGCACATGACCGACACATCAGTATCGCTTCCTTCCGGCGACGAGGACAGCATCAATTACTCCTGGTAGAACTATAACAATAGAATCAGTGCACAAACTGTCCGCAACAGACTCGCTGAACACGACATCCGAAGTACGCGTCCATACCACGAACCAATCCTTACCCAACGTCATCGTACCGTCAGAATGGAATGGGTACGTCAGTGTGTTCGCTGGACTCAGCAGCGTTGGAGCACAGTTCTTTTTAGTGATGAATCACGATTTGTCTTCGGCGCGCTGATGGTAGGGCAAGAGTGTATCGCCGACGAGGAGAGCGGTTTTGCAGGAATGCGACCGTTTATGCGGGAGTAGTGTAATGATTTGGGCAGGAATTTCCTTGCACCATCGAACGCAGTTGATCTTCATCGATGGTAATCTGAATGAACAGCGATATAGGGACGAATTCTTAACGCTGTTGTTGTCCCGTTGTTCAACGCTAACGTCGGATTGCAGTTATTCCAGCAAGACAATACTCGATGCCACGTGGCGTGTATCTGTCGTGACTTTCTTGAGGAGAAGAGCATCGAACTTCTTCTCTGGCCCTCACTTTCGCCAGATTTGTCGCCAATCGAGCATCTTTCTGATCAATTGGACCGTCGGGTACGACTTTATGATCTTCAGACGTTAGGCGATTTACGTAATGTTCTAAGGCAGGAGTGGAACGCAATACCACGGGGGTCACCCAGAGACTCATCGGGCCCACGTCGACGTCTTGCCATCCAGGAGGCAAACGGTGGACATACAGGCTATTGGCTGTTTGTGTGAACTTTTCATTTCACCCCATGTCTGAATTGCGACGTCCTGACGTAACGCTGGCAACAGTAAGAACGTGAAATTATGAAAATTCATACAGCTAGACTCGAAATATGAATTTACAATAATTAGTTTGGGATTAAAGTGGATAAAACTAAAAACGTTGCTCCTCAAAGTTTATAAAATTATGAAAACCCATGTCCTGCTTTCAAAGTAGACACAGTTTGAAAAAAATGCATGCATTTTTTTTTGCATTGTCCACACGACACCCACCCCCGTCTCCACATCAGTTTCAGTGATAATCACCCAAGTTTCCTGTCATTTGGGTGCATATATACTGCTCGGGGTGACTTATGGTTGGTATGCAAATTGATGCAATGCATGGTGAAGCTGTTTTGGGACATAAATACACTATAAAAATGGATAAGGAAAACGTTTGCATGATCTGGAGAGAACGCATTTTTGACACCTGGGTACCACCCACCTACTTCCCCCCCCCCCCCCAAAACAGACACGTTGTGTCAAACACTTTTTCCGCCCCCAATTCGGAAAATATGATCTTGTGTCTGCTGTCCAGTAAAAAATGTCTATCAAACACGAGTCTTGACTTTTGTTCCTTTCATGTCAAAAATTCTGTATTATCTGATTACTTTTCTCACACCTTGACCGATCATCTGTGAAGCAATTAGCTGATGGATTCTGACAGTCGATAAGGTGAGATATCCGCCCACTTGAACCAGTCAGCTGAAGTGGAAAGCTCGTGACATCGGTATTGTTCTATTGCTGAATTGAAACATGGGATGTGAAGTACCTTGCGTGGTCATTCAAAGCACCAACCTCAACATTATATTTTTCAAAAATAAAAGTATTTTTCAAAAAGACACTTTTGGATATTTTGTCACCAACATATGCATATATCCTTACCGTTACCAAACATTTAATCTGCGTAAAGCTGTATCGCATACCAGTTTATATCCGTGTCCACTAATTTCGTGGCTTTCGACTTTCAAAATGTAATTGTCAGCTACACATCGGACACATAAAAATCGGGATTGCAGGAGGCGCTTCAGAAATAATTTTGCTACGCATGTCAAAAAATCAAACACAAGAAAATATGCACAGGGGCAGTACTGATGTCGCCAATGGTAAAATGGCAAAAGTTGTTTGAAAATACAGCAATAGGTTGCAACATACAGTCGCTACTTTGACGATTTAGATGTGTCCTTTTCTGGCCGAATCTCCGTCCAGCCGCGAAAATGGTGGTTAACGGATACTTGATGTTATAAAAAAAATCACCCTGAACGTCGACTATAATAATAACACTTTGGCCGCTGATGTGTTATTATTATAGTCGACGTTCAATGTGATTTTTTTTTATAACATCAAGTACCTGTTAACCACCATTTTCGCGGCTGGACAGAGTTTCGGGCAGACAATTATTGCAAAAACAACAAGCGCATATACATTCCATAATCGGATATAATGGCTCCAGTCCATGGTAGGGATTTTGTTGTACTTGTTGCAGGATGTGAGGTGTCTTCCCACTAGACCAATTCCCTTTAGACCAATTCCATTTAGGCCAATTCCCAAAAGACCAATTCCTCTTAGACCAACTACATACTGTTATTGATTAAGGGTTGATTAAGGATAATTAAGAAACATTTATTTACTGATAAGCACTTTATTTGATAAAACAAATATTTATATGCACAACACACAAAAATATAGGTTTATAACAATTCAGCATATCTCAAAACATATAACATTTTGTTATGGAAATCAGCTCAACATCTATTTACCACAAAACAATAAAAAGTACCACAGCCTTTGAAAGTGTGTGATTACTATAAAAATTGTTATGAAAAATCTGCCCAATCTCTGTAAATGACAGACTGCTTATTTTCAGGCTTGACTATCAATAACATTAAATACATTTATAAATATTTCAAACTATTGATATAGAATTATTTTAAAAGCAGAACACATCAGTTGGTCTAAGGTGAATTGGTCTTTTGGGAATTGGCCTCGTGGGAATTGGTCTAAAGGGGATTGGTCTAGTGGGATTGAACCGGATGTGATTGTCGAGTTTATAGAAGTGTGATGACTTGTTTTTTCTGTTTTTTTTTGGGGGGGGGGGGGAGCGGGCAAGTTAGTAACTAAGGTTAGGTAGCGGTTTACCCGGCGTTTTTGAACAACACCCCGCTTTATCAATGGTACTTTCAAGGGAGTGTGGTAAGGGAGGGCCATTGGGCGAACTTTTTTTAACATCGAAATTCCCATAGACAACCCTGGAGGCACTCTGGCGAACTGTTTTAACACTGAAATTCCCACAGGTGACACTGAGACACCCCAGCGAACTGTTTTAACACTGAAATTCCCATATACGACACTGAGACACTCCGGCAAACTGTTTTAACACTGAAATTTCCATAGACGATACTGAGACACTCCGGCGAAATGCCCTGTCGCGAAGAGGACCGATTGGGGGGGGGGGGGGGGGGGGTAAACCTGATATATCCCGATTGTAATGGCTGATGACGCGACTGATAAACATTCCAACTACATCATCAAAGCATCCCTTCGTCGAATGATGAAATCTGAACATTAGTCAGTCGGAATTTAGTTAACAACTCTGAGTTCTTGGAAATTTCTATGTGAATAAATTGTACAGAGTAGTCTTGACACAAGGGCTTCCTATTCTTATTTAATTTGTTCGTACCGTGCTCCGAGTTGGTCTTGCTGTCCATTAACACCCAGAGTCGAGTTGGCCATCCGAAGGTCTCTGTTTGTATGGCAAATTGTGTGTGAAATGTGTCCAAGTATAAAATCTAGTCTTTTGAAAAAGCACATGATTATACTAACAAGAGCCAATTGATATCGAAGACTCCAACCCAGAGGATGATGTCCCGACAGAAAAAAATGATTAGGGCTGGGGAGTTGGTCACACCAAACCGTCTTTGTTATGCTACTAATTGAAATAAATAAGATGAAAAGGGCTCTTCCGATTGGGTTGTGTTTGTGCCGTGGCCGATATGATAGGGTAAAATATGTTAGCTCATTTTTTGCTGAAGATGTTTGGTGTTGTGTGACAGTGAGCAGTGAGCTTCGAAATAGCCTGTAAAGGCCAAAACGTCCAGTAAACTCCTGGATACACTGCTTAGACAGTTTTCTTTTCAGTGTCGGTGATACATGACTGCTACACAAAGTAAGGTGCGCAGACAAAATCTCCATGTACAAAATCCCCAGGGACAAAATCCCTATAGACAAAACCTCCATCAGACAAAATCCCAAAGTTGATAAAATGTTAAAAAAATGTTGTGTCAAAATAAGTTCTATTACCATTGGAAAATAAAATTATATTTCACGTTATGCTACTGTTATTTGTATTTCATTGTGAGAATTGATGGGGATTTTGTCTGATTAGGATTGTGTCTGATTGGTATTTTGTCCATGGGGATTTTGTCTCATGGGGATATTGTGATGGAATCATAAAGTAATCCAGTAAATACCGTTTAAATAGTATGTTTTTCAACATTATTTTACTCCAAATGTGAAATTTTGGCAGTAAAAATAAATAGCATCAGTATAAATAATTATTTTGGTACGAAATCGTTTTTGGGTACAAAATTACATACTAAAATGGGTGCGAAATCACTCAAACTTCCCGGTTTTGGGTACGAAATTTCTGTATCCCCAAAGTTCCCTAGCAATTGGAATCATTTACAATGGTGCAGCAAAAAAACACAATTATGAGCATAATTTCTGGTAACGAAAAGTGACATGTGTTCAACTTAAAAAACGTATTGGTTTTGAAATGTGACTACAGGTAGATGTTGATTTGAAAAGATTTTTCATGATGTTCAAAAAGCAGCTGAAATTTAAAAAAAAAATTATTTGCACTGCATTCGGCATATAAATACACATTTGAGCCAACTATGGATGAAATAGGGGCATTATTTTTGGAAATAATCGGTAAAAGTATTTTCGAGTCGGCAGTTTTACGAGTCGACGTCGGAGTACACTTTTAGTGACCACCACAGCTTTATACCATTTGTTCAGGCTTTTTAGCAGGAGAGGTGGGGTGGGGGTGGGGTTGGGGGTGGGGCTCACCCGGGCCCCTAACAACATCTAGCCCAGGGGTTACTTCCAGGCCTTCTTGGTGGTCCTGCTGATCTCCACATCTCCTACTAAAACAAAGATGTTATTGAAAACATCAAATAGCACGAAAATGTCGACAAAGACGTTCTGTCAAAAAATTAACACATTGTGGTGCTATTGGCTTTCCATACATTCAATCACGCTCATTGCCAAAAATGCTTTCTCCCTGGAGTGGAAAGAAACTATCGAAATAAGGTGACGCAATGCAGGTTTGGAACTTTTCAGCTGTATTCGTATTGATAGTTTCATTAGTAAATATAAAATGTGAGACTGGCTCGCCTCTCGTGGAAAATAATGACTGTGTTGAAAAAACTGAGCCGTCATGTGGTTGTTCAGTGAGCCGAGAAGCGTTGAAAACTCGTAGCGAAATCCCCGATGGGCGCGACGAATCTGAAAACCCAAATAATGTTTACAAAAGTGAAACTGAACAGTCATCTGCAAAACTTTCAGAAAATGAATTCCACGCTCGTGAGAAATATAAAAGGCACCAAAATAGAAACGACGATAGCACCAGGACTAATAATATGGTTCGTGTAGAAGGTGGCACGTTTCTCATGGGAACAAACAAGCAAATTTTTGTTGCAGATGGAGAAGGACCAGCGAGGAATGTAAAAGTAGATTCTTTCTACATGGACAAACATGAAGTCAGCAACAGTGAATTTGAACACTTCACTAAGGAGACTGGGTATGTCACCGAGGTAATAATTTGGCATCCAACAATATAAATTTGAGTATGTAACTTCTACAATGGCCCAGTGGTAGACCGTTAGACTTCTATGTTAGAGGTCCCGAGTTCGATTACTGTCTGGGACGACCCGCGTTGTGTCCTTGGGCAAGGCACATTATCCTGGTTACCTACACGGGAGCACGATGACATGGTGCACATGTCTTCATACTCTTCAACCAATGTAGCCCTGCTTGAGCTGAGCTTGAACAGAGTTAGAATGTTGAGGAGCTGACAGTTACTCATCGATGCTTGGTGGTTCTCTCTGGGTACTCCAGCTTCCTCCACCCATAGAACTGTCACAGCCTTTGTGCATAAGTATGTGACCATAAACACCAACAAATAAATAAATATGTAACTTCTAATTTTCGTCAACCAGTGGTGCCAAATTTCCAGCATTTGGAATGTGGGAATGGATGGCATTTCTGTGAGGCTGCCTCCACCCATAGGATAGTGTCGGGAAATGTTTAAGCGCCAGACAAGAGCGGACATACTAAATACTGAGCAATGCCGAGCAGTAGAAAAATAAGGCAAGTAAATGAACATCAAGCAATAAAGGCCATGAAGTGGTATATTGAGATGATTTAAATGTACATTGTCAAATTGGGCAAAGTTGGAATAAAATTGTGTCTTTTATGAAGGGTAGAATGTAGTGTTTTGCTTGAATTTTAGTAGGTTGAACAAAAATCCAATTAACCCGTATCATCACTCGGTGTTTAACTCTTAACCTACCGAGTATTTTCTTGAATTTTTCATGAAATCCAGTCATGGCTACTAAGAAGCAGCCATGACAGGGTTTAATGACATATTCAAACAATTGATACCCAGCTATGATTCGTGATAACATGATTGGTTCAGTTTACAGCGATGTCTTCTTTTGAACAGAAGCCAAATTATAACATTTCTGGCACGAGTATTGACGTCCTGGTGGGAATATCTGCTAGTGCTCAGCAGCATGCAAGGAGTTAACAGTTTGCACTGTATTTTGCATAAAACACAAACTGAAACTATTTTGAGTGGAAAAATAATATCAAAAAGGAATACAGTTAAAACTAGAAGTCCTGTCACGAAATGCGCATAAATAGCACGTTGATATGCGCGTTAATGTGCGCGTTATGGCCCAAGTAAAGCTATCAAATTCTGTATCTTTGGCCTATGCACAAGCAATGTTTCAGCCATTGGACCTCCGGGTAAACCGGAGGTCCATTGGCAGAAACATTGCATGTGTTTGCTATGAGTAACCAGGAGAACCTGCCGTGCTTTGGATGCCATTCGATATGGCAATTGCGCGCAATTCCAACGCGCAATTAAGCTTACATAAGCGCACTATTCGTGACAGGACTTCTAGTTTTAACTGTATAAGAGGTGCTTTGAGCCAATGTTAAGTTGGTATTGGTTTAATATAAATGAAGAAAATCATTTTTTATTGACTGAGAATAATTTTAACCAGATCGCGGCTGCACCAGAGCAAGATGACCAGTTAATAAATAAGTCGAATAAATAAAAATAAACACCATTTGATGATATATTAAGCTGATTTAATGTAAATTATAAATTTGGTTTAAGTTTAAATAGAACTGTACTGTATGTTTGTTGAGAATTGGGATATGAAGGTTGAGTGTAAAAAAAATATTTCTAATTTGGAATCATGTAAATAAGCCACAGGAATTAAGTTGAAATTTGGTGGTGTGTGGGAGGGGGGTGGAGGTGGGGGGGGGGGGGGTCCTGTGTGGATATAATGTTTGACTTATAATAGCCCCTGTTTTATTTTACACACAATACAGAAAAAAAAAACCCTACAGTGATTGTATATTTCTAATGTTAGGTATCGTCACAATCTGGTCGCAATTCTTTGTTGCTTGAGAAAAAGAGTGATATGACGGGCCTAAAATGTATTTTTATGCACACTCCGCATGGACAACTAAATACCAAGCATTGCTGCAATGACTGTCATTGTTGGATTTCTGTGTGCTACATCTTATTTATTTATTAGGGTTTAATGACACATTAACAGCCAAGGTCATATCATGTCGGTGACAGTTTTACGGGTGGAGGAAACCGGATTAATACCCAGAGAGAACTACCGAGCAAAGATGAGCAGCTGCCAGCTCCCCAACATCGTAACTCTGCACTACAGCACAGGCAGGGTTATATTGGTTGAAGACATGTCCACCATGGACAGTACCCCTTAGTACACGGCATCACCGCACCCTCATGTGGATAATCATGGTGAAGTGCCTTGAACAAGGACACAACGCGGGAGTCTGAATCGATCGCTTAGACGGTCACCCGTCCAAGGACTAACTGGGCTCGATGTTGCTTAACTTCGGTGATCTGACGAGAACCAGTTACCGTACCCCATTCTACATCTTAAATACCGAGTAGAAGTTTTCGGTCACCGCGTCATATTTCAATGCTCATAAAACAGGTGTAGTACCATTTTATTTAAACTTAACCCAAATTTATAATTTACATAAATTACATTAATTCAACTCAATATATCATCATATGGCATTTATTTACCTTATTTATTAACTGGTCAGCTCTTTTCGGAGCAGCCGCAACCTGGTTGAAATTCTCAGTCAGTAGAAAAATTATTTTCGTCATTGTTACGGTATGGAAATATTATTGATATTGGTAATAGAAAGAAATCCGAGAATCAGCAACAAAAACTATGAATTTAACTATTCTGAAATTTAATTAAAAAAAAATTAATAAAAAAAATAATACAAAGATCTTTTACACTAATTGGGTTACAGAAAATAAAAACAATGGTACTTATCAATTATAGAATTAGTCCAAAGTACAGTTTGACAGAATCCAGTAATCCAGTGGTGAAGTATCTTCTGAAGAAAGTTACCAGCTGGTAGATGTAGTATTAAATCCAAGAATGTCTCTTCAGAAACAGTATCCCGTAGATTTGTAATAAAATTTTCACTTAGAAATTTCAGCAGTCTCCAATAAAATATAATAAAATTCTCTGCAAAATTCAAATGGAGTAAAAATCCAAGAAGTATTGGCGCCACAGGTAATTTCCAAACAATCCAGTAGAATCCTGGCTTTTCACAAAATATTATTCTGTTTCACAGAAAGTATAAATTCTCTTTTCCAAGACGAACAAATTCTCTTAAAAATTCTCTTTTGGAATCAATCTTCCAAATTCACAAAGAAGCACTGCTTCTATAATAAATGCACTGTTCTGAAACAATAATAATCTCCAATGGAAACAACTGCTCTGAAAATAAGTTCTTCTGAAATGGCTTTCTAAAATGAGTTTTTGAATTCTGTTGACAAACCTTTATATAGTAACCAGATAGAATGTCCCAGAAGAGGAAGTTTCTGCAATGTTCTATTAGTTTCTGGGGGATTCTATTAAAGTTCAAGTAAACAAGGTCATTGACCTATTTAAACAATTAAACAATCAACAGCTATATGTACAATATATCAGTGTAACAAAGATGTAAACAAGGTCACTGAGTGCAAAAGAGTTAGACCAGTCAGAAAATGCAGAAATAAAAAAAAAATCTTTCTCACATAATTATCAACTTAAGGATATATCAATCTCAATATAATATGGGGGCTATAACACACCCCACCTTAAAAGAAAAAGTTTGAAGGTACTGAAAACTTTTTATATAACTTTAGCAGTCTCTGACTGGTTTACAATACACACGATAATCTTCACAAAAATTTTTAATAAACATATATACACTTGAAGTGAATAGGGACCGATCATATCATTTTCAATTAGGATATTCTGGAAAGAGCATCAGCTACAACATTATCTCTTCCCGAAATATGCCTAATCTCTAAATTATATTCTTGAAGGGCTAAGCTCCACCGCAATAATCTTTGATTCTTGTTTTTCATTTTATTGATAAAAGTTAAGGGGTTATGATCGGTGTAAACTGTAATTGGGCATTGGGTGGTTCCTAGATACACATCAAAATGGGTTAATGCCAAAATTAGAGCCAAAGTTTCTTTTTCTACTGTAGAGTAATTCTTTTGATGTTTGAGAAATTTTCGAGAGAAATAACATACAGGGTGATCAATACCTTGGGAATCTTCCTGGGCAATATACCCACCTGCTCCATTGTCACTTGCATCTATAAATAATTTGAAGGGCTTTTCATAACAGGGACTGGCCAAGACAGGGGAATTATTTAATAAAGTTTTTATTCTGTTAAAAGATTTCTGGCATTCCTCAGTCCAAACAAACCTAACCCTTTTGCTCAATAAACTGGTCAAAGGGGAGACAACATCTGAAAAATTTAAACAAAATTTTCTATAATATCCAGCCATGCCTAAGAATCTCATGAGCTCTTTTTTAGAGTTTGGTACTGGAAAATTTACAATGGCATCAACTTTAGCCGCAATCGGCCTCACCTGCCCCTGCCCCACAACATGACCTAAATAATTTACAGTTGCTTTGCCAAATTCTGATTTTACCAAGTTAATAGTTAGGTTGGCTTGGGTCACTTTGTCAAAAAATTCTTGAATATGCTTTAGATGATCAGCCCAATTTGTATCTGTGTGTATAATAACATCATCAATATAAGCTTCACTGTGATCTAGGTCTGCAATTAAGTGGTTAACCATGCGCTGGAACGTTGCCGGAGAGTTTTTCATGCCAAAAGGGGTTACTTTATATTGATACAACCCAAATGGGGTAACAAAAGCAGATATTTCTTTTGCTTTTTCTGTTAAAGGGACTTGCCAATAACCCTTTAACAAGTCAAATTTTGTCACAAATTTAGCATGGCCAAGTTTGTCAATGCAGTCATCAATTCTAGGAATTGGATAATTGTCTGTTTTGGTGAGGCTGTTCACCTTTCGGTAATCCGTACAAAATCGGTAATTGCCATCAGGTTTTGGGACGAGTATACAGGGCGAACTCCAGTTGCTATGGCTAGGTTCTATGATATCATTGCCCAGCATATACTGTATTTCCTTTCGCATGATCTCAGCTTTGAAAGGGTTCAATCTATATGGATGCTGTTTGATGGGATTTGCCTCTCCTACATCAACATCATGAAAAATAACAGATGTCCTACTAGGCACATCGGGAAATAAGTGTTGATATTTGAAAATTAAATCAACTAAATCCTTTCTTTGGTCAGGCAGTAAATAATCAGTTTTATTTTGTAGATCTCTCAGGACATCTGAGTTCTGTAACTTTAGAGGTACATTTTCGCCACCTTCATGAATATCCTCTACAGGATTTTCCAGCTCATCCATGTGGGTGACTGTTGAGACTGGTAGAGAGTTTGGTTCTCTCTCATAATATGTTTTCAACATATTTATATGGCACAGCTGAGTATTTTTGAGTCTATCGGGAGTCTCAACAACATAATCAGTATCACTGATCTTGTGCTTAACAATATAAGGGCCTGAATATCTTGCTTGTAAAGCATTGCCCTTTAAAGGGAATAATACTAACACCTTGTCCCCAGGTTTAAAGGTGCGAAATTTCGCCTTTTTGTCATACCAGGTCTTCATATGACTCTGGGCTTTCTGTAAATGTTTATTTGCCATTTCCCTGGCCTGGTGCAATTTTTCCTTAAAAGTGGACACATAGTCCAGGAGAGAAATTTCAGGTGGCTCTTCCTCGAGCCATTTCTCCTTCAAAGCAGTGAGTGGACCCCTCACTGAGTGTCCAAACACTAATTCAAAAGGGCTGAACCCCAGAGATTCCTGTACAGTCTCACGGACTGCAAATAAGAGGAGATGTACTCCTTCATCCCAATCCTTCTCATTATCCTCCCCATATGCCTTTATCATGGTCTTCAGTGTTTGATGAAAGCGTTCTAGAGCTCCTTGACTTTCGGGATGGTAGGCACTTGATGTGTACTGCTTAATTTTGAGCTCATACATCACCTGCTGAAAAAGGTTTGACATAAAATTTTAGCCTTGGTCCGATTGCACTGACCTGGGTAGACCGAAAGTTGTAAAAAATTTTATCAAGGCCTTAACTATTGTCTTAGTTTTAATATTTCTTAGAGGTATAGCTTCAGGAAATCGTGTAGAAGCACACATGATGGTAAGAAGATATTCATTTCCAGATCTTGTTCTAGGCAATGGGCCAACACAATCAATAATAATTCTACTAAATGGCTCCTCAAAAGCAGGGATTGGTTGAAGGGGAGCAGGAGGAATCTTCTGGTTGGGTTTTCCTACAATTTGACAGGTGTGGCAGGTTTTACAAAATTCGACAACATCCTGTCGAAGCTTGGGCCAGTAAAAACACTGTTGAATACGAGAGTAGGTTTTCCTAACTCCCAAATGTCCAGCCATTGGATTTTCATGAGCCAGGCTTATTATTTCATTCCGGTATTTAGTGGGGACAACTATTTGATAAATAACCTCCCAATCACTATTGGAGGGTACTTCTGGTGGTCGCCATTTCCTCATAAGCACACCAGATTTTCTGAAATAACCGACAGGGGAGTTTTGGGCTTCAGCCTGTGTTAGAGCCTTTTCACGTGGCTCGGCAAGGTCAGGATCACTTTCCTGTTCCTGAATTAAAGATGTCCGGGAAATGACATTCAAGGAGGTCCCCCTATCACTCTCAGGTGTAGTGGCCTCTTTACAATGTCTGGACGAGTCATCACTTTGACTCAAAAAGGTCTGAGACAAATCAATGTCTTCAGAATCCGTAATTCTGTGACAGTTCTTATCCTCAGCTTTGCTGTTTAAATCAACACAATTGAGGTTGTTATCAACCTCAGTTTTCTTTGCCATGGACCGAGTCACAGCACATGCTGGAAAGGCAAAAGGAAAACATTCCTTCAAATTAATAATACTTTCATCTGTGCTCGGCTTATCCACCACTTGAGGTTCTACAGTGACTTTGTCACCAGCTAAGTCATTTCCCAATAATAAAGAAATACCTTTTACAGGTAGAGTAGGTCTGATTCCTACTGTCACAGTCCCATTTACTAAGCTACTTCTTAAATTTATTTTATGAAGTGGGACCTTTAAAGAGTTTGACTCAATACCTGATATTAGAACTTGTGCCCCTGTAGCACTTTCTTCAGAAAATGGCAAAATGCCTTCTAACATTAATGACTGAGTAGCCCCTGTGTCTCTCAGTATTTTTATTGGTAAGGAACAGTACTTATCCCCCTCAAGGGAAACAAAGCCTTCAGAAATAAATGGCTTATAATTTTCTAAAGCATCTTGCTTTATTACATAATTTTCAGGGCATGGAGCACATGCTAGTGCATTCTGTGAAGTAGAGGACTCATTTTTCCTTTTTAACAGCCAGCAATCAGATAATAAATGACCTGCTTTCTTACAATAATTACAAGTTTTAGTTGAACTGTTGGGTCGTAAAGGTGTAGGGCTGGCATTGGATGACTTATTCTCATTAGGCTTCCGATTAAATTTAGGTGGTGAAAAGTTTGTAGGATGGGAAGGATGATTGGAAGGATGTGTTTTATCTGAAGCTGGTCTAGGTCCACTTTGAAAAGAATTCTTGTGGGGCCAAAAATTTGTGGCGTTACGACTCATTTTATGAGTTAAGGCATAGTCATCTGCCAGTACTGCTGCTCTGTTCAAAGTGTCAACTTTTTGTTCATCCAGGTGGGCCTTTATATCTGAATGTATCTTTCCTTTAAACTCCTCAATCAGCATCATTTCCTTTAATTTTGTAAAATCTTTCCCTATTTCTTTGGAATGGCACCACCTGTCAAATAAATTTTGCTTTTCTCTGGCAAATTCCACATGAGTTTGATTTTCGTTTTTATAGTAATTTCTGAATTTCTGCCTATAGGCCTCTGGAACAAGTTCATATGCCTTAAGTATTGCCTCTTTAACAGCGTCATAATTGTTGCTTTGCTCAGAAGATAGGGCAGAATAGATTTCTTGGGCCTTCCCTTTCAAAACACTTTGCAATAGCAAAGTCCAGACATCCCTTGGCCACTCTAAACTTGTTGCCACTTTTTCAAAATGTGAAAAATATTTATCAACTTCTTTTTCTTGAAAGGGGGGAACTAGCCTAACATGTTTAGTTGCATCAAATCTACTTGGAGAAATTACATTTGAGCCTTGATGTTGAGATTCTAATTCTTTTATTTTTATTTCCTTTTGGGCCTGAATTTCTAATTCTTTTAAGTGCATTTCTTTTTGAGCTTCTATTTCCCTTAATTTTAGTTCCCTTTCTTTTTGAGCTTCTAATTCTTTTAATTTTAATTCCCTGTCTTCTTTTTCTTTTTGAGCCTGAATTTGTTCCCTTTCTTTTTGAGCTTCCAATTCTTTTAATTTCATTTCATTTTCCTGCCTTTTCATTTCTTGTTGCATTTCTAATCTCTTTAGTTCCAATTCTAACTTTTTAAGTTCAAGAGCATCAGTAGGTTGTGGTTCAGCGACAGGTGACCCAGACTGAGGCAAAAGACCTTCTTCCATATAATGATTAACAATGAGCTGTTTAAGTTTATGCCTGTTCAGACCAGGGGTGGCAGGTAATTTTAGATAATGAGCAAGTTGGAATAAATCCTCCTTCTTAAGAGATTCTAAAAGGGCCAAACTAGGAGAGCTTTCAAATTCAGAAATAAATTCTGTCACAATAAATACCATGATGAAAAGGTTTGCTGGTTCTCAGAATATAAATAATTATACTGAAATTTTCTAAGAAAATTTAAATGTTTTGAAAGTGAGCCAAAATAATAACTGCAATTTGCAATTTTCTCGTTATCTAATATTCAATCTCGGCAACGAGCCCCCAATTTCTGTTACGGTATGGAAATATTATTGATATTGGTAACAGAAAGAAGTCCGAGAATCAGCAACAAAAACTATGAATTTAACTATTCTGAAATTTAATTAAAAAAAAATTAATAAAAAAAATAATACAAAGATCTTTTACACTAATTGGGTTACAGAAAATAAAAACAATGGTACTTATCAATTATAGAATTAGTCCAAAGTACAGTTTGACAGAATCCAGTAATCCAGTGGTGAAGTATCTTCTGAAGAAAGTTACCAGCTGGTAGATGTAGTATTAAATCCAAGAATGTCTCTTCAGAAACAGTATCCCGTAGATTTGTAATAAAATTTTCACTTAGAAATTTCAGCAGTCTCCAATAAAATATAATAAAATTCTCTGCAAAATTCAAATGGAGTAAAAATCCAAGAAGTATTGGCGCCACAGGTAATTTCCAAACAATCCAGTAGAATCCTGGCTTTTCACAAAATATTATTCTGTTTCACAGAAAGTATAAATTCTCTTTTCCAAGACGAACAAATTCTCTTAAAAATTCTCTTTTGGAATCAATCTTCCAAATTCACAAAGAAGCACTGCTTCTATAATAAATGCACTGTTCTGAAACAATAATAATCTCCAATGGAAACAACTGCTCTGAAAATAAGTTCTTCTGAAATGGCTTTCTAAAATGAGTTTTTGAATTCTGTTGACAAACCTTTATATAGTAACCAGATAGAATGTCCCAGAAGAGGAAGTTTCTGCAATGTTCTATTAGTTTCTGGGGGATTCTATTAAAGTTCAAGTAAACAAGGTCATTGACCTATTTAAACAATTAAACAATCAACAGCTATATGTACAATATATCAGTGTAACAAAGATGTAAACAAGGTCACTGAGTGCAAAAGAGTTAGACCAGTCAGAAAATGCAGAAATAAAAAAAAAATCTTTCTCACATAATTATCAACTTAAGGATATATCAATCTCAATATAATATGGGGGCTATAACAGTCATAAAACCAATACTAACATAACATTGGCTCGAAGTGCCTCTTATATTTCTTTTTGATATATTATTTTTTCACTCAAAATAGCTTCCGTTTGTGTTTTATGCAAAAGACAGCATATACAGCAAAACACCAAGCACTCATTATGTTTTAGGCTATAAAAATACCAAATTGTTTTGATTTTCAGGCAATCCTTCATTGAATTTGAACCCCCTCATTGGACATTTTTATTGACTTTCAGTGTCTTCCAATATCAGTACAAAGTCAGGGAGACCAAACACTTTTTACATTTTGTGAGTGATCCATATTTATTTACTTACGTCTCCAATATGATTGCCCTGTTACAATTTATGGGAGAGTGCCTATAGGCACTCTCCCATAAAATGCAACAAGGTAAATCACCAGAGATTAAATACTCTTACTTCAAAGAAAATATGAAGAGCATCCAAAGAATAAGAAGCCTTGAATTGCATTACTAACAGTTTGTTTTTAGAGGAATGTTTTATTTTTCAAATTAAAAATGACTTTATTTGTATAAATATGCACTTTCTATATTTGCGTGTGAAAAAAGACAGCCGAAATCCTCTCCATGTTTGCTCACTTTTTGCAAAAGAAAATTGAAAATAAAACCCTCCCTTCCTCACTGATTTAAAAAACAAAATGCCTGAAAATCAATTAATTTATGTTGTGTGGCCTTAATTAGATTCCTGTTCAACCTACATGTACATGTACTAAGTACCGAGCAGAAGATTACGATCGACATAGTACAGTCTAACCATCATAAAACACACAATTTTATTCCAACTTGGGCTGACTTGGGTGTACAGTACGTGGAGAGTGTATTATCACTAAATCACCCGCAGAGTGGAGATTCCACCCAAGCAATAATTCCAAATTTGTTGCAAAGCATAACCAGCACAAGCAAAGTTTCAGCCAATGGACCTCCGGGTTCAACCCGGAGGTCCATTGGCTGAAACATTGCTTGTGTTTTTTGTCGATATGAACAACATTTGAAAGTTATAGCTTGGGTGATAACTCCACTCTGCGGGTGATTTAGTTACAATCCACTCTCCACGCACTGTACAGTTAAAACTAGAAGTCCTGCCATGAAATGCGCACAACTAGCACGTTGATATGCGCGTTAATGTGCGCGTTATGGCCCAAGTAAAGATATCAAATTCTGTACATATGGCCTGTGCACAAGCAAAGTTTCAGCCAATGGACCTCCGGATCCATTGGCAGAAACATTGCATGTGTTTGCTATGATTAATCAGGAGAGCCTGCCGTGCTTTGGATGCCATTCGATATGGCAATTTCGCGCAATTCCAACGCGCAATTAAGCCTAGATAAGCGCACTATTCGTGACAGGACTTCTAGTTTTAACTGTACATCTAAATCATCTTAATATACCATCTTTTGGCCTTTGTGTTCATTTGTTTGACTTATTTTTCTTTAGCTCAGTTCTGCTCAATATTGCTCGGTATTTAGTTTGACTCAACAAGAGCAGGCCACATATCTCCTCTATGATATAATTGTGGGCTATTTGAAGCATTAGAGAGATTTTGTGGTGGTTGAAAGAGCATTTTTTGTCCAAAGTGATGGTTGGAAATGAGTACTGGACATACCTGACCAGGTTTAAAATTCACGCAAGAGTCAGAATGGATTCTTCCAAGGAAAACAACTAGATCCAACCTTGATTCATGCTGCTGCAAAATGTTCATTTTGAATCTTGTCATAGATACTGAAAGTATCGTTAAAGGCCTGGAGAATACTGCTTATTTATGGCTCCCACATAATCAGGTAACACTTTGACTTTGCAGTGGTGTCCAGTGAAGTCTTGGCTGCCTTTACAGGCAGCCAAGACCTCATTAGAAACCACTACCAAGGTACTGTGACTTCCGTGAACAAGACGATAACAGGGCTGAGGTAACCATAATCAGTACTCATATTCATCTGTAATCAGTTACACTTTTTCAAGTAATTGTGTGTATAGGCTGTTAGATCGTTTTCTTTTGGGCACATGTTTTTTAGGGCTTTAAATGTGCCAAATTACTGAAAATTCTGTTGACAAGAGATATTGTTGATTTTCGAAGCTCAAAGCAACTTTACCCAGCATATGAACAAAAGAAAAAATGCTCTTCCAGCTGAAAAATTTGAAATACATTTAATTGAGGCAAATCAACAACATTATTTTAGCATGTTTTCTATTTTGGGCTCAGCTTTTACTGCTTTGAACTTGGGGCAATCTAAACACCTGCTTGTGTAATTGGTAATCAGGTTATTTTTATTCCCCCGAAAAAAATTCGGGGGAATCTAGCCGTAACGTCGTCCGTCTGTCCGTCCGGGCGTAGACAGAATTCGTGTCCGCTCCATAACTTCTTACAGCCTTCAAGGATATTAATGATACTTGGTATTATTATTGCCCACAACCAGAGGGTGTGTCGCGAATAAGGTTGGAATGGCTATCAAGGCTTCTTTCGGGGGAATCTGCCACCCTTTGGTGGCCATCCTCTAGTTTATTACAGGTAATCAAAAGTAATCACTTACATTCATAAATGGACAGTAATCATGATTAATTTGAATCCTGGATTTTCATTGAAAGTGAATTTTGACAGAAAAGACAAGTCAGTGAAGTCACCCAATTTATTTATTTATTTATTGGTGTTTAAGGTCACATACTTATGAACAATGGCTAATCATGACTGTGACAGTTTTATGGGTGGACAGGCCTGGCTATCTAGAAAATCAAGGAGTTCAAAACAATTGCCCTCCTCAGATTGCTTGGGAGTGCAATTGCACCTGGAATTTTCGATGCAAAAACTTATATGCTATTTTGGTTTTATTCACTTCAAGTTCAAGGTACCGGGTATTAATATTGTGACTGAAAAATATTACTACATTCAGCTACATAGTGGAAACATTGGCACACACATCTTCTCCTTATTCAAAATGTTGCATTCAATTCTTATGTGACTATCTCCTACACTCAAAATGTATTGAACTGCAACACAGAATGGGTCATGAATTATTGCAGATCAATGCAACATTGATAAATCGTCACATGAGTTCCAGTGTGTTCAGTGTGCCATTAGGCACATAGAACACATTGGAACTCAGGGTACGAAATGATGATAGATTTTAAAGGCCATCCCAAACAGGCCTGGCATTCCATAAAATCAAGGGGTGCTAAAAATTGCCCTCCTCAATTTTTTCTAGGCGTGCATTAGGCATTCTGCACACCTAAAGAATGCGGCATTGCCAGGCCAGGGTGGAGGAAGTTGGAGTACCCAGAGAGAACCACCGAGCATCGGCGAGCAACTGTCAGCTCCTCAACAATCTAATTCTGTTCAAGCACCGCTCAAGCTGGCTTACAGCGGTTGAAGACATATGCACCATTGACATGCAGTACACCTTAGTACACAGCATCATCATACCCCTATGTAGGCAACCAAGATAAAGTGCCTTGCCCAAGAACACAACGCAGGTCGTCTTGGATGGGGATACAAGTCACCCAAACATTAAATTATGAAAAAAGACACTTCACTGAAGTTTCTTTTTCTCTTTTTAAAGTAACAAAATGTAACTTAATCTCACCAACCCCAGCTGATATCCAAATAATTTCTTATAAAAAATTACACTATTCTTTTATAAAATGAAGTAAATTCGGACTATATCCAGGGATTCTTCTGCCCTCTTTTGGAAAGGGTCTGGGGCCCATGGAATTGGGAAAATTCACGTCATGACGGCTCCAATTGGGAATTTGTTTGGGAGAAGAACCACACAAAGAATAAGAAATGTTACCTGAACTGAGAACATTAATACAGAAGCTACTGCAGGTATAATAATGTAAGGCCTAAAAAAATTAAAAATCTGTTTCTCGGGCCCTCCCGCATGGTCCTTTTGGCAGCCGCATGCTCTCTTTTTTATAACCTATCCAAACCTAAAAAAATCAAAATCGAATGGATTATGTCTGATATTTTACCCAAGTTAATAAAATTGTCCCTTGAGTACAAGAAGGCTTTGCAATGCTTCAGCACTGCAAAGCCTTCATGCGCTCAAGGGACGTAATGCACCACTGCTCATGCTATTCTGTAGATTATGGGGCCTAAAACTTAAAACAAACCAAGAACATGAACTTTTTAATGGCAAAGAAATAATTACAAAAATAAAAAATAAAATAAAAAACCGCACACACGCACGCATGCAATTTTACAGAAAATGGCCTGAGAAACAGAGGATCTACTTTGTGAGGCCTAATATGTTTTATAACAAACAGTCACATGAAATAATGATCAGTCCCTGTAATCTCTATCAAATAAATTATTCTTATACTATTAATGATGAAGATATTTATGCAATAGTCCACATTCTGTGACTTTGCAGTTGTGTCTAGGCTAGTCTTGGCTGCCTATGTAGGCAGCCCAGACTTGCCTAGAAACAACTGACAAGGCCCCTCAGATGAAACTTGTAAAGGTATTTAAAAACTGCCTGTTAGGACACCTATTTTTTTGCAATAAAAAGTGGTGAAAGTCTAAATAAGACCTTGGGAGACAGTTCACATAAGCTTTCAGCTAAATTTTGGTAGCCGGTAAAAAAGACAACGGTAAAAAAGACAATGGTAAAAAAGACAAGGTAAAAAAGACAAGGTAAAAAAGACAACGGTAAAAAAGACAATGGTAAAAAAGACAACGGTAAAAAAGACAATGATGTTTTTATCAGTAGGTAAAAAAGACAATAATGTTTCGTGCTATCTTGTGGTTCTGTTCTTGGTGCTGCCATTCTTAAATTTTAGAGGAATTACATTGCTGATCTTTTAGATTTAATAAATCAGACAAAGTAATTACCCTAAATTTTTTTTTATTTTATTCTCAAAATCTTACATAAACAGTACAAAGTTGTATAAAAATAACAGATAGCACAGTTTAGGCCTATGAGCCTACCTAAAACATTACCAGCTTAACCCTTACCCAACACACTTTTCAAAAATACACTTAATTTTGCGTTACCAAAACACCTCTTTTTTTGAAAACGCCTATGAGCCTACCTAAAACATTACCCTTACCCAACACACTTTTCAAAAATACACTTAATTTTGATTAACCAAGCACAACTTTTTTGACAAAGCACTAATGTTAATGAAGCCTTATTGTGTGTCCTATTCCCCACAAAAATTGTTGCATTGTCTTTGTTCCTTCTACATAATCATCACATAAATTTTTAAGGCACACCTGCTGGTTATAGGTTTCCCTACGAAATATTTTTCAAAAATCAATGTATTTGTGCAAAATTGTCTTTTTTACCTACTGATAAAAATATCATTGTCTTTTTTACCGTTGTCTTTTTTACCATTGTCTTTTTTACCTTGTCTTTTTTACCTACATTCTAAATTTTGAATCCCCTACTACAACAGTTTAGTTTGATACATTATGTGTTAATTGTATTCACTGAAAGTTATGTACAAAACATTCAATCTGTTTACATTTGTTCGCATGTATACAGTTAACCTGTTTTTTTTCTCTCTCAATAAATATTGTTTTAAACTAAATTAGACCTTCAAGAATTAAAGAGTGAATTAAATTTTTATTTGAATGAGTACTGAGATTGGGTAATTTTTGGTTTGAATTGGAAAAAAATCCTACCAAAATGCTTTTGAGAAAGGCTCCCATATTCGGCCCCTGTAGACACCCAAAATATCTCCTGTATATTAGTGATTTCCTTCAATCCACAGCAGTATTGTTCACAATTGATACGCTAACATAGTAGGCCTACATATGTAAGCATATTTAGAACATATATACATGTATGTGTGAAATATTTTTCTAAGTCGTTATATGTGGAGAATGTTTCTCAACTCTGACATTTTTATCTGAAGAAAGCAACGAGTATATGGTGTGTGTGTGTTTGTATGAGTGTACACATGTACTAAAACTGTGTTTGTGATAATTAACACGTGAAGTCAGCTTAGCAATTAGTGTTTGTATCAACTTCCCATTAATACCTAATTGGCCACCTTTAGTTTACTAATAGAAATTGATTTATGACGTAACTGTTGGTTGTGTAATTAGTTGTCTGGAGTAAAATTATTGGTTTTCCTGTGCAATTACCAGCAAGTGAAATGAAAACAATCGAAAGATGTTAACCCATTGCTTACTCTAATTCTAATAGTATTAAGAAAACTGCACAATTCACAAAAATCAATCTTCAGAAACCTACCGAAGGCCATGGTTAATTAATTTTTGGTTTAGCATTATTCGCCTCATTTTGTTTTTTGCCCTAAATAATAATGCATTTTCTTTATTATTGACTCTGCAAATGAGTCACCCTTTTCATATATGCACGCTGGAAATAAGCAATTTGTCATTTGCAGAATGAGGTACGCAGATGGTGAATTTACTGATGCTACCCCATATGTTGATTTTTGCAATCTGGCAAAAAATGATGCAATAATCTGGCATTTCAATGGATGAGGAAAAACATGAAATGGTGTATTGTCCAGGCCCTATAAAAAAGGTGACCCATTTGCAGAGCCAGTAATAAAGAAACTGCGTTATTATTTTGCGTGAAAAACACAATGAGGCAAAATTGGCGAATAATGCCAAACCGAAAAATTAATTAACCATGGCATCATAAAATTGTGAGGAAATTTTTTTAAAGTGTAAATTATGTGCGGATAGATATTATGACAAGGAATATACAAGAAGGCCAATTTTACCTGAAATGATTTTCC
This sequence comes from Pictodentalium vernedei, assembly GCA_031216915.1. Classification (NCBI taxonomy): domain Eukaryota; kingdom Metazoa; phylum Mollusca; class Scaphopoda; order Dentaliida; family Dentaliidae; genus Pictodentalium; species Pictodentalium vernedei. Next base: position 804,262,937 of record CM062296.1, read on the forward strand.
CATTTCAATTTAGGACCTGCATTGGAATTTATATGAAAATCGCCTTTTTCAACCGCACAATATCATTTTTTAATAAAAAATGCCGCTCAGGATCACAGATCCAATGTCGAGTTGTGACCTTGACCTGGCGAGTCCAAGATCAATAGGGTTCTTCCTCGCACCAAGGCCAACACACCTATGAAGTTTCATGACTCTAGGTTGAACCACTATCAAGTTCTCATCCGGAAACCAATTGTTGCGATATACTATGTTCAAGGTCACTGTGACCTTGACCTTTGACCTGGTGAGTCCAACATCAATAGGGTTCTTCCTCGCACCAAGGCCAACACGCCTGTAAAGTTTCATGGCTCTAGGTTGAACCACTATCAAGTTATCATCCGGAAACCAATTGTTGCGATATACTATGTTCAAGGTCACTGTGACCTTGACCTTTGACCTGGTGAGTCCAAGATCAATAGGGTTCTTCCTCGCACCAAGGCCAACATACCTATGAAGTTTCATGACTCTAGGTTGAACCACTACCAAGTTATCATCCGGAAACCAATTGTTGCGATATACTATGTTCAAGGTCACTGTGACCTTGACCTTTGACCTGGTGAGTCCAACATCAATAGGGTTCTTCCTCGCACCAAGGCCAACACGCCTGTAAAGTTTCATGGCTCTAGGTTGAACCACTATCAAGTTATCATCCGGAAACCAATTGTTGCGATATACTATGTTCAAGGTCACTGTGACCTTGACCTTTGACCTGGTGAGTCCAAGGTCAATAGGGTTCTTCCTCGCACCAAGGCCAACACACCTATAAAGTTTCATGACTCTAGGTTGAACCACTATCAAGTTATCATCCAGAAACCAATTGTTGCGATATACTATGTTCAAGGTCACTGTGACCTTGACCTTTGACCTGGTGAGTCCAAGATCAATAGGTTTCTTCCTCGCACCAAGGCCAACACACCTATGAAGTTTCATGAGTCTAGGTTGAACCACTATCAAGTTATCATCCGGAAACCAATTGTTGTGATATACTATGTTAAAGGTCACTGTGACCTTGACCTTTGACGTAGCGAGTCCAAAATCAATAGGGTTCTTCCCCTCACCAAGGCCAATCTACCTATGAAGTTTCATGAATGTGAGTTGAACCATTATCAAGTTATCATCCGGAAACCAATTGTTTAAGATTTGCTATGTTCAAGGTCACTGTGACCTTGACCTTCGACGTAGCATGTCCAAAATCAATAGGGTTCTTCCTCCCATCAAGACCAACCTACGTATGAAGTTTAATGAATGTGAGTTGAACCACTATCAAGTTATCATCCGGAAACCAATTGTTTACGCCCGCCCGCCCGCCCGCCCGCCCGCCCGCCCGCCATTCACCAAACTATAAGTCGAGTTTGACTTCGTCACAACTCGACTAAAAATTCGCCATTAGGCCGCAATAAAAATTTTTCTAGATTTTCCTCCAACATCAAACTGGGGTAGGTGGGTGAATTATTAGTCGAGTTGTGACGAAGTAAACAATTGGTTTCCGGATGATAACTTGATAGTGGTTCAACTCACATTCATGAAACTTCATAGGTAGATTGGCCTTGGTGAGGGGAAGAACCCTATTGATTTTGGACTCGCTACATCAAAGGTCAAGGTCAACGTGACCTTGAACATAGTAAATCGCAACAATTCCTTTCCGGATGATAACTTGATAGTAGTTCAACCTACATTCAGGAAACTTCATAGGTGGGTTGGTCTTGGTACAAGGAAGAACTCTATTGATCTTGGACTCACCAGATCAAAGGTCAAGGTCACAGTGACCTTTAACATAGTATATCGCAACAATTGGTTTCCGGATGATAACTTGATAGTGGTTCAACCTAGAGTCATGAAACTTCATAGGTGTGTTGGACTTGGTGCGAGGAAGAACCCTATTGATCTTGGACTCACCAGGTCAAAGGTCAAGGTCACAGTGACCTTGAACATAGTATATCGCAACAATTGGTTTCCGGATGATAACTTGATAGTGGTTCAACCTAGAGTCATGAAACTTTACAGGCATGTTGGCCTTGGTGCAAGGAAGAACTCTATTGATGTTGGACTCACCAGGTCAAAGGTCAAGGTCACAGTGACCTTGAACATAGTATATCGCAACAATTGGTTTCCGGATGAGAACTTGATAGTGGTTCAACCTAGAGTCATGAAACTTCATAGGTGTGTTAAGAACCCTATTGATGTTGGACTCACCAGGTCAAAGGTCAAGGTCACAGTGACCTTGAACATAGTATATCGCAACAATTGGTTTCCGGATGAGAACTTGATAGTGGTTCAACCTAGAGTCATGAAACTTCATAGGTGTGTTGGCCTTGGTGCGAGGAAGAACCCTATTGACCTTGGACTCGCCAGGTCAAAGGTCAAGGTCACAGTGACCAAATTGCAACAATTGGTTTCCAGACAATAACTTGACAGTGGTTCAGCCTATAGTCATGAAACTTAATAGCTGCATTGGCCTTGCTGTGAGGAAGAACCCTACTGATCTTGAACTCGCCAGGTCAAAGGTCAAGGTCACAGTGACCTTGAACATAGTAAATCGCAACAATTGGTTTGTGGATGATAAATTCATAGTGTCTTAACCTACATTCATGAAGCTCCATAGGTGGGTTGACTTCTTGCAAGGAAAAACCCTATTGATATTGGACTCGCCAGTTCAAAGGTCAAGGTCACAGTGACCTTGAACATAGTAAATCACAACAATTGGTTTCCGGATGATAACTTGATAGTGGTTCAGCTTACATTCAATAAACTTCATAGGTAAGTTGACCTGGGTGCGACGAAGAACCCTATTGATTTTGGACTCGGCAGGTCAAAGGTCAAGGTCACATCGACCCTAAACATAGTAAATCGCAACAATTGTTTTCCAGATGATAACATGATAGTGGTTTAACCTACGTTCATGAAACTTCATATGTAAGTTGGCCTCAGTGAGTGTAGAACCCTATTTATTATGGACTTGTTAGGTGAAATGTGAAGGTCACAGTGACCTTACACGTAGTAAATCAAAACAGTTGGTTTCCACACGATAACTTGACAGTGACCTTGACCTTAGTAAATCATAAACAATTGTTTTCTGCATGATAATTTGACAAGTATTTAACCACATTTATGAAGCCTCAATTTTTCACTTTTTTCAAGCAAGATATAAATTGTTGAACTCTGCACTCCATTGGTTTCTACACAATAACATGAAAATCGTTCAACCCTCGTCTGTCATTCTTCATAGGAACTCAATTTATTTGGAATTCAGTACGTCAAATGTAAAGGTCACAGACCCAGCACACACTCAATAATTCATTTGCAGACAATAACTTCATAATGATCAAACCCACCTTTTCTGTTGTCACAACTCGACATTGGATCGGTGATCCTGAGTGGCATTTTATTTTTTATTTTTATTTCACCTGGAGACTGGATAATCTAGAACAGCCCAACCATCTAGAACTGGTGGGATGGGGGTGGGGGGATATGGAACTAAAACCTATAACAAGAGATTACTCAGCTAAATGGGAATAAAATTTGAGTAATAAGGGCTCCATGAATGGCTCCAAAAGGTACTTTGATCATATATACAGTACCAGCAGAAATAAGTTGTAGGATAACCACAAGAAAAGTTTGATCAACAGACACCACCAAATCACCAAATGCCTCTCTCTCCAGTACCATCTCTAGCATGGAGAGGAAGATGAAGATCTACAGTTAAAACTAGAAGTCCTGTCACGAAATGCGCACAAATAACACGTTGATATGCGCATTAACATACGCATTATGACCCAAGTAAACCTATCAAATTCTGTATCTTTGGCCTATGCACAAGCAATGTTTCAGCCATTGGACCTCCGGGTAACCCGGACGTCCATTGGCAGAAACATTGCATGTGTTTGCTATGGGTAACCAGGAGAACCTGCCGTGCTTTGGATGCCATTTAATATGGCAATTGCACGCAATTCCAACGTGCAATTCAGCCTAGATAAGCACACTATTGGAGACAGGACTTCTAGTTTTAACTGTAAGCAAGCTCGCCGACGAACTGGAACAACATATCGTGTGAATAGAAGAGTCAACCTACAGCTCTCCCGTTAAAACCGAGATAACCACACAGCTCCAGGAAGATGCTCATTTCATGCACCAAAAGGAACTCAAAGAGACTAAGGATGCCCTAGATACCCAACTAGCAGAGCTAAGTAAGAAAACACAAACTAAGTACCCAGGTCGCCATGGCACAAAATCACGTTCCGCAACCAAAGATCATCACAGAACCACAGCCCCCACCTCAAAAGTCAAGGAATCCTCACCTCTACTGCCGCCACCAAACAAAAGGAAGAAGCAATGGACGTCGCATCCCCTCTCCTTGAGCCCTTCTGAAGAAATGATAACAAGGGTTGGAAATATGAACAAAATGAAAATTATTGTAAGAGTAATTTTTAATAGTTATCCAAAAAGGAGATAATATGACAAAATCTTTTAAAATGCCAAATTGCCAATAAAAAAATTGGGATGGCAGGGATTCTTCTGCCCTCTTTGGGAAAGAGTCTGGGGCCTGTGTAATTGGGAAAATCTGCATCATAAAGGCTCCAATTGGGAATTTATTTGGGAGAACAAACACACCAAGAATAAGAAATGTTACATGTACCTTCTAGAGCTGTAGGTTTTTAAATTTCTTGTTCGGTTTCGGTTTCGGTTTTTCAGGTGGAGTAAAACCTCGGTTCGGTTCGGTTTTCGGTTTGTTCATGAGGCCAAATATAATTCAATAAAACTCATTCTAATGTTCGGAGTCATAACTGAATGGCAGTGAAATTGAGTGAAACTCAATGAATGCCCGAAATAAGCTATAATATATGAAGAATCAGGAAGGCCAATATAATAATTACCTAAATATACAGAACTTTTATTGTGCTTGGCCATTTTGCGAGGTCTGACACCTACACGCAACTTGAGGAAAGCTGCAAACACAACTAAACTGAAATGTCGGAAATTCACAGAATGTAGCCTTCCCAGAGTAGTGAGAGTACCCAGACACTGCCATTGGCAGTGTCTGGGTACTCTCACTACTCTAAGATGGCTACATTCTGTGAATTTCTGCAGCAAGAGAGTATTTAATAAAAAACGAAAAACCTTAGATTACGGGATGTCGACGGTTTCGGTTTTTAAAAAAAACTAAAAACCCCGGTTCGGTTTCAGTTAACCTACAGCTCTAGTACCTTCATATCATACTGAGCCAAGACTTGCCAAGAAATAGCTGACAAGGTTCTTGGGATGTAACTTGCAAAATGCAAATGTTTCTTAAAACTGTTGGTTGAGATGCCTGTTTTGTTGCAGTAAAAAGTGATGAAAGCCAAAATTAGGCCTTAAGGGTTAAAGATGGATTAAATTTTTATTTTAATGAGGACTGAGATTGGGAAATGTTGGGTTTGAATTGGGAAAAATCATGCCAAAATGCCATTGGGAATGGGTCCCATATTTGGTCCCTGTGTACACCCAAATGGATCCCTGGACGGGTTGAAAACGTAGGGGCGGTAGGGATGAAAATCTAGGAACTTTTTTTTTATTGCAACCTTTGTGTCACAAGTGAGTCTTTACACACTTATAGCTTACTGACTGTTTGCACTGCATTTAGTTAACACAATTATTGTTGCTGAGACAAAAGATCTAGATAGAAGCTTTTTATTAGAAAGACAACTGTTTTATGTTTTTTTGTTAGTTAGTATTGCACCATAAACTGCTAACAAGGCTTACTGTTGGACAAAGAGATTTCAATTAACCAAGGCCTACGCATTGTTAGAATATGGTGTTTGCTCAAGTTTTTGTACCTTTTTTAACAATCAAACTTAAATTCACACACATACATGTAAAAGAATAAAAAAGAAAATTCAGAAATAGCTATTGAAGTACAGTGGATCTCTTTTAATTGCTATCGCTGTTAATTGAATAGCCACTTTGCCAAAGAAAATTATTCAGTTAACAGAAGTATTCAATTAACAGGGATTGTGTCACTTTCCTGTATTCTATAGATAAACTTAGCATTTATTCTATTATATCTTGTTTGACAGAGCTCCATAAGCTCTGTCAAACAAGATATAATAGATTAAAAGCCTGTATCGGATGTACCGAGACCAAATAGGTCTATAAACAAAGGAAAACTGGGGAGAGTCAAGGTAATTTCTCGACAGGTTACAAGATTTTTTATTCAATTAACAGGAGTTTACTCTATAACTTATATTCAATGAACAGGTCAAATTTGTACTGGAGGTATGGTAAATGGTTTTGTGTTGGGTAATTATGTTCAATTAACAGGGTTAATCAGTTATGAGATATCCAATTAAGTGGGCTCCACTGTATAAAAAAAAAACAAACTCTTTTAACTCGATCTAAACAGTGAATGTGGGCGATCAACAGATGAAAAAGAAAATAAATTTAAAAACAGTAGAAATCATCCCCAAATACCTCAAATAGTGCACATACAGTACGTGGAGAGTATATTGTCACTAAATCACCCGCAGAGTGGAGATTCCACCCAAGCAATAATTCCAAATTTGTTGCAAAGCATAACTAGCACAAGCAAAGTTTCAGCCAATGGACCTCCGGGTTCAACCCGGAGGTCCATTGGCTGAAACATTGCTTGTGTTTTTTGTCGATATGAACAACATTTGAAAGTTATAGCTTTGGTGATAACTCCACTCTGCGGGTGATTTAGTTACAATCCACTCTCCACGTACTGTACATATACACATTTGATTATTTTTTAATTTATTATTAATTTCCCCTATAATTAATTAAAAAATATGTTTTCGTCTTGTTGGGAATCAGGATTCATCTTATTGGGATTGCCTTTTTGGGGGTATTTTACACATTTATCGTGTTGGGATTTGTCTTCTTGGGATTCGTCTTGTTGGGATGACACTCTTCAACTGGTAGAGTGCTGGAAGCCCATATTTGGGCTTTACATTGCAGAGCAGGTATCACAACTTGAAGACTTCATACTCAGTGCCTAATTTTGTCTTTAAGTGTAGCTATTTAGTCTGTGAGATGATCAAATGGTTTCGCGCGCCGAAGGCATGCATGGATGGTTTGGGGCAAGCCCCTTTCGACCCTTTTTGTGTCTCAGCGTGGAAAAGGAACAGGTAGTGTCTGAGGGAGATGGTATTTAGCGAGGCATTGTTTTTTGTTAGTCCACTACCGGCAACGCCAAAGGGTCTATAGGTTTGTACTCTGCCCATCCGTCAGTCTGTCAGTCAGTCTGTCAGTCACACTTTAGTTTTCCGGACTTTTTTTTGGAAATGCTTCAACCGAATGATTTCATTTTTGGTAACCTACTATAGAACGACCACTTACAGATCAAGATTGGGTTTCATGCTGATTGCATTATTCTTGTGTGAGTTATGACCCATGGAAATATGGAAAAGCGCCAATATATCAGTTCTCCAGACTTTTTGGGGAAATGGTTCCACTTAATAATTTGATGTTTGGTATTTGATTTTAGAATGATGAGATGTAGATAATGTTTAAGATTCATGCTGATCACATCTAGCTTATAACATTTGTATAATTATTAATGCTCATTAGTCCAGTAGGGGACATTGTATTGTTTCAGCGATACATGAGCTCTTGTTCTTCTTTTTTTGGCCTTGGAGGTGACTGGAGAGCTGTGTGGCATTGGTGTTTCTACTGGGTGTATTGTATCATTATCCCTTTCTCTGTCAATCCTGCATTGCATCATGATTCGTTGTGCTTTGATGATTAGTTTGTCAGATCTAGCTATTGGGTCATTTGATGTTTGGCTCGGTTGGTACATGTAGTCCGTGGATGTGGAACCTTGTGCTGGCGATCCAAGGTCCTGAGGGAGAGGTGAGTGAGGATTGAGAAGTGGAGAAAGAGCAACTTCGTTTTCTGCCTCACTCTCCACAGGATGTTCCACATCCGTCAACTCCGGTGAGGGAGGCGAACGTTCGATGGGTTGTCCTCTGGGAGTGGGAGGTAAAATGGTGGCTGCCTCAGCCACTTTCTTTTCTTTGCCCTTGTCTCTCATCCTTTTCAGCAAAGCCGCCAGGTGCTGGACATCCCTGCGCTTGGTGGATGGACTCTTTTTTCTTTTCTTCTTTCTCTTATCAGAGCCTCCGGATACCCTCGGGTGAGGACCAGTCTAATAGGAGGTCCTCTCACCAAAGGTACTACCTCTCCCCAAGGACAGTGGTGTGGAGTTTTTGGTCCCAAAGTCCATGGTCAGGTGGACGCTCTTGCCCTTCACCTGGAGAGTCTAGGTGATGGAACAAGAGATGCCCAGAGTTGAAATGGTCTTCAACTTGAGTGGAATTTCCATTGTGTCCACGATGGTAGTTGATTGAAGTCTTCACTCTCTGAAGTCAGAGGTGCAAATGCAATGATAACGATAACGATCGATGAACAACAGGCTATTAATTGAAAATAGAATATGTTTTCATTTTTGGAATTCACTTTAAAAACATTTCAACAATCCAGTACAAGTAAATTTCCATCAGTTCTTTGACTCCTGTACCCTGTGTTACATGTAACCAACTAATCCTGTGCATTTTTACAGCCTTAGTCAGTGTATATTTTCATGTAGAGTATGATATGGCAGTTACCAAGTTTAATCAGAAAGTGTGACTAACCCTTTGCACTGCACAGGGTTAGTCACACTTCCTGGTTATAAAGAAATTTCATTATTACAGGGTAACTAACCCTGTGCACTGTACATCCTTAGTGTAAACTCATCCATATAAACTCTTTACCCAACGTATTGGTCAAAACCAGAAGGTACTATTCTAAAAAGCATTCAGACTCAGCTGATGAACCTTCTTTGGAATAGATTATGAAAAGTTTTTTTAATGAATTCCAAAAATGAAAACATTTTCTATTTTCAATTAATAGCTTGTTGAACATCTTTGATGAACATTGTGCAAGAATTTGCCTTGTTACAATTTATGGGAGAGTGCCTGTAGGCACTCTTCCATAAATTGCAACATGTCAAAGACATGTGACTGAATATTGCTGACCAAAAATAATTTAGCACTCTACCAGTTATAGGAACTTGGTAAAATGAAAATAATCAATGTATAATGGAACAAAGTATTTTTGTTTATTTCAGGCAGAGAAGTTTGGCAATTCTTTTGTAATGGATTTATACATTAGTGAGAAAATTCTTGAAGGTATCACACAAGCTGTAAGTATGATTAGTCAAACAGTGTATAGAATTGTAAAACATTGAAGCATCACAACAGGTACTTTGCTATAGTGGTCACTCACTGTCCATCGTCCGTCGTCTGTGAATATGGTATTTGCACCTGTCCCTCCTAAACTGCTGAACCAATTTTAGTTATATTTGAGGTGATTGTTTGTTCTGACATTGCATTTTGTTTTTTTCAAATCAACTTGCCCAGCCTCATAGGTAGGAGGTGGGAGACAATCCACAAAAATTCTTAAAAATCTTCTCATGAACCCGTGGGTACAATGACTTGATATATGGTACGGAGCATCCTTTTGAGGTGTAGACTCAAGTTTGTTCAAACAAAGCTTGTGAATCAATATTTACCTGTGTAATGGGAGGGGCAAGATTTTTGGCCCCGCCCAAAACTTCTCCAATTTGAACCAAATTTGATATGTGGTATTATTGAGTCATAAGTACTTGACTCAAGCAAAAAAAAATTCACGTGGGAACCTATGGTAGCCTGAATTTCAACTTAGTTCAGTATGAAGGGGGTGCGGTGGCATCGCGGTAACTGGTTCTCGTCAGATCACCGAAGTTAAGCAATGTCGAGCGCAGTTAGTAGTTGGATGGGTGACCATTTCAGCGACTGATTCGCGGTCCCGTGTTGTGTCCTTGGGCAAGGCACTTAACCCCGATTGCCTACATGGCACAATGACGCTGTGTACTAAGGTGTACTGCACGTCGATGGTGCGCATGTCTTCAACCAATCTAACCCTGCCTGCGCCGCGGTGCGGAGTTCAGAGTTGCGATGTTGGAGAGCTGACAGCTGCTCATCGTTGCTCGGTGGTTCTCTCCTTGTACTCTGGCTTCCTCCACCCGTAAAACCGTCACGGTCACGATTAGCCATTATGCATAAGTATGTGACCTTAAACATCAATTAAAAAAAAAAAAAAAGAAAAAAAAGTGCAATATGAGGAAATTTCTTTCAACATCTTCGCCTTCAGATCCCCCAGTCAGACTGTTTTCATATTTGGTATACAGCATCCTGGTGGTGGAAGGGAAGGGCTCAGACTGAAGTTTGTTCAAGTTAAGTTCCTAAGTTGATATGTGGTCTCCCTAGTTTCGCATTACTGGAAATCTGGTCATTATTTCTGTGGTAGCATCCCAGTACTAAAATCATCTGGCATGGACAACAGAGTTATAAATAAATAAATAACTTCATTCCTCTGTAGTATTAACAAGTTATAGATGTTAATTAAATCTTTCTTTAAACAGCTATTGTGAGGTGAGTGCCTCTGGCCCCATGGGACCAAATGTTCTACAGGTTATTACCATGTTAGAAAGTACACAGTTGAAACTAGAGGTCGGTCACTGTATTATGCTGTATTTTGAAATAATAGCGCACTGAGTAAGTGGACTTTTGTCCCTATCAAACTACACAATTAGCAGAACTCAATTCCTGTAGAAAAACAGTGTGCCCAAATATGTACATACAGATTATCATGATAATGTGCATGTCCTGTGATTTGTATCAGATTCGAGCTGGTGTCCAGAATGGGATCTCAACGAGCCGGCTTTGCCAGCGAGTTGTGATCCCATTTTTGGACACCACCAAGAATCTGATACAAATCACAGGACATGCACATTATCATGATAATTCATTTATGTAACAATTCTGTCACATAAGCAGATTAAATTTTAACCCTTTACCCAACATAACGGCCAAAACCGGCCAATGCTATTCTTAAAAAATCGCCAATTAATTTCCATTATTTTTTCATTTTTTGTCTCAAAAACATAGGTTATGACCCCTCGTTGGAACGAGCTCGTTCCAATGAGTGGTCATAACCTATGTTTTTGAGACAAAAAATGAAAACAAATTAGTTATTCAATAAAAGTGTCGTCTGCTTTTTATGATAGGTAAAGGGTTAAATTATTTTTAAACATTTTTGGGACATGATGTTCGGTTGATCACTGAAACGCACATACAATGTATCCATGTGCCTGTTATGATAGCCCGTAGCGCTACCAGAAACGAGTCGTCTATATGATACAGAATCAGAATGAGTTATCGATATGATATGGAATTGGAACACATTATGTGATACGTACCGTTTCTCGTGGTTTTCAGGTCAAAATCTATATGATTGTTAGATAAAATTCCATACTGGTAAATAGAGATGACTAATATCATTCCTAACCTCTTCTGGGATAGATGCACATGTGATAACGTACATGTTTGGAAATACAGTACAGCCTATAACAAAGTATACCGTTAGACGATATTCTTTTGTTAATGACACCAACCATATTAGCGCCTTATTATGGCGATATTCCTATAGCATTAATGCGATATTTTCAACATGTTGTGGCAAGACAAATGCATGCATGGTGCGATATTTTCATAACTAACGTTCGTAATGTTTTGAATGAAAAGAAGAGGAGTGAATACTTTAATAATACGGACGTTTTGAGCCATGCAAAGCTTTTTATGTGACACGAACTGACATAGTCGATGTATTCATTGATGGCAATGCAATTAAAACTTGGATTTCTCTTGGTCTACCCGGCTTCGCGAGAGGACTCGAGAGTATGTTTACATAATTGCTGTTTAAACTTTTATAAATATAAAGCTCTCAATTTTTAAAGTCAAAGGGGGTGGTGGGGGGAGTCTTCAGGCCAGAAAATAAGCTGTCTGACATTTGCAGAATGAGGTCCCCAAAGGGTGAATTTGATGATGCTATCCCATACAGTGGGTCAATTTATAATTTATCCTCTGGGTACCTCTTTCTGTTTAGTTTTGAGACCATGATTCAGACTGAGGTTCACAGAGGTTAAATTTAGTGATGCTACCCTGCATAGGGTACCATCATTAAATTCACCCTCTGGGGACCTCAATTTGCAGATGACAGTCTGCTTATTTTCTTGCTTGGGAGTCTTCCCTTTGCATTTGATAATGACGATATCAAACACGAATTGAGGTGATGTAAAATGAAATAGAAATATTTGTGAAAGCAACGAAATGCCCTACTCAAATGTGTAAACTGAGCCAATTAAAATTTATTTAAAAAAAAAGGAAACAGAAATTCCCAGGCCCCGCTATTAAACTGCATCTAATCAAACTGATAACTCAGTTTGGATGTGCAAAAGACCATACTTCCAAATCACAGGTTAAACGAACACGTCAAAAGTTGAGCCCATCTCATTTGAACCATTATCCAGATGGATCGTTTGGAGTGGGGCTTCTCTGGGGAGTCAAGTGTTTTAGCATGCCACAGTCGCACTGGGTAGCACATGTATATTGGGGCATGAAACCCATTACACCCATCCTTTACAGTATTTACTGAATTGGTAGGCCATGGTCCAGGTCGAACAAGCCAAGAGAGAGTGCCACCAAACCATTGGAAGCAGAGAAGCCAGACAGACCACAAAAGCACCGAGAGCCATCCACCCATGAGACAAGGTGCGAAAGGGGAGGGAGAGGAAGGATGGCCACAGCCAGCAGATGACATCCGGGGTCAGTCGGTGGGGCGCTAGGGCCATGATTGTCTTAACCAAGTCCCAATAGTGAGATTCGGGGTCGGGTGGCACTGAGGCCTACTGCAACCAGTGGCTCGGGTCCAGTGGGCCTGAAACTTAAATTAAATCTTAACCTGCAGGGGCAGCACTACTAATGATTTAGCTGGTCTGGGCATACCGAGCCTGCAATGTGTGTAGTGAAAAAATAAATCACTCGCTTTTTACTTATGACATCTGACCTCCACTCCTTTGCTGAATGCAATGTGGATGGCATGCAGCCTTCAGAAACATACACTTTCAACAAATGAAATATTTTTTCAACTCAAGATCCTTTGGACTTAATCATGTTTTTGTTATGAAAAAAACATCTCTTGGAACATCCGTGTGTGTGTGTGTGTGTATGTGTTGGGGGGGGGGGGGGGGAGTGAGGGCTTTTTCACAACACAGTCATGTACATGTGGGAAATGCTGTTTATAGCAAGTGTGTAGGTTTTTTTGATTTCGTCATCTTAGCGCATTAGATCTGGCAAATCATGACCAACTGACACATTTTTCTTTTGAAATATCGCGATATTCATATACAAATCGGACACAAATATCGCTCAAACAGCGCATTATTAGCACGTCGAGGTTTCCACTTTGTTGTAGACTGTACTGTAGATATTAAAATTTGACTGCATATACAGAATGAAAAGAGTGGGTTGGTTACCACTGAAGTGCAAGTTGCAACGCTACATATTCTCCACTCAAAAAGTGTTTTTTAACTTTTCATAATAGCACAAGAAACACTTTCAAACTTTCATCACATGGACCACCATGGACAATCCAGTGCTCCATGTGATGAAATGTTTTGTCCTTAGAAATTGTAAATAACTGCCAAGTGAAAAGTCTATCCCAGAGTGATTTAGAACAGTAGAACCCATCTTGAGAGACTGCCCTTTGGGCCACACAAAAGTGGTCTCTCAAGACAGGTGGTCTCTCATAAGAGGTTTTACTGTAGTAATCCATTCTCCACATACTGTTGTCTCAATACTTCTTTCTGTCTGATTGGTTCAGTTCGTGATTTCACTACTGACCTCATTAATGCAGGGACCGACCTGGGCATGCGCCAGTGCGTATTTGGTTCTGAAACATCAGGACCTGGCTCTTAAATCTCAGAAATAGGCTTCTCAGTTGGCACGTAACTTCTCAGATCATATTTTGATATTCTTTCGATGGATAATCGAGAGAGACACTCTTACATGTATTATATATATGATTATCATTTATCATTGTTGTAGAGTGCTTAAGTTAATACTTCAAGTCTTAATTACCAAGCATTAATCTTCACTGTGGTTTCTGATCAAGTCTTGGCTGCCTAAATAGGCAGCCAAGACTTGATCAGAAACCACAGTGAAAATTAATGTTTGCTATAGTGTACTAAATAATAATGATGAGAGCTATTACATACTTGCTGTGTGTGTTACAAACAGCAGTGTGACTCCATAAATTGAAATCTGGCGCATGAATTGAAAAAATAGGCTCCGAGGCTAGAGCGTATTTTAAATAGTCCTGATCGGTCCCTGTAATAGCGCATTATATTTTACATTGTACAGGGAAAACGTTCTTGTGTATTCAATTAGATGACTTCATTCTTCTGCAGTAAGGAGTGTATTAACTAACAAGCATGTTCTGCGCTAATTGTGACAGGACTTCTAGTTTCAACCGTAACCTGTTAACCCTTTACCCAACTTAACGACCAAAATGGGCCAGCACTATTCACAAAAATCGCCAAATAAGTTTCATTATTTTTTCATTTTTTGTCTCAAAAACATAGGTTATGACCCTTCTTTGGAACAAGATCGTCAATATGTTTTTGAGATAAGAAATTAAATAGATTCGTTATTCAAGAATTTTGTTTCCAAGTGTCGTCTGCTTTTCATGTTAGGTAAAGGGTAAGCTCTTTATTTACAGCCTGTAAAAGCCGAGTTGAACAAAACTTGATTAGGTCTACATATAATCCTGTTTCAACTGAAATTAAATTCATTAACTGTTTTAGAGCTGTAGGTTAACCGAAACCTAACAAAGGTTTTTATTTTTTTTTTAAAAACCAAAACCGAAACCGTCGACATCCCGTAATCTAAGGTTTTTCGTTTTTTATTAAATACTCTCTTGCTGCAGAAATTCACAGAATGTAGCCAGCCCAGAGTAGTGAGAGTACCCAGACACTGCCAATGGCAGTGCCAATGGCAGTGTCTGGATAATACTCTGTTCAGAAAAAAGACAGTTTCTGCCATCCTCTTACTGACACGTGCAGTAAGGCTTGCCATTCTTATCTTGTACTAACTTCAATTTGTTACATTTTCAACAAAAATTGAATAAAATTGTCATTAGACAATTCATTCATGTTGGCTCAATTCAGTTTCATATTTAATTGAGTTATTGACAATTGTTAGGTAAGTTTTTGAAGGCTTAACTTGTTACTATTCACGTTCCTAAGAACGTGAATAGTAACAAGTTGAGCCTTCAAAAACTAAAACTACAGTACGTGGAGAGTGGGTTGTAACTAAATCACCCGTGGAGTGGAGTTATCACCCAAGCTATAACTTTCAAATTCTGTACATATCGACAAAAACACAAGCAATGTTTCAGCCAATGGTCCTCCGGATTTAACCCAGAGGTCCATTGGCTGGAACTTTGCTTGTGCTGGTTATGCTTTGCAACAAATTTGCAATTATTGCCTGGGTGGAATTTCCACTCTGCGGGTGATTTGGTGATAATACACCCTCCACGTACTGTATGGATAATAGGCCTTGCGAAGGTGGTGCAGAGAATATTTATTTATTGGTGTTTAACCCTTTACCTAATGAATTGCCCGCATCCGCCCGCATAATATGCAAATTCAGCAGTTGAAAAAATATTATTTTTCAAAAAATTTCAACAAAACCATATCATGTGACCCCTCGTTGGAATGAGCTCGTCGAGCTCGTTCCAACGAGGGGTAACATGATATGGTTTTGTTGAGATTTTTTTGAAAAAATTTAAAAAATGTTATTTAAAATAATAAATTTTGAAACCATCTGCATTGGGTAAAGGGTTAAGGTGTTTACTCAGTCTTGTAAGGATCTTCACTTCGCTCTGTAACTTCCGTTTGGTGCAATATGAAATAACTTTTCTTTTAAGATTCGATTCAAGATTTGATTCGATATCAATATCAAAGACACGATTCGATTTGAGATTCGATTAAAAAAATATTTGTGATTCGCAGATCCCTAGGTTACACCTTGTTGCACACAAGGGACAACATGATGTTGGGGCCCACCAATAGGCCTTGTAGAATAGACTTTTAGGATCCACTTTATTGTCATCTGGGCTTATTTTCATTAAACCTATAAGTAAAATATTTTCTCACAGGCTAATGATAGGCCTTGGAAAAACACTTTTGAAGCAGGTGTCAGGCCTTTCATCCTCAGCCCCGACAAAAAGAAAGTTCTGTAACAAATGATATGTATTTATCTGAAGTGTTCTAGGGAATGTAGACTCAGTCTTTCTATTTATAACAGAGTGGTGGGGGCATGGTGGCTCAGTAGGTAGAGGTGCAGGCTGCAAGCCGAGAGGTCCTTGGTTTGAATCCCACCTGCGGCAACTGCGTTGTGTCCTTGGGCAAGACACTTCACCCCCATTGCCCATTTGGGGGCACGGTGATGCCGTGGACTAAGGCATACTGCACGTCGATGGTGCACTTGTCTTCAACCAATGCTAACCCTGCTGGTGTGGAGTTAGTGTGTTGGGGAGCTGACAGTTGCTCGCTGTTGCTTGGTGGTTCTCTCCCGTTACTCCGGCTTCCTCCACCCGTAAAACTGTCATGGTCATGATTAGCCACAGTGCAGAAATATATGACCTTAAACCCCAATAAATAAATAAATAATAAAGTGGTGAACTCAATCTATTTATATGATAACCCTCATGGGAACCCCAGGAAGTGAAGCAGTGCTTGTTTACTGTGGTAAACAAGCTCTGTTTTACAAGTAAAATAGGATCCGATCACCAATGCCTGGGGTGGAATTCCTATAAAATTGGCAACATGGGTATAAACGATTGGCTGGATTTGACTTAATATCCATGTTGTTGTCAGGATTAGCCATTGTGCAGAAAAGTGTGACCATAAACACCAATAAATAATAAATAAATAAATAAGTAAATAAATTATATGATAGACCATTCAACACGTAGAAATGTACAGATGCGTGTGCAGGCCTTTAAATCCATTTATTTTGGGTACACCATTTTGCCCTAATTTGGGCACATTAAAAACCAGAAATAACAGTTGTATCCTGTTCTATTTTATTGCTATGCCATTCTTTGTGTTTCTGTGACCATATTATGATGGAAGTAATTCTCAAATATAGAAACACAGAGAATTTTTACCTCAACTTTGGCGAAGCCAAATTTGAGCTTATGCCATGGCCCGTCGTCCATCTGTCCGTCTGTACGTCAACAATTGGATACGGCTCGGGCTAGAGGCCGTATTTATGAACCGATCTTTACAAAACTTCTTGGGTACCTTTGTTATGACCGTGGGACGAGAACGAGTGTTTTTGGGTGTGGTCCAAAATTCAAGATGGCTGCCAGCTGCCATTTTGTACCAACGATGCAGATATCTGTTTTTTGTACAGAACTTCCATATGAAAGCTCTGATTTGAATAACTTTTTGTATGAATGTTTAGTACCATGGGATACATCACATATAATACGGGGTTTTTACTCGTGCGTAAATTATGCAAATTAGATGAACTTTGATGTTTTTTGGTGTTACTTTCAGCACTGTAAGTGCAAATGCCAATACGGCTCGGGCTAGAGGCCGTATTTATGAGACCGATCTTTACGAAACTCCTTGGGTACCTTTGTTATCACCGGGGGATGAGAACGAGTGTTTTTGGGTCCGGTCCAAAATTCAAGATGGCCGATGGCAGCCATTTTGTACAAAATTTGGTGCAATCAGATTTTTGCACAGAACTTCCATATGAAAGCGCTGATTTGAATAATTTTTTGTGTGAATGTTTAGTACCATGGGATACATCACATATAATACAGGTTTTCTTCTCGTGCAGAAATTATGCAAATTAGATGAACTTTGATTTTTTCAGTACTACTTACACACAGTAAGTACACATGTCAATACGGCTCGGGCTAGAGTCTGTATTTATGAACCAATCTTCACGAAATGTCTTGAGTACCTTTGTTATCACCTTGGGACGAGAACGAGTGTTTCTGGGTGCGGTCCAAAATTCAAGATGGCTGCCAGTGGCCATTTTGTACCGAAATTAGGTCTAATCAGTTTTTTGTACACAACTTCTATACGGCTCAGGCTAGAGGCCGTATTTATGAACCGATCTTCTTGGGTACCTTTGTTATCACCGTGGGATGAGAACGAGTGTTTTTGGGTGTGGTCCGAAATTCCAGATGGCCACCAGCAGCCATTTTGTACCAAAATTAGTGCAATCAGTCTTTTGTACAGAACTTCTGTATGAAAGTTCTGATTTGAATAAATTTTTGTATGAATGTTTAGTAACATGGAATACATCACATATAGTACAGGTTTTTTTCTCGTGCAGAAATTATGCAAATTAGATGAACTTTGATTTATTCAGTGCTACTTATACACAGTAAGTGCACATGTCAATACGGCTCGGGCTAGAGGCTGTATTTATGAACCGATCTTCACAAAACTTCTTGGGTACCTTTGCTATCACCTTGGGACGAGAACGAGTGTTTCTGGGTGCGGTCCAAAATTCAAGATGGCTGCCAGTGGCCATTTTGTACCGAAATTAGGTCCAATCAGTTTTTTGTCACAACTTCTACACAGCTCATATTTGTGAACTGATCTTCACGAAACTTCTTAGGTACCTTTGTTTTCACCTTGGGACAGGAATGAGTGTGTTTTGGGGTGCCTTTGTTATCACTGTGCTATGAGAACAAATATTTTGGGGTTCAGTCAGACCCACTCTGGGACTCAAAGTTTTTTTTCCAGTTTAGCATCTGACTGTCACCCACCTTTACAATACTTTACCTATACATTTGTTACAGGCAACGGTCAGTATTTATGTACAGACCGTTACAATACTTTATATGTACCTTTGTTATCAGGTCATTACCTAGATGTTTGTCATTGCTGTGTCATATACTATACATGTACATGTCTTTGTCTTGACAAGTTGAGCTACAGTGTCATTGACACTTTCATTATATTTTTCTTAATGTCTTCACACCTCTAATTTGGGCACACCTGTAAATGTTGTGTAATTGGGGTAATCTAAAGGTCTGGCATGTAGTCAGAATTAATTGGTTGCATGCTAACTTATTTTTCAATGGTGATTTGTAATATGAGTATTTTTTTCAAAGATACACTTCTACCAGCAAGCAGGCCTGGCATTCTTAAAAATGCAGGAGGGCTAAAAATCGCTCGCCTCACATAGCCTAGGGGAGCGATTAGCTCTCCTTAAGCCTGCAAAAGCTAAAAGTGGCAAAATTATGTTTTACTATCAATCTCAGTGTGAATTCTGCCTCGTGGGCTTTGTACATTTTATTTGGCGCTGCAAACAAGGTAGTGTCTGTGAGATGGCTACACTGCTCCTCCAACACCTACGGGCCTTGACAAGGCCCGGAGGTGTGAGAGGGGCAGTGTGGCCATCTTGCAGAGGCCACTAACATAGCAGAGATTTGAAAACCTGTGGGTTTTAGGAATAAGCTGTTGTGGTAATCATTATTTTCTAAGGCTTGGACAGGCTTGGAGGGCTATTTTTCGCTCTCCTCCATTTTTTTAAGGCGAGCATTAGGCGAGCGAATACATCGCTCTCCTGAAAATGCTAGGCCTGAGCAAGGAGAGCATTTGTTTAGCATAATTTTGTTCATAAATACTGGTTTTGTTACAAATTATTGGAGTGTGCCTGCTTGCACTCTCCAGTAAATTGTAACAAAACAATTATAGACATTTTTTTCTTTTGCTGAGAAATAAGTTAATCATTCCCTCCAGCATAAAACCACTAAAGCGACTTTCACCAGTTTTCAATAGAGCTTTGATAGTAGCTTCTAGCATTCCACCAGGTAAACGAATCAGAAAACAATAAATCTACAGTACAGTCACCGCGGGCTAGTCGTAGTCCACGTGTGAGCAGTGATGCCCACGCATGTGTTTACCAGGTAATAAAAATGACCAGTAGCGAAATTTTAATTAAAGAAGCACCAGGTTATACTCGGTGTTTCATTAATTAAATTTTTGATGATTATTCCTATAATTAGTGTTTGGAATCTAATGTTATTGCATCCGTGGAAATATTGTCCACGCGTGGAAAGTGACCAGTCCATGGTGGCTGTACTGTACTATGTGATTACATGTACAGTAATATTCCCCCAAAACAATATACACTCTGGCCACTTACATAAACAGACCTGTAAATTTTAGCGAACAATTATTTCTATTCCCTGTAGGATAGTGTTCAAATGATTTTTCGCCTAGTCGACGCCGGCGCGAGTAGAACAGTGGAATGCTGTTAATTGAATAGCCACTTTGCCAATGAAAATTATTCAATTAACATGAGTATTCAATTAACAGGGATTGTGACACTTTCTTGTATTCTAGAGGTAAACTACAGTTAAAACGAGAAGTCCTGTCACGAACTGTGCGCTTATCTAGGCTTAATTGCGCGTAGGAATTGCGCGCAATTGCCATATCGAATGGCACCCAAAGCACGGCAGGTTCTCCTTGTTACTCACAGCAAACACAAGCAATGTCCCTGCCAATGGACCTCCGGGTTATGAAGTTTTACAACTCACATTATGTAGTGCACATTCTGATGAAACAAATCACACTGTTTGGTCACGTCATGTATTTAATATTCAATGAGGCTATTGTTTATAGTTTGACTGGCTTTTCATTGGGGGTTGATTAAGTTATGCAGGTCATGGAACAATCACGTCATCAGAGTACACTTCTTCAGTGACCTGTTTTCTGCTTTCCAAGTTTTTTAGCACAATAACAAAGTGCAGAGACCACAATATACAAAGGAATTTTGGGGGAAAAGTTCAGTTTCGCTTAAAAATATTTGACAGAACCGAATATTGGAACACCAAAGATTTATTATTAGACCAATTTATTTTCTGTGGCACCGGTTGTGTGGTCGTACGGACATGGAGACATCGGCTTCCATAATGTAGCGCAGTTAGACACATTAATTGTATCGTAATTTGGAAGCCACTCCAGCCAATGAATTCAGTTAAAACCATAGAGTTAAAACTAGAAGTCCTGTCATGAAATGCGCACAAATAGCACGTTGGTATGCACATTAATGTCGCATTAAGGCCCAAGTAAAGCTATCAAATTCTGTAAATATGGCCTGTGCACAAGCAATGTTTCAGCCAATGGACCTCCGGGTAACCCGGAGGTACATTGTCAGAAACATTGCATGTGTTTGCTATGAGTAACCAAGAGAACCTGCCGTGCTTTGGATGCCATTCGATATGGCAATTGTGCGCAATTCCAACGCGCAATTAAGCCTAGATAAGCGCACTATTCGTGACAGGACTTCTAGTTTTAACTGTAGTTTTGTAGAGTTTATTGCTTAGTTTAGCATCTGACATTGCATAATTGACGAGTCGGCGATTAGTCGATTAGTAAAAATCCAAATGGCATTAATTGTTTCAACACTACTGTAGGAATATATATCTATTTAATGATGTTTAAGGTTACTTTCAGCAACTATGACTACCTCATGGTTGCATCACAAATACAAAGTCAAATTTAGCCAATTGTTTGTATCTATGCTGTCCAGGTTAGAGGTCTTCCACCGAGGCATTATTGGTAAAAATCACCACTACTTTAAATCACAATTTGTCCACTGACAATTATTCTGAATCACAACTCATCTGAATGACAATCGTGCTAAAGCACTGTTGGATCTAAACATTTTTTTGAGTGTGGTTGCTCAATGGTTATGGTATTGAACTTCAAACTGAAAGGACCACAGTTCGATTCCTACCAAGGGTAACTGTGTTGTGTCCTTGGGCAAGGCACTGCATCCTGATTGCCCATGTGGGGGCACTGTGTACTAAGGTGTACTGCATGTCGATGGTGGACTTGTCTTCAACCAATGCTAACTCTGCTTGTGCGGAGTTAGTACGTTGGGGAGTCGGTCAGTTGCACAGCATTGCTTGGTGGTTCTTTCCAGGTACCCTGGCTTCCTCTACAAGCAAAATTGTCTGACATGAGGTGACCCTGGCTGTCAAAAGTGTCATTAAACCCCAATAAATAAATAAATAAAATTTTCTCGATGTGCGCAGAGGCAGATCCAGAAATTTTGATTGACAGGTAGAGTGCTGAATTTTTCAAAGGTGATTTTCATAAACAAGGGTATTTTATTTTTAAAGGCTCCATGCTTCTAGCAAGGGTTGCCTTAGTTCAGGAAGATTTTGTTCATTAATAATTGTCGTGCAACAATTTATTGGAAAGTGGCACTCTCCAATAAGTTGTAACAGACCTTGTATTTTCAGAAGGACAATTTATTTGCTTGCCTACAGCTCACCTTAAAAAAATTGAGGGTGAAAACTAGTCCAATAATATTAGCCTTCGCCTGTGCTCCGAATTTATTATTTTTTGATTTTTAATATGTCGCACCGTCGAAGTCTAATCTGATCTTTCGTTTTTCCAGCAGCAAAGTTCAGCGAGAGACTCTCGCTGAACGGTTGGACCTCGATCAAAGATCAAATTTCCCCACCTGGTTCCTACTTCCGATTGACAGTTGTGTAAAACACATTTTTCTTCATTCTGGTTGTCATTTTCTTGCAAATAAATCGATAGTTTGAATTATTTAGGCGTCATTTGCACTGCAATTTTTTCAACTCGAAACAAACTGTTGAATCGGAAGATGGGTTGATAGGAAAACGCGGAGTGAAAAACGGAATACCGATAATGTAGTGCACACCAAGTCAAACGACGCGGCAGTCGTTGCAATACATCTCGATTTGTTCGAAACAGCTGAGGTCCATTCCCGGAAATGGGATACGATTTTTAACAATTTTCCAACCGCTGTAACATTACCGCTTGAAAAAATGTTTTTATTTAATTATTGGTATTTAATACGTAATTCGACAGTAAGTATAGGAAATTTATACATCTAATATGAATGTGAAGGCATATTATTCTTGTCGAATGTGGGAACATGTATGGAGAATGACTATTCATCATATTAGTGTTATGTCGCCTAATTTCGTACTTTGCTGCTGGAAAAACGAAAGATCAGATTAGACTTCGACGGTGCGACATATTAAAAATCAAAAAATAATAAATTCGGAGCACAGGCGAAGGCTAACATTATTGGACTAGGTGAAAACTAGACCTTCAGGCCTTAGAAAATAATGATTACCGTAACAGCCTATTCGTAAAACCCACATCTTTGTCAGATCTCTGCTGTGTTAATGGCCTCTGTAAGATGGCCACACTGCCTGTCACACACCTCAGGGCCTTGCCAAAGCCCGAAGGTGTGGGATGGGCAGTGTTGCAGTCTCACAGAGACTACTACCTTGTTAGCAGCACCAAATAAAATGTAGCTCACTAGGCAGAATCCATTAATAGTAAAACTTCATTTTGCCACTTTTAGCTTTTGTAAGCTTGAGGAGAGCAAAGCGCTCCCCTAGGCCATGCAAGTAGAGTGATTTTATGCCCCAGAAACATTTTTTACATGAGCATATAGTGTTTGTCATTTCCATCTATCTGTCTGCCCGTCAATCTGTCTGTCTGTGCATCAGGAATATTTTCTTATCTCTCCATAACTCTGAAGTGTGCAAAATTTGACAATTAAGAACGCTCCTTTCGTCCAAGTGGTAGTTACACAAATTCAAATGTATGCGAACAGATGACCGGTTAGCCAAAAGTTGTATCTTGAATGGTAAAGTCTGAGTAACATAACTGGTAGAGTGGTAATTTTTTTCTCAGCATCAAGATTTGTTCACACATTTTTGTCTTGTTACAGTTTATGGGAGAGTGCATATAGAGAGTCTCCATTAAATTTTAACAATACAAATCGATAGAGCTGAGGTAATTTTACTTCCAAGATAATAAGGACATCCACAAAATATGAAACCTTTAACTTTAAGTACCTGTAGTTCAGAATAAAGCCCAAATATGGGCTTCTTGCACTCCACCAGTTAACCTGCCTTTCTTGTGTCTTGATAGATTTTCAGACTTTTGCCTTGAGACGAAGTTGAGAGGCTATGTATATTTCAATTCCATGCAATATTGAATACCCGTTAATGATAAAAAAGCAGTTTCCCAAGAATTTTTACATAGCATAGCATTCAGTTAGCCATCTCCAAACCACGTGAACGGTCAGTCCGTTAAAGTCATTTTTAAAATTTTGCACACTGCTCTGAGATGCTTCATTGGGTTTTGTTGAAACTTGGCATACATGTTGCTTATGAAGAGACGATGTGTCACACACAAAAATATTTTTTCCATGGAGGTCAAGGTCACAGATCAAGGTCAGCTGTTCATCAGGAAGATTTTCATGTCTTCTTCATAACACTGAGATGCTTCATCCGATTTTATTGAAACTTGGCATACATGTTGCTTATAGGGAGATGATGTGTTGTGCTCAAAATGTTTTTTGTTCCATGAAAGTCAAGGTCACATATCAAGGTCTTTGCCATGTTAGGGGTATAGTCACTTCTGAGTTACAATCTCTTGTTAGTTTAGCCCTTCTACATGTACATTTTTAAGAATGCCAGGCATGTTGTAACAAGACAAATTTATGTAAACATTTTTTTTTTACAGTTGAAAAAACAACAACTTAATGCACAGAGTGTACATGTAAAGCATCTAAAGTGACTTTTTGGCACTTTTTAATCCAGTCACGATAGTGGCTTCCAGCACTCAACCAATTACATATAAGGTGGGGGTGAGGGGTCTATCAAGGAGTAGAGGGTACCTGAAGTCTCTAACTGGTGTGTTTTGCAAGTCCTTGACAGGAATGTGTGATGGTACTCCAGGGTCCTTTTGCATTGTCCCAAAATACAAAATGTACATTTTCCATTGGCATACACACTATTATACACACCATTAGCCTGGTATATCAGGGTATTTTGGGAATAATTCATGGTGTACCATGGCACTCTTTTACAGGGGCTTTCTCATGCATGCATAGCCATTCCGTACCCCAAGAAGTCACCAGCATTAGAAACTCTTTAACTAGTTGAGTACTGGAGGCCAATATTCTGGCTCCACTCTGAAGTGCAGATACCACAACTTGAAGCCCCCATATTCTGTGGATGTGATACATATTATGCCCCTGACCTCCGAAGGATAAGGGCTATCTAGTGTAGACCTCCATCCATTTGTTCGTCCACCTGCCTGCCCCTCTGTCTGTCTGTACAAACATTTTGGATTGCAATTTCAAAGCCATTGGTCAGATTTGATCTCTTATAGTATGCTTATAGATCCTTATGGGGCCAGAACGGATATGCACAAGGAACGGGTTCCGTCCAGTAACTTTTCCCATATAGCCCTTTTTCACTCTTTTGACTAAGAAAATTTTTCTCGACCTCGATATTGCATTCACTGCATGTTGGATTTGAAAACCACTATTTGATCAAATCATAATTTTTGGGGTTACTTATGGATGACTAGACAATGCTTCCTGTTGATTTTGGTCCAGCTAGCCAATTCAGCATGGCCGCCATGGCATTGTGACACTATTGGGGCATACGCCATGCTTCGCGGTGCTCTTGTTATTTAAGTGAAATTATTCAGTATAAATCGATTTGCCTTGTTACAATTTATGGAAGAGTGCCTGAAAGCAAGCTCCCATAAATTGTAACATGGCAAAGACATGTGAATAAATTTTGATGACCAAAAATAATTTAGCATTCTACCCTTAAAGCTGTTTTCACCAGCATTCAAAACTGAATCAAATCTCGAATGTTTGCCTGGCCATATCAGTAACCTAAAATAATACAGCTTTAGTGACCTTGAAACATTAGAAATTTTAGATACTGGTCACATTGTGGTTTTCTGTGAAAATACAATGAGATCAGTACCCTGAGGGGAACTCCAGGAAGTGAAGCATTCTGTTTTACTGGTAAAATAGGATCCATTCACCAATGCCTGGGGTGGAAGGCCTCTAAAATGGGCAACATGGGTATAAACAATTGCCAAAACTTGACTTTATCTCCATGATGCGGTAACGATTAGCCATTATGCAGAAATATGTGACCTTAAACACCAAGAAATAAATAAATAAATATTGATACTGAATTCAAATGGGAGATGGACAGCACTTTTAAGACTGTATGGTATGAAGAATAAAAAATACTTTTCAAGTGGAGAATATATGGCACTGCGATTCATTTGTAATTAATCCACTCTCTTCATTCTGTATATGCAGTCAAAATTTAATATCTTTTTACATTACTACATGTACATGTATCCCAGTAGAGGTTAGGAATGATGTTAATGATCTCTATTTACTAATATCGAATTGAACAGAGTTGGGCACGCTGTTTTTATACAAGAATTACGTTATGTTGATGGTGCCCTTTGATAGGGCTCGAAATGTACACC
Organism: Pictodentalium vernedei; assembly: GCA_031216915.1. Classification (NCBI taxonomy): domain Eukaryota; kingdom Metazoa; phylum Mollusca; class Scaphopoda; order Dentaliida; family Dentaliidae; genus Pictodentalium; species Pictodentalium vernedei. Next base: position 804,289,245 of record CM062296.1, read on the forward strand.
TGTCTACCTGTCATTGACAGGAAGAATATCCCTGCGACAGGTTAGAGTTATTCTTACCTGTCGCTTGCAACGGGTAGAGTTTCTACAAGACAATATGTCTTTCCAAATAATCCTAAAAATGATAGCAGGAAGCACTAAAACCCGCTGCAATTTGTGACAACTTAAAGATAGTTAAGATTGCTATTACGGAACCACCAATGCAGAGAGAACTGATTGGGTTATCCCACTAAGGCATGTTGCATTTTGTAGGTCACCATGTCCAGTCACTGACTCAATCATTCAGTGTCATTGGTTTTTCATACCGTAACCCCTCTAGAAACAATTTGCAGTATACACATGCGCAGTTGTTGTATTTATGTTGGATTTTCGTGAACATGCTGATCACAAGTAACACAAGCTATAATAAGATAGAGCATAATTGTCAGATGTGTAACTTACAACCAGGGGAAAACCCTTCCTTTCAAATATTTGTGCCCTGAAACATGCCATCACAGGACCTTTAATATGGTTACCAGTAGGCACCAGAATCAATCTCAGAGCATTGAATTATCAAAATTTTCTTGGGATATACCCCCAAATTCCCTATTGATGGGAGGAGGATAAGCCTACCATTCCCACCCCTACCTCAGTCCTAAGTCCTTCGGGCTGTGCCTATGGCACAGCATGTTTGGATTATAAGGTGTTCAGGTGGAGAAAGGTGGAAATAAAATCTACCTGTCTCCTGGGACAGATAGAAATTTGTGAACACATTTTGAGCCCTGACTTTGATCAGGGCTCAAAATAAGTGGGTTCGCATCGCTATTCGCTATGCAAAACATGCTAAAAGCTACACAATTTTAAGTTGTGTACAGCATTTTGCGATACAGTATATTCAACTGCAGCCTAATAGGCTGCAGTTGAATATTTTGTATTGCAAAATGTAAAAATGAAAATTTGCAACAAACTTTGCAAGCTAGTTATCTTATGCTTTACTCCTGATATAAGATTAACTCTTCATCTCGCATTAGCAACTTCGTATGTAATGTGAATTTTATTGGTTTAAATTCATCCTGCATTGTTTCTGCGTTTTGCATAAAATACCCAGTCAAAATAACTTTAAGCCCATCAAATTAAGATATGTTACGCATTTGGAAATATCTAAGTCCACGCAGTGGTTAAAGGCAGCTCTGTTGAAAAACATAGCTAGTGCTTCATGTGTTGCAACTCATTTGAAATAGCACAGAAATGGATGGATATTATTCTGCTCAGAAGAGTTTAATACAAAACAGTATGGCATAACTCCGGTATACAAAAACTGCTATGCAATTTAAACAAAATGCTTTTCATTTTTAGCTGCGACTAGCAGCTCTATAAGTGGCAATGTCTGTCTGTCTGTCTGTCTGTCTGTCTGTCTGTCTGTCTGTCTGTCTGTCTGTCTGTCTGTCTCTGTCTGTCTGTCTGTCTGTCTGTCTGTCTGTCTGTCTGTCTGTCTGTCTGTCTGTCTGTCGGTCGGTCGGTCGGTCGGTCGGTCGGTCGGTCTGTCTGTGACCAACAAGTTTCAAAACTCAATAACTTTTGAAATACTTGATGGAATGACTTTATATTTGGCATGTAAGTGTATCTTATTAATGTCTAGCCACTGTTCAATGCATGTGTTGTTCCAAATATTTTTCTGGGAGTTATGGCCCTTGATGAACTTAGAATTTTGTGAAATTGCACCACCCGTCGCAGCTACGGCGTCGATGTTGCAATTTTTCGGAAATGTGTAGCATTTTGCTAAGCATAGAAAAAAAGGTATTTTGAGCCCTGACTTTGATAGGGACAAAACTTCAGTTACTCAGTGCACTATTACTTCAAAATAGTACAGAATACAGTGACAGGACTTCTAATTGTAAGTGTATTTGTCTACTTCAGGTTGCTGTTGCACCATGGTGGTTACCAGTGGATGGAGCTGACTGGAAACATCCAGAAGGTCCTGATACAACATTGGATAATAGGTAAAAAATTTTATGACATGACTGCCTCAAGGATCTTCTGAAATTGCAGCACTCTTCCTTAGAAATCTGTGTCTCAACACATAGGAAATGCTTTGAGAAATAATATTTACAGAAATAAAGAAAAAATTACAAAAAATGTCCTCCCAGATACATGGTCAGGCCTGGCATTCTGAAAAATGCAGGAGGGCAAAAAATCGCTCTCCTCAATCAGCTTAGGAGAGCAATTATCTTCACACAACATTTTAAGTATCCAGTTGAACGAACTCATTGAAACTGAAACCAACAGACTACATCAGTGATTTTATTAACTTTACTAAGGTAAGGCGAAATCTCTTAGACATCTAGATGTCTCACTCAACAACTGAACACACACTTGACAAGACCTGTGTGTGTACCTAGACCTGTTGTCCAAGAAAGTCATATGCCTACCACTACCACCTTCAACCCCCCAAGGGGGTTGAAGGTGGTAGTGGTAGGCGTATGACTTTCTTGGACAACAGGTCTGCTTGAATCTACAGTCACATCCTGGTGCAAGTGCTTCAAGTGACAGGATAGTAGTAATGGTAGTATATTATAGTGTCAATATTCCTTGAATAATTACCCCTCAAACTGTGATGTCAGTTGTTGAACTTGAAACTGACAGAAAAAAAATATTGCTGTGACCCATTTTGCTTCAAATGATTGCAACTTTGTTTGGGTATGGTTGCAGCCATTACCTTTTACCACTAACCACTTTCAAAATGAAATTACGTGATGTTATGTGACTTCGAAGTTAAATTACATTTTTGCTTTACAACAAACATTTAATGTGAGCATAATACATGTAATCTCAATCATCCCAGACCAAAATATTTAGGAGGGCAATTTTTCACTCTCCTTAATTCTTTCAGGAGGGCAGTAAGGAGAGCTAAAAAATCGCTCTCCTGAAATTGCCAAGCCTGCATGGTTAGGTCATCAAGTCAAAGATTGTGTATGTGATACTTAAATTGTTTTGTGGATCTTTGACTTTTTTACAGGCCCACGGTGGCCACCCATCCCAGGATGGGAAGTACCCACCCATTCGGTGGAAAATTTCTAGCTTGATGAAATGACGGATTAACTGATTCACAGACTTTTCATTTCTTTAAATATACAGAACCGCACATCGTTTGAATGGGTTAAGAATTATCGCATGAGATTGCTTTGGCCCAGGATATCATGAGAGTCAAAGGCTGGAGTGATTTCCTGGGCCAAAGCAATCTCATGCGATAATTCTTAATCCATTCAAAAGTATGTGGGGTTCTGTATTTATCACACACCTCCCATGTAACAACCAGTCGACACGAAAATTGAACTAAAAGCACAGTTAACTGCTCCATTTCCTTTGTTGCCAATGAGAAATCCCTGTTAGGTGGCAGGGTACCAACCCTAATTTGCTTTTTAATGTTTATAGGGCTGTACGGTATATCGATAAACCGATATATACGGTATTCAAACCAATATCGATTGAATACCGATTATACCGGTGTAATTACAAAAATATCGGTTTATCGTCATTATTTATTTACCCACAATTTAATTTTCAATGTCTTGAGTTTTTAGCTCACCTGACCTTCAGTCAGGAGAGCTATAGTGATCACCTCACCGTCCGTCGTCCGTCGTCCGGCATCCGTCGTCCGTGAACAGGGTGTTTGCATCTTCTCCTCCCAAACCGCTGAACCAATTTAATTGATATATGAGATAATAGTTTGTTATGACATCGCAATTTGATTTTGTTCAAATCAAGTTGCCTCGCCCGTGGGTAGGGCCACATCCAAAAAGTGTGCTAAAATCTTAAAAAATCTTCTTCTCATGAACCAGCAGTAGCAGAGACTTGATATTTGGTGTGCAGCTTTCTTTTGAGGTGTAGACTCAGATTTGTTCAAGAGAAGTTTGTGGGGCTATACTTGGCATCGTTATGGGAGGGGCAAAATTTTTTGCCCCGCCCAAAATTTCTATTTTCCAAACCGAGAGGCTGATTTGAACTAAATTGTATGTGAGGGCTTATTGGGTCATAAGTACCTAATTTATGCTGATTTTTTTTTTCCCGTAGCCCCATGGGAACCGCAGGAGCTAAAAATAGAAAAAAATTAAAACGCCCATATCTCCAAAACTGCACGGCACCGAGAATTTTTATTTGGTGTGAAGCTTTCTTAGGACCAACAGAAAGAATTGGTAAAAAAAAATTGCCATCGGTTTTATCATAGGGTACAGTTTCGGGACTTTGAAAAAGTGCTGAGTCAGCACTTTTTAACACTGTAGGCAATGGGAAAAACAATAAAAAATCTTCTTCTCCAGATCCAGCAGGCAGAATCTTTTGATATTTGGTATGCAACATTGTAGGGTGGATCTGATTCAAGTTTGTTCAAATCGGCTCCTTGGGTTTATATTTGGGCTCAGTATAGGAGCCCAAATTTGAACTTAGTACATTTCAGGCAAATTTCTTTGAAAATCTTCTTCTCAAGATCCAGCAGGCAGAATCTTTTGATATTGGGTATGCAACATTGTGGGGTGGATCTGATTCAAGTTTGTTCAAATTGGCTCCCTGGGTTTATATTTGGGCTCAGTATAGGAGCCCAAATTTGAACTTAGTGCTTTTCAGGCAAATTTCTTAAAAAATCTTCTTCTCCAGATCCAGCAGGCAGAATCTTTTGATATTTGGTATGCAACATTGTGGGGTGGATCTGATTCTATTTTGTTCAAATCGGCACCCTAGATTCATATTTGGGCTCACTGTAGAAGCTCGAATTCGAACTTAGTGCATTTCAGGCAAATTTCTTCAAAAATCTTCTTCTCCAGATCCTGCAGGCAGAATCTTTTGATATTTGGTATGCAACATTGTGGGGTGGATCTGATTCCAATTTGTTCAAATCGGCCACCTGGATTCATATTTGGGCTCACTATAGAAGCCCAAATTCAAACTTAGTGCATTTCAGGCAAATTTCTTCAAAAATCTTCTCCAGATGCAGCAGGCAGAATCTTTTGATATTTGGTATGCAACATTGTGGGGTGGATCTGATTCAAGTTTGTTCAAATCGGCCCCCTGGGTTTATATTTGGGCTCAGTATAGGAGCCCAAATTTGAACTTAGTGCATTTCTGGCAAATTTCTTTGAAAATCTTCTTCTCAAGATCCAGCAGGCAGAATCTTGTGATATTTGGTATGCAGCATCCTTAGGTGGGTGAGATGCAAGTTTGTTCAAGCCATGTCCCTAGGTCCATATTTGGGCTCACTGTGGGAGCTTGAATTGTAACTTTGTTCGAAATGAGGAATTTTCTTAAAAAATCTTCTTCTTCAGATCCAGCAGTCGGAATGGTTTGATATGTGGTGAGTAGCATCCTTGGGGGGGGAGGGGGGATTCAAGTGTGTTAAAGCCAAGTCCATGGGTCTATATTTGGGCTCCCTTGGGAGCCCAAATTATAACGTAGTCAGTATGAGGAATTTTTCTTTAAAAATCTTCTTCTTCAGATTCAGCAGTTGGAATGTTTTGATATTTGGCATGGAGCAACCTTAGCGGGCTGAGATTCAAGTTTGTTCAAGCCAAGTCCCTTGTTTCATATTTGGGCTCACTATGGGAGCCTGAATGACAACTTAGTTCAAAATGAGGAATTTTCTTTAAAAATCTTCAGATCCAGCAGATGAATGCTTTTGATATTTTTTATGCAGCATCCTTAGGGGGGTAAGATTCAAGTTTGTTCAAACCATGTCCCTAGGTCCATATTTGGGCTGATTGTGGGAGCTCGAATTGTAACTTGGTTCAAAATGAGGAATTTTCTTTAAAAATCTTCTTCTTCAGATCCAGCAGACGGAATGTTTTGATAATTGGTGTGCAGAATCCTTAGGGGTGTGAGTTTCAGATTTGTTAAAGCCAAGTCCCTGGGTTCATATATGGGCTCCCTGTGGGAGCCCGAATTATGACTTAGTTCAGTATGAGGAATATTCTTTAAAAATCTTTTTTTAGATCCACTGGTCAGAATATTTGGATATTTGGTTTCAGCTTTTATTAGGAAGAGCAGATGCAACTTGTGGAAATCAATTCTCTGGCTTGATATTTAGGTCACCATGTCAGGTGAGCGCCCTCAGACCCCCTGGGGCCTCTTGTTTAATTGTAGCCTCGAATAAATAATATTATCCCTTTATCCAAGGAATCGTCCGCTTGTGCCCTCGTAATATACAAATTTAGCCGATTAAAAAATAAATTTAAAAAATTTCAACAAAAACTAGATCATGTGACCCCCTCATTGGAACGAGCTTGTTGAAAATCTGACGAACTAATTTTGAAAATGATAAATTTTGATATCGTCTGCGTTTGGTAAAGGTTTTTCGAACCGCATCATCAAGGAACACGAATTCGTTCCGACTGTGAAGCCTTGAGTCTCGATTGTGGTACTTGTGTTCATATATCTGAACAGTTTTCGATATACCGGTATACCGCGGTATTTTTTGGAATACCAATAGCGGTATTTAGTTTTGAATATCGTGCAGCCCCTAAATGTTTACTGCATTCAGTTGGTCAAAACCAATCGATTCCGATCAGTGTTATGATCACGATGATCGAACTTCAAATATTGACTAAACTGCAGGGAATAACACAACAAAAAATGTTTAAATAGCTAATAAGTTTAGCACACTCCATTATTATTATGTGACCAATTGTGGAAAGTATTTGTCAAGGAACAAGCAGTCAGAATGTTATTTTTATTTTGTAGATTTTTGGCTCGAATCTGATTGTTTAATTATCCCATGTAAACAAATCTAAATGAGGAACTTGGAATTTCCAAGCAATCTCGACTCTGCAGGCCTGGCATTCTGAAAAATACAGGAGGGCAAAAAATCGCTCTCCTCAATCAGCTTAGGAGAGCAATTAGCTTTACACAGCTCACCAGATGTCACAGTGAAATGCCGCAGCTGTTTGATGAACAGATTAATATATTTCTTCATATATCTCACTTTTATCAAATATCCCCTACTTTTTTGAATACTATAGTTTATTTTAAAAGAAGTTAATATTATCTCTATTATAAGATAACCCAACCATGTGTCTTACATGTGTTCGCAAAATTTTCATATCTCATATGCCAGGTTTCTCTCCCGACATCCAGTATCTTCTTCAACATGCGATATACACTATGGTCCAGTGGTAAATGGCTGAAATTCATATTAACTAAACTAGGGCTGTTACGATTAATCGATTGTTGATCGGTCACGGCGAAATCGATTAGTATTTTTCGTTGTCGAATAATCGGAAATCTCTTAGACATCTAGATGTCTCACTCAACAACCGAACACACACTTGACAAGACCTGTGTGTGTACCCAGACCTGTTGTCCAAGAAAGTCATACGCCTACCACTACCACCTTCAACCCCCCAAGGGGGGTTGAAGGTGGTAGTGGTAGGCGTATGACTTTCTTGGACAACAGGTCTGCTTGAATCTACAGTCACATCCTGGTGCAAGTGCTTCAAGTGACAGGATAGTAGCAATGGTAGTATATTATAGTGTCAGTATTCCTTGAATAATTACCCCTTAAACTGTGATGTCAGTTGTTGAACTTGAAACTGACAGAATAAAAACTATTGCTGTGACCCATTTTGCTTCAAACGATTGGAACTGTGTTTGTGTATGGTTGCAGCCATTACCTTTTACCACTAAACCACTTTCAAAATGAAATTACCTGATGTTATGTGACTTCGAAGTTAAATTACATTTTTGCTTTACAACAAAAATTTAATGTGAGCATAATACATGTAATCTCAATCATCCCAGACCAAAATATTTAGGAGGGCAATTTTTCGCTCTCCTTAATTCTTTCAGGAGGGCAGTAAGGAGAGCTAAAAAATCGCTCTCCTGAAATTGCCAAGCCTGACTCCGGTGCATTTGATCAATGATGACGTGATTTATTTAGACGGGTTCCTTCTCTGTTTATGTTGAAAACGAAATCGAACATGTTTTGTATCACCCCATGTGCGATACCACTCTTTTTGTTATCGTACAGGCAGAACAGTTGAAATCCGATGTTTTACATTAATAGGTGTGTGATAATAGATTTTATCTTTCACTGTGACATGTTTTTGGCACTATACCCCAACAGAATTGAGAGTAGAAAAAAATGAAGACTGCTTTGTAGGGCTGAAGGGAGTAAACACCCAAGCACAATGGCAGTTTTGACAAATTTCTCTGTGAAATACAGAAATTTACCATTGTGATGTACATGTACATGAATATGGTATAATGATGACAAATGTGAGTATTAGGCCAAACAAAATTAAATAATTGATTCTCAGGCATTTTTTTTTTAAAATGAATGTGGGAGGGTGGTTTTTATTTTTGTTTTTTATTCCTGATGGAATGGCCACTGATGCCTAAAATCCAATTGTGAGAGCGTAAAATTAAATACTAGAGCTTCCATGTTGATTTCACTGATAGTTGTTTTTTGTAACAGTGATCACACAACACAAAATCAATATAGAATAACTAAAATGGAGATAAAAAATAATTGGAGTTTTTTCACTGGTTGAGTGCGAGAAGCCACAATCAAGCCTTTCAAAAAATGATTGTAACAGTTCAAAAGTAACATTTTCCTTATCTATGTTTCATATTCAGTTAAACGTAGATAATAGTTTGTCTGTACAAATTTGTTCTGTTACAAATTATTGGAGAGTGCCTGTTGCCTAGAACAATTTTTGATGAACAGATTCACACCACCAAAAATAATCTAGTCCTCAACCAGTTAAATAAATATTTATTTTTTACATACATATGAGAATCGTGTCGCTTTTCGCGAAGAGAATAACAATACTGTATCAATGTATACTACTCAAAGTTTGCTAAGCACCAAGTATATCCAACTACCTGTTTTACGTTTTAGTTGAAATATTGTTATGAAAAGTGTATATATTTTATATTTAATTATATCTTTAATGATTTAAGCACAGAAATTGAGATTTTGTTTGTGTTTGACATTATTTTATAGCTTTTGAATACGATAACCATGGAAAATGGATATTATTGGAAAAGAGGAAATTTGCCAAAAAGCTGCAACTCATTCTAGACATGTTCGATTGGATTGAGGTCAGGGGATCTTGCTAGCCAGTCCATGCGCTCAATCCCGTCCCTCTGTCGATACTCCCGAACAGCATGGGTAACATGAGGACAGGCATTATCGTCCATCAGAATGAATCTATCACCCACTGCACCTGCATACAATCTGGCATGGGCATCCAGGATCTCATCAATATACTGCTGTGCAGTCAATGTACCACGGTCAAGGACACAGAGCTCTGTACATCCATCCAAGCTGATGCTGCCACAGACCATTATTGACCCTCCACCATAGCGGTCATGCTCAGCAATGTTGCAGGTCTCGAAATAAGAGGCGAACGTTCGTTCCGTTCGCCTATCAGTTACGCAGATTTGTTTTCAAGCGAACGCTCCATCGGTTAACCAAAAATCGTGCCGATGACCAACGAAGTTAGTTGTTACTGGATGAGAAAAGTTTTCAGCGTGTTTCCTCCCACTAATTTAAAAGAAGCACTGCAGTGAACAAAACGAGAGCAAAATGCTCGTGGTTATCATTCAGCGTGTTTCAATCATTACTGTACTTGTGGGGGTATAAATCTATAGTATTAGCGGTACTGAAGATCTGCAGTACCAACTCGCGGTGCCCTCTGGCTATCAAAACAATTAATTTGGTTCGATTCTGAGAAAGACGATTGTCTGTTACAGCTAAAGGGAGCTAACTGCTTTGTTAATACATTTACCGCACGTGAGGTATTAACTCGCGCACTGCACGAAGCTGAAAATAAGTCTTCGATACAATAAAAAGGAGACATATTGAAAATCAAATGAGCTGTTGTAAATTATTTGCATTCCGCCCCTTTTTACCCTACCAAAACTTTGCAGTGGTGTTTTGTGAAGTCTTTGCCTATATAGGCAGCCAAGACTTCACTAGACATCACGACCAAGGTACTGTAATATAGGCAGCCAAAATTTCTCTAGACATCACTACCAAGGTAGTGTAATTTCTATCAACAACACCACCAGAAGCCTGTATGTTGGAACGTGTGTTCTACATGTACATGTATGAGAAACTCGCCGGGAGCAGGGTGGCTCAGTGGTAGACTGTTGAACTTCTATGCTAGAGGTCCCAAGTTCGATCCCCGTCTGGGACGACCTGCATTGTGTCGTTGTGCAACGCACTTTATCCCGGTTGCCTACATGGGGGCATGATGACGCTGTGTACTAAGGCGTACTGCACGACGATGGTGCACATATCTTCAACTGCTGTAACCCTGCATGGGCGGAGTTTGAACCGAGAATGTTGAGGAGCTAACAGTTGCTCTTCGATGCTCGGTGGTTCTCTCTGGGTACTCCGGCTTCCTCCACCCATAAAACTGTCATGGTCACGATTAGCCATTGTGCAAAAGTATGTGACCTTAAACACCAATAAATAAATAAATAAATGAGAAACTCCCCAAAATCTAACCTGGGTCCTTAAAGTTTACACTCACTTAAAGAAATATGACGTTTGCCTTTTACTGTGGTATATCTACGTGTTGCACTCACAAGGACAGGAGTTTGCGAGAATTGAAACTGATTGTCGTTAATTCTGAGAAATTTTAAGACCTTGCCAGCTAATACTCTTTATTTGCACAACATGTATATACAGTGAAGCCCACTTAACTGGATATCTCTTAACTGAATAACCCTGTTAATTGAATATAATTTCTCAACACAAAACTATTTACCATACCTCCAGTACAAATTTGATCTGTTAATTGAATATAGGTTAAAGAGTAAACTCCTGTTAATTGAATAAAAAAACTTGTAACCTGTCAAGAAATTACCCTGACTCTCCCCAGCTTTCATTTGTCTATAGATTTATTTGGCCTCAGCACATCCAATAAAGGCATTTAATCTATTATATCTTGTTTGACAGAGCTCATGGAGCTCTGTCTAACAAGATGTAATAGAATAAATGCCAAGTTTATCTCTAGAATACAGGAAAGTGACACAATATTAATTGAATAATCTTCATTGGCAAAGTGGCTATTCAATTAACAAGGTTGCGCTGTACAGTACGTGGAGAGTGTATTATCACTAAATCACCCGCAGAGTGGAGATTCCACCCAAGAAATAAGTGCAAATTTGTTGCAAAGCATAACTAGCACAAGCAAAGTTTCAGCCAATTCACCTCTGGGTTAAACGCGAAGGTCCATTGTCTGAAACATTGTTTGTGTTTTTTGTCGATATGTACACAACTTGAAAGTTATAGCTTGGGTGAGAACTCCACTCTGCGGGTGAGTTAGTTACAATCCACTCTCCACGTACTATACATATTTTCTTTCAATACGTTGGTAACAAGTAGTCCACCCAATTTTGGGGCAAATGATTTTATGTTAATGGTCTCATGTCTGATCCCTTTTAGCTGTGTGGAAACATTTTTATTTCTGAAATTTAGATATTTTGAGATTATCTCAGTATGGTAAATATTGAATACTGATACTGTATGGTATATATGGTTTACCCGCTGCTAAGGGTTTCCTCCAGTGATAAAATGTTAGAGTCCTATGGTGCCTAGAGAATAACAAAGTTCAGCTGTATTATCAATGACATCAGCCAATGAACTATACTAGATTAGAGATTCATGTAACAATGTAACTGACATCATAAAGCCGTTCACAAGGTGAAATACACAACATTTAGATTGCTTGCACACAGGCACATTCTGTCTTTTAACTGGTTGAGGGCTGTATTATTTTTGGTGGTCTAAATTGGTTATTCAAAATTTGTTTTATTACAGATTATTGGAGAGTGCCCATATGCACTCTCCAATAATTTGTAATAGAACAAACTTATATAAACAAAATAGGGTTTGCATTTAACTGAATAGAAAACAAGAGCAAGGAAAATGTTGGTTTTTGCTTTCGCACCCTTATTTTTTTTAAAGCTCCGATAGTGGTTTCTTGCATTCAGTCAGTTAACACTGCTTGTGGCGTATGCTAAACTCACACTGGAACATTCTGTGATGATGATATATATGGTTTTGGGGGAAAATTGGCCAGGAGAATGGGACCTACAGTTAAAACTAGAAGTCCTGTCACGAATAGTGCGCTTTTCTAGGCTTAATTGCGCATTGGATTGCGCGCAATTGCCATATCGAATGGCATGCAAAGTACGGCAGGTTCACTTGGTTACTCAATGGAAACACATGCAATGTTTCTGCCAATGGACCTCCGGGTTACCCGGAGGTCCATTGGCTGAAACATTGCTTGTACACAGGCCATATGTACAGAATTTGATAGCTTTACTTGGCCCATAACACGTACATTAACGCGCAATTCAATGTGCTATTTGTGCGCATCTCATGGCAGGACTTCTAGTTTTAACTGTAAAAGGACCCTCAGCCTTAATAGTCAAAACCCCGACCTAATGTCCTGCTCTTTGCCACACCTCTGGCCTGTCTGAACTTTGAGCCTAGATGTGGTGATCCACTTTCTGTGTGCTGTATATTCTTAATTCCCAAAATGCACTGCCCCATTTCGGAGGTGCACTATCATGCAAATATGATGCTCTGTAATTGTGATCTGCTTTTTTCACACACCTGAAACAGGAGTGGTAGGATTTACAAATTTAGTAATTTCTGAATAGAACCGAGGTGAGGCATAGTCTTTCCTGAGACCACTGTGGAGCCCACTTAACAGGATATCTCTTAACTGGTAAAGTGCTGGAAGCCCATGTTTGGACTTTATTCTGAAGTGCTATAGTACCATAACTTAAAAGCTTCATATTTTGTGGATGTGCTTCATATTATCTTTGAAGTGAAATTATTTAATCTGTTAGGCCACACAAAGTAGAATTTCTGTTTCTCAGGCCAGTGTTTGTAAAATTGCATGTGGGCAAGCGGTGTTTTATTTCATTTTTAGCTCAACTTTGGCGAAGCCAAATTTGAGCTTTTGTCATGGCCCGTCGTCTGTCCATCTGGCCATCTGTCCGTACGTCAACAATTAGATACGGCTCGGGCTAGAGGCCGCATTTATGAACCGATCTTTACGAAACTTCTTGGGTACCTTTGTTATGACCGTGGGATGAGAACGAGTGTTTTTGGGTGCGGTCCGAAATTCAAGATGGCTGCCAGCTGCCATTTTGTACCGACGATGCAGAAATCTGTTTTTTGTACAGAACTTCCATATGAAAGCTCTGATTTGAATAATTTTTTGTATGAATGTTTAGTACCATGGGATACATCACATATAATACGTTTTTTTTCTCGTGCATAAATTGTGCAAATTAGACTAATTTTGATATTTGTTGGTGTTACTTTCAGCACTGTAAGTGCAAATGCCAATACGGCTTGGGCTAGAGGCCGTATTTATGAACCGATCTTTACAAAACTTCTTGGGTACCTTTGGTATCACCGGGGGATGAGAACGAGTGTTTTGGGGTCCGGTCCGAAATTCAAGATGGCCGATGGCAGCCATTTTGTACAAAATTAGGTGCAATCAGATTTTTGCACAGAACTTCCATATGAAAGCGCTGATTTGAATAATTTTTTGTGTGAATGTTTAGTACCATGGGATACATCACAAATAATACAGGTTTTTTTCTCGTGCAGAAATTATGCAAATTAGATGAACTTTGATTTTTTCAGTGCGACTTACACACAGTAAGTACACATGTCAATACGGCTCGGGCTAGAGTCTGTATTTATGAACTGATCTTCACGAAATGTCTTGGGTACCTTTGTTATCACCTTGGGACAAGAACGAGTGTTTCTGGGTGCGGTCTAAAATTCAAGATGGCTGCCAGTGGCCATTTTGTACCGAAATTAGGTCTAATCAGTTTTCTGTACACAACTTCTATACGGCTCAGACTAGAGGCCATATTTATGAACCAATCTTTACGAAACTTCTTGGGTACCTTTGTTATCACCGTGGGATGAGAGCGAGTGCTTTTGGGTGTGGTCCGAAATTCAAGATGGCCACCAGCAGCCATTTTGTCCCAAAATTAGTGCAATCAGTCTTTTGTACAGAACTTCTGTCTGAAAGTTTTGATTTGAATAAATTTTTGTATGAATGTTTCGTAACATGGAATACATCACATATTGTAAGTTTGTTTTTTAGTGCAGAAATTATGCAAAATAGATGAACTTTGATTTATTCAGTGCTACTTACACAATGTAAGCACACATGTCAATACGGCTCAGGGTAGAGGCTGTATTTATGAACCGATCTTCACAAAATTTCTTGGGTACCTTTGTTATCACCTTGGGGCGAGAATGAGTGTTTCAGGGTGCTGTTCAAAATTCAAGATGGCTGCCAGTGGCCATTTTGTACCAAAATTAGGTCCAATCAGTTTTTTGTCACAAGTTCTATACAGCTCGTATTTATGAACTGATCTTCACAAAACTTCTTGGGTACCTTTGTTTTCACCTTGGGACAGGAACGAGTGTGTTTTGGGGTGCCTTTGTTATCACTGTGCTATGAGAAGAAATATTTTGGGGTTCAGTCAGACTCACTCTGGGACTCAAAGATTTTTTTCTAGTTTAGCATCTGACTGTCACTCACCTTTACAATACTTTACCTATACATTTGTTGCAGGCAACAGTCAGTATCTATGTACAGACCGTTACAATACTTTATATGTACCTTTGTTATCAGGTCATTACCTAGATGTTTGTCATTGCTGTGTCACATACTATACATGTACATGTCTTTGTCTTGACAAGTTGAACTACAGTGTCATTGACACTTTCATTTATTTTTGTAATTATTTCTTTTCAATCAAAAGTTCATGTTCTTGGTTTATATTTTAGTCCTCAAAATCTACAGAATAACATGGGTGATGGTGTATTTCGTCCCTTGAGAGCTAAAGCTGTATTTCGTCCCTTGAGAGCTAAAGCATTGCAAAGTCTTCTTGCACTCAAGGGACAAATTTATCAGTTTTTTTGACTTGAGTAAAATATTAGACATAAACCATTTAATTTTATTTTTTTTAAGTTTACATTGGTTATAAAAAGAGAGCATGTGGCAGCCAAAAGGACCATGAGGGAGGGCCTGAGAAACAGATTTTTAATTTTTTTAGGCCTTATGATTTTTCCTTTTTGCAATTTATGGGAGAGTGCCTAAAAAGACAGAGACTTGTGAACAAATTTGGACAACTAAAAATAATTTAGCTTTTTACCAGTAAACTGATAACCCTGTTAATTGAATATAACTTTCAAACACAAAACTATTTACCATATCCTCAGCACAAATTTGACCAAATTAGCCATTGTGCATCAGTATGTGACCTTAAATACCAGTAAATAAATAAATCATATTCCATCTGACACAAATATGGTGGATTAAACCTCTTGAAATGTCAAAATTTCAAACCACAATTTTTTCTCATAATGCAATTACGATAGGAACTTAACCATTTCAGCCCCATTTGACAGAGCTCATTGAGCTCTGTCAAACAGGATTGAATTGGTTGAATTCCAAGTTGCCTTATGGGAAAAGTTTTGTGCTTGAAATAACATAATTTTCAGTGTGACTGTGTAGAGGATTAATATTACACATCCTTTTCTTTAGAATGGACCATCCAGTTATACATGTATCATGGAATGATGCTGTTAAATATTGCAAATGGGCAGGAAAGAGATTACCAACAGAAGCAGAATGGGAATATGCTTGTAGAAGTGGTAAAGAGCAAAGGTAGGTCATCTCTGTTAGACTTCTTATTATTCGCCCAAATTTTCAGACATTTATTTGGAATTCTTTTCTCCAAATCCTTCGGAATACAAGATATAGTGATTCAGGGACCGATCAGGACTATTTAAAATACGTTAGCCTCGTAGCCTATTTTTTCAATTCATGCGCCAGATTTCAGTTTACAGAGTCACACTGCTGTTTGTAACACACACAGCAAGTATGTAATAGCTCTCATCATTTTCATTCAGTACACTATAGCAAACATTAATCTTCACTGTGGTTTCTGATCAAGTTTTGGCTGCCTATTTAGGCAGCCAAGACTTGATCAGAAACCACAGTGAAGATTAATGCTTGTTAATTAAGACTTGAAGTATTAACTTAAGCACTCTGCAACAATGAGAAATGATAATCATATATATAATACATGTAAGAGTGTCTCTCTCGATTATCCATTGAAAGAATATCAAAATATGATCTGAGAAGTTACGCGCCAACTGAGAAGCCTATTTGTGAGATTTCAGGTCCTAATGTTTCAGAACCAAATACGCACTGGTGCATGCCTAGGTCCATCCCTGGTGATTGTTAGAGCAGATATAAATCATTGACCCAACAATGGTTGACAAATTAACCTATAAATAGAGAATCTCTAGAGTGTTCAACTGATGATCGGAACCGGCTCCCACACTCGGCCGATTGCGGGTAATTGGAAGACAACAGCAATGGCTCCTGGAACATCGGTTCCACCGATTGTTGCCAAGCATTTTGTGATGATTCATAAACCGCATTTTATTATCTTCTGTAATTGTTCAATTGTTAATGTAATGATACCATTCAATATAAAATTGAGAAACGACCATAATGTGTATTCCTAATCTCTCTGGATGCCCCATTACTGGATTTACAAGTTAAATGATATGTAAAGCTTACAATTGAGCATAGTTGCGGCAATTGCCAGTTGCCGGAAATGTGAAGGTTGCACTTCTTTGAATCAGGTTGCAGTCTACCAGTTGCGTGAACTTTGGGTGGTACACGTGGCTGTAAGTGTGAGCCACATGTACTGCCTAAGTGCGCCCAACTGACAATCGCAACTGGTATGCAATTTCTGTAAGTACACTCAATTGTAAGCATTAGTTTGTAAACACTGTAAAATTTGTTCAATTTAATATAGTTTTTTCAAGCCTCCACTTGTCTTGTAATGCACATTATTACAGACGGCATCAGAAACGGCTGATTGTGAGCTCAAATAACCGGTGATCGGTCAGCAGCCAATTTTGGTATTCGGTTGAACACAACATCTCTAATGAGTCCTTGACTCATATGTAAAATATGAACTGAGTTAACCCTTTACCTAACCTGAAAAGAGGAAGACACTTGCAAGAAAAAATTCTTGAATAACTAATTTTTTTCATTTTGTGTCTCAAAAACATAGGTTATGACCCCCTCATTGGAACGAGCTCGATGAGCTCGTTCCAATGAGGGGTCATAACCTATGGTTTTGAGACAAAAGATGAAAAAAATAATGAAAATTAATTGACGATTTTTGAGAATAGCGCTGGCCAGTTCTGTCCGTTACGTTGGGTAAAGGGTTAACTAAATTTGATTTGGGTTGAGCTTTAGCTCAGCTCAAATTGAATTTAGTGAGTGAGGTCTAGATTTCACATATGGCAAGCCTGGAAATAAGCAATGTGTCATTTGCAGAACGAGGTCCCCAGAGGGTAAATTTGATTCTATCCCATAAGGTGGGCCAATGTATCTTCTGGGTATCTCTTTCTGTTTAGGCTTGAGATTTTGATTCAGATTGTGGTTTACAGAGGGTAAATTTAGTGATGCTACCCTGTGATGCAGGGTAGCATCACCAAATTCACCTTCTGGGGACCTCATTCTGCAGATGACAGTCGGCTTATTTCCAGGCTTGCATATGGTTGGAGATGAGATTCTTTTTATCATGTGAACGAAGATGTATATTTTTCACCACAGTAAAAAATTTTCTCAAGGCCAGTTGCATATTGTACCAATGTCTTGACATTCTTTAAACACTTGTGCAACCTATTCACGCTGAATAACAGTACCTTCTCTATAAAATATAGAGCCCTGTTTTCAGAAGAAATTTAGTCATGTTCGTACGAAATTTAATCATGTGACATATTTCAACAATCCACCATGTTAGTGATAATGTTTCAACACAACAAACTCAACTGACTTTTAAAAATCTATAAATTAAACACTTATTTTTGACTTACACCAAGGAGATTTACTTTCTAGTCCCATTGTGTACCTTAAGTATGAAGGAAAGTTGCATGTCTATGACTACATCACAGACAGGATTTCAATAGCCATCAGTGTCAATAATCATTCTTCAGTGCTTATATAATTAGCCCCTGATTTATTAGAACTTATGGGGAGTGCGGTGGCTCAGTAGGTGGAGGTGCAGGCTGCAAGCCGAGAGGTCCTCGGTTCGAAGCCCACCTGCGGCAACCACGTTGTGTCCTTGGGCAAGACACTTCATCTCCATTGCCGCGTGGGGGCATGGTGTCGTTGTGTACTAAGGCGTACTGCACGTCGATGGTGCACTTGTCTTCAACCAATGCTAACCCTGCTTGTGTGGAGTTAGTATGTTGGGGAGCTGACAGTTGCTCACCATTGCTCAGTGGTTCTCTCCAGGTACTCCGGCTTCCTCCACCCGTAAAACTGTCATGGTCATGATTAGCCATTGTGCATAAATATGTGTCCTTAAACGCTAATAAATAAATAAATAAATAAATAAATTAGAACTTATAAATCTATTGCTCTGGATGTGAATGTTAAATTTCCACCATAAACATTCCCAATTTATTTATGGATTTTTTCCAAGTTAATTGGTTGAGGGCTAGATTACTTTTGGTGGTATAAATTTGTTCATCAAAATTTCTCTTATTACAAATTATTGGGAGTGCTCACAGGCCAATAATTTGTATTAAAACAAATTTATATAAACGACAATATGTTTACGTTTTATTGAATATGAAACATGAGAAAGAAAATGTTGGCGTTTAATCATGTACCCTCATTTTTTGGAAAGCTCTGATAGTGGCTCCTAGCACTCATCCAGATAAGGAGAGTGACATGTTATTTTTATTTACTAATATATATGTTCTTAACACATAGAAAGGCCAATTCAAAACCAGGATTTTTCCCTGTAATCAAACTGAACTGAAACCGAAAGCAAATCTGAAAGATCAAAACTGCCCAACTCTGGATATGGCTATAGTTATTTAGGAATTAATTCCTAACTGTTCGAAATCCATGATGTGAGTTCATGGTCAATTTGTGCTTGATCCATTTGTGAATTTTGAACAGTCATGATTCATTTCTAACGTTTATTCCTTGATAAAAACAGAATAACTTTATTCACGAATAGGATAACTAGTTGTCTCATTCGCAAGGTACTGCCTCAGGTAACCATAATAATGTCAACGTCTATTCTTAAAAAAGAAACAAAACATTGTAGCATCTGCAAACAATCACCGTAATGCTTAAAATATAATGTATTGACACATGTTGAAACCAAGCTAGCTTGAGTAATAAAGTACGGCATGGAAAATATATATTTTTGTGACGTCTACTCAAATAACAGTTTAAAGCTATGCAATTGCAGAAGCCTAAAAATAGACTTGAACCTTCATTGCACCTCGAAGCAAAAGAATCAAGGTCAGTAAGTTTTGCTTCTGCTAGTTTCTGGCAAGTTCGTTTTCTGAAGGACATTAACCACATTTTCTGAGAAATTATGATTTTGAATGGAAGTAGGGTATTGTTAACTTATATGAAGTCTGTGTTTAACCCTTTACCTAATATGAAAAGCAGATGACACTTGCAAAAAAAAATTCTTGAATAACTAATTTTTTTCATTTTTTGTCTCAAAAACATAGTTTGTGACCCCTCATTGGAACGAGCTTGACGAGCTCATTCCAATGAGGTGTCACAACCTATGTTTTTGAGACAAAAAATTTAAAAAAATAATGAAAATTAATTGATGATTTTTTAGAATAGCCCGGCCGGTTTGGGCCATCACATTGGGTAAAGGGTTAAGAAGTGACAAGACAATCGTCATCATAGAAAATTTGTAAGTTGTATTTGTAACACTCCATATAGTATCAGTAAGACTACTTCAAATCTTGAGACTAGATGCAGCTTGCAGTTGCAAGGTAATCCGTAACTTGGCGTAAGTTGTTCTCTTCTTTCAATTTCAGCTGCCCCCTCCCCCACACACACCATTTTCACGTGTCAACCTCGGACATGCACAAAGCCACTTGACATTCGCAGGAACTTTGTCAGTATCAACTGAATAGGTCATTACTGACATTAGTATCGTAAAACACCAATTTAAATTGATGCCCAAGGTAGGAATGGGCTTAAATTACATTTTACAATTTCAGATATGTTGTAAGTCTGAAAATGAATATTAATCGATGCATCTGGTGTTGTCAGCTAAAACAGAACAGATGTGATTTCCTTGTATTTTACATATGTGTTCCAACATATGTTGCCTGATAATGATATTATATTCTGTTTTGCAGGATTTTTTGGGAACACATAACTTAAGATCACAAACTACTGAAGTGGAAACTGAACTGTTCAACATGTTTACAAATATTTAAGTAATTCCCCCCCCCCCACCCCACCCCCCAATGAAATAAATCAATAACAGCTGATACACCCATTAAATTTTTGGTTCAGAATTGGTTGAGCTGCTGTTAATTGATCCAAATAATTGAATGATATTACACTGAAAACTTATGTAATATATAACTTTTATTACTTTCCAAAGTGTGATTTACTGGGATTTCCGGGTTTGATTATAAACGATAACTTCACAAGTGATTTATGCAATCACCAATTGGGTCAGTTATCTGTGCGCGCAAACGAAGAAGCTTTGCCGTGGGTGTAATGGGGACTTCATTGTTTTTTTGTTTTTTTTTTAACCCTTTACCAAACATGAAAAGCAGACGACACTTGTAAAAAAAATTCTTGAATAACTATTATTTTCATTTTTTGTCTCAAAAACATAGGTTATGACCCCTCATTGGAACGGGCTCGATGAGAAACATAGGTTATGACCCCCCATTGGAATGAGCTTGTTCCAATGAGGGGTTATAACCTATGTTTTAGAGACAAGAAGTGAAAAAATAATGAAAATTAATTGCCGATTTTTGAGAATAGCACTGGCCGGTTTTGGCCGTTACGTTAGGTAAAGGGTTGAATAATATAATTATTGTTAATAATGAAAAGCAATAAACAGAGTAATTGTCTGACTGGACTGGTTTCATGAAATAATTCATTCGAGGAGAGGGACTATATTGTAATAGTCAAAACAAACATTGTTTGTACAACGTCCCTCACCTCTCATGAATTATTTCACGTAACCAGTCTAGTCAAGCGATTACTCTCTATTTAATGTTAATAAACATGTCAGCATTGTTCATATCTTGCAGTCAAGTTGCGAAGTTTTGAAACAAATAATGATTCCCAAAACACTATAAAAAGTATAATCAGTTGGGCTATATGAAGATGTGATCCTTTGTATTGTGTGTGGGGGTGGGGGAGGGGGGATTTATGATTGCAAACGTAGAATGCCTTATTATATTAATGGGATGTGGACAACAAATAATTTAATTTTTCTTTGGAGGTTACCTTGACAGTGATCAGTATATCTACATGAACATCCCGCATATTTAGAGATGTCAGACATGAAATTTCTAAAACTTGTTTTACCAAGTGCCTTTTCTGAGTACCAAATTTCGTGGTGGGAGGGATCAACCAGTGCATTTTTTTCACATTGATTGAACAGTGAGAATGCATTTTTGTCAGTTTTTGACCAAAAAAATCGCAAAATATCAACTGGACAATTTTCACTTTTGGTTGAACACATTCTTTTGTCCACAGGAGCTTCTTTACATTTCAAACCTCCCTGGAAATTTTTCTGTTGTGTTTCATGATTTAAAACCACAAATTCAACATTATTTTAATCCTTTTTGAATTCAAAAGAGTTTCTATGCAACTGATGATGGAATTCTAAGCCCTGTGTGACAAAATGTATTGCGATATTGTACCAAACACATTGTCTCAATTTTATTGCTGACAATCTAGCATGCTTAACCCCCCTGCCAACTGATGTCAAAATATTCAGATTTAAGTAGCCATTTTTCCCATAATGCAACTGGGAATTTAACCAATTCAATCTTGTTTGACAGAGCTCATTGAGCTCTGTCAAACAAGATTGAATTGGTTAAATTTCTAGTTGCATTATGGGAAATATTTGCACCCTGAACTTTAGATATTTCGACATCAGTGTGCATGGGCTTAAAATAATTAGTGATTTTTGCAAGATCTTCCTTGCTAATAACATTTTTATGTTTGGTTGGTCTTGAAACTCCAGTTTGTAATCTATTTATAGGACACAAATGGAAATGACAGGATTTAAAAATAGACTATGGAAAACCGAATGTAGTGCGTAATATCAATGCACGATGTTCGAATGTCACATGATCAACTCGTATTCATGGGATGAATTACACAATCAACTGGTATTCATGGGGAAATAACATCACCTGGGATTCCTCTGCAAATACAGTGTTCATTGAAGAAAATCTCAGCTGTGGTGTAATCATTTATGGTTGACACATTCTTATGTCCTGTTATTATTTGCATTATGTTATTGGATTTCTGACTTTTGTACAAGATGTTTTCGAGTTCTGTGGTTTATATTATAATGTTAGGGCTGCACGATATTCAAAACTGAATACTGGTATCGGTATTCAAAAAAATACCGCGGTATACCAATATATCGAAAACTGTTCAGATATTTGAACATAAGTACCACAATCGAGACTTCAGGCATCACATTCGGAATGAATTAGCGTGCCTTGATGATGTGGTTCGAAAAATCTTTACCCAACGCACACAATATCAAAATTCATTATTAGCTCAACTTTGGCAAAGCCAAATTTGAGCTTATGCCATGGCCAGTCGTCCATCTGTCCGTCTGGCCATCTGTCTGTCTGTCCGTCAACAATTCAATACGGCTCGGGCTAGAGGCCGTGTTTATGAACCGATCTTTACGAAACTTCTTGGGTACCTTTGTTATGACCGTGGGACGAGAACGAGTGTTTTTGGGTTCGGTCCGAAATTCAAGATGGCAGCCAGCCACCATTTTGTACCGACGAGGCAGAAATCTGTTTTTTGCACAGAACTTCCATATGAAAGCGCTGATTTGAATAATTTTTTGTATGAATGTTTAGTACCATGGGATACATCACATAATACGGGGTTTTTTCTCGTACGTAAATTATGAAAATTAGGCTAACTTTGATGTATTTAGTGTTACTTTCAGCACTGTCAGTGCAAATGCCAATACGGCTCGGGCTAGAGGCCGCATTTATGAACCAATCTTTACGAAAATTCTTGGGTACCTTTGGTATCACCGTGGGACGAGAACGAGTGTTTTTGGGTGCGGTCCGAAATTCAAGATGGCCGCTAGCAGCCATTTTGTTCAAAATTAGAGGCAATCAGATTTTTGCACAGAACTTCCACATGAAAGCTCTGATTTGAATAATTTTTTGTGTGAATGTTTAGTACCATGGGATACATCACATATAATACAGGTTTTTTTCTCGTGCAGAAATTATGCAAATTAGATGAACTTTGATTTTTTCAGTGCTACTTACACACAGTAAGCACACATGTCAATACGGCTTGGGCTAGAGGCTGTATTTATCAACCCATCTTCACGAAACGTCTTGGGTACCTTTGTTATCACCTTGGGGCGAGAACGAGTGTTTCTGGGTGCGGTCCAAAATTCAAGATGGCTGCCAGTGGCCATTTTGTACCGAAATTAGGTCTAATCAGTTTTTTGTACACAACTTCTATACGGCTCAGGCTAGAGGCCGTATTTATGAACCGATCTCTACGAAACTTCTTGAGTACCTTTGTTATCACCATGTCATTAGAACGAGTGTTTTTGGGTGTGGTCCGAAATTCAAGATGGCCACCAGCAGCCATTTTGTACCAAAATTAGTGCAATCAGTCTTTTGTACAGAACTTCTGTATGAAAGTTCTGATTTGAATAAATTTTTGTATGAATGTTTTGTAACATGGAATACATCACATATAGTACGGGTTTTTTTCTCGTGCAGAAATTATGCAAATTAGATGAATTTTGATTTATTCAGTGCTACTTATACACTAAGTGCACATGTCAATACGGCTCGAGCTAGAGGCTATATTTATCAACCGATCTTCACGAAACTTCTTGGGTACCTTTGTTATCACCTTGGGATAAGAACAAGTGTTTCTGAGTGCGGTCCAAAATTCAAGATGGCTGCCAGTGGCCATTTTGTACCGAAATTAGGTCCAATCAGTTTTTTGTCACAACTTCTATACAGCTTGTATTTAGGATCTTCACGAAACTTCTTGGGTACCTTTGTTTTCACCTTGGGACAGGAATGAGTGTGTTTTGGGGTGTCTTTGTTATCACTGTGCAAGGAGAACAAATATTTTGGGGTTCAGTCAGACCCACTCTGGGACTCAAAGATTTCTTTTCTAGTTTAGCATCTGACTGTCACCCACCTTTACAATACTTTACCTATACATTTGCTACAGGCTACGGTCAGTATTTATGTACAGGCTGTTACAATACTTTATATGTACCTTTGTTATCAGGTCATTACCTAGATGTTTGTCATTGCTGTGTCACATGCTATACATGTACATGTCTTGACAAGTTGAGCTACAGTGTCATTGACACTTTCATTTTAAAAATTAGTTTATCAGATTTTTCCAAAAAATTCTACAAAACAATATCATATGACCCCTCATTGGAACGAGCTCAACGAGCTCGTTCCAATGAGGTGTCACTTGATATAGTTTTGTTGAAACTTTTGAAAAGTAATTTTTCAACTGCTGAATTTGTATATTACGTGGGTACATGCAGACAATTCCTTGGGTAAAGGGATAATATTATTCATTCGGAGCTACAGTTAAAAAACTCAAGACATATTGAAATTTAAAATGTTGTTAAATAAATAATGACAATAAGCCGATATTTTTGTAATTACACCGGTATTCAATCGATATTGGTTTGAATACCGGTATATATCGGTTTATCGATATATAGTGCAGCCCTATATAATGCAATGCTTTTTGAGAGAGAAGTCTATTGAACCACCGATCCTCAAATTTAATATTACTGTTTGCTGGTTTGTGTGAGTGGCTATATAAAAAGGATCACAGGTTTCTTGGTACAAAACATGATCGTAGTTCACTTTAAAATTTTCAGCAACGTGCTTTATGTTCACAAATAATGAATGCAAATGAAGACAATTAATTAGCTGGTGATTTGCCGATTAGTAAACTCACATGCATGCATTATGGCCCGTGTGTATTATTCTTTTTCAGAGATGGGTTATTTCAGGGTATTTGAGTGACAAATTCTGTTTCATTACTTGTCAGTGCCTGTCTAATATCTCAAAGATTATGCAGCAGGGGTTTTCTCCAGTGCTGAGATATTCAATAGTGTAAAAAATTGGAAATTCTGAAGTACGAGTCCGAGGCTCTATTTTGGGAAAGGGTTTGGGAGCCTTTCAGTTGTAATTACCCAAATTGGGAAATTTTTGGTAGGTTTCTAAAAGAAAGCTACCCTTTTAGTAACTGTCTTTCCCTGTATTAATCCAGTGAAATATGACTGTGCTTGTTTTGGAAATTTTCTTCTTACAACTGGGAAAAACTTGCTTATTTTTCATTTGGAAAGGGGCTTTATTTCAGCCTCTGTGAACACCCATGTCTGTCCTGTTTTTAGACAATTTCCACCTGGAGAGGAGGTGTGGGGGGGGGGGGGGGTGGGTGGGGAGTAGTTATTTAATTCAGAAGTTCCTGTTGGGAAATTTCCATCTAAAGAGGCATTGCAAATTGACTTTACAAAAGATTGAAATTCAAGTGTGGGAGTACCGTTAGAATTCTGGAAGTGGAGAGGTACTGTTTTTATATAAATGTTTTTAAATAAATATATAAATAATGCCCTTTATTAACCCTTTACCTAATGAATCGCCCGCACCCGGCCACGTAATATGCAAATTCAGCAGCTGAAAAAATATTATTTTTCGAAAAATTTCAACAAAACCATATCATGTGATTCCTCTTTGGAACGAGCTCGTTTTTTGGAAACAATTTAAAAAATGATATTTGAAATAATAAATTTTGAAATCGTCTGCTTTGGGTAAAGGGTTAAGCAGATCTTAAGAATTAACAAGATTATTATATTAAATCCTATACAATTAATCATGATCCACTGCATGTATATTTTTCTTACCTATCTTGACATAAGTTGGGTGCAGTGAATCACTGGAATAGCCTGTTATTCATATTCCTGTTTCTAGCAGTCCAAAGGCCACTTCTATAATCTTTAACCTTCTATGCACCAATATCAAAATACCCAAATTTGATGTTGCAGATTTTTCCCTGCAATGCAACAGGGAAGTTAACCCTTTACCTAATGAATCAGCCACATTCACTTGCAGATTTTAGAACTGAAGCAGTTGAATTAAATATATATTCAAAAATTTTTTTACAAACCATATCATGTGACCCCTCTTTGGAATGAGCTCATTGAGCTCATTCCAATGAGGGGTCACGGTCACATGATATGCTTTTGTTGAAATTTTTGAAAAAAGTTGAAAAAAAAAACAATAATTAAAATAACAAATTTTTGATAGCGTGTGCATTGGGTAAAGGTTTAATCCATTTAATCTTGTTTGACAGAGCTTAGTGAGCTCTGTCAAGCAAGATTGAATTGGTTAAATCCTTGTTGCATTATGGGAAACATTTGCAGGTTGAAAAATTAGTGTTTCGACATGCAGTGGGTTAACTTTTGTGACTCGATTCTATTATTGACGGGTTTCAATCTGTTTAGAATTTGTTCATGCTGAATATTATTTCATTTTTAGCTCAACTTTGGCGAAGCCAAATTTGAGGTATTGTCATGTCCCGTTGTCCCTCTGTCCATCCGTCTGTCGTGCCATACACATGGCTCGGGCTAGAGGCCATATTTATGAACCGATCTTTATGAAACTTCTTGGGTACCTTTGTTATCACCGTAAGATGAGAACGAATGTGTTTGGGTCCGGTCCGAAATTTAAGACGGCCACTGGCAGCCATTATGTACCAAAATTAGGTGCAATCAGATTTTTGCGCAGAACTTCCATACGAAAGCTCCGATTTGAATAATTCTTTTGTATGCATGTTTAGTACCATGGGATACATCACATGTAATACTGTTTTTTTTCTCGTGCAAAATTATGCAAATTAGACTAACTTTGATTCATTTAGTGTTACTTTTAGCACTGTAAGTGCAAATACCAATACTGCTCAGGCTGGAGGCCGTATTTATGAACCGATCTTTACGAAACTTCTTGGGTACCTTTGTTATCACTGTGGGACGAGAACGAGTGTTTTTGGGTCCGGTCTCAAATTCAAGATGTCCACTGGCAGCCATTTTGTACAAAATTAGGTGCAATCAGATTTTGCGCAGAACTTCCATATGAAAGCGCTGATTTGAATAATTTTCTGTGTGGATGTTTAGTACCATGGGATACATCACATATAATACAGGGTTTTTTCTCGTGCATAAATTATGCCAATTAGACTAACTTTGATCTATTTAATGTTACTTTCAGCACTGTAACTGCAAATGCCAATACAGCTCGGGCTAGAGGCCGTATTTATGAACCGATCTTTACGAAACTTCTTGGGGTACCTTTGTTATCACCTTGGGACAAGAACGAGTGTTTTGGGGTGCAGTCCGAAATTCAAGATGGCTGCCGGCAGCCATTTTGTACCAAAATTAGTGCAATCAGTTTTTTGTACAAAACTTTTGTATGAAAGTCCTGATTTATATAAATGTCTGTATGAATGTTTAGTAACATGGAATACATCACATATAATACAGGTTTTTTTCTCATGCAAAAATTATGCAAATTAGATGAACTTTGATTTATTCAGTGCTACTTATACACAGAAAGTGCACATGTCACAGTGTTTCTGGGTGCGGTCCAAAATTCAAGATGGCTGCCAGTGGCCATTTTGTACCAAAATTAGGTCCAATCAGTTTTTTGTACACAACTTCTATACGGCTCAGGCTAGAGGCCGTATTTATGAACCGATCTTTACGAAACTTCTGGGGTACCTTTGTTATCACCGTGGGACGAGAACGAGTGTTTTTGGGTGCGGTCCAAAATTCAAGATGGCTACCAGCAGCCTTTTTGTACCAAAATTAGTGCAATCAGTTGTTTGTACAGAACTTCTGTGTGAAAGTTCTGATTTGAATAAATTTTTGTAGGAATGTTTAGTAACATGGAATACATCACATATATTATAGGTGCAGAAATTATGCAAATCAGATGAACTTTGATTTGTTCAGTGCTACCTATACACAGTAAGTGCACATGTCAATACGGCTTGGGCTAGCGTCTGTATTTAGGAACTGATCTTCACAAAACTTCTTGAGGTACCTTTGTTATCACCTTGTGACAGGAACGAGTGTTTTGGGGTGTCTTTGTTATCACTGTGCTATGAGAACAAATATTTTGTGGTTCAGTCAGACCCACTCTGGGACTCAAAGATTTCTTTTCTAGTTTAGCATCTAACTGTCACCCACCTTTACAATACTTTACCTATACATTTGTTACAGGCTACGGTCAGCATTTATGTACAGACCGTTACAATACTTTACATGTACCTTTGTTATCAGGTCATTACCTAGATGTTTGTCATTGCTGTGTCACATACTATACATGTACATGTCTTAAACAAGTTGAGCTACAGTTTCATTGACACTTTCATTGAATTTCTTTTTAGGTTGTTTCCCTGGGGCAATAAAGAAATGCCAAAAGACAAACATTGGATGAACATTTGGCATGGGGAATTTCCAAAAGAAAACACGCATGAAGATGGATATAAATCAACTGCTCCGGTAAGATAACACTATCACTTGATTCACATTAGCCACAATTGATCCGTAACAATAGTTTCTTACATTCAGTTAGAGGTGCTTTCCTATTGTTTGTGAAATCTTCTTGTCGGCTAGAAACGTGAATAAAATTCATTCTTTGTATAATACGTGGATTGATGGCTGACTCCCGAAGGATTTTTTCACCCAAAGTTTCAGGGGTATGATTTTTCTGGGTTTTTTTGTTATCTGATTTCAATTTTTTTTCTTCAACTTCAATTTTTTTTTATTTCTTTAAATTTACATGAAAATGGTCTTTCAGACCATTTTCATGTAAATTCGATGAACAAAAAATGCCACCAAAAGCATTATTTCTACGGGATATTAGTTTTGGGGTAAATAAAGCTGGATTTTGAAATATTTTCCCTCCATGCAAAGATGATTTCAGTTTATTTTGTGAGAGTGTACTAACACTCCTGAGATTTATTATGCTCCCCAAATTTTTGGGGGGAGCATATAGTTTTCCTCCTGTCTGTCCATCTGTCTTTCCATCCATCCAAACAAATGGTTTCCGGATGATAACTTTAGTTTGACTCAACGAAATGAAACAAAATTTTATACATAGAGGATTATAGTCACATAATACAGGTTGGGATTGATAGTGGGCTTGGTCTGGTATTTTATGGCAGAGGTATGGCCCTTTTCCAACTAAACATATTGATATTGGTTTACGGATGATAACTTTAGTTTGAGTGAATGAAATGAAACAAAATTTTATACCTAGGTTTATAACCACATAATACAGGTTGGGATTGATAGTGGGCTCGGCCCAATATTATTTGGCATAGTTATGGCCCTTTTCCAACTGAGAAAATATGTTGATATTGGTTTCCAGACGATAACTTTAGTTTGAGTGAACGAAATGGAACAAAATTTTATACTTAGATTTATAACCACATAATACAGGTTGGGATTGATAGTGGGCTTTTCCCACATTTTGAGGCACAGTTATGGCCCTTTTCCGAATTAGAAGACGTGTTGATATTGGTTTCTGAGTGGTAACTTGAGTTATATGTGTCTGATTTCAATCAAAATTTTAATATAGCACTTACTGCAGACAACATACCAGATGGGTTTGATATTAAGTGTGGTGTGGTATTTTTTATTTGAGTTATGGTTCTTTTTATATAGTTTACCATAAAGCGAGGGCATTAGTGTCCCATTGACACATTTGGTGGTCTGCTGTATTGGTGCTATGGTTCAATGGAGATAAGATAAGATATTGATTAATTCAATATCAACAAAGACAAATGACTAGGAACTCATGCTTGGCATTGGGGAGGGGGAGAGGTATAGCCATTCTTGGCATTTGGGGAGCATCTGTTGGCTCTGCCAACTCATTACCCTTGTTAAATTGATTGCATTCTTAAAGCCCTGAAGCAAAGGTATCACAGCTTAACTCTTTGCATGCTGCTGGCGGGTATTCCTGCCCAGCACAGAGTTTGTCTTGTCACTGAAATACTCATAAGTTGGGCATATTTAATCACACTTGTACCATGTAAATTGAATGGATTTTTTGACCAATGATTTCTTGTGTTACATTTAGAGAAATTATTCATCAAATCTAGTCATGGCTGCTTTACAGCAGCCATGACTAGATTTGATGAAAAATATCTAAAAATACTCAGCAGGTTAAGAGTTAAACACTTCATATACTGTGGATGTAATTCATTTTACCTTTGAAGTAAAATTATTTAGCCTTTATGGATTTTTACTGTCACAATTTATAGCGATAAAGTGTGGCAGACACGAGAACAAACCAAAAATTATTCCGCACCTTTCAAGGTACAATTTCCGAGACAATTCTAGAATCAATGGCATCATTGTTTCTAGCAACCTGATGGTCCATCATCTGAAAGATTGCTTGCTCTTATTAAGCAATCTTAGGAAGCTGAAAAAATCCACTACGTGTAAGGTTAGTTTTCTACTTTTTTGTGTGGTGAAAATAAAAATATAATCAAAAAACTTCATTTCTGTAACCTGAAAATGTTTGGATGATTTTAGTTTTTGATACTCGGCTAGAAGACAACCTTTGCCAAAAAAAAAGTTCATGCATGCTTGAGTGCGATAACTTGAATAAATGTTATTGGATTTTCTTGAAACTTGCTATAGGCATACATTGTGAAAGGATCTCGATCAAGTTCAGTATTCGCCAAATTTCCTCAACATTTGTAGGAGTTATACCCCTTTTTCTTGGAAATGTGATGTTTGTATGATAATGACACGATGAACATGGTAACTTGAATAACTATAATCAGATTTTCATGAAACTTGATATTCACCAAATATGGTGTGCTTACATATTTTTTTTTTTTTTTACTAACTTCCTCTAAAAATGACTGTCTATTCCCATCAACTTTTGAGTTGGGAGTGTTAAGAAGAGACACGTCTATTTGATACAGTGAAGCCCACTTAATTTGATATCTCTTAACCGAATAACCCTGTTAATTGAATATAATTTCCCAACACAAAACAATTTACCATACCTCCAGTACAAATCTGACCTGTTAATTGAATATAGGTTATATAGTACACTTCTGTTAATTGTCGAGAAATTACCCTGACTCTCTCCAGTTTTCCTTTGTTTATTGACCTATTTGGCCCCAGTATCTCATGGAGCTCTATCAAACAAGATATAACAGAATAAATGCTACATTTATCTCCAGAATACAGGAAAGTGACACAATCCCTGTTAATTGAATGCTCTAGGTAATTGAATAATTTTCATTGGCAAAGTGGCTATTCAGTTAACAGGGTTCCACTATACATGTATATCCACATCAGGGTTTTTTTCCCTTATTTTTTAGGTTACAAGTTTTCCAGAACAGACAAAGCATGGTTTAAAAAATATGATAGGAAATGTTTGGGAATGGACTCAAGATTTCTGGGAAGTCAGACATACACCCGACTTCAAAGATAATCCTGTAAGTTAAAAGTAATGTTATATTATTGATCAATTAGATCCGCTATGGCACTTATATGGATTGTAGAACAGATAAGTGCCAGATTCGCACGTGGGTTCTGATATCTTGAACAGGCCTGAAAATAAGCAGTCTGACATTTGCAGAATTAGGTCCCCAGAGGGTGAATTTGATGATGCTATCTCATACAGTTGGCCATTTTATTCTCTGAGTACCTCATTCTGTTCAGTTTTGAGACCCTGATTCAGATTGAGGTTCACAGAGGGTAAATGTAGTGATGCTACCCTGCTGTGCAGGGTAGCATCACTAAATTCACACTCTGGGGACCTCATTTTGCAGATGACAGTCTGCTTATTTTCTGGCTTGATCTTGAAAGTCCTAGGATTTGGTGGGTTTAACTAGAAGCCACTATCAAGGCTTTCAAAAATATGAGGGTACCAGAGCAAAAGCCAACATTTTTCTTGCTCATGTTCCATATTCAATCAAATGCAAATAATATTTTGTTTTATTACAAATTATTGGAGAGTGCCCACATACTCTCTCCAATAATTTGTAATAAAGCAAATTTTGAATAACAAATTCAGACCACAAAAAATAATCTAGCCCTCAGTCAGCTAAATTCCAGAACTGGAAAGTCCTGGAAAACAGGTGTTTTGGGGATCGGTCCTTGGAAATTACGGAAATCTGGTCAATATTTTAGAGGAACCATCACACACCAGTCAATACTAACTGAACGCTTTGTTATGCCCCCGACCTCTGAAGGAGGATTCGAGGGTATCAAGTGAAGCTGCCTGTTTGGCCATCCATCTGTCTGTCTGGACAAACGTTTTGCATTGTAATTTCAAAACCATTGGTCGGATTTGGATCTCCTGTGGTATACTGATAGGCCTGCATGGGGGAACGGATATGCACAAGGAACGGGTTATGTCCAATAATTTTTCCCAGAGCTATGGCCTTTTTTTTTTTACTTTTTCAACTTGAAACATTTTTGAAAATTTTCAGGTCCCACAATACCTTTAAGGCTACTTCAAACATGCCTGCAGGTCGGGGGGGGGGGGGGGGGGGGGGGGGGGGGGGGGGGGGGAGTGGCCCACGTTTTTCATTGCACCTGTTCATTCTCAGTCATGTGTCTCATCTGATGCTGATGGATTTTCTCATTTGACAGTGAACTTATGTTCTCAGTTCTTATTATGTCTCCCCTTCCCAGAAAGGAGACATATTGTTATAGTGCATATTCTTCTTCTTCTTCTTCTTCTTCTTCTCATACAAACGTTGTCCGGGCCATAACTTTTTTGGCTTTTGACCTACACCTTAGATACTTGGCATGTGGATGTATCACCATGAGCCGGTGTGCAGTGTACCATAGTGACCTTCATGTGACCTTGACCTTTGACCTGAAGGTCAGATTTATGTGTTTTTTAAGGGAAACATCACACAAACCTTGTCCGGGCCATAACTTTTTTGTCTTTTGACCTACGCCTAAGATACTTGGCATGTGGAGGTATCACCATGAACCGGTGTGCTCTGTACCATAGTGACCTTCATGTGACCTTGATCTTTGACTTGAAGGTCAGATTTATGCACTTTTTAAGGGAAACTGTCTGGACCAGAACTTTTTTGTATTTTGAGTCAGGCTTTAGATATTTGGCATGTGGATGTATCACCATGAGCCGGTGTGTAGCGTACCATTGTGACCTACATGTGACCGTGACCTTTGATCTGAAGGTCAGATTTGTGCTTTTTTCAAGGAAACTTTGGACCAAAACTTGTTTGTCTTTTGAGCCAGGCCTTAGATATTTGGCACGTGGATGTATCACCATGAGCCGGTGTGTTGCATACCATTGTGACCTTCATGTGACCTTGACCTCAAGGTCAAATTTATGTGCTTCAAATAGGGAGTAATTGTCCAGACCAGAATTTTTTTGTTTTTTGACCTCGGACTTGGTTATTTGACATGTGGATGTGTCACCATGAGACTGCATGTCGTCTACCTCGATGACCTTCATGTGACCTTGACCTCTGACCTTAAGGTCAAATTTATGTACTTCAAATAGGGAATAATTATCCAGACCAGAACTTTTTTGTTTTTTGACCTAGGACTTAGATATTTGACATGTGGATGTATCGCAATTAGGCCGCATGTCACATGTAATCATGACCTTCATGTGACCTTGACCTCAAGGTCATGTTTAGGTACTTTAAATAGGGAGTAATTGTCCAGACCAGATTTTTTTTTTTGGACATGTGGATGTGTCACCATGAAACCGCATGTCCGCTATCTTGATGAACTGCATGTGACCTTGACCTCTGATCTCAAGGTCAAATTTATGTACTTCAAAAGGGAATAATTGTCCAGATCAGAACTTTTATGTTTTTTGACCTAGGACTTAAATGATTGACATGTGTGTGTATCACAATGAGACCACATGTCATCATGACCTTCATGTGACCTTGATCTCAAGGTCAAATTTATGTACTTTAAATAGGGAGTAATTGTCCAGTTCAGAATTTTTTTTTTTGACATGTGGATGTGTCACCATGAAACCGCATGTTCGCTACCTTGATGAACTGCATGTGATCTTGACCTCTGACCTCAAGGTCAAATTTATGTACTTCAAATAGAGAATAATTGTCCAGATCAGAACTTTTTTGACCTAGGACTTAGATGATTGACATGTGGATGTATCACATTGAGACCACATCATGACCTTCATGTGCCCTTGACCTCAAGTCAAATTTATGTACTTTAAATAGGGAGTAATTGTCCAGACCAGATCATTTGTAGTGCATAAAATAGAAAGGAAGGGGAGACATATGTTTTAGTGTGCTAAAACACTTTCTAGTTTTACATGAATAGAAGATAAAAAAGATGTCTTTTATGAAAAAAGGCTGGAACAAAAGTTTTTGGTGGATCCAATGCCACTTGAGAGATAGCCATCAGGCAAATTGTAACATGTCCAAGTCATTCCATATTGTATGTATGACAAGAATCTTTTTATAAGTATATAATAAAAGGTCATAGACCTTGACTTAACATTTTTCACTTGATGTGCAAGTTAAGTGCCTTGATCAGCAGCAGTGTTCCAACAGTTCTAGCTAAGTCTGATAACAGTGA
The DNA here is from genome assembly GCA_031216915.1 of Pictodentalium vernedei. NCBI lineage: Eukaryota > Metazoa > Mollusca > Scaphopoda > Dentaliida > Dentaliidae > Pictodentalium > Pictodentalium vernedei. Next base: position 804,324,000 of record CM062296.1, read on the forward strand.
TGGTGTTTCTGCTTCATGTTGGCACTTTTACTCCATCAGAAAATTGAACTGTTGACTGTTAACTTGAACTCTGTCAGTTGTTTTATAAAATTGGAAATTAGGCCTATAAAAATAATTTCTTGTTTCTCAGGCAATTTTTCATTAATTTTATGATGAGGTTGGGAGGCTTTTTTTTGTTTATTCACATAACAGTTCTGAAAATGGTTGGAATCACCAGTGTTTTCAGCAGTGAAAATATCCCATAATGTAGTTAAAAATTTAACCCAACTATATCTTGTTTGACAGAGCTCTGTCAGACTAGATATAGTTGGTTAAATATTTGTCTTTTTGTGTTCAACCGATTATCAAAAATGGCCACTGACCGATTACAGGTTGTTTGAGCTATAATCGGCTAATTCCGACCCTGATTATGATTGTAATACCGTGCACTACTAGACAAGTCGGGCTCGAAAGAACTACTTTAAATTGAACTTATTTTATGGGATTACAGTCCGTTCACTACTAGATGAGTCGATACTCGAAAGAACTACATTAAATTGAACATATTTCACAGTGTGAATTACTAGTTGTGCATGCTTGGGTGGTAAAGAGAGAGAGCTACGTTTACCACCCAAGTGCATGGTAATTTTTACTGCGACCTGAGTCAATGGAGTACAACCTTCACTTTTTGGGTATGAACTGGCGATTGCCGCAAGTGCACTCAATTGAAATCTTTACATGTCATTTAACTTGTACAACTGTAAAGGGGAGTCTAGAGAGATTAAGAATACACATTGTGGTGTTTTTTCAGCTTTATTGAATGGTATCATTGACATCATTTTACATTAACAATTGAACACTTGCAGAAGATAATAAAATGTGGTTAATGAATCATCACAAAAAATGCTTGGCAACAGTCAGTCGAACCGATGTTCCAGGAGCTGTTGCTCTTGTCATCTGATTGCCCACAATTGGCCGATTGGGGTGGCCGATTCTGATCATCGGTTGATCATTATTGTCTTACAAGTGCAAAATAGTGTCATAGAAGAGATTTGCAGGTGAGAAAAAAAGGTGATGAGGCTGATTTTCTATGACTAGGGAGGTGCCTGAGAAACAAGAATTTTTTTTTAATAACCTTATCAATTGCTTTATAAAAACCGAAATTAATTGGACACTGTAACAACCTGAAACACTTACCTTTCAAGGATTTTTCTGAAGTGGCCCATGTCCTTGAAAAATTCATGTCATGATGGTGCCAATTGGGAATTTATTTTGGAAGAATGGAAACACACAAAGAATAAGAAATATTATCTTCAAATTGAACTGGAACATTAATTTATTTTATGACTACCCCAAATAGCCCCTCAATACCACTGTAGTTTACCCACCAAATCCAGCTCTCCGAAAAACAAGAGTGTCAAGTTTTCCAGATTGTTATCATGACTGTCTCAAACGAGTCTCACTTGATTGGACTATTTCTACCAGTGACATATAAATAAATCAGTAAATTCCACAAATACATCAGGGAATTCTGTCATGCGTGCATTCGATTTTGAGTCATTTATTAATACCATTGGAGAAAACACTGCTTTTCTACTATGACCAGTCGCAGAACTCAATAAAAACAGTTGCGCAGTTTGTACATTTCACGACATGCGATTGAAAGAGAAATGAGGAGTCTACAGGGATTTCTGCTTCTTTGGACGTGGGATATCAGCCTCAACCTTCCCTGGCTTCAACTCGGCGAAGTCGGAAGAGGTTTCCGGCTGATCCCTCTGCTGTGGTATCTCAGCCGTCGAACCCAGCAGGTATTTTGGATTCAAATGTCCATGGTGGGGTTTCTACACCATGGGAGGTATTGCCCTGTATGCCCGACATGGGCTATGTGTCTTCCAACTCAGGCGATGGGTCAGACACACCTGATGTCGAGAGCCATCAGTCTTCTGACTTGGGGGCAGCTCTTGATCTTGTGTTTGAGTTCCTTCAGGAACTCAAACCATCAGACCAGCCGGAGGTTTCAACCAGGCCGCGATCATCGGTCGCGCATCTACAGCCTGTGGAGCAACCTGCTTCTGGATGCCTTCGACCATACCAGTAGGTACAAGTTGTCAAAACTTTTGCAGCATTTGACTCAAAGCTGAGTTCCAAGGCTATGAAGACTTCGTTCGCCTCCTGTGCGTTATCATTCCTATGATTCCACCAATTCGTCAGTCTGCCAGACTTTGATGGTCTTGGATCAGGACTCCTCCTCCCTCGGCTTTCCAAACCAAAGTCAGCCGTTATTCCAATGGCGACTTTGGAGTCCATGTTGGGCTTATCCAGAGGGATGCTAGGAATTCTTTCTCTCTTGGATCACATCGTCTCTGCCTTGGCTGCTTATCTGTCTCCAGATAAGTTTGATGACATACAGGCTCCATTGCATGTGGTCTCTAAGGTGCTCATGAATCTTACTCACATGCATGCCTGTAACACATCTATTTTGGAATTAGTTCGCCGGGGACGCTGTGTTGGATACAAGCCATTCTCTTCCTGAAGGGCAGAGCGTTGCTTTTTGATCTGCTTCTTCGGTGGGTCCACGTCTATTCCATGATTCGCTGGTCTGGAATGACGTCGTGCATCATTCCAAAGATCAGCTGCTGCTTCGCCAGCTTTTTTTTCCTAGCAGAGGAGGTGGTTTCTCCTCTCACTGGCCTTGCCAGGGCTCAAAATGAAGGTCCTCACCTCAGTTCATCCCAGGTTGGAGGATGGATATCCTTTCAGAGGCACCCCACTCTGTCGAAAGTACCTCTTCCAACCCAAGTTCCTTCAGACCTTTCACGTCAGGAACTTTTGATCATGGAGATAGACAGTCTCCTGTCAAAGGGGGAGCTTGTATGAAGTTGTCAAGAACATTCATTCAGTGGGATTTTATTCCTGCCTGTTCTTGATGCCGAAGAAGAATTGCCGACTCCAACTGGTTATCAGTCTGAGTATCCTAGTAACCAGTCTATCATTGCTCCCAAGTTCAGCATGGAGACTTTCAGGTCAGTTCGCCGCTCCATTCACCAAGGAATTTTCACTTCCAGCATCGACCTGCGAGACGCTTACTTCACGTTCTGATTCCTCAGACATTGCAAAAGTATCTCAGGTTCTTTTTTCTGGGGCGAGTTTACCAGTTCAAGACCATGCCTTTTGGCCTCAACCAGGCTCCTTGGGCCTTCACCTGACTGATGTTACATGTGATAGTATTCCATCGCACACAGTCCAGGGTGACCACCTTGGTGTATCTGGATAATGTCTTCCAGAGGCACTCCAATGCTGCTCTTCTGGAGTCAAATGTTGACACACTGTTGAGCCTGCTCACTTCGCTAGGGTTCAAAGTCAATGAGGAGAAGTCGTACCTGGTCCCTTCTCAGTCATTTTTTCATCTGACAGCAGATGGCAGCAATCACGGAGGGGTGCAGCTTTGGATCCTCTAGGTCTTTTCCTTCATGGTGTATGGGACCAGGATCAAGCAGCTCTTCACATTAACCAGAAGGAGCTTCTTGCTTTTCTTCTTCTTTATCACTTAGAAAACAGTTTCCGGCAATGGCATCTTTCGAATCGTCAGGTCCTTCTGTTGTCCGACAATTTGACAGTGATCACTTACATTCGGAACCAGGGCGGCACACACTCGGTTCCCATGTAAGAATTGGCTCGAGATCTGCTACTGCTAGCTCAGGATGTCAAGGCCAGGGTAGTGGTTCGTCACATTCCCGGTCGCCTGAATGTCCTAGCCGACTCCCTGTCCTGATGGGACAGGGTCATTTCCACCGAGTAGATGCTTCACAGGGCAGTGTTCTGGTCACTTTGCAATCTCTGGGGTCGTTCCTACGTCGATGTTTTTGCGACCAGTTGGAACCATCTGGTGGACACTTTCGTGCCCCCATGTCCAGATACTCTGGCTTTTGCTGTGGACTCTCAATTGGAATGGTCTAGTCAGTTATGCCTTCCCGCCGTTTCCAATTCTTCCTCAGGTTCTTGCCAAGATATGAACCTGCAGTTGTCGAATCATTCTGATCGCTCCCCTGTCGCCTCAGCGGGTGTGGATTAATCAGCTCCGCTCTCTGTTAGCTGTGGTTTCAGCACGTCTCCCTGTGTGTCATGACCTTCTTTGTCAAGGTCACCTGAGGAGGTTTCATGTCGACCTGACTTCATTGTGCCTTCAAGCATATCTTTTGTCAAGTCCTGTCTCCTCCATGGAGGTTTTTCGAGATGAGCAGCAGAGTGCTTTTCTTCTTCAAGGCGGCTCTCCACTGGTTTAACCTATGCGGCTAAGTGGAAGGTCTTCTGTTGATGGTGTGCTGATCACTCTGTTGATTGTGCTGATCCTTCGATAATACAAATTGCAGAGTTTCTGGTATATCTGTTTGATTCCCGGGGTCTCCAACCTGTCACCAACAATGGGTACAGGTCTGTGCTTTCGGAGACCTTTTTGTATGTGGGAAAGCATCATATCGGCACTAATCCATACCTCTCCAAGCTTTTTTGGCACTTTTGTTTGAAAAGGCCTAGGTTTTTGCAGCTTACCCCAAGATAGAATCTTTCTTGGGTGCGGCTTTGCTGGGGGGGGGGGAAGGGGGGAGGGGCGCTGTTCGATCCTTTATCCCAGGTGGATATGCATTTTCTCACATACAAGACAGCTTTTCTGATGGCTTTTGCCTCAGCCAGAAGGGTTAGTGAGCTTAACGCCCTCTCGCCTCATCTTGCCTTTTTCAGGAGCTCCGCCAACAGTTTTACTTTTACCATTGATTGCTCCTTGCTGGCCAAGAATCAGATGCCAGAAACTACTCCACCTCCTATCTGTATCAGGGCTCTTCCTTCTGCTGAGGGAAATAACCCTTTGCTCTGTCAGGTTCATGCTATTTGCATTAATCTCAACCAGATGCAGTTCATTAGGAAAGGCAGGAAACGATTTTTTCGGTCTCTTATTCCTGGTCAACAGAAGATCTCTCCTCAATCCATTTCTCGATGGATTTGTCTTGCTACTTGCGCATCCCCTTCTCGTCTAGCGACTGTCGATTGTTTTACCAATCATATTTCTGCCCATGAGATACGTGCCTTGTCTACCTCCTGGTCTTATGCTAACTCCGTCATGTTGTCGGATGTTATGCAGACAGCCTATTGGAGAAATGCTTCTACTTTCTCCACCCTCTATTTGCGTCACTTGCAGCAGCAGTCTGAGGACCTTTTTTTAGGGGGCCCTCTTTCTTCTGCTCAGGCTGTTGTCTAACCTAGCCAATAGGCTTCTTACAAGGTCAGTTCCAGCTATGTGCTTGGTTACTGTCGTTTCTGTCTTGTGTGTCACATAGAGCCGAATGCCTCATCTCTCAGTCTTTTACTAATGTTTGTGGTGCTATGGCTTTATAGGCCATGGGAACTCTTCTGTCCATGGTTCCAGTACAGTCGGGTTATGTGGGGGTTGGTTATGTGATTCCCTCTCCCTATTGCCTATTCAGCCTGTTGTAAATAATTGTAAGGTAGGTTGATAAGAAATTTAAATTTTATAGTAAATTTCCTTTCTTATTATACCTACAGCAATTGTTTAGATGGAGGCCCTCCCGTCTTCTTATTCAGGTGAGAATCCTTCCTCCCTGCTAATCATAGAACTCCAATGTTGGCGGATTCAGTAGAATGACACGATGGTTATACATCTGCGCACTGGTTCTAGAAACCGTGGATTGGTACAAGAAGCAGTGCCTGTTCACTGCGGTAAACAGGCTCTATTTTACTGGTAAAATAGGACCCAGTCTCGAATGCTTGGGAGGTGCAAACCCTCTCTAAAATGGGCAACATGGCTTCTTAACGCTCACCCCTGGTCTTCAGTTGATATTCATGTTGTGGTCATGATTAGCCATTATGCAAAAATATGTGAACTTAAACACCAATAAATAAATAAATGGGAAAGAAGAAATAGAGAGTATTTTTCCGAGTTAGGGACTTCCACTGCAATGCAAGCCTGTTGTGAACAATAGTGGTAGGTATAATAAGAAAGGAAATTTACTATAAAATTTAAATTTTTTAACCACTGAATATTTTTTAATGAAACTTAACTTTATGTAATATCAAAAGAAAGTGTATCGCAAATTATAATATGGTATGTGCCCCTCAAGGTCAAGGTCAGACCCCCTATGATAAGGTGACACTTAGAACAATTTTGACATTTGTCTGTCCAGGCCATAATTTCTTTACTCTCTGCACTCTGATGTCAAAATGTCATAGTTTTCAATAGCAAATATTTCCCAAAATGCAGTTTGGTATTTAACCAAATATACTTTGTTTGACAGAGCTCTGTGTGCCCTATTAAATAAGATATAATTGGTGAAATTCATAATTAAACAAAGGAAAAACAGTGGTTGGTTAAAACTTCTGTTGCACTACTAGAGTACTAGGGCTTAACCACTGAATATTTTTTAATGAAACTTCACAGCAATATGTAATATCAAAAGACTGTGTGTCTCGAATTATAATATGGTATGTGCCCCTTAACTCTCTGCACACTGATATCAAAACACCGATATTTCAAACAGGAAATTTTTCCCATAATGCAACTACAAATTTAACCAAGTCAGTCTTGTTTGACAGAGCTCAGTGAGCTCTGTCAAACAAGACTGACTTGGTTAAATTTCTAGTCGCATTATGGGAAAAAGTTACGGCTTGAAAATGTCATTTTACGACATCAGTGTGCAGAGGGTTTAGCTCAAGGTCAGAGGCCCTATGATAAGGTGATACTTAGAAAAACTTTCACATTTGTTTGTCCGTGCCATAATTTCTTAACCACTGAACATAAGCTCCACCTGACAGAATGTCAGTACAGCTTTTCTAATGCTAAGTTGTCTGTCATCGATCCGTCTGTCCATTCATCATCTGTCCATCTATCATCAACATTTTGTTTGTTCAGTCCATATAATTTGATCTAATCAGCAGATCTTGTTCTTACTTGGTACAGTTATTGCTCATGACTCAAGGGTGTGTCACGACATTGATCCAAGGTCATATTATCAAGGTCACAGTCAGCAAAACTTCGATATTGTCCATATAACTAGAATTATTACTCATGACTCAAAGGTGTGTCATGATTGTGAACAAAGGTCATTTCAAGGTCACAGACAGCAAGACTTTTATATTGTTATACAGCCCTTGTCTGGTCTATATAATTGAATCTGTGTGACAGATCTTGTACATACTTCACACAATTGTTACCCATAACCTAACCTTGTGACATGACCTTGACCCATTGTCATATCATGAAGGTCAAGGTCACAAGCAGTAACACTTGGATTCTTGTCTTGTATTTAGCTTCCCCTAAGAGCAATGACCCTCAGTGGAGCTGTCTAGGTGGAGATGCCCTTTGTTTTTATTACTCGTAAAAACATCAATGGGGTGTGGTGACTCAGTAGGTAGAGGTGCAGGCTGCAAGCCGAGATGTTCTTGATTCGAGTCCCACCCATGGCAACCACGTTGAGGACATGGGCAAGACACTTCACCCCTGTTGCACGCGTGGGAGCATGGTAGCGTTGTGTACTAAGGTGTAATGCACATCGGTGGTGCACCTGGCTTCAACCATTGTTAACCCTGCTTCTATGGAGTTGGTATATTGGAGAGCTGACAGTTGATCGCCATTGCTCTGTGGTTCTCTCTGGGTACGCCGGCTTCCTCCAACTGTAAAAGTCATGATTAGCCATTGTGCAGAATTATATGACCTTAAGCACTAAATAAATAATAATAAATAAAAACATTGACACCTGAAAACAGTGCAGTGGCTACAGATTCGTCAGACTCCCAGTCTCCACAGTGCCTGCAAGATGATTAGTTGCAGGGACCGATCAGGACTATTTAAAATACGCTCTAGCCTCGGAGCCTATTTTTTCAATTCATGCGCCAGATTTCAATTTACGGAGTCACACCACTGTTTGTAACACACACAGCAAGTATGTAATAGCTCTCATCATTTTCATTTAGTACACTATAGCAAACATTAATCTTCACTGTGGTTTCTGATCAAGTCTTGGCTGCCAATTTAGGCAGCCAAGACTTGATCAGAAACCACAGTGAAGATTAATGCTTGGAAAATAAGACTTGAAGTATTAACTTAAGCACTCTACAACAATGATAAATGATAATCATATATATAATACATGTAAGAGTGTCTCTCTCGATTATCCATCGAAAGAATATCAAAATATGATCTGAAAAGTTACGCGCCAACTGAGAAGCCTATTTCTGAGATTTAAGAGCCAGGTCCTGATGTTTCAGAACCAAATACGCACTGGCGCATGCCCAGGTCGGTCCCTGAGTTGTAGTATAGATAAGTGTACTGACCATCAACAGCACATAAAAATTTCAGAATGTTAATAGCATTTAACTCCTAGCATACTGCTGATGGATATTCCTGCCCAGGATAGAAAATCTCTTGTCATTGAAATAAGAAAAATCTGATCACATTTAAGCAAATTTTTGCTTGTAAATTGTATGAACCTTTTGATGCCTTGAGACAAATTGTTGTAAAATTTTCATCAAATCTAGTCATGGTTGCTTCATACAGTTAAAACTAGAAGTCCTGTCATGAAATGCGCACAAATAGCACGTTGATATGCGCGTTAATGTATGCGTTATAGCCCAAGTAAAGCTATCAAATTCTGTACATGTCATATGGCCTGTGCACAAGCAATGTTTCAGTCAATGGACCTCCGGGTAACCCGGAGGTCCATTGGCAGAAACATTGCATGTGTTTGCTATGAGTAACCAGGAGAACCTGCCGTGCATTAAATGCCATTCGATATGGCAATTGTGCGCAATTCCAACGCGCAGTTAAGCCTAGATAAGCGCACTATTCGTGACAGGACTTCTAGTTTTAACTGTAGCAGCCAAGAATAGATGTAATGAAAAATACTTTTAAAATACTCAGCAGGAATTGTAGTCCATATTTAAAAAAGTGTTAAAAAACGTGATTTTTTTTATGTGTTTTGTTCTTTGTTCTTTCACAGAAAGGTCCACCAAGCGGAAGTGATAAAGTGAAAAAAGGAGGCTCATACATGTGTCATAAGGTAAAGTTGTTAAATAGAGGATATCTACGCTATTTTTTGTGAATATTGGGAATTATCTCATTCGTGTGGACCTGAAAGTTTTATTTTTCACGAGCGCTTGTGCGAGTGAAAAATAATACTTTCAGGTCCACACGAATGAGATAATTCCAGAAATTCACTAAAATCAGGCTTGGCAATTTCAGGAGAGCGATTTTTTAGCTCTCCTTACTGCCCTCTTGAAAGAATTAAGGCGAGCGAAAAATTGCCCTCCTAAATATTTTGGTCTGGGATGATTGAGATTACATGTATTATGCTTACATTAAATTTTTGTTGTAAAGCAAAAATGTAATTTGACTTCGAAGTCACCTAACATCACGTAATTTCATTTTGAAAGTGGTTTAGTGGTAAAAGGTAATGGCTGCAACCATACCCAAACACAGTTGCAATCATTTGAAGCAAAATGGGTCACAGCAATTTTTTTTTTCTGTCAGTTTCAAGTTCAACAACTGACATCACAGTTTGAGGGGTAATTATTCAAGGAATATTGACACTATAATATACTACCATTACTACTATCCTGTCACTTGAAGCACTTGCGCCAGGATGTGACTGTAGATTCAAGCAGACCTGTTGTCCAAGAAAGTCATACGCATACCACTACCACCTTCAGCCCCCCTTGGGGGGTTGAAGGTGGCAGTGGTAGGCGTATGACTTTCAACATGTCTGCAACATGTCTGGGTACACACACAGGTCTTGTCAAGTGTGTGTTCGGTTGTTGAGTGAGACATCTAGATGTCTAAGAGATTTCGCTTTACCTTAGTAAAGTTAATAAAATCACTGATGTAGTCTGTTGGTTTCAGTTTCAATGAGTTCGTTCAACTGGATACTTAAAATGCTGTGTAAAGCTAATTGCTCTCCTAAGCTGATTGAGGAGAGCGATTTTTTGCCCTCCTGTATTTTTCAGAATGCCAGGCCTGTAAAATAGTGTAGATTTTCTTTTTATTATATGCCACTTGACATTTTACTGTGCAATATTTAGCCCAATTTCACTGCAAACACTTATGTTTGAAAAAAATAACAAAGATCAGCTGGTCATTCATTCAGGGCGACGTTCAAGGCGACTTCATGCGCCGAAGCATAACGTCATTTAGGAAGGTATTGAAAAAATTCCCCGTGTCGACCTAAAAGTATTATTTTTCACTCGCGCAAGCGCGCGTGAAAAATAAAACTTTCAGGTCCTATGAGACATTTTATTGCACAATATTCAGCCCAATTCGATCTCAAATGCGTACCTTTCGAAACAATAACAAAGATCACCTGATTGTTCCTTCAAGGCGATGTGATGCGGCGTAGCATGACATCATTTAGGAAGCTACTGAGAAATATCTTTTAGATAATTTGCGATAATTCACAAGCTAGCATATAATAAAACGATATATTTTAAATAATAGAAATTCGGGCCTGCACAAATTGGGTTAATAATTGTACCATTTACCTATCTCTCATCTAAAATAAATAAAGATAACAGATTATTTGTTCACCAACATTACCAGAACTTTGAACAATTTTTGATGCTTGGTACACAACATCCTTAGAGGGGTTAGATTAAGGTTTGTTCAAAACCAGTCCCTGGGTTCATATTTGGACTCCCTATAGGAACCCAAATTTTAACTTTGTGCAATATGAGGAAATGTATTTAAAAGTCCTTTTCAGATCTACCAGTCAAAATTTCTTGATGTTTGGTGTGCTGTATCTCGGGGTGAGGTGGGGTGGAGGGTTCGTTTGAAGTTTGTTCAAGTCAAGTCCCTGATGTCACATTTCGGTCTTTGGGAACCTGAATTTTAACATGGTGTAATATGAGAAATATTCATTAAAAATCTTCTACGGATCCATAAGTCAAATTTTCTTTTTATATTTGATAGGTAGCATTCTTTGTGGGCTAAGATTCAAGTTTGTTCAAATTAAATACCTGGGTTCATATTTGGTCTCCAAATAATCAAAAAAATTAAAAATCTTCTTCAGAAGCTTTTGATGATTGTTATAGAGCATCTGTAGAGGGTCAGATGCAAGTTTGTTCAAATCAAGTCCCTGGGATTATATATATATTTTGGCTCCCTGTGGTTACTTGAACTTTACATTGTGCAATATGAGGAATATTATTTAAATATAAAAATCTTCAGATCAACTAATCAGAATCTTTTGATATATATACAGCATTCTTAGGAGGATCAGAATCAAGTTTGTTGAAATCAAGTACCTGGATTCATATTTGGGCTTCCTTTGGGAACCTGAATTTTAACTTGGTACAATATGAGAAAATGTATTCAAAAACCTTCTTCAGATCTACAAGTCAATATCTGCTGATATTTGATATACTGCATCTTTGGGGTGAGGGGAGCTTGAAGTTGGTTCAAATCAAGTCCCTGGAGTTACATTTGAGCTCCCTGTGGGAGCCTGAATTTCAGCTTTGTGTGATATGAGGAATATTCTTTACAAATCTTCTTCAGATTCATCAGTCAGAATCTTTTTCAGATCTGCAGGTCAGAATCTTTAAATATTTGATATGCTGTATCCTTAGGTGGTTCAGATTAAATTTTAATCAAATCAAGTCCCTGGGGCATATTTGAGCTCCCTGTGGGAGCAGAATTTTTAACTTAGTGCAATATGAGGAATGTTCTTTAAAAGCCTTCTTCTTCAGATGTACCAGTTAGACTCTTTTGATAATCAGTCCTTAGTGGAGGCAGATTCCACTTTTGTTCAATTCAGGTCCATGGGTTTATATTTGGGTTCCCAATGGCAACCTAAATTTTAACTTCTGAAGTGCAGTATCGAGAAATTCTTTTAAAAACCTGCTTCTTCAGCAGGCCTGAAAATAAGCAGTCTGACATTTGCAGAATGAGGTCCCCAGAGGGTGAATTTTCTTTATATTTGATATGCAGCAACCTTAGGAGGTGCAGATTTCAGTTTATTCAAATCAAGTCCCTTGGATCATATATAAGGACTATTCTTTAAAAACTCTTTTTGACATTCACAAGTCAGATTCTTTTGTTACATAGTATTAATATCCTTAGTGTGGGGAAATTCAAGTTTGTTCAAATTAGATCTCTGGGCTCATCTTTGGCCTCCCTATCGGGGCCCAAATGTTAACTTAGTACAGCATGAGGAATATTCTTGAAAGATCATCAGATCCACCTGGAAGAATCTTTTGATATGGCCTAAAAATTCTGTTTCTCAGGCCCTCCTGCATGGTCCTTTTGGCTGCCGCATGCTCTCTTTTTTATAACCAATTTAAACTTTAAAAAAATATAAATTAAATGGGTTATGTCTGATATTTTACCCAAGTTAAAAAGATTAATGAAGTTGTCCCTTGAGTGCAAGAAGGCTTTGCAATGCTTTAGCATTGGAAAGCCTTCTTTCACTCAAGGGATGAAATACACCACCACCCATCCTATTCTGTAGATTATGAGGCCTAAAACTTGAACCAAGAACACAAACTTTTGATGGCAAAGAAGTAATTACTGAAATAAAAAATAAAATAAAAAAACGCTCGCCCGCATGTAATTTTACAAATAATGGCCTCAGAAACAGAAGGTCTACTTTATGTGGCCTATTTGGTATTTTACTATATTACTATAACACCTACATTAATGTTTGTTCAAAGTATTATGCTTGACTGATTTTGATGGGCACCAGAGGAGTTTGAAATTTAATACAGAACCCAATGTAGAATTTACTATTTGTTTAAATGAACTGTACCAACACATAACAGAGCTCATAAACTTTAGTTAGATGTAAATGTGAGTACATAAGATTAATATTTGTTCAAATGGCGTCCCATGAGTCCTCTTGAGGTCTGCTGGGATGGGAGGGGAGGGTGTGTTGATTAAAATGTTTATCTTTTTTTGCATGAGAACAAGATTTGAAGGATTTTTGAGTGATTGTATGCAAACAAAACCCCAAAATTTTCACCCTGTTGTGGGGGAGTGGATGGGATCAACTGGGTGATTTTTTGTTTTTGCTTTAAAATGAATTGTGAAGGGTTTGAGTGATTTTATGCCAAAAAATAATTTCCCCCAATAGACCCTTCCCTCTACCCCAACCAGGGGTCAGCCTAGCAGCTGATTTTAGGGAGAAGTGACTTCTCCCTCCAGAGACTTTAGGGAGAAGTCAGGGGCCAGGAGGGAGAAGTCAGTGGACATGATGGAGAAATCAGAAAAAAACATAAAACGTATTTGACATCGTCACAAAATAAATGAACATAGAGGACACAATTGTGGAGAAAAAAATAAATAAAAGTTATACAAACATACATACACACACAAAACTAAGTCAGATGGTATATAACAAGAATGTAGGTTAACACCCCCCCCCCCCCCCTCCACCCCACAAAAAACTGTGTCATTCATGTTTTTTTCTGAATACCCCCTAACCCGTTCCCTAACAGTGATGACTGAGGTTACCATGCAGTTGATTTCGTATTTGCCTCAATGCAGTGGATTTGAAATTTAGCATTACCCATGGTGAGAGTGTTCTTTTCTGTAATAGAAGGTATATTCTTTTTAAAAAAATATTTAAAGTGTTTAAAATAAATTTCAAGTTCATATAAGAAGCTGGGTCATTCATGGTTTCTGATTGCCTTAATTGAATTGAAAAGTGTAGTTAAAAAAGTTTTCGATATCCTTCATTAATTAACTGGTAGAGTGCTGGAAGCCCATATTTGGGCTTTGTTCAGAAGTGCAGGTACCAAGACTTAAAGGCTTCATATTCTGTGGACATGCATTATTTTGTCTTTTAAGCAAAATTATTTAGTGTGTAAGGCTTTGCCTTGTTATAATTTAGAGGAGCGTGCCCATAGGCACTCTCCCCTAAATTATAACAAGGCAAAGACATGTGAACAAAGTTTGATGACCAAAAATAATTTAGCACTCTACCAGTTAAGCATTATTAGTCCCCTACGGGAACCGTAAGGGGACTATAGGTTTGCACTCCGTCCGTCCGTCTGTCTGTCTGTCCGTCTGTCTGTCTGTCCATCTGTCCGTCTGTCTGTCTGTTTTTAGCTCACCTGACTGAAAGTCAGGGTGAGCTTTTCTTATCACTCTTCGTCCGTCGTCCGTCGTCCTGCGTGAAGGTGGTGTTTGAGTCTCTTTCTCCTAAACCACTGGCCACATTTTAATTAAATTTCATGTAAGTAGTGGTTATATAGGGGCATTTTGATTTTATCCAAAATAGGTTTCGGCTCATATTGAGCAGAGGTGTGGGGAAAAAATGGCCAAAATTTTTGAAAATCTTCTTCTAATGAACCACCAGTAGAAGATATGTGGTATAGAGAGTCCTTTTGATGTTTAGAATGAAGTTTGTTCAAGAGAAGTTTGTCAGGCATTATTTGCCTTCGTTATGGGAGGGGCAAAAAGTTTGGCCACGCCAAAAATTTCTATTTTCTGAACCGTGAGGTCGATTTGAACCAAATTTGATATGAGATGATAATGGGTCATAAGTAGTTGATTGATGCAAAAATTTTTTTTCGCATTGCCCCGTGGGAACCTCGGGAGCTAAAAATAGGAAAAACGTGAAAACTGCCATATCTCCAAAACCACACGACACAGAGAATTCTTATTTTGTATAAAGCTTACTTTTATCCAGTAGAATAGAATGGTTAAAAAAAATCCCTGTCGGTTTGATCACAAGGAACTTTTTTCACGACTTTGAAAAAGTGCTGAGTCAGCACTTTTTAACATTGTAGGCAATGGGAAAAACATTAAAAAATCTTCTTCTCCAGATCCAGCAGGCAGAATCTTTTGATATTTGGTATGCAACATTGTAGGATGGATCTGATTCAAGTTTGTTCAAATCGGCCCCCTGGGTTCATATTTGGGCTCAGTATAGGAGCCCGATTTCGAACTTAGTGCATTTCAGGCAAATTTCTTAAAAAATCTTCTTCTCCAGATTGAACAGGCAGAATCTTTTGATATTTGGTATGCAACATTGTAGGGTGGATCTGATTCAAGTTTGTTCAAATCGGCTCCCTGGATTCATATTTGGGCTCACTATAGAAGCCCGAATTCGAACTTGGTGCATTTCAGGCAAATTTCTTAAAAAATCTTCTTCTCCAGATCGAGCAGGCAGAATCTTTTGATATTTGGCATGCAACATTGTGGGGTGGATCTGATTCAAGTTTGTTCAAATCGGCCCCCTGGGTGTATATTTGGGCTCAGTATAGAAGCTTGAATTCGAACTTAGTGCATTTCAGGCAAATTTCTTCAAAAATCTTCTTCTCTAGATCTAGCAGGCAGAATATTTTGATATTTGGTATGCAACATTGTGGGGTGGATCTGATTCAAGTTTGTTCAAATCGGCCCCCTGGATTCATATTTGGGCTCACTATAGAAGCCTGAATTCGAACTTAATGCATTTCAGGCAAATGTCTTCAAAAATCTTCTTCTCCAGATCCAGCAGGCAGAATCTTTTGATATTTGGTATGCAACATTGTGGAGTAGATCTGATTCAAGTTTGTTCAAATCGGCCCCCTGGGTTTATATTTGGGCTCAGTATAGAAGCTCGAATTCGAATTTAGTTCATTTCAGGCAAATTTCTTAAAAAATCTTCTTCTCCAGATCCAGCAGGCAGAATCTTTTGATATTTGGTATGCAACATTGTGGGGTGGATCTGATTCAAGTTTGTTCAAATCGGCCCTGCTGGATTCATATTTGGGCTCACTATAGAAGCCCAAATTCGAACTTAGTGCATTTCAGGCACATTTCTTAAAAAATCTTCTTCTCCAGATTCAGCAGGCAGAATCTTTTGATATTTGGTATGCAACATTGTGGGGTGGTACTGATTCAAGTTTCTTTAAATTGGCTCCCTAGATTCATATTTGGGCTCACTATAGAAGCTCGAATTCAAACTTAGTGCATTTCAGGCAAATTTCTTCGAAAATCTTCTCAAGATCCAGCAGGCAGAATCTTTTGATATTGGGTATGCACCATGTTTAGAGTGGGAGGGGGGATTCAAGTTTGTTCAAGCCAAGTCCCTGGGTTCATATTTGGGCTCACTGTGGTAGCCCGAATTATGACTTAGTTCAAAATGAGGAATTTTCTTTAAAAATCTTCTTCAGATCCAGCAGTTGGAATGTTTTGATATTTGATATGCAGCATCCTTAGGGGGGTGAGATTCAAGTTTGTTCAAGCCATGTCCCTAGGTCCATATTTGGACTCACTGTGGGAGCTTGAATTGTAACTTAGTTCAAAATGAGGAATTTTCTTTAAAAATCTTCTTCTTCAGATCCAGCAGTCGGAATGTTTTGATATTTGGTGCGCAGCATCCTTAGGGGGGTGAGATTCAAGTTTGTTAAAGCCAAGTCCCTGGGTTCATATATGGGCTCCTTAGTTCAATATGAGGAACAGTCTTTAAAAATCTTCTTTTTTTTTACATCCACTGGTCAGAATCTTTGGATATTTGGTATAAGCTTTTCTTAGGAGGAGCAGATGCAACTTGTTGAAATCAATTCTCTGGGTTGATATTTTGGCTACCATGTCAGGTGAGCGCCCTCAGGCCCCTTGGGGCCTCTTGTTTATGTTACCACCTCTCCCTCCAACATGCTTTAAGCTACACCTTTCATATTTGGTACATGGATAAATGGTTCTGAGGGGATGATGCACGCTCAAAATTTTTTTTTCAAAATCCAAGATGAAATGGCGGCCATTTTTATTGTGTTTTTTGAGCTTTTTTTTCTCTATTTTTATGTTACCACCCCTCCCACCAACATGGTTCAAGCTACACTTTGCATATTTGGCACATGGATAGAGGGTTGGAAGGGGATGATGCACGTTCAATATTTTTTTTTCAAAATCCAAGATGGTGGCATGGCGGCCATTTTTGTTGTGTTTTTTAAGATTTTTTCTCTATTTTATGTTACCACCCCTCACTCCAACATGGTTCAAGCTACACTTTTTATATCTGGCACATGGATAGAGGGTTGTAATGGGATGTTGCACGTTCAATATTTTTTTTTAAAAATTTGTCCGTCCGTCTGTCCGTTCATCCGTCTGTTTGTCTGTCTGTTTTTTATGTTACCACCTCTCCCTCCAAAATGCTTTAAGCTACACCTTTCATAATTGGTACATGGATAAATGGTTCTGAGGGGATGATGCACCCTCAAAATTTTTTTTTCAAAATCTAAGATGGCGGAATGGCGGCCATTTTTGTTGTGTTTTTTAAGCTTTTTTTCTCTATTTTCGTGTTACCACCCCTCCCACCAACATAGTTCAAGCTACACTTTGCATATTTGGCACATGGATAGAGGGTTGGGAGGGGATGATGCACGTTCAATATTTTTTTTCAAAATCCAAGATGGCAGCATGGCGGCCATTTTTGTTGTGTTTTTTAAGCTTTTTTCTCTATTTTATGTTACCACCCCTCACTCCAACATGGTTCAAGCTACACTTTTTATATCGGGCACATGGATAGAGGGTTGTAATGGGATGTTGCACGTTCAATATTTTTTTTCAAAAAATCAAGATGGCCCCATGGCAACCATTTCTGTTGTGTTTTTTAAGCCTTTTTCTCTATTTTATGTTACCACTGCCCCCTCCAACATGGTTCAAGCTGCACTTTTCATATATGGTACATGGATAAAGGGGTTGTGAGGGGATTATGCACGCTCAATATTTTTTTTTAAAATCTAACATCTGTCTGTCTGTCCGTCTGTCTGTCTATCTGTCTGTTTTTATGTTACCACCTCTCCCTCTAATATGCTTCAAGCTACACCTTTCATATTTGGTACATGGATAAATGGTTCTGAGGGGATGATGCACAGTCAATATTTATTTTTCAAAATCCAAGATGGCAGAATGGCGGCCATTTTTGTTGTGTTTTTTAAGCTTTTGCTCTATTTTATGTTACCACCACTCCCTCCAACATGGTTCAAGCTACGCCTTTCATATATGGTACATGGATAAAGGGTTGTGAGGGGATTATCCACGCTCAATATTTTTTTTCAAAATCCAAGATGCTTATGTACTCTAGTGTCTTCTGTGACAAAAACACCTTATGTCACAAAAGCGCTGTAGGGGCTAATACCACCTCGGTGGTCAAACACTTGTTAACAATTTGAGTTAATTTATTTCTTAGGTAAATGACAAAATATTTCAGTTGTCTCCCTTCCCGGCTGCGCTGGGTAATAATACACTGTTCAGAAAACTGACAATTTCTGCCAACCATCTTACATTGACACGTGCGATTGGTGCTATGAAGGTTTGCCATTCTTATCCATCCTAATATCTGTGATTTCTATCCTAGCCTTATTACATTTAACCCCCTTAAAAAACAACTTCACAATTTTTCAAAGAAAAACATTCAATGCAAATTGAGGGGCGAATTTCAATGCAACCAATTTTTCAGTGGAACAGAACGTAACCGCAAGCAATTTCGATATGGATGAACTGCATCCAATACATTTTTTTTTTGTTTTGAAACGGTGGTTAACTTTAATAAATTCTAATTAACTCGATGCGTGTCTTGTGTGATTCGTTGTTTTTGCTGGCACTTTGTTTTTAGCTTAACTTGACATAGTCAAGATAAGCTATTGCCATCACGCGTGTGGAAGTCTGTTAGTCTGTTAGTCTGTGAGTCTGTGAGTCTGTGACGTCTGTTCACATTTTCCTTTAGCACGGGCTACACCCTGCAGTTCTTGTCTGATCATCACGAAATTTCATATGCAGGTTTGGGGTCATGTCTAGATGAGAACGTCCCCTTTTGGTCGCGATCGGGCAACTGGTATGGCTGCCTGAGCCCAAAACCAGAAAACCATTAGCACAGTCTACAGGTCGTATTTATGAAGGGATTTCATTGTAACTTGGTAGGATGCCTCTGTATAATGCCTAGATGAGAACGTCCCCTTTTGGGCATGATTTATCAACCGTGATGGCTGCCCAAGCCCGAAACTCAAAAACTTTTAACACAGTCTGCAGGACATGTTTAATGTGGAGGGATTTCATTGTAACTTGGTAGGATGACTCCTTATGATGTCTAGATGAGAATGGCCCCATTTGGGCATGATCTGCCAACTGTGACGACTGCCCGAGCCCAAAACCCGAAAACCTTTAGCACAGTCTTCAGGTCATATTTATTGAGGAATTTCATTGTAACTTGGTGGGTTGACTTCATACAATGTCTAGATGAGAAAGTCCCCTTTTGGACGTGATTGGGCAACTGTGACGGCTGCAGGGGCCCGAAGCCCGAAAACCTTTAGCACAGTCTAGAGGTCATATTTATGAAGGGATTTCATTGTAACTTGGTAGGATGACTCCAAATAATGTCTAGATGAGAACGTCCCATTTTGATCACGATCATGCAGCCTTGATGGGTGCCCGAGCCCAAAAACCTTTAGCATAGGCAAAAGGTCATATTTATGGAAGGATTTCATTGTAACCTGTTAGGTTGACTCCATATAATTCCTAGATGATGACATCCCCTTTTGGTCGTGATTGGTCAGTTGTGATGGCTACAAGTGTCCGAAGCCCGAAAACCTTGAGCACAGTCTACACATCATATTTATGAAGGGATTTCATTGTAACTTCTTAGGATCACTCCAGATGATGCCCAGGTGAGATTGTCCCCTATGGTTGCGATCATTCAGCCATGATGGCTGCCCGAGCCCGAAGCCCGAAAAACCTTTAGCCCAGTCTACAGGTCATATTTATGAAGGGATTTCATTGTAACTTGGAAGGTTAACTTCATATAATGTCTAGATGAGAACGTCCCCTTGTGGACGTGATTGGGCAACTGTGACGGCTAAAGGTGCCCAAAGCCCGAAAACCTTTAGCACAGTCTACAGGTCATATTTATGAGGGGATTTCATTGTAACTTGGTAGGATGACTCCAAATAATGTCTAGATGAGAACGTCCCATTTTGATCGCGATCATTCAGCCTTGATGGGTGCCCGAGCCCAAAAACCTTTAGCATAGGTAAAAGGTCATATTTATGGAAGGATTTCATTGTAACCTATTAGGTTGACTCCATATAATGCCTAGATGATGACATCCCCTTTTGGTCGTGATTGGTCAGCTGTGATGGCTACAAGTGCCCGAAGCCC
Organism: Pictodentalium vernedei; assembly: GCA_031216915.1. Classification (NCBI taxonomy): domain Eukaryota; kingdom Metazoa; phylum Mollusca; class Scaphopoda; order Dentaliida; family Dentaliidae; genus Pictodentalium; species Pictodentalium vernedei. Next base: position 804,344,113 of record CM062296.1, read on the forward strand.
GAAAACCGTGAACACAGTCTACAGGTCATATTTATGAAGGGATTTCATTGTAACTTTGTAGGATCACTCCAAATGATGCCCAGATGAGATTGTCCCCTTTGGTTGTGATCATTCAACCATGATGGCTGCCCGAGCCCGAAGCCCGAAAACCTTAAGCACAGTCTACAGGTCATATTTATGAAGGGATTTCATTGTAACTTGATAGGTTGACTTCATATAATGTCTAGATGAGAACGTCCCCTTTTGGACATGATTGGGCAACTTTGAGGGCTAAAGGTGCCGGAAGCCCGAAAACCTTTAGCACAGTCTACAGGTCATATTTATGAAGGGATTTCATTGTATCTTGGTAGGATGACTCCAAGTAATGTCTAGATGAGAACGTTCCATTTTGGTCGTGATCATTCAGCCTTGATGGGTGCCCGAGCTCAAAAACCTTTAGCATAGGCAAAAGGTTATATTTATAGAAGGATTTCATTGTAACCTGTTAGGTTGATTCCATATAATGCCTAGATGATGACATCCCCTTTTGGTCGTGATTGGTCAACTGTGATGGCTACTGGTGCCCAAAGCCCAAAAACCTTGAGCACAGTCTGCAGGTCATATTTATCAAGGGATTTCATTGTAACTTTGCAGGATCACGCCAGATGATGCCCAGATGAGATTGTCCCCTTTGGTTGCGATCATTCAACCATGTTGGCTGCCCGAGCCCGAAGCCCGAAAACCTTTAGCACAGTCTACAGGTCATATTTATGAAGGGATTTCATTGTAACTTGGTAGGTTGACTTCATATAATGTCTAGATGAGAATGTCCCCTTTTGGACACGATTGAGCAACTGTGACGGCTTCAGGGGCCCAAAGCCCGAAAACCTTTAGAACAGTCTACAGGTCATAATTATAGAGGGATTTCATTGTAGCATGGTAGGATGACTCCAAATAGTGTCCAGATGAGAACGTCCCCTTTTGGTCACGATCATTCAGCCTTGATGGGTGCCCGAGCTCAAAAACCTTTAGCATGTCTGTAAGTCGTATTTATGGAAGGATTTCATTGTAACTTGTTAGGTTGACTCCATATAATGCCTAGATGATGACATCCCCTTTTGGCCGTGGTTGGTCAACTGTGATGGCTACAGGTGCCTGAAGCGCGAAAACCTTGAGCACAGTCTACACGTCATATTTATGAAGGGATTTCATTGTAACTTCTTAGGATCACTCCAGATGATGCCCAGGTGAGATTGTCCCCTATGGTTGCGATCATTCAGCCATGATGGCTGCCCGAGCCCGAAGCCCGAAAAACCTTTAGCCCAGTCTACAGGTCATATTTATGAAGGGATTTCATTGTAACTTGGAAGGTTAACTTCATATAATGTCTAGATGAGAACGTCCCCTTGTGGACGTGATTGGGCAACTGTGACAGCTAAAGGTGCCCGAAGCCCGAAAACCTTTAGCATAGTCTACAGGTCATATTTATGAGGGGATTTCATTGTAACTTGGTAGGATGACTCCAAATAATGTCTAGATGAGAACGTCCCATTTTGATTGCGATCATTCAGCCTTGATGGGTGCCCGAGCCCAAAAACCGTTAGCATAGGTAAAAGGTCATATTTATGGAAGGATTTCATTGTAACCTATTAGGTTGACTCCATATAATGCCTGGATGATGACATCCCCTTTTGGTCGTGATTGGTCAGCTGTGATGGCTACAAGTGCCCGAAGCCCGAAAACCGTGAACACAGTCTACAGGTCATATTTATGAAGGGATTTCATTGTAACTTCGTAGGATCACTCCAGATGATGCCCAGATGAGATTGTCCCCTTTGGTTGTGATCATTCAACCATGATGGCTGCCCGAGCCCGAAGCCCGAAAACCTTAAGCACAGTCTACAGGTCATATTTATGAAGGGATTTCATTGTAACTTGATAGGTTGACTTCATATAATGTCTAGATGAGAACGTCCCCTTTTGGACATGATTGGGCAACTTTGACAGCTAAAGGTGCCGGAAGCCCGAAAACCTTTAGCACAGTCTACAAGTCATATTTATGAAGGGATTTCATTGTAACTTGGTAGGATGACTCCAAGTAATGTCTAGATGAGAACGTTCCATTTTGGTTGTGATCATTCAGCCTTGATGGGTGCCCGAGCTCAAAAACCTTTAGCATAGGCAAAAGGTTATATTTATAGAAGGATTTCATTGTAACCTGTTAGGTTGATTCCATATAATGCCTAGATGATGACATCCCCTTTTGGTCGTGATTGGTCAACTGTGATGGCTACTGGTGCCCAAAGCCCAAAAACCTTGAGCACAGTCGGCAGGTCATATTTATCAAGGGATTTCATTGTAACTTCGCAGGATCACGCCAGATGATGCCCAGATGAGATTGTCCCCTTTGGTTGCGATCATTCAACCATGTTGGTTGCCCGAGCCCGAAGCCCGAAAACCTTTAGCACAGTCTACAGGTCATATTTATGAAGGGATTTCATTGTAACTTGGTAGGTTGACTTCATATAATGTCTAGATGAGAACGTCCCCTTTTGGACACGATTGGGCAACTGTGACGGCTTCAGGGGCCCAAAGCCCGAAAACCTTTAGAACAGTCTACAGGTCATAATTATGAAGGGATTTCATTGTAGCTTGGTAGGATGACTCCAAATAGTGTCCAGATGAGAACGTCCCTTTTTGGTCACGATCATTCAGCCTTGATGGGTGCCCGAGCCCAAAAACCTTTAGCATGTCGTATTTATGGAAGGATTTCATTGTAACTTGTTAGGTTGACTCCATATAATGCCTAGATGATGACATCCCCTTTTGGCCGTGGTTGGTCAACTGGGATAGCTACAGGTGCCTGAAGCGCGAAAACCTTGAGCACAGTCTACACGTCATATTTATGAAGGGATTTCATTGTAACTTCTTAGGATCACTCCAGATGATGCCCAGGTGAGATTGTCCCCTATGGTTGCGATCATTCAGCCATGATGGCTGCCCGAGCCCGAAGCCCAAAAAACCTTTAGCCCAGTCTACAGGTCATATTTATGAAGGGATTTCATTGTAACTTGGAAGGTTAACTTCATATAATGTCTAGATGAGAACGTCCCCTTGTGGACGTGATTGGGCAACTGTGACGGCTAAAGGTGCCCGAAGCCCGAAAACCTTTAGCACAGTCTACAGGTCATATTTATGAGGGGATTTCATTGTAACTTCGCAGGATCACGCCAGATGATGCCCAGATGAGATTGTCCCCTTTGGTTGCGATCATTCAACCATGTTGGTTGCCCGAGCCCGAAGCCTGAAAACCTTTAGCACAGTCTACAGGTCATATTTATGAAGGGATTTCATTGTAACTTGGTAGGTTGACTTCATATAATGTCTAGATGAGAACGTCCCCTTTTGGACACGATTGGGCAACTGTGACGGCTTCAGGGGCCCAAAGCCCGAAAACCTTTAGAACAGTCTACAGGTCATAATTATGAAGGGATTTCATTGTAGCTTGGTAGGATGACTCCAAATAGTGTCCAGATGAGAACGTCCCCTTTTGGTCACGATCATTCAGCCTTGATGGGTGCCCGAGCCCAAAAACCTTTAGCATGTCGTATTTATGGAAGGATTTCATTGTAACTTGTTAGGTTGACTCCATATAATGCCTAGATGATGACATCCCCTTTTGGCCGTGGTTGGTCAACTGGGATAGCTACAGGTGCCTGAAGCGCGAAAACCTTGAGCACAGTCTACACGTCATATTTATGAAGGGATTTCATTGTAACTTCTTAGGATCACTCCAGATGATGCCCAGGTGAGATTGTCCCCTATGGTTGCGATCATTCAGCCATGATGGCTGCCCGAGCCCGAAGCCCAAAAAACCTTTAGCCCAGTCTACAGGTCATATTTATGAAGGGATTTCATTGTAACTTGGAAGGTTAACTTCATATAATGTCTAGATGAGAACGTCCCCTTGTGGACGTGATTGGGCAACTGTGACGGCTAAAGGTGCCCGAAGCCCGAAAACCTTTAGCACAGTCTACAGGTCATATTTATGAGGGGATTTCATTGTAACTTGGTAGGATGACTCCAAATAATGTCTAGATGAGAACGTCCCATTTTGATCGCGATCATTCAGCCTTGATGGGTGCCCGAGCCCAAAAACTGTTAGCATAGGATTTCATTGTAACCTATTAGGTTGACTCCATATAATGCCTAGATGATGACATCCCCTTTTGGTCGTGATTGGTCAGCTGTGATGGCTACAAGTGCCCGAAGCCTGAAAACCGTGAACACAGTCTACAGGTCATATTTATGAAGGGATTTCATTGTAACTTCGTAGGATCACTCCAGATGATGCCCAGATGAGATTGTCCCCTTTGGTTGTGATCATTCAACCATGATGGCTGCCCGAGCCCGAAGCCCGAAAACCTTAAGCACAGTCTACAGGTCATATTTATGAAGGGATTTCATTGTAACTTGATAGGTTGACTTCATATAATGTCTAGATGAGAACGTCCCCTTTTGGACATGATTGGGCAACTTTGACGGCTAAAGGTGCCCGAAGCCTGAAAACCTTTAGCACAGTCTGCAGGTCATATTTATGAAGGGATTTCATTGTAACTTGGTAGGATGACTCCAAATAATGTCTAGATGAGAATGTCCCATTTTGGTCGTGATCATTCAGCCTTGATGGGTGCCCGAGCTCAAAAACCTTTAGCATAGGCAAAAGGGTATATTTATAGAAGGATTTCATTGTAACCTGTTAGGTTGACTCCATATAATGCCTAGATGATGACATCCCCATTTGGTCGTGATTGGTCAACTGTGATGGCTACTGGTGCCCAAAGCCCGAAAACCTTTAGCACAGTCTACAGGTCATATTTATGAAGGGATTTCATTGTAACTTGGTAGGTTGACTTCATATAATGTCTAGATGAGAACGTCCCCTTTTGGACACGATTGGGCAACTGTGACGGCTTCAGGGGCCCAAAGCCCGAAAACCTTTAGAACAGTCTACAGGTCATAATTATGAAGGGATTTCATTGTAGCTTGGTAGGATGACTCCAAATAGTGTCCAGATGAGAACGTCCCCTTTTGGTCACGATCATTCAGCCTTGATGGGTGCCCGAGCCCAAAAACCTTTAGCATGTCTGTAAGTCGTATTTATGGAAGGATTTCATTGTAACTTGTTGGGTTGACTCCATATAATGCCTAGATGATGACATCCCCTTTTGGCCGTGGTTGGTCAACTGTGATGGCTACAGGTGCCTGAAGCGCGAAAATCTTGAGCACAGTCTACAGGTCATATTTATGAAGGGATTTCATTGTAACGTCATAGGATCACTCCAGATGATGTCCAGATGAGAATGTCCCCTTTTGGTTGTGATCATTCAACCATGATGGCTGCCCAAGCCTAAAGCCCAAAAACCTTTAGCACAGTCTTCAGATCATATTTATGAAGGGATTTCATTGTAACTTGGTAGGTTGACTTCATGTAATGTCTAGATGAGAACAGCCCCTTTTGGGCACCATTAGGCAACTGTGTTAGCTACAGCGGCCCAAAGCCCGAAAATCTTTAGCACAGTCGACTGGTGATATTTATGAAGGGATTTCATTGTACCTTGGTATGATGAATCTAAATAATGTCTAGATGAGAACGTCCCCTTTTGGTCGCAATCAATCAGCCTTGATGGCTGTCCGAACCAAAACTCCAAAACCTTTAGCATAGTCTTTTGGTCATATTTATGGAAGGACTTCATTGTAACCTGTAAGTTTGACTCCATATAATGCCTAGATGATGACATCCCCTTTTGGTCGTGATTGGTCAACTGTGACGGCTTCAGGGGCCCGAAGCCCAAAAACCTTGAGCGCAGTCTACAGGTCATATTTATGAAGGGATTTCATTGTAACTTTGTAGGATCACTCCAGATGATGCCCAGATGAGAATGTCCCCTTTTGGTTGCGATCATTCAACCATGATGGCTGCCAGAGCCCAAAGCCCAAAAACCTTTAGCACAGTCTACAGGTCATATTTATTAAGGGATTTCATTGTAACTTGGTAGGTTGACTTCATATAATGTCTAGATGAGAACGTTCCCTTTGGACGCAATTGGGAAACTGATGGCTACAGGGGCTCGAAGCCTGAAAACCTTTAGCACAGTCTACAGGCTATATTTATGAAGGGATTTTAATGTAACTCGATAGGATGACTCGTTTTGGAATAATTTCACTGTAACTTGATAACTTTTGTTGATATACGTTAACTGTGAGGGCCACATACATTAACTGTGAGGTCATATTAACCCACCCCTCAGATCTTTAGTACAGTGTACACCTCATATTATTTTTATCATAAACATAGCATACAGGGAACCGAAATGAACATATTCCCAATTATCACAATTCTTGTCTTATTTCATAATCCTTTCATAAACATTGAACATTATCCTCTTCATCAAACACAACACACAAGTTAAGCTACAGTGTCATTGACACTTTCATTAAATAGCCATTTTGTGCTGGTTGCTATCAGTTGGGGCGTATTGTTCGAACGACTACGCCATTACAATTCTTTTCAGAAATATAAAATTGGGCTAGTTTAGGCTATTTTCATAGCCGTGTGACGGACTTTAACAGCAGCCGTGTTTACTTTTTTGCGAATGCGGAAGCAGGTTTTTTAAAAAAAATAAAACATAAGAAAATACAGTAAACTGCCATGTCTCCCAAGGAAGTTTTGGAGCGCGACTTGAATTTCGCCCACAATGTAAGCCAAGGCGACTTGAGGAATGACAAGGCGACTTCTTCGCCCTAGTCGCCCACTCGGCTGACCCCACCCCACCCCACCCCACTCCCCTAGCTAAAGTAGATTAACTAGATTAACATGTAGATGCTGAATGTGACCTTAATCCTTTTTTAACCCTTTACCCAATGCAGACGATTTCAAAGAGGGAGTCACATGATATGGTTTTGTTGAAATTTTTCAAAAAATATTTTTTCAGCTGCTGAATTTGCATATTACACGGGTGGATGCTGGCGATTCGTTGGGTAAAGGGTTCAACAATTTTATCAGGTGAACGATTAAGGCCCTTTGAGGCCTCATGTTTGTTAACTGTTCTGTAATCTTTTTTTTTTTTTGATAATGTTTATATTCAAATATAATATGTTTTTGTACAATAAGGAGATATAATATAGTATTTTGTACAGTAAGTAGATATTACACTCCGACGTATTTAACTATAAGCTTTCACTTATAAATGTATAAATGGCTACAAAAATCCAGAAGTGATGTCGGCAGACTTTATGAAAATAATATAAGTGTACACTGAGGCATAAGATGAAATTACTTACTCCTCATTTGGGATCACTTTAGGGACAAGATGCTTTGGAGCAAAATTGTTTTAGTTTTTTTGGTTTGTATGATGTGGGTGTTATGAGAAAACGAAAAACCAAATGATACATGTAAGACTATTCACTGCTGATCTGTTTAAAACATGTTTTCTAAGCGAATTTTATTCAGGGAGGGGTAAAATTCTAAGCGAATTTTATTCAGGGAGGGGGAGGGGGGGCGCAGTGGCTGAGTTGGTAGAGGTGCAGGATGCAAGCCGAGAGGTCCTCGGTTCAAATCCCACCTGCGGCAACTGCGTTGTGTCCTTGGGCAAGACACTTCACCCCCTTTGCCCACATGGGGGCACGATGACGCTGTGTACTAAGGCGTACTGCACCTCGATGGTGCGCCTGTCTTCAACCAATGCTAACCCTGCTTGTGTGGAGTTAGTATGTTGGGGAGCTGACAGTTGCTCGCCGTTGCTCGGTGGTTCTCTCCGGGTACTCCGGCTTCCTCCACCCATAAAACTGTCACGGTCATGATTAGCCATTGTGCATGTGACCTTAAACACCAATAAATAATAAATAATTCAGGGAGGGGAAATAATAAAATATACATTAAACTACATCAAACAATGAATTCCACCACTGTTGAATTGCCAATGCTTTTGCAGAATATATGTGTAAAGATATTAATTCGAGGCATTTGTAAATGTTTAGCTATTCAACAAAGCAAGAATAGGTGGGGGAGCACCCTTTTGTTCTACAAGACCTGATAAAATGTTTGAAAAGAAGAATGCAACCGTCAATAAAGGGGGAAGTATTTTGGCTATTTGAGTGTAGAATGATGTACTCGGGGGTTAAAGGAAAAGTTAGGCTACATTTCTGTTCTAACTCATCCCAACAATTTATTGAGACTGTTTTTTTTAAAAAAAGCATTAAAAAAATAGGTGTTTGTTTCTTTTGTTCTACAAAGTTCTGTATCTGACAATCCTATCATAAAAAGTTTTGAATTAGGCCTCATAAAGTAGATTTTCTGTTTCTCAGGTCATTTTTGTGCATGCGGGCAGGCATTTTTTTTATTTTATTTTTTATTTTTATACCCCCCGCAAACAAAGTTTGGGGGGGTATATAGGAATCACCCTGTCCGTCCGTCTGTCCATCCATCCGTCCATCCATCTGTCAGACCGTTGTCCGTCTGTCCATCCTTATAAACGCTACTCCTCCTAAACCGTTTGAAGAATTTTCATGAAACTTTACACAATGGAAGAATTCCATATGAAGATGTGCATGAAGCAATATAATTCCGTTCTGACATTTCCAAGGGGAGATAATGTAACTTATACGTCTGTCCATCCTTATAAGCGCAACTCCTCCTAAACTGTGTGAAGAATTTTCATGAAACTTTACGCAATGGAAGAACTCCATATGATGATGTGCATGAAGCAATATAATTCCGTTCTGACATTTCCAAGGGGAGATAATGTAACTTATACGTCTGTCCATCCTTATAAGCGCAACTCCTCCTAAACTGTGTGAAGAATTTTCATGAAACTTTACGCAATGGAAGAACTCCATATGATGATGTGCATGAAGCAATATAATTCCGTTCTGACATTTCCAAGGGGAGATAATCTAACTTATACATTTCAGGCACGGGGGGTATCACTTTGTGAGCTTGCTCACAGTACCTCTAGTTTTTAATTAGTTCTTCGCCATAAGGAGTTCCTGTTCTTGGTTGTTTTATGTCTTAGACCTCATAATCTAAAGTCCAGAACAGCATGGGTGGTGGTGTATTTCGTCCCTTGAGTGCAAGAAGGCTTTGCAATGCTAAAGCATTGCAAAGCCTTCTTGCACTCAAGGAACAAATTTATCAATTTTATAATATCAGACATAAACCATTTAACTTTTATTTTTTGAAGTTTTCATTGGTTAGAAAAAGAGAGTATACGGTAGCCAAAAGGACCATGTGGGAAGGCCTGAGAAACAGATTTTCAACTTTTTTAGGCCTTAGTATAAAAATTCTATGTAGAATTTTAAACCGCAAGGACTGCAAATTTGAATTGTCAGTGAAAGTGAATGGCATTTTGTATATCAATTCTCAGTCTGAGGTCTGGAAACTGATATCTACATAGCCATTCCACCTTTTTGGGGTCTGTGAAGGACATTCTGAGAATAATTTGAGAAAGAGGGGATAAAAAATTGAATAACTTTCTGTGTAAGTTTCAACTTTTTGACACATGAATTTGTAACATCCGCACATTTTTGGTATTTCCCCACTACTTTTTCCCAACATTTTGGAATTACATTTATCATCCCTTAGTAGACATAGAAAGGCGTCTTTATGTGGTATTTTGTGGAGAAATCATTGTACGATAGAAAGGCTTTATCTTCTGTTAAAAGGTTTTTCAGAAAGAAAACCCTGTTATTGCACCACCATTGATTATAAAAGAGTTTATCGCCAACTCTTATATTTTTTAATAGAAGAGTGGTTCTGAGAATATTTTTCTAGGGCTTGTAAGATCATCTATATCTTTATCCAGAAAAGACTACGCTTCAAAAATATTTTTCCGAAAGGGGTGTCTGTCTGTCTGTCTGTCTGTCCTCCGTCCGTCCGTCCATCCGTCCGTCCATCCATCCATCCATCCATTCATCCGTCCGTCCATCCTGTTACTACCTGTATCTCCGATATGGTTGAATATTAGTGTTGCAAATTCTTATCATTAATCAGACATAACATTCCAACCCATCATACCAAAACAACCTGCTGAATAAAATGTGTCACTTAAACCACAAATCTTCAAGTTAAGAAAAAACCCTCATCTTCAAGGCTGGATAAATCTACCATGACAATTTGTCTTTATTAACTACCTCAGCAGCTCTTGAAATTAAAAACATTTTGCGTCATCAAGCAAATGCATCACCCAGTCTTTCCGCCGAGGCATTTTCTGCTATAGTGCAAAAGGCTCACATTCGTGTTTAGGGGATAATCTGGATCGTAAATAGCCAGAGGGCTAAGTAGATTAGGGAGAGGGGATAGAGAGCTGATATCCAAATGGTTCAGATTGGACCAGCGAGAAGTAATTTTTAAGAAGCATGCAGTAGACAGAACTTGGTTGTCTTATGAGAGAAAATCCCAGAAATAAATTATTTTATCTTTCAGTAAGAACATATATCCTCCTATACAAGTAAACATGTGTAGACAAAATACAAATCTGTATTGAAGGTAGCAGCCTCATGTTCAATCATTGAACTCAGAGAGAGAATGCTTTTACCTGTACTCAGTTGGCATCGAGTTATTACACATATCGAGGTCAACATTTTTATAATACTAATTAAATAAATAAAGTACCTGCAGAGCGAAATAAATTGGACTATATCATTTTTTGCCATGTTCAGATTTTTATATAGGCCTGAACATGAAAAATAAAACAAAGAAACACACAGCTTAAACACAACTACAAACAGAAGTGGTTATAGTACAAATAGAACAATGAATGGGGATTATGTCATGTACACTGCAATGATGCAATATCATAATGCCATGCTCTTCATTCAATTCGTAGACAATGAATGATTGGCAAAACAAACGCCATTAAAAACTGTACCCAATCCCTTCATTATGTGAACAAGTCAAGAAAGGGAGGAATATTGTATGATAAATTGTTATTACAACCATGTGGGTTTCCAAGATGGTATATTGAAGACAAGACTTCATCTATGTCATATATCGACTAGGCCCAGAGGCGAGTTCGAGAAATCCACTCTCGGAAACCTATTTGGTGGTAATAACCTATATAGATAAAAATATATCTCATGATGGAACAATTCAGACACAGTCCTACTATGCATTAAACATGAAAAGAAAACAAAGAAACACACAGTTGAAACACTACTACAAATGAAAGCGGTTATAGTACAAGTAGAACAATGAATGGGGATTACGTCATGTACATTGCAAGAATGCAGTATCATGACGTCATGATCTTCATTCAATTCGTAGACACTGAATGATTGCCAAAACAAATGTCATTAAAAACTGGACCCTATCCCTTCATTATGCAAAGAAGTCAAGAATGGGAGGAATATTGTATGATAAATTGGTTATTACCACCATGTCAAAACACGGGTACTATCGGAACGTTCTTCCCTGGAGACAAGAGAACAAAGAAAATGTAAGCTCCACTTCCATTGATCAGCGTCGATTACGCATGCTCTAATTGAAATTTCTCAACACCAAACGCCGGCGCCGTGTCCGTTTAACTTTTTTCGTCACCGATAGACACAAACTTACCAACAAATTCGTCATCTTCAATGGGTGTGTTTTCAATTTTAACTGCAAACAATGATTCAAAAGAATCAGAAATATTAAAAACTCACGTCACGTGTTGTTCACCACTTCAGTGAATCCTGAATATAAGTTATGACTTCAATCAATTATGTTTCCACAAGTTTAGTACTCCTCGACCTCACTGAGCCTCCATCTCAAGTTCAAAATAAATTGTTTCACTCCGCTTAATTCTAACAACTGTTGTCGTCCAAGAAACATGAATTTATTTTCCATTAATTTATACCACTTATCACACAAGCATTAATATTGAATTATAACATGAACAGCATGATGCAGTTGTAAACACTGGCATTTGGATTTTGGTGGTATAGAAACTCCCAAAGCGACGGCACTTGTGACAAGTCATTTTCGAATTTGGTGATCTGGAAACACCTAAAGAGACGTCATTCGTTCGAAATGACGTCATGTTTTTGGATTCGACTACATTGTTATTACAAGATTGATGGCATGTTGCAGTTAACACATAACAATGAAAGCTATTTTTTGTTCGGCATAATAAAATAATTAGAACGTTTCTTTTCATGTTCTATCGGTCGATAGTACCTGAGTTAGTGTGATTTCTGAAATAAAACCTTCAGCAGCTTTGACGCTTCAGGTTTTATTTCAGAAATCACATAAACTCAGGTACTATCAACTAATAGAACATGAAAAGAAACCTTCTAATATTATAATATCAATGAGAAATCGCATCTCAGAACAACCCCCTGCCCCTATGGCTACACCACTGAAACAATCATGTTGAAACTTTCATTGAAGTCATAACTGGTTGAGTTCTAAATCTTTATTCAAAGGAGGTTTGTAATATGAGTATTTGTTCAGTTAAATTTTTGAAAAAGCTTGACGTAAGTGGGAGGGGATTGGGGGGGGGGGGGGGGGGGGTGTAGGCACATCTATGAATAGCTATAACTTGAACAGTTATGGATGGATTTGAAAAACATTATGGAATGCAGGTTGATATCAATGACTGTCAGCTGGAGACAGAAAATCGGGTCCACTCATATTTTCTGCCGAGAGTTAGGTCCTTGGTGAAAATTTTTCTATACTCATGGAACAATCATGTTGAAACTTCCATTGAACTCATAACTGGTGGTGTTCTAAAGCTTTATCCAAAGAAGCCTTGTAAAGCCTCAGAAAGTTAAAAATCTGTTTCTCAGGCCCTCCTGCATGGTCATATTGGCTGCCGCATGTTCTCTTTTTATAACCAATGCAAACTCAAAAAAAAAAAAAAAATTAAATGGTTTATGACTGATATTTTAGTTAATGAAATTGATAACTTTATCCCTTGATTAAATTTATCCGTTGATTGCAACAAGACTTTGCAATGCTCTAGCATTATATAGCCTTCTTGCACTCAAGGGACGAAAAAAATACACCACCACCCATGCTATTCTGTAGATTATGTGGCCTAAAACATAAAACAAACCAAGAATATGAACTTTTAATAGCAAAGAAATAATTGCAAAAATAAAAAATAAAATAAAAAATGCCCGCCATCATACAGTTTTACAAAAAAATGGCCCGAAAAACAGAAGATCTATTTTGTGGAGCCTAATATGAGTATTTTTTTTTGTATGGTTTTTGAAAAAGCTTTAAATATTCGTCAAGGAAGTTAGGTGGGTGGATGGTCATATCTGTGAATAGCTATAACTTGAACAGTTGAGTTATGGATGGATTTAAAAAAAATTAGTGGAATGCAGGTTGATATCATGACTGAAATCTGGTTTACTCAAATTTTCGGCCAAGAGTTATAGTTCTTGGTGAAAACTCACCAATTTTCAACTTGTAAGTCCAGTAACTGAAACATCAACTGATTTGATTTTTATTTGCTGTGTATATGTTCCAGAACAATATCATAGTAGAGTTATTGCCCTTAATTACATAATTTGCATGATAAATCGAACAAATATCCACCAGTTTGATTGATATTTGGTATAGGTATCTTCCAGGAAAATATCTTCATAGCATTTGAAAACCAGTGTGGTTTGATATTTTATAGAAGAGTTATTGTCCTCATTTACCTAATTTTCACATATTTCAAGCTTATCAAAATTACTTGAACAAACCTCAACTTTTTTTTTTTTTTTTATTAGGGTTAAACGACACATTAACAGCCACGGTCATATCATGTCGGTGACAGTTTTACGGGTGGAGGAAGCCAGAGTACCCGGAGAGAACCACGAGCAACGACGAGTAGCTGTCAGCTCTCCAACATTGTAACTCTAAACTCTGCACCGCAGCACAGGTAGGGTTAGATTGGTTGGAGACATGCGCACCATCGACATGCAGTACTCCTTAGTACACAGCGTCATCGTGCCCCCATGTAGGCAATCGGGGTTAAGTGCCTTGCCCAAGGACACAATGCGGGAGCAAGAATCAGTCGCTGAAATGGTCACCCATCCAACTACTAACCACGCTCGATGATGCTTAACTTCGGTGATCTGCCGAGAACCAGTTACCGCGATGCCACCGTGCCCAACTAATTGGATTAATATTTGGTATATACTGAAGATCAAAGACTGATGTGAAGTTGCCAAGAGCTAATATCTCAGCCAGTATGAAACTAATCAAGTAATACCCTATTTATTTATTAACCCTTTACCCAGTGTAACGGCCAAAACCGGCGAGTGCTATTGTAAAAAATCCCAAATTAATTTTCATTATTTTTTGTCTCAAAAACATAGGTTATGACCCCTCATTGGAACGAGCTCATTGAGCTCGTTCCAACAAGGGGTCATAACCTATGTTTTTGAGATAAAAAATGAAAAAAAATTAGTTATTCAAGAATCTTTTTTTGCAAGTGTTGTCTGCTTTTCATGTTAGGTAAAGGGTTAAATGAAAACATATAATTACAAAATGTTCTCAGATCTGACAGGGATGCCGGAGCTGGGGGGAGCTAGGGGGCTTTAGCCCCCCCCCCCCCCCCCCCCCCCCCCCCAACCATATCTTTTTCATTGGATGGGGCTGCTCTGTCTGATAAACGACCAATCCTAAATATGTTTCGACGACATTCTTGTATCCAGTTTCCGCGAGAAATGTCGGTCACTGTCTTGTGTAACGGTTAAGGGGGGATAACCCAAAAGGACATGATCATTAGTCCTTCTTTGTTCATCCCCTTGAATGAATGTGCGCGTTATCAAGTAAAAGTCGCCAGTCGAATTTGATAACATTATGCCCCTCACACAGGCCGCCTGTGTGTGTGTGTGGGGGGGCATAATCTTATCAAACGCGAACTGCGTATATTTTTCACTTCATGTCAAAAATTGAGTTTATTAACACTCAGTGTACAAACCACGAATACTATTCTCGATTGATCAATTGAGACTCAATCGAGAATAGTATTCGTGGTTTGTATGCTGAGTGTTAATAAACTAGGGTCGGCCTGCCATGCCCTTCCCCCCCCCCCCCCCCCCCCCCCCCCCCCCCCCCAGCCCTCAATCCAAAATTCACTCCGGCGTCCCTGTCTGTTACACTTTTCTGACTGTGTTATTGTTTCTCATTCATTTTATATAAAGTTCAAAGTTTCCTCTTCTTGTAGTTCTGCTATCCAGACTCTGAATCAAAGTTTGGGTTGAATTTTGTGTAAAACTTGCTTCTTTTTTTTCTCTTCTTCCACCTTATTCTTACTTACTGCCATCATTAACTCTTTGCATGCAGGTGGTGGATATTCATGCCGAGAGTACAAAATCCCATGCCACTGAAATACGTAAAATTTAGGCACATTTAACCAAATTCCTCCACTGTAAATTGAATGAACTTTTTTATCCACCCAAAAAAATGTTTTGGGCAAATAGTGTTTGTCCATCCATCTGTCTGTCCATCAGGAAGATGTTTGCATCTGCTCCATAACTCTTGAGATGCTCTCATTGGATTTTGTTAAAACTTGGCATACATGTTGCTTTTGGGGAGATGATGTGTCACGCTCAATATTTGTTTTGGGTTCGATAGAGGTCAATGTCACAGATCAAGGTCATAGTTTGGGGGCATCCGTGGTTGTGCAGTCACTGTTAGTCTTTTTGACCAATGGTTTCTTTAGATAAAGTTAGATGACTTTTTCATGAAATCTAGTCATGGCTGCTTCTCAGCAGCCATAGTCATGGCTACTTCTCAGCAGCCATGACTAGATGAGATGAAAAATATTTTGAAAATACCCAGCGTGTTAAGAGTTAATTCCTCAACACTCAAAAACTACTCCATTTATTTGGAGATGACAATTTTACTGATTAATTGCTTTTGACAAATAACAGTGAATGATTTTGCTGTAAACAAAATGGCTGAGCCTAGTGATGCATCAAGGGGTACAACTCAAGCTTGGTTCTTATCGGCTGAGATCGGCATCATATCAACCGAGTTTGAAGTCATGTCAGCTGAGCTCGATAATGGGCAATTCTGGGAGAGAAAATCCTATCTAATATATAATGGCTTGTGGCACTCTGCCAGTTAATAAATCAATATATTGGCCTTTATTTCAGTCATATTGTTACAGATACAGGTGTGCAGCCAGGAGTCAAAACACAGCCGATAGTTCTGCAGCTAATTTAGGCTTCAGGTGCGCTTCCGATGTGCTTCCAGAATACCTGAAGTGATCGTAATTCCAGGTGAAAAAATAAGAAATTCAGGTCTTCACATCAATGCAACAAGAAATTTTCCATGTGATTCACATTTATAATTGTTTGTGATTTGTAAATTATTTGTTAAAGAGTCGATTATGCCAGCAAATACATAATCAATATTTTCCAATTCTGTACACAGTATTGCAGTTTACATCAGAGCAGAAACTGATATTGGGCCAAAGAAAAATGGTGGGGCAGTCACTTGACAGTTCTGGTGTTAGTTCCAAGTTTAGTGTTAGCTGGGATCTGTGCAATTTAATTTACAAACATTAGAGTAACCTAGTCATTTATTCTTTAGTGGAAAAAATCTGCAAATGGTCTTTCAACTAAGGCTATTTAAAAAAAATTCTTGTTTCTCAGGCACCTCCCTCGTCATAGAAATCTGTCTCATCACTTTTTTTTAGCTCAACTTTGACGTAAGTCAAATTTGAGATTATGCCATGGCCCATCTGTCCGTCCGTCCGTCCTTCTGACCATCAGCAATTCAATATGGCTAGATGGCTAGAGGCCAGCAGCCATTTTGTACCAAAATTAGTGCAATCAGTTTTTTGTTCAGAACTTCTGTATGAAAGTTCTGATTTGAAAAAATTTGAATAAATTTTTGTATGAATGTTTAGTAGCATCGAATACATCACATATAATACAGGTTTTTTTCTCATGCAGACATTATGCAAATTAGATGGACTTTGATTTATTCAGTGCTACTTACACACAGTAAGTACACATGTCAATATGGCTCGGGCTGGGGGCTGTATTTATGAACCGATCTTTACGAAACTTCTTGAGTACCTTTGTTATCACCGTGGGACGAGAACGAGTGTTTTTGGGTGCGGTCCAAAATTCAAGATGGCCACCAACAGCCATTTCGTACCTTAGTTATTGCAATCAGTTTTTTGTACAGAACTTCTGTATGAAAGTTCTGATTCAAATAAATTTTTGTCCGAATGTTTAGTAACATGCAATACATCATATATAATACAGGTTTTTTTCGCGCGCAGAAATTCTGCAAATTAGATGAACTTTGATTTTTTTCAGTGCGGTCCAAAATTCAAGATGGCGGCCAGCAGCCATTTTGTACCAAAATTAGTGCAATCAGTTTTTGTTCAGAACTTCTGTATGAAAGTTCTGATTTGAATAAATTTTTGTATGAATGCTTAGTAGCATCGAATACATCACATATAGTACGGGTTTTTTTCTTGTGCAGACATTATGCAAATTAGATGGACTTTGATTTATTCAGTGCTTCTTACACACAGTAAGTACACATTTCAATATGACTTGGACTAGGGGCTGTATTTATGAACCGATCTTCACGAAACTTCTTGGGTACCTTTGTTATCACCTTGGGACGAGAATGAGTGTTTTTGGGTGTGGTCCAAAATTCAAGATGGCTGCTGGCGGCCATTTTGTACCATAATTAGGTACAATCAGTTTTTGGTACAGAACTTCTATATGAAGGTTATGATTTGAATAAATTTTTGAATGCATGTTTAGTAACATGGAATACATCACATATAATACAGGGTTTTTTCTCGTGCAGAAATTCTGCAAATTAGATGAACTTTGATTTATTCAGTGCTACTGATACACAGTAAGTGCACATGTCAATACGACTCGGGCTAGAGGCTGTATTTATAAACTGATCTTCACGAAACTTCTTGGGTACCTTTGTTATCACTTTAGGACAGGAACGTATGTTTTTGGGGGCCTTTGTTATCACTGTACTATGAGAACAAATATTTTTGGGTTCAGTCAGACCCACTCTGGGACTCAAAGATTTCTTTTCAAGTTTAACATCTAGCTGTTGCCCACCTTTACAATACTTTACCTATACATTTGTTACAGGCTACAGTCAGCATTTATGTACAGACCGTTACAATACTTTATATGTACCTTTGTTATCAGGTCATTACCTTGATATGTGTCATTGCTGTGTCACATACTATATGTGTACATGTCTTACACAAGTTAGGCTACAGTGTCATTGACACTTTCATTTCAACTGGAAATCTTGTATATGTCCCTATTTTGCTCTTGTAGGATAAATAATGAAACAACTGTATCTTGTTTGACGGAGCTCACAGACCTCTGTCAAACAAGATATAGTTGGTTAAATTTTCAACAACATTTTGGGAACCGTTCAGTGCAGAAAACATTGGTTTGCCACATAATAGTGTAAGTAGTTAAATTTCTGATTATTAACTATTTTCAGAACTGTTTTGTGAATAATAAAAACAAAGCCTCCCTCATCATAAAATTGAGGAAAAATTTCCAGAGAAACAAGAAATTTTTTTTTTATTGGCCTAAGGTACACAAAATTGTCTGAATCCAGTTTTCTGGGAGGAGAAAAAATTGATTTGGATCAATACATGGACATACTATTCATGTGTCTTTTTAATTCAACCATTGGGGGCACGGTGGCTCAGTTGGTAGAGGTGCAGGCTGCAAGCCGAAAGGTCCTAGGTTCGAATCCCACCTGCGGCAACCGCGTTGTGTCCTTGGGCAAGACACTTCACCCCATTGCCCATGTGGGGGCACGGTGATGCTGTGTACTAAGGCGTACTGCACGTCGATGGTCCACCTGTCTTCAACCAATGCTAACCCTGCTTGTGAGGAGTTGGTATGTTGGGGAGCTGACAGTTGCTCGCCGTTGCTCGGTGGTTCTCTCCGGGTACTCCGGCTTCCCCCACCCGTAAAACTGTCACGGTCATGGTTAGCCATTGGGCAGAAATATGTGACCTTAAACACTAATAAATAAATAATTCAACCATCTTGTTCATGTAGGTTTAAAATAGGGCTGTCACGAATATTCGATTACTTGACTATCGATCGCATAATCGAACACTATTTTCATTAGGCCTAAAAAAATAAAAAGATCTGTTTCTCAGGCCCTCCTGCATGGTCCTTTTGGCTGTCACATGCTCTCTTTTTATAACCAATCATGCTTAAAAAAATAAAAATTAAATGTTTATGTCCGATATTTTACCCAAGTAAATAAAGTTGATAAATTTGTCACTTGAGTGCAACAAGGCTTTGCAATACTTTTAGCATTGCAAATCCTTCTTGCACTCAAGGGATGAAATTCACCACCACCCATGCTATTCTGTAGATTATGAGGTCTAAAAATAAAACAAACCACTTTTGTTGGCAAAGAAATAATTACAAAAATAAAATGAAAAAATGCCTGCCCACATACAGCTTTACAAAAAGTGGCCTGAGAAACAGGAGATCGACTTTATGGGGCCTTAGACAAATAATGAGTAAATTTTTACTTCATTGAAATACTTAGAAATATGCCATCTCTACATTGAGAAAGTGTTTTTTTTCGTACATATTCAACAAATTCCCCCATTACGTCAAAACAAATATACCAAATGAAGTAATCTTCAATCACATAATTCAATTATGAGTGAAGAGTCTGTCCATCCTTGTCCTGCTAATTTACAATAGGTTTACAATAATGACTCTCTCTCTCTCAGAATGCTGTGCAAATGACACAAGGAGTCTTTTCAGTAAGGAATTGTTTCCTAAATCCAGCATGGAGCATTCTGGATGTTTTTTTTTGTTGGGGTATATTTGTTTTCTTAACCCTTTACCCAATGCAGACAACATCAAAATTTATTATTTTAAATATCATTTTTTCAAATTTCTCAACCAATTTCAACAAAACCATATCATGTGACCTCTCGTTGGAACGAGCTCGACGAGCTCGTTCCAACGAGGGGTCACATGATATGGTTTTGTTGAAATTTTTGGAAAAATAATATTTTTTCAACTGCTGAATTTGCATATTACGCGGGCGGATGCGGGATATTCGTTGGGTAAAGGGTTAATACTTTTAAGGGGTCATCTGCATGCAATGACCAATTAATCAATTAGGAAAATCAATGATCGTGACACCCCTAGTGTCAAAAAAGTTCAAATATTTAACCTTTTGCATAACCTAATGTGCATAGCCGGTTAGCTTTTAGAGTGCCAAGTTATTTTTGGTCTTCAAAATTTGTTCACTTGTCTTTGCCGTATTGCAATTTATGGGAAGAGTGCCAAGGGAGGTACTCTACCATAAATTTTAACACGGCAAACCCATATAGACTAAAGAGTTCACTTCTAAGATTATATGAAGCACACCCACAGAAAATGACACCTTTAGGCTGTGGTACCCACTCTTCATATTAAAGCCCAAATATGGGCTTCCAGCACTGTACCAGTTAACAGTCTTCACAAAAATTGCCATTCAAATTTTTTTTTTCTCAAATTTTTGGCTCAAAAACGATTTATGACCCCTCATTGGAATGAGTTCATTCCAATAAGGAGTCCTTAAGTAATGTTTTTGAGGAAAAATATGAATATTTTTGGTTACTCAAGACATGTATTTGCAAGTGTCGTCTGCTTTTCATGCCAGGTAAAAGTTTATCTGGAAGGTATTATCAGGACTTGACTAAAAAGTTTTGGTCCTGCTTTCTGACCAGAATAAGAATATTTTGACTTACCATTCCTGCCCACCTATATTTTATAGGCCTGCCCTGATTTTTCATACACATTTTAGCTCAGTCTTCTTCTTCAGAGCCACGTTGCAGAATCTTTTGATATTTGGTATATGGCATTACTATGACTCCTAGATTGAAGCTTTTCAAAGTATTAAGCTTCTTTCATTTTGGTATTGACAAATTGTGAAATTTGTTTTTGAAACATGAATTTAATTTATTTTTTAAAAATACTGTATTATGTAAAGGGTTAAAACAAGTGTTGGAGGATTTTAAATGATTTTACCCCCCCACACCCCCAAAAAAAGAAAAGTTTGAAGTGTTTTTTTTTTTAAATTCACCCACCCTACCTCACTGCCCTACCAGAATTAATTAACATGTAGATGCGGAATATGACCTTCAATCCTTCTCTTTAAACAACTTTCTCAGGTGAGCGATTAAGGCACCGTGGGGTCTCTTGTTCTATTTGTTGTGAATTCAAGGTCTACCAATGACTCCATAAGCTGATTTTCATGAGTCTAATTATGAATTTAAATCCTGTGACCATTGAGCCGCCACTTCAGAATTTCTTTTTTACAACATTTACTTTGTATCTTTTGCCGACTGTTCTTTCTCATTTCATAAGAGCCCAAAAAGTTCCAGGGAAAAACGTGCCAGATGAAAATGCCTCAAAGCCAAAATGTCTCGCAATAAAATGTATAAAGGTCGATACTTCCATCACTCTTTACAATTGTCAGGATGCTATTATGGCGCTGTTAAAATACTAAGGTTCAAATATTTTTATATTTCAGGTGTCAGTGCTCAAAATAACTTTTTTTCTTTGCGTAGCAAAACGCATTTCCAAAAAATGAATAGCATTTTGTAAAAATTACATAGCTATTTTTGTATACCAGAGTTATGTTATGCTGTTTTATATTGAATTCTTCTAAGTAGATAGAATAGTTTCATCCATTTCTGGGCATTTCCAAATGATCTGCAACACATGAAACATTTACTATGTTTTTTTTAACTGAACTGCCTTTAAGGGTTGCATGGGCTTGTATACGTACTGTTATAAATGGCGTCTTGGTTATTTAATAGGGTTCTCAAAATGGAAGTTGGGATTTTTAATTTGATGGGCTTGTAGTTATTTTTAATGGACATTTTATGCAAAATGTTGTAAAAACAGGAAGTATTTAAACCAACAGAACTCATCTTACATATGAAGTTGCTAATGATGCTTGATGGAGAGTTAATCTGAGTTATGCCAAGAATGTTCCACAATCAGAAGTAAAGCATCAGTGAACTAGTTTTCAAATTTGTTTGCAAATTTTCATTTACATTTTGCGATACAAGATAATCAACTGCAGCCTAATAGGCTGCAGTTGATTATCTTGTATCGCAAAATGCTATACATAATTTAACATTGTATAGCGTTTTGCAAGTTTTGCATAACAAAAAGCGATGCGCCACGCTTATTTTAATTTATAGGTCTCAATATTTATTATTAATTATAGAATTGCATTTGTTTTTCTGTTTCCAGTTTTCCAGGGTACTGATCTTGCTCGCAAGCCGAGAGGTCCTCGATTCGAATCCCACCTGCGGCTATCACATTGTGTCCTTGGGCAAGACACTTCACCCCCATTGCCCATGTGGGGGCACGGTGACGCTGTGTACTAAGGCGTACTACACGTCGATGGTGCACTTGTCTTCAACCAATGCTAACCCTGCTTGTGTGGAGTTAGTATGTTGGGGAGCTGACAGTTGCTCGCCATTGCTCAGTGGTTCTCTTCGGGTACTCCGGCTTCCTCCACCCGTAAAACTGTCGAGATCATGATTAGCCATTGTGCAGAAATATGTGACCTTAAACACCAATAAATAAATAATACTGATCTTGCTCAAAGTTTTTTGAAAATAGTTCTTTGATCTCATTGATTTCACATGTTGACCATTTTTGACAACAATTTCTGGGCTTCTTTCGAACCCTCTTTTCATCCATAATAAGATTTTCAATATCATCATTCTGCAATTGGCCAAAATAAGGTGTAGCACTGCCAACAGAAAAATCCTCTCCAGTCTCCACATTCTGTAGCTGTTATGAACTCATTTTCAATATCATTGTTATTCTCATCAGAAAACACAATATCATTAACCCTTTACCTAACGTAATGGCCAGAACTGGCCAGCTCTATTCACAAAAATCGCCAATTAATTTTCCATTATTTTTTTTCATTGTTTGTCTCAAAAACATAGATTATGACCCCTCTTTGGAACGAGCTCGTTGAGCTCATTCCAAAGAGGGGTCACAACCTATATTTTTGAGACAAAAAATGAAAAAAAATAATTATTCAAGAATTTTGTTTCAAAGTGTTGTCTTCTTTTCATTTTGGGTAAAGGGTTTAAGCTGTATATCATTCAGTCATTTGCAGACAAATTTGTGGACTAAACCAAAGTCTTATATCAGGAGAAGCTTAGAAATGTCAACCCTCTCGAGGATGTCAGTTGCCTGTCTATAATGTGTCATGTGTACATTCATCATATGGTCCAAATGGTCTACAATCCACTGATGGTGATGTTCATTTGTGTTAAGTGACATGATTGCCTTATATTTTCTCATGTTACTTGTTCTCACCAAGTTAGGTAACTTTAACTTTGCTTCATTTGCACAAGACTTGATTGCATCAGAAGCTTGCCATACACCAGCAATTGAGTTGCGAGAGGGATATGGATTGCTTCCATGTATTCCAGCAGCCTTTCTGACTTCCATATTTGTTAAAAAGTTCCGGGAGTTTTTTGTGTCTTTTGGTAGTACAGTGGAGCCCACTTAATTCTATATCTCCTAATTGAATAACCCTGTTAATTGAATATAATTTCCAAACACCAAACCATTTACCATACTTTCAGTACAAATTTGACCTGTTAATTGAATGTAGGTTATAGAGCAATCTCCTGTTAATTGAATAAAAAAAAATCATGTAATATGTCGAGAAATCATCCTGACAATCACTAAATACCCAATTTTTAGAGACCTATTTCGCATTAGTGTATCTAATATAGGCACTTATTCTATTATATCTTGTTTGACAGAGCTCCATGAGCTCTGTCAAATAAGATACAGTTAAAACTAGAAGTCCTGTCATGAAATGTGCACAAATAGCACGTTGATATGCGCGTTAATGTACGCGTTATGGCCCAAGTAAAGCTATCAAATTCTGTACATATGGCCTGTGCACAAGCAACATTTCAGCCAATGGACCTCCGGGTAACCCGGAGGTCCATTGGTAGAAACATTGCATGTGTTTGCTATGAGTAACCAAGAGAACCTGTCGTGCTTTGGATGTCATTCAATATGGCAATTGTGCACAATTCCAACGCGCAATTAAGCCTAGATAAGCACACTATTGGTGACAGGCCTTCTAGTTTTAACTGTATAATAGAATAAATGCTCAATTTATCTCTAAAATACAGGAAAGTGACCAAATCTCTGTTAATTGAATACTCCTGTTAATTAAATAATTCTCAATGGCAAAGTGACTATTCAATTAAACCTTTACCTAATGAATCGCCCGCGTAATATGCAAATTGAGCAGTTGAAAAAGTTTAATTTTTCAAAATATTTCAACAAAACCATATCATGTGAACCCTCATTGGAACGAGCTCATTGAGCTCGTTCCAATGAGGGGTCACATGATATGGTTTTGTTGAACTTTTTTGAAAAATTAAAAAAAATTATATTTAAAATAATAAATTTTGATATCGTCTGCTTTAGGTAAAGGGTTAAGAGGGTTCCACTGTATCACCAGGAAACATCTTCCAGTCTTTCTTCTGATCTCTATATACTCCTGACTTCTGAGAATTTCTCGCATTCTGTCATTTCCCTCATCATTTCATGGGCAACAGAATCATCACCTCTTTTTCGATCCCAAAAGCAAGCCAATCTCTTTGCCTGTACTTCACGGCATCTCCTTCGACCGTACAAGGTAATTCTTGCTAGAACTGTCACTGAAACCATTCTGTAATTTGTGAAAGACCAATCCATCAAATCAAAACTTTCCAATTTTGTAGACAAATACGATGTTAATTTCCTGATGTCTTCAGGTAAAGGTAAGTCTCTTGTTTTGTTGAAGGCTTGCTCTATTTGGCTAACTCTAGCCAACTTCGTCACGAGAACACCCCATTGCATATTCATCAATGATAGAAAATACCCCCACACTGTCATTTTTTTTTTGCACTTATATAACAACCATGTGAACATACTGAGAATGAGAAAAAAGTGAATTTGTTTTAGTTATTCAAGAAATTGTTTTTGCAGTTATTAATTCTGTTTGTGTTACAGTTAAAACTAGAAGTCCTGTCACGAATAGTGCGCTTATCTAGGCTTAATTTCGCGTTGGAATTGCGTGCAAATGCCATATCGAATGGCATCCAAAGCACGGCAGGTTCTCCTGGTTACTCATAGCAAACACATGCAATGTTTCTGCCAATGGACCTCCGGGTTACCCGGAGGTCCATTGGCTGAAACATTGCTTGTGCACAGGCCATATGTACAGAATTTGATAGCTTTACTTGGGCCTTAACGCGTACATTAACGCGCATATCAGCGTGCTATTTGTGCGCATTTCATGACAGGACTTCTAGTTTTAACTGTAGGTGAAAGGTAAATCTGTCTATCATTTTACTTTCATGATGAATTGAGCAATTTGTTTTTGAAACTTTTCTTCAGTATTTTATATGACCTGAGGACATTGTACTATTAGTTACACGGTGTTTCAGCAGGGTGTACAGAACTGTACATCCTTTCTGAAATCCATATTTCATTGGACTCTTTCAGCCTTAGGAAATATGAATCTCAGAAGGGTTGTACAGTCTCGTCCACCCTGCTGATACACTGTATGGCAAGTTCATTACCCTGCCCCTTCAGTGTGTCGAGTTTTGTTTTATTATATAATCCCCAAATGGTATTCCAGCAATGAAAACCTTTATAAAAGTAATAATTAGAGAAACTGAAAGAAACATATCTTTCTTTATTATTGAACAAGAACGATTTGGAGTTTTTTCCCTACGACTGAACTCAAACATCTTGGAAACTTCAATTCAATGAAATTGAGAAATGACACATTGTTTTGCGAGTTTGTTCTTAAATAATTGTTGTATATTGCTATACAGCTCTTGTCTTGTCTGTTTAATTAAATCTTGTCTGGGCCATAACTTCTAAGTTAATCATTGAATTTTTGACAAATCTTAATAACAATATGTCTTATCAAAAGACAGTGTGTCGTGAGTTATAATATGGTATGTGCCCCTCAAGGTCAAGGTCACAGGCTCTATGTTAAGGAGACAGAAAAACTTTCATATTTCACTGTCACTTTTGTCCGGTCAATATAACTTGGTATGATTGACAGATATTGTTCATACGTGGTACAATTATTACTCATGACTGAAAGGTGTGTCGCAACTTTGATCCAAGGTCATACCATCAAGGTCAAGGTCACAGACAACAAAACTTTGATATTGCTATACAGCCCTTGTCCATTCCATATAACTTGATATGATTGACAGGTCTTATTCATATTTGGTACAACTTTTGCTCATGACTCAAAGGTGTGTAGTGATCCAAGGTCATATCATCAAACTCAAGGTCACAGACAGGAAATCTGTTATTGTTATACAGCCCTTTTCTGCTCTGTATAATTGAATCTATGTAAGAGATCTTGTTCATCCTTCACACAATTGTTACCCATAACCTAGCGTTGCATCATGAGTTTGACCCATTGCCATACCACCAAGGTCAAGGTCACAAGCAGTAACACTTGTATTTAGCTTCCCCTAAAAGCAGTGACCCTGAGTGGACCTATTTAGGCTGAGAGGCTTCTTGTTTTCTAATCCTTAGAAAATAACATACTTGGACCTAAAGTGTATAAAGCCACTAATATTGCTCTCTGCACTTTTCAGTAGAGCCATGATAGTGGCTTCTAGCATTCTACCAGTTAAAGAGAAGTAAAATGGTACATCGTGGTATTGTTACCAAGATAGCCAGGTATAGTAGAGTAATATAGGACACTGCAATGGTACACCACAGTAATCTTTTATGAGTAGCAGTCTTGTGCTTTCATTGCCTCGTGATGAGGTAACTGTCTTTGAGAGGTACAATAGAACTCTTTACCCTCTGGCTGTTACCTGCTCCTCCTACTTCCATTGATTGGAGGGTCCTATTTAGGACAAGTGAAGGTGAGTCCTTCAATTTAACTTTTGTATGACCTTGGAAAATGCCAAAATATATCAAGAATTGGCCTTGAATAACCTTGAATTTTATCAGCCCTTGCCAATAGGAACCATGAGTTAAAGCTCTGTCACATATGATGCTGCCGCCACGCGGTTGTATGGTCTGCAGTTTGTAGAATGGATGTATACAAATCGTAGGGCTTGGCGGGCTGCGGCAGCAGTGTTCACAAATTTCTGAACTCCGCACGGCAATCGTGAAAGTCGTGAGATAAAAATCTGTGAGGAGACCGCAAGGCACCATTTACCTAACTGTGAGGCACCACGACAGCAAGGCAATCACATGGCACCCGCATGGTTGTTGCAGCCACCACAAGGGCGCGGAATGGAGACCTTGCAGACGCCTCACGGCACCCTTGTAGTTTGTTGCGATGGGTATATAAGGTACAATGACCTTGCGATGATACCTGCAGTGGGGTTGAGCCCTCCGGCCTTGCGATTTCCCCCCAAAAAAGTTTAATGTCAAGTTAAAAAAATTGCAACCCCCTGTGATGAGCACAAAACCTTGAGATGACCTCATGGCTGCCATATTGTACCGTGCGGACACTGCACGGTTATGGCAATTTTTTTGGACTTTCACCCTCCGCCAACACTCCGCAAGCCATTTGTGACTGACGCTTTAACATTTATCCACTTAAGTGCTCTCCACTGTTTAACTCTAAATGTTTTGTTACTTGATTGGCTATTAAATTATTTAATTACAATGAATAATCAGAGAATGTATACTTCATATATTAAATTATTTTTTCACCATTTCTGCCTTGTTGTACAAGTATTTTTGTTTTTTGCTGGTAAAATAGGACGGAACAGCCAATATATGGAATAGAAGTCTATTAACCTACTACCCAACATTGAGTAACAAAATTTATTATTTTTATTATTGTTTTTCAAAATTTCTCAAAAGATATTTAAAAAACCCTTATCACGTGATCCCCTCTTTGGAATGAGCTTGTTCCAATGGGGGGCAACATGATATGGTTTTGTTGAATTTTTAGCATAACTTGACGAAGTCAAGATAAGCTATTGCCATCACGCGTGAGGAAGTCTGTGAGTCTGTTCACATTTCCCTTTAGCACAGGCTACACCCAGTAGTTCTTGTCCAACCGTCACAAAATTTCATATGCAGGTTTGTGGTCATGTCTAGATGAGAACGTCCCCTTTTGGTCGCGATCGGTCAACCGTGATGGCTGCTGGAGTCCAAAACCCGAAAACCTTTAGCACAGTCTACAGGTCGTATTTATGAAGGGATTTCATTGTATCTTGGTAGGATGACTCTGTATGATGTCTAGATGAGAACGTCCCCTTTTGGTCATGATCTGTCAACCATGACAGCTGCCCAAGCCCAAAACACAAAAACTTTTAACACAGTCTACAGATCGTATTTAATATGGAGGGATTTCATTGTAACTTGGTTGGATGACTCTGTATGATGTCTAGATGAGAACTTCCCCATTTGGTTGCAATCTGTCAACCGTGACAGCTGCCCGAGCCCCAAACCCCAAAACCTTTAGCACAGTCTACAGGTCATACTTATGGAGGGATTTCATTGTAACTTGGGAGGATGACTCCATGTAATGTCTAGATGAGAATGTACCCTTTTGGTCACAATCGATCAACTGTGATGGCTACAGGGGTCCAAAGCCTGAAAACCTTTAGCACAGTATACAGCTCATATTTATGAAGGGATTTCATTGTAACTTGGTAGGATGACTCCAGATAATGCCTAGAGGAGAACTTCCCCTTTCGGTCGCGATTGGTCGTAATGGCGACTCAGGCCCGAAGCCCAAAAACCTTTAGCACAGTCTACAGGCCATATTTGTAAAGGGATTTCATTGTAACTTGATAGGATGACTCATTTTGGAATAATTTCATTGTAACTTAGTAACTTTGGTTGACAAACATTAACTGTGAGGGCCACATTAACCCACCCCTCAAGTCTTGACTACAGTCTACACCTCACATTATTTTTAGCTCAACTTTGACGAAGTCAAATTTGAGCTATTGTCATGGCCCGTCTGTCCGTACGTCAACAATTGGCTATGGCTCGGGCTAGAGGTCATTATTTATGAACCGATCTTTACGAAACTTCTTGTGTACCTTTGTTATGACCCTGGGACGGGAACGAGTGTTTTTAGGTGTGGTCCGAAATTCAAGATGGCTGCCAGCGGCCATTTTGTACCGATGATGCAAAAATCAGTTTTTTGTACAGAACTTCTGTATGAAAGTTCTGATTTGAATAAAGTTTTGTATAAATGTTTAGTACCATGGGATACATCACATATAATACGGGTTTTTTTCTCGTGCGTAAATTATGCAAATTAGACTGACTTTGATTTATTTAGTGTTACTTTCAGAGCTGTAAGTGCCAAGCTGCTATGGCTCGGGCTAGAGGCCGTATTTACAAACCGATCTTTACGAAACTTCTTGGGTACCTTTGTTATGACTGTGGGACGAGAACGAGTGTTTTTGGGTGCGGTCCGAAATTCAAGATGGCTGCCAGCTGCCATTTTGTACCTACGATGCAGAAATCTGTTTTTTGTACAGAACTTCCACATGAAAGCTCTGATTTGAATAATTTTTTGTATGAATGTTTAGTACCATAGGATACATCACATATAATACGGGTTTTTTTCTCGTGCGTAAATTATGCAAATTAGACTAACTTTGATGTTTTTTGGTGTTACTTTCAGCACTGTAAGTGCAAATGCCAATACGGCTCGGGCTAGAAGCCGTATTTATGAACCAATCTTTACGAAACTTCTTGGGTACCTTTGTTATCACCGTGGGACGAGAACGAGTGTTTTGGGGTCCGGTCCGAAATTCAAGATGGCCGATGGCAGCCATTTTGTACGAAATTTGGTGCAATCAGATTTTTGCACAGAACTTCCTTATGAAAGCGCTGATTTGAATAATTTTTTGTGTGAATGTTTAGTACCATGGGATACATCACATATAATACAGGTTTTTTTCTCGTGCAGAAATTATGCAAATTAGATGAACTTTGATTTTTTCAGTGCTGCTTACACACAGTAAGTACACATGTCAATACGGCTCGGGCTAGAGTCTGTATTTATGAACCGATCTTCACGAACCGTCTTGGGTACCTTTGTTATCACCTTGGGACGAGAACGAGTGTTTCTGGGTGCGGTCCAAAATTCAAGATGGCTGCCAGTGGCCATTTTGTATCGAAATTAGGTCTAATCAGTTTTTTGTCACAACTTCTACACAGCTCATATTTGTGAACTGATCTTCACGAAACTTCTTGGGTACCTTTGTTTTCACCTTGGGACAGGAATGAGTGTGTTTTGGGGTGCCTTTGTTATCACTGTGCTATGAGAACAAATATTTTGGGGTTCAGTCAGACCCACTCTGGGACTCAAAAGATTTCTTTTCTAGTTTAGCATCTGACTGTCACCCACCTTTACAATACTTTACCTATACATTTGTTACAGGCAACGCTCAGTATTTATGTACAGACCGTTACAATACTTTATATGTACCTTTGTTATCAGGTCATTACCTAGGTGTTTGTCATTGCTGTGTCACATACTATACATGTACATGTCTTTGTCTTGACAAGTTGAGCTACAGTGTCATTGACACTTTCATTATTGAAAACAGCATACATGTACACGGAACAAATTAACATATTCTCAATTATCACAATTCTGGTCATATTTCATAATCCTTTCATAAACATTAAACATTATCCTTTTCATCCAACACAACACACAGTCAAGTTACGGTAAGCTACAGTATCATTGACACTTTCATTTTTAAAAGTATTGCTTTTTTCAACTGGTCTCTGATGAATGTAAGGATAAAAATTTGTAGGTAATTGTGGGCATTTTTTTATTCTCCCCGAAAAAATTTGGGGTATACATATATTTGCCACCTTGTCTGTCCATCTGTCCATCCATCCATCGTCCATCCATCCATCCAGCAATATCTCACAGACTGGATGTATTTCACTGAAATTTGGTATGAGGGATTCTTGTGATAAGCCGCTCCTGCACAGGTTATAAAAAAGTTGCCCGCATATATTTCACAAGAGTTACTCACTTTGTCAGTTGTTCATGATTTTTTTCTGTATGCAGCGATATCTTACCAGTGTGGGAATAGATTTCCATGAAATTTGGTATGAGGGATCCTTGTGACAAGCTGCTCCTGCATCATCCTTCAGTTTTCGTTATATTAATCATTTTTTGTCTCTGAAACATAGCTTATGACCTCTCATTGGAATGATCTCATTGAACTTGTTCCAATGAGGGGGCATAAGCTATGTTTTGATGCAAAAAATGAAAAAAATTATTCAAGAATTTTGTTTTTGCATGTGTAGTCTGTCTTTCATGTTGGGTAAAGGGTTCAAGAACATTTTTTCTAAACACTTATTTGGGTGTCTTTCAACCTCCACAAAAGACTATGATCACAGATCTGTTTTAGTATATAAGAGCAGAGACCTGGAATGTTAATAAATTGTGACATAAAAGAAACAAGGGCTTTGCAAAGTGTGGGCCACATCCCCCAACCTGTAGGCATGTTCGAAGTAGCCTTAAAGGGATTGTGGCTCGGAAAATTTTCGTCTAAGTTGAAAGAGCGAAAAAGGGCCATAATAGTGGGAAAAATTATTGGATAGAACCCCTTCTTTGCACATATCTGTTCCCCCATGTGAGTCTATCAGCATACGAAAGGAGATCTAAATCCGACCAATCACTTTGAAATTACAATGCAAAATGTTTGCATGGACAGACAGACTGATGGAGGGATTCACTAGTTACCCCCGAGTTCTCCTGAGGTTGGGAGCATAATAAGAGTGAGAGTTCACTTTCAACCCTCAGAGCCTCAGATTAAATTTATGGTAATTAATACCATATATACATCTACCCAACTGTGAATGACTTAATGCTTCCACATCATTGTTGGCTGCCTGTACAGGCAGCCAGCAATGATGTAAAGCATTGCCAAGGTAAGTGCAACCTATAAATTGAGCTGTTGCGGGAGAATACACCTGGAGGCAACTGTATCAAAGCTGTATAATACATGTAGTTCTAGTTTGTGGCTGTATGGGGACTTAAGGGTTAAATAAGGAACTCCTCTGTGGGAACCCTGCAAAGTGAAACAGAGTTTTTTTTTACTGTGGTCAACAAGCTCCGTTTCACTTTTAAAATAGCACCCATCACCAATGCTTGGGGTGGAAGTACTCTAAAATGGGCAACATGGGTATGAATGGTTGACTGAATTTGACTTTATCTCCATGTTGTCATGATTAGCCATTGTGTAGAAGTATGTGACCCTAAACACCAATAAGTAAATATAAATAAATAATGTTAACCCTTTACCCAACGTAACGGCCAAAACCGGCCAGCGCTATTCTCAAAAATCGCCAATTAATTTTCAAAATATTTTCATTTTTTGTCTCAAAAAAATGAAAAAAATTAGTTATTCAAGAATTTTTTTTGCAAGTGTCTTCTGCTTTTCATGTTAGGTAAAGGGTTAATGAACCGATGTAAACAAAAACAAAACCCCAGCTTGATGCATGTTTGAAACTACCGGTAAAACTTTTTCAAAAAGTATGGTGGGCAATATTTGACAGTATTGGTCTCTAGAGTGGGTTTTGCACAGGTGCACAGAGGAAACCACTGCAATAACACAGCAAGGGATTTTATTGCAGGGTTCCAGTGAGGCCTTGAATTCGAGAAACGGCCTTGAATTTGACTGAGAGTCATTCAAAAACTTTAAATCCTTGAAAGGGGGCGCGGTGGCGTCGTGATAACCGGTTCTCATCAGATCACCGAAGTTGAGCAACGTCAAGCGTGGTTAGTAGTTAGATGTGTGACCATTTAATCGACTGATTCGGACTCCCGCGTTGTGTCCTTGGGCAAGGCACTTAACCCTGATTGCCTACATGGGGACACGATGACACTGTGTACTAAGGCGTACTGCACGTCGATGGTGTGCATGTCTTCAACCAATCTAACCCTGTCTGTGCCGCGGTGCAGAGTTCAGAGATAGAGGTTGGAGAGCTGACAGCTGCTCGTCGTTGCTCGGTGGTTCTCTCCGGGTACTCCGGCTTCCTCCACCCATAAAACTGTCACCGACATGATATGACCCTGGCTGTTAATGTGTCATTAAACCCTAATAAAAAAAAAAATCCTTGAAAATGTTCCAGGAGGCCTTGAAAAGTCTTGAAGATTTACGACATAAAAATGCTAACAAAGTGCGTAATCATAACTATATAGTTAACCCTTTACCTAACATGAAAAGCAGACGACACTTGCAAAAAATATTCTTGAATAACTAATTTTTTTCATTTTTTGTCTCAAAAACATAGGTTATGACCCCTCGTTGGAACGAGCTCGACGAGCTCGTTCCAACGAGGGGCCATAACCTATGTTTTTGAGACAAAAAAAATGAAAAATGATGAAAATTAATTGGCGATTTCTGAGAATAGCGCTGGCCGTTTTTGGCCGTTACGTTGGGTAAAGGGTTAATGTGCCTGAGTTCGTGAAGGCATATTCCTAACTATGATGTTCTGGTCATTACCCTCCTCCCACTTCCATTGTAGGGAAGTCTGAGGAGTGGGTAATGACTGGAGGGTCCTTCCCACTTTCCTTATAGGAAAGCCTGAGGAGTGGGTAATGACTGAAGGGTCCTTTCCACTTCCCTTATACGGAAGTGTTAGGTGTGGGTAATGACTGGAGGGTACATCCCACTTCCCTTATAGAGAAGTGGGAGGAGTGGGTAATGACTGGAAGCTCCAAGTTAGGACTAGTGAAGGCAGGGCCTTGGAAATCCTTGAATTTGGTCATTGTTTGGTCTTGAAAAATGCTGAAATATATTGAGAAATGGTCTTGAATGACCTTGAATTTTATTAGTCCTTGCCTGCAGAAGCCCGGTATTGTCATGGGTGACTAAGTCTCTATTATTGAGAATCCATATCCCTGACAACATTCTTATAGGCTTGATGTGATGCAACTAATACAGTTATCACATTCGAGAGAAGAATGGCAACTATAGTTTATGGGGCTTTACTCTTAAGCTAAAAATATTGGGTAACTTTTTCCTTTTATGCAATTCTAAATGCCATTTATTTATTTATTTAGTCTGACAGTTGGTCACCATTGCTCGGTGGTTCTCTCCAGGTAATCCAGCTTCCTCCACCTGTAAAACTGTCCGATACGAGGTTTCCCTTCCTGTCAAATGTGTCGTTAAACCCTGTAAATAAATCAATGTGTTACTGTCCTGATACAGCCATAGGTACTGAAAGTGATCTTAAACATTAGATACAGTACATGGAGAGTGGATTGTAACTAAATCACCCATGGAGTGGAGTTATCACCCAAACTATAACTTTAAAATTTTGTATATATCGACTAAAAACACAAGCAATGTTTCAGCCAATGGACCTCCGGGTTTAACCCGGAGGTCCATTGGCTGAAACGTTGTTTGTGCTTGTTATGCTTTGCAACAATTTGCAATTATTGCTTGGGTGAATCTCCACTCTGCAGGTGATTTAGTGATAATACACTCTCCACATACTGTATAGGTGGTTTACCGTAAATACCACTAGGTGTCAGTATCGAGCCAATACCAATTTATCATACCAAGGGAATCAGAAAATACCAACATTTTCTGTGCTGAAAAAAAATCACTGACTTTAGTTAAACAATAAAATGGTAAACAACAGAACATTAGTTAAACAATAAAATGGTAAACAACAGAACATTAGTTAAACAATAAAATGATAAACAACAGAACATTAGTTAAACAATAAAATGATAAACAACAGAACATTAGTTAAACAGTAAAATGATAAACAACAGAACATTAGTTAAACAATAAAATGGTGAACAACAGAACATTAGTTAAACAATAAAATGATAAACAACAGAACATTAGTTAAATAAAATGATAAACAACAGAACATTAGTTAAACAATAAAATGGTAAACAACAGAACATTAGTTAAACAATAAAATGATAAACAACAGAACATTAGTTAAATAAAATGATAAACAACAGAACATTAGTTAAACAATAAAATGGTGAACAACAGAACATTAGTTAAACAATAAAATGATAAACAACAGAACATTAGTTAAACAATAAAATGATAAACAACAGAACATTAGTTAAACAATAAAATGATAAACAACAGAACATTAGTTAAACAATAAAATGATAAACAACAGAACATTAGTTAAATAAAATGATAAACAACAGAACATTAGTTAAACAATAAAATGATAAACAACAGAACATTAGTTAAACAATAAAATGATAAACAACAGAACATTAGTTAAACAATAAAATGATAAACAACAGAACATTAGTTAAACAATAAAATGGTGAACAACAGAACATTAGTTAAACAATAAAATGGTGAACAACAGAACATTAGTTAAACAATAAAATGGTGAACAACAGAACATTAGTTAAACAATAAAATGATAAACAACAGAACATTAGTTAAACAATAAAATGGTAAACAACAGAACATTAGTTAAACAATAAAATGATAAACAACAGAACATTAGTTAAACAATAAAATGATAAACAACAGAACATTAGTTAAACAATAAAATGATAAACAACAGAACATTAGTTAAACAATAAAATGATAAACAACAGAACATTAGTTAAACAATAAAATGGTAAACAACAGAACATTAGTTGAACAATAAAATGGTGAACAACAGAACATTAGTTAAACAATAAAATGGTGAACAACAGAACATTAGTTAAACAATAAAATGATAAACAACAGAACATTAGTTAAACAATAAAATGGTGAACAACAGAACATTAGTTAAACAATAAAATGGTGAACAACAGAACATTAGTTAAACAATAAAATAGTGAACAACAGAACATTAGTTAAACAATAAAATGATAAACAACAGAACATTAGTTAAACAATAAAATGGTAAACAACAGAACATTAGTTAAATAAAATGATAAACAACAGAACATTAGTTAAACAATAAAATGATAAACAACAGAACATTAAACAATAAAATGGTAAACAACAGAACATTAGTTAAACAATAAAATGATAAACAACAGAACATTAGTTAAATAAAATGATAAACAACAGAACATTAGTTAAACAATAAAATGATAAACAACAGAACATTAGTTAAACAATAAAATGATAAACAACAGAACATTAGTTAAACAATAAAATGGTGAACAACAGAACATTAGTTAAACAATAAAATGATAAACAACAGAACATTAGTTAAACAATAAAATGATAAACAACAGAACATTAGTTAAATAAAATGATAAACAACAGAACATTAGTTAAACAATAAAATAGTGAACAACAGAACATTAGTTAAACAATAAAATGGTAAACAACAGAAAATTACGCAAAGTTCATGACAAGAAGCGCCCATTGACTGTGTATTTCTGAAGGGCAATAACCACCGGTCATTTGATAGTAATAAGAAAGCCGAGAGAAAATACCCAGGAGGACTTCAATTAATAATCATAATAATAATAATAATTTATAAGCCTGAAATCCACATATGTGCTCTTTAGTTTTACATCAAACCACTAAAATCCAAGATATAAAATATTAGAAGGACGCGCAGCAATTCATTTGACAACTATCAACAAAAAGAACACATTTCATCGCCAACCGGGGGGGGGGGGGGGGGGGTAGGGGGGCGTAGTGGCTCAGTTGGTAGAGGTGCAGGCTGCAAGCCGAGAGGTCCTCGGTTCGAATCCCACCTGCGGCAACCGCGTTGTGTCATTGGGCAAGACACTTCACCCCCATTGCCCATGTGGGGGCACGGTGACGCTGTGTGCTAAGGCGTACTGCACGTCAATGGTGCACTTGTCTTCAACCAATGCTAACCCTGCTTGTGTGGAGTTGGTATGATGGGGAGCTGACAGTTGCTCGCCGTTGCTCGGTGGTTCTCTCCGGGTACTCCGGCTTCCTCCACCCGTAAAACTGTCACGGTCATGGTTAGCCATTGTGCAGAAATATGTGACCTTGAACCCCAATAAATAAATAAATAATATCGCCAACCAAATTTGCGAGGGGAACCTGTGTTACTTTTTCGTCCCCTGGGGTCCAGTGTGTTCAATGTGCCTATTGGCACATAGAACACATTGGAACTCAGGGGATGATTTTCAGCTATCGCTAGTGATTAAAACTGGAATTGCCTTGCGCGATTTGTAGAAAATTCCAGTGAAATCTTGCTTCTGTTTAAAAATAGTCCGTCAGTGATTTCCCTTCCACACATATATGTGCGCAACAGATTTTCATTTTCCGCATTGTTTAGTGTTGCTGTGGATGGGGATTACATAGAACAGGCGTGTAACACAATGTATGTTGCTGACACCGAACACCGTACCTATACCGAGGCGAATCATTCTAAAAATACCGATATCGAAACAGAACTTGTAGTTTCAATACCTCCCAGCTCTATTAAACATCGATAAATAACTAGACTTTATGATTCTGGAGAATCATGGCTTTCCCGATTAGATTCCATGATTTTTCATGACCCCACAGTGTCTGATGAATTGTTTTTAACTGTCTCACTCAAGTTCCCTCATTGATGTTATGAGAAAAGTGAGTAAAGTAGTCTCAATTGACTCGGTTTGGGTTTGATAAAAAAAAATGTTTAGGTAAAACCCATCATTAATGGTAGAATGGGTTAATATCAAGATCAATGTTTCCCTATTAGTTTTGCGTCCGGTAAAAGAAGTTACGTTTCTCTGTGGCATTTCCATTTGTTGGTGTCCAAAAACAGACTATTTCTTCAATTTTTTTTTACATTTAGCAAACCATGGAAGGTTAACAAATGCCTACCAGAATAATTTATCCATGCAACTGGTCATATGACACCAAGACCTATCAACGGCCATTTTCTCTAGGAAACCCCACAAAATGTTTGTAAAGAAATCCAGGGAAAACGATTTTTTAAGCTATCGATGGGTATCCGTGTTAACCTCCCCAACAGGGGTTAACGCTTGGTTTTTTGAATACCCTTATTACTTACAAAAATGGTCCTCTGTGAATTCCACTTCCAACAACGGAGATTATGTTTATCTCTCATGTATACATTGGGTGCTGTGTGTGTCTGAAAACAGCCTCATGTTAACAAAATTACGATGCTTGGCAGCTTGTAGATGGTTAATAAACGCTCACCGGAGTATTTTGTCCATGCAACTTGTAATGCCACATAAAGACCTACGAATAGTCAATTTGTCTTGAAACCCTACAAGTTACCGTTAGGGAAATTCACAGAAAATGGGAATTCAAGTTACCGTTAGGGAAATTCACAGAAAATGGGAATTTTAAGTTTTCAAGGGATATCTCGCTTTAGCCTGCCCAAAATGGGTTAAGACGTCGACTTTTGAATACCCTTACTGCTTACAAAAATGTTTCCGTATATATTGTGCGCTCGATAAAGGGAGACACTTTTCTTTGTGGTGTACCTTTGGGTGCTGTTGGTGTCCAAAAACAGAACATTTTATCACAATTTTGACCTTCAACAGCCCTGGGAGGGTTAACTAATGCTGACCGGAATATTTTGTTCATGCAACTTGTAATGTCACACCAAGACCAGCAAATAGCCGATTTTTTCTTAAAAACCTACAAAATGTTGATAGAGAAATCCACAGAAAACGGGTATTTTAAGATTTTAATGGGTATCTCTATTTAACCAGCCCAAAATGCGTTAAGACGTCAAATTTTGAATACCCTTACCACTTTCAAAAATATTTTCCGATCAATTTTGCGTCCGATAAATGAAGGCCCCTTTCTCTCTGGTATATCGTTTGGGT
This sequence comes from Pictodentalium vernedei, assembly GCA_031216915.1. Lineage (NCBI taxonomy): Eukaryota > Metazoa > Mollusca > Scaphopoda > Dentaliida > Dentaliidae > Pictodentalium > Pictodentalium vernedei. The sequence continues at coordinate 804,382,919 of CM062296.1, forward strand.
GCTGTTGGCGTCCAAAAACAGCCCATTTTATCACAATTTTTACGGTTTTTTTTACTCGGGGAGGGTTAACTAATGCTGACCGGAATATTTTATCCATGCAACTTGTAATGTCACACCAAGACCTGAGAGTGACCAATTTTTCTTGAAAATCTACAAGACTCGTTTAGAGAAATCCACGGAAAACACGAACTTTTGAGCATTATAGGGGTATTGCTGTTTAACCAGCTCAAAATGGGTTAACGCTTGGTTTTCTGAACACCCTTATTACTGACAAAAATGATCCTCGGTGAATTCCACTCCCAATAAAGGAAGTTATGTTTATCTCTCGTGTATTGTTTGGGTGCAGTGGGGCCTGAAACCGGCCTATTTCATCAAAATTTTGATGTTTGGCAGCCTGTGGAGGGTTACCATATGCATCGCCTGATGTGTCGTATGCACCAAAGGGTGTGTCACAGACAGGACTAGCAATGACAAATGTATAAAAAAAATCTACAAGACATGTTTCGAGAAAGTGTCGATAAACCCCAATTTTGGCAGTTTTTTGCCAATTCTGACGAAATAAGGGTTAAATTCCGCTTCGGTACATTTTTAGACTTTGTGCCACTCTATGCGTGTGCAAAATTTCGTGAAAATCGGTTCGGAAATGGCTTCTGAATCGTACGGACAAAATGTGTGGAAAACTAGACTTTATGATTCTGGAGAATCATGGCTTTTCCCGATGAGATTCCATGATTTGTCATAACCCCACAGTGTATGATGAATTGCTTTTGACTGTCTCACTGAAGTTTCTTCATTGTTGTCATGAAAAAGGTGAGTACAGAAGTCTCTAATGACTCAGTTTGATAAAAAAAAATGTTTAGGTAAAAACCATCATTTACGGTGGAGAGGGTTAATATCAATATCGTCGTCCAACAAGTTAATGACCGACAAAAGGAGTTATGTTTGTTTGACACATACCCACTGAGTACTGTATCTATTTGAAAATGGTCCGTTTTGTCTCAAATGTATCCAAAATATTGATGTCTGGCAGCTTGTTAAGGGTTAACAAGTGCTAACAGGAATATTTATTCATGCAGCTTGTAATTTCACACCAAAAACTGTGAATGGCCATTTTTACTTGAAAATCTACGAGATGTTTTCAGAGAAATCCGGGGAGAACATGAATTTTAAGCTGTTGATGGGTATAATTGTTTATCCAGCCCAAAACGGGTTAAGGGTTGTTTTTTAATACGCTTATTACTTATAAACATAATTCTCAGTGAATTCTACCTCCACTTATGTTGATTTCTCCTCTTAACTTTGGGTGCTGCGGGTATGCAAACACAGCCCACTTTTTCAACATTTTGATGTTTGAGAACCAGCATAGGGTTAAGAAATCCTTACTGGAATATTTTGTACATGCAACTTGTAATTCACACTAAGATCTGAGAATGACCAATTTTTCTTGAAAATCTACGTGATGTTTTTAGAGAAATCCTCGGATAACATGAATTTTTAACCTTTTGAGGGGTATCACCCTGTAACTAGCTCTAAACGGGTTAATGCTTGGTTTTATGAATACCTTCATTACTTACAAAAATGATCCTCGGTGAATCCCACTTCCAATGAAGGAGGTTATGTTCATCTCGCAGGTACACATTGTGTGTAATGGGTGGCCACGTACAGCCCATTTTCTCAAAATTTGTTGCCTCTGGAGGGTTACCAAATGCTTACCGGAATCTTTTGTTCATGCAACTTGTAATGTAAGACCTGCAAATGGTCAATTTCTCTTGAATACTTACCAGATTTTTTGGAGAAATCCACAGAAAATGGGAATTTTAAGCTTTTAAGGGGTACATCTCCGTAACCGGGCAAAAATGGGTTAAGACCTCAATTTTTGAATACCCTTACTACTTACTAAAAATTTTCCCTATCAGTTTTGCATCCGGTAAAAGAAGTTATGTTTCTCTGCAGCATTCCCATTTGATGTTGTTGGTGTCCAAAAACAGACTATTTTTTCGAAATTTTGACATTTAGCAGCCCATGGAGGGTTAACAAATGCTTATCTGAATATTTTATCCATGCAGCTGGTAATGTGACGCGAAGACCTATCAACGACCATTTTCTCTTGAAACCCTACGAGACGCCTGTAAAGAAATTCGGGGAAAACATGATTTTTTAAGCTTTTGATGAGTATTGCTATTAACCATCCCAAAAGGGGTTAATGCTTGGTTTTCTGAATACCCTTATTACTAACAAATTTGGTCCTCGGTGAACTCCACTTCCAACAAGGTAGATTATGTTTATCTCTCGGGTATGCATTGGGTGTTGTGCGCGTCTGAAAACAGCCTATTTCAACAAAATTACGATGCTTAGCAGCCTGTAGAGGATTAATAAATGCTCACCTGAATATTTTGTTCATGCAACTTGTAATGTCACACAAGGACTTGCGAATAGTCATTTTTTCCTGAAAACCTACAGGTTGCTTTTAGAGAAATCCACAGAAAATGGGAATTTTAAGCTTTTAAGGGGTATCTCTCTTTAACCAGCCCAAAATGGGTTAAGACTTCGACTTTTGAATACCCTTACCACTATTAAAAATGTTTCCCCATCGAGTTTGCGTAAGATAAAAGAAGGAACCCTTTTCGGTGGTACACCAAGTGGGTGCTGTTGGCGTTCAAAAACAGCCCATTTTATCACAATTTTGACATTTAGCAGCCCGTGGAGGGTTAACAAATGCTCACCGCAGTATTTTGTCCATGCAGATTCTATTGTCACACCAAAGCCTGGGAGTGACAAATTTTTCTTGAAAATCTACAAGACTCGTTTAGAGAAATCCACGGAAAATGAGAATTTTAGGGCTTTATGGGGGTATTGCTGTTTAAACTGCCCAAAACGGGTTAACGCTTGGTTTTTTGGACACACTTATTACTGACAAAAATGATTCTCAGTGAATTCCACTCCCAATAAAGGAAGTTATGTTTATCTCTCATGTATTGTTTGGGTGCAGTGGGGGCCTGAAACCGGCCTATTTCATCAAAATTTCGATGTTTGGCAGCCTGTGGAGGGTTACCATATGCATCGCCTGATATGTCGTGTGTTTCAAAGGGCGTGTCACAGACAGGTCTAGCAATGACGAATGTATAAAAAAAATCTACAAGACGTGTTTCGAGAAAGTCCCGATTAACCCCAATTTTGGCAGTTTTTTGCCAATTTTGACGAAATAAGGGTTAAATCGAAAATTCCGCTTCGGTACATTTTTAGATTTTGTGCACCTCTATGCGTGTGCAAAATTTCGTGAAAATCGGTTCGAAAATGGCTTCTGAATCGTACGGACAAAATGTGTGGAAAAAAAAAAAAAAAAACCCCAAAAAAACCCCCAAAAAATAATAATCCGTAGAAAAACAATAGTCTTTTCCAGAGGGAAAAGCCTAAAAAAAAAAAAAAAAAAAATAATAATCCGTAGAAAAACAATAGTCTTTTCCAGAGGGAAAAGCCTAAATATTCTGCAACCTATATTGAATTAACAGGTTAAATCTGAACTGAGTGTATTGGAAATTGGTTATTCAGTTACCGGTAATAAATATCCATTTAAGAGGGCTCTGCTGAATAGATTGTGCATGGAGTCTTCATTTGAAAAATTCCTGTGCAAAACCTGGAAGTGGAGTAGTGCTTGTCTACAGTGGTAAACAATTTGTCCTTTACTGGTAAAATAGAACCTGACAACCAACACAAATTAAGAAAATGGAAACTTGTGCGATTGAATGGTATGATGATTTTTGTACACACACCCACTTCATACATATTCCAGCAAATTAAAAAATAGAAACTTATGCGATGGAATTGTATGATGCACACACCTACTTCACAAATTGTCATTTGCCACCAAGCAGTTCATCTGCGTGTGCCTATTGGAAATAAAGTTGAAACAATCACGTACCTTTTCCAGGAAATCTTTTTAACTCTTTGCCTATCGAGTTGGCCATACCTACCTGCGTAATTTACAAAGAGAGCAATTGAAAAAAATAAAAAAATATCTAACAAAAAAATTAAGCAAAACAATATCATGTGACCCCCTCATTGGAATGAATTCATTGAGATCGTTCCAATGAGGGGGTCACATGATATGGTTTGCGCATTTTTTTTTTTTAAAATTAAAAAAACAATAACCTGTGTGGTGGATAAATGGTTAAAATTCTCTTCCACATCAGCTTGATAAAAATGAATTTTGATATGTTCTTTCTTTCTGTCTTTCCTAGTGTTACTATTATGGCCTATGCATATGATATGGTAATATATGGCGGCTGTTTGAATGTAAAATGAAAATACAAATAACTATTATGAAGGAAAGTGAGCCTATATATATTTCAGTCACGAGGTTGTGACAGATTAAGCCTGACATATGTTACCTTATTCACTACCATTACTGTCAACTCCGCATTTATTTATTTATTTATTTATTGATGTTTAAGGTCACATATTTATGCACAATGGCTAATCATGACCGTGACAGTTTTACGGGTGGAGGAAGCCGGAGTACCCGGAGAGAACCACCGAGCAACGACGAGCAGCTGCCAGCTCCCCAACATCGGAACTCCGCACTGCAGCACAGGCAGGGTTAGATTGGTTGAAGACATGCGTACCATCGACGTGCAGTACGCCTTAGTACACGGCGTCATCGTGCCCCCACGCGGGCAATTGAGATGAAGTGTCTTGCCCAAGGACACAACGCGGTTGCCGCAGGTGGGATTCGAACCGAGGACCTCTCGGCTTGCAGCTTGCACCTCTACCTACTGAGCCACCGCGCTCCCGTCAACTCCGCATCTATTTTCTTTTAGACTTTTTTAGTGTGTTTCATGGCATATTTCGACCATCAAATCAACAAAAACTGAATTCAGAATTTTTCTTTGAACAGAAGCACAGTGGAGAGTTCCATTCAAGTCCCTGTGTTCATATTTGGGTTCCCTATGGGAGCCAAAATTTTAACTTTAATGCAGAATGAGGAAAATTCTTTAAAAATCTTATTCTTCAGATCCACCAGTAAAAATTTCTTGATATTTGGTATACAGCATTCTTAGAGGGGTCAGATTCAAGTTTGTTAAAATCAAATCCCTAGTGTCAAATGTGGGCTTCTCATGGTAGCTCCAATTTTAACTTGATGCAATATGAGGAACATTCTGAAAAAATCCTTTTCTGTAGATCCTCCAGTTAGAATCTTTTGATATTTGGCATGTAGCATCATTAACGGGTTTGGATTCATGTTTGTCCAAATCAAGTCTCTGGATTCATATTTGGAATCTCTATGGCAAGCCAAATTTTAACACAGTCCGATATGAATAAAATTCTTTAAAAATCATCTTCATCAGATCCACCAGTCAGAATCTTCTGATTATTGATTGGTATACAACATCCTCAGGGTGGTCAAATTCACGTTTGTTGAAATCAAGTCCCAGGGGTCATAATTAAGCTCCTATGGAAGCCCAAATTTTACCTTAATACAATATGAGGAATATTCTTTTAAAATCAAGTTCAGATCCACAGTCAGAATCTTTTGAAATTGATATGCAGCATTCTTTGTTCAGATTAAAGTTTGTTCAAAGCATGTCCCCATGGGAGTCTGATTTTAACTTGCAATATGAAGAATATTCTTTAAAAAACCTTCTTCAGATCCACCAGTAATCTTTTGATAGATGACTTGAAGCTTCCTTATTGAGGGCGGATTGAAGTCTGTTCAAATTAAGACCCTGGGTTCAGATTTGTGCTTCCGATGGAAACCAAATTTTAACCATGTTCAATATATGAGGAAATTCTTTAAAAATCTTCTTCAAATCCAAAAGTCAGAACCTTATGATATTTGATATGCAGCATCCTTGAGAAGTTCAGATTCCAGTTTGTTCAAATCAAGTCGCTTGGGTCATACTTTCTTACTTAGATGTTAATGTGGGTGGTCATGGTGGATACGATTTAGGTTTGTTGAAATGAGGCCCGCCAGCCTCCAGGCCAATTGCAGGGACAGAGTGGGCCCACTGGACAAATTTGTTCTAATTTAAATTCATAATGATGAGATGTATCGTGTATGTAATTTTCAGATCTGCCGTGCAGCCACTTCCTGTTTGCCGTATCTTTGAAATTTGACTGTACTCACTGAACATTGAAATTTTTCGTCACACTTTTCTCGGGTTCTATGCGACGGATTCATTCAATATTTCACCTGGAGCTTGATAATGTTGAATTGTATCGTGTATGCAATAATCAAATGCATGCAGCGACGCAGGTCCAGACACGGTATTGGTCTTGGCTTCTTTAGAATTGTATTTTCTTATGACTTTAAATGGGTTGAAATGAACCATTAGCATTTTCAAAGATGTGACAATTTGCCAGTTGGCAAATTGCCATATCTTTTAAAATGCTAATGATTCATTTTAGTCAGTTATATTAACCCTTTACCTAACGTGAAAAGCAGACGACACTTGCAAAAAAAATTCTTGAATAACTAATTTTTTTCATTTTTTGTCTCAAAAACATAGGTTATGACCCCTCGTTGGAACGAGCTCGACGAGCTCGTTCCAACGAGGGGTCATAACCTATGTTTTTGAGACAAAAAATGAAAAAAATAGTGAAAATTAATTGGCGATTTTTGAGAATAGCGCTGGCCGGTTTTGGCTGTTACGTTGGGTAAAGGGTTAATAGGTGGAAAATACAACTCTGGGAAATACAATTATATAAGTTGTATAGTATTGGCTCCTGGTCTGAAATATGCTCTCAATCCAAGAGATTATTTATTCTCTGTTCCTCGGTAGATCATCTTGCACACCTTTGTCGTTAATTATTTATACATCATAAATATTCATTGTTTTTCACAACACGGTACATTTTATGTTGTCGACATTTAACAGAATAATATTTCGAGAGTTAGGCGCAAGGGCGCCGGAAGCAATGAGACAGAGGGGACAGCTGCGCTCACTGCCTTTGGGGATTGGACCACACGTAGGTGCGAAAATACAATGAAATATCTCGTTGGAAATTACCCCAAACGTGGTAGTTGACTTCTTGGTGCAAATCTTTCTATCTCTTAAATGGTAAGTGAAAAACATTTTTCCGAAGGGAAAATATTTCGGAGAGACTGTGCTTGACCAAGATATTTGAATGTCCAAATAAGGATGGGATCATAAATTTGTTCTACACAAAAATTACAAAATCCGCCTTCAGGGAAATATTTTGATAATAAATTTCACAGCCCATATTTGAGGTAAAATTATCTATCCTCGACTACTGTCCACTTTCGCACTGAACTGAAAGGACATATTCTTAATTGTCCCTCCGTCCACACATCCTTTTTTCTACTCTCACAATCATGAGATGACAGCCAACACAGATATTTGAAAACCTCAAGACAGCCACTTTAATATTTCTATTGGGGGTTTCAAAATCAACTGATATTGCTCCAATCAGCTAATCGGGACAATTTTCTTTCTGCGCCATTGAATGTTGAGTGCAAAACCGCAAAGGGGAACGTTTAGCTCCATTTAGACTAGACCATAGTAACCCTGAGTACATGGTGCAATTTGGGGTTTGGGGTTTACATTTTATCATAATACCTATTTGAAATCTTTTTTCTCCAACATTTCTCTTGAGGGTTCGTCTACTACTTCTATTGAAGATTCGTCTACTAGGTGGAATACACTCTCCTGCAGATATTCTAATACTCCTCCTCTCCCCAGTCATATATATCACACTAAAAACTAAAGTGTTAAAACGGACACTTTCAAGGTGTTAAACCCATTCTAACTCTTAGGATTTGATTTTAACACCTAAAGTGCAATGCTTTAAGCACTTAGACATCACAATCGTCAGACATCTGAAACTTGAATGGATGGCACTTCCCATGTGTCTAGCATTGGTGGTTCTTCCAGAATCGTCCATAATTTGATTTGCGCTTGGTGGGTACATAATTAAAAGGACACAACGCAGATGACGCGGATCAGGCTCGAGAGTTCGAGCCTGATCCGCGTCATCTGCGTTGTTTGCTTTTAAGTGTTGCGACATACACTTGTCAAGTGGTTTTATTGTCAACACCTGTCAAGTTCTGGGATATCTACACTTGGACAAAGTGCTAGTTCAGCACTTAGTAAGTGTTAAATACAGCACTTCAAGTGTAGTTTTTAACACTTTAGTTTTTAGCATGTATGGATTATAGAATTCCACGATGTGAAATTATACCCGTCTTGCTTTAATTGTGGCCTTACTTCCACCATACCGGGATAACTGAGTTGAATGGATCTTGGTTTTTTAGGAGTTAGTGTGAAAGGTATAAAAGATCAGGAGGTACATGTAATTTGTGGGACTTCCCTGAATTTAGTTGTATTTTTTCGGGGTATCACCTAATGCTAATAGTCAATCCAGCATAACCAGAAGCAAGGAATGTATGTCAGGCTCTGCTTGGTGGTGATATTTTCTTTTTCGAATTATTTTTCTTGTTTTGAATTATTTTATTTATACACCAACCCATTCCTTCTTGGTATATTAAGTGGTTTTAATGAAAGCCTTTTTTCTACTCTCACAATCTTGAGAGGAAAGCCAACACAGATATTTGAATTTTTTTCCCCAAAACAGACAAGTTAATATTCTGTTGAGGGTTCCAACAAAATCAACTGATATTGCCCGAATCATCTAATCGGAACCATTTAATACTCCATTGAATGTTGAGTGCAAAGCCCTAATGGGCAATTTTAGCTCCATATAGGCTAGGTTATTGTAACCTCGATTACACGGCACAATTTGTATGGCATTTTTTTTTATGAAAAATGGCATTTATCCAAGTTACATATTCCCACTGTTTATATTCGCTTGCGCATTTTGTTTCTTTTCGTATAAGTTATAGAATTATATAGTCCAACCGCTCCCCGTTGAAACAGTGCATGTTTACTGCGGTAAACCAGTTCTGCTTTACCAGTGAATTGGAGCCGGTAACTAAAGCCTGTAGAGGAAGTCTTCTAAAGTGGGCAGCACAGGATTAAAAGATCAAACCAATGTCGATGCCAAGATATAGAAATAGATGTTGACTGTTAACTTATACACCAACAAATAAATTCTAAACCTTCCAGAATGAAAACCTTATGATTCCCCAGACGTAGGTTTTTGCGCGAATTTCCCTGTAAAATGGTAGTGGGTCAAATCCAATTCCCGTTGAAATGAAATCTTCTTTCTTTTATGATATAACATACCTTTTTGTGGGGAGGAGAAAAAAATCTGAGAGTTTTATTGGTGGATATTTTATACACAAACATTAATATTTTCAATGTGTCGAATACATAAATTTGTGTATCGTCGCGGCTCTAGGTTACAATTCACTAAATGGAGGCATAAACGCCCCTTAACGGATTTTACCTCAACTTTTAACAGAGCATAACAGAGATATCGGGCGAATTTGCGGGCCAGGGAAGAACATCCACTTGTTGTTGCTGCAGATACTGTTGAACAACACGAGCTACGTGGGGTCGGGCGTTGTCCTGCTGTAGAATGACGCCGGGGCCGTGACGTTGCAGAAATGGGACAACAACAGGTGTAAGCACTTCATCACGATATCTGGCTGCATTGAGATTGCCATCAATAATGACCAGCTCAGTTCTATGTCTCCCGGAGCGGGGTCGGTCTCGAACGTCATCATGCTGTGCATGTCGATGGACTAGCCTGTCTACAGTGTTGCGGTGGCAGTTCAAATGCTGGGCAACCTCTCTGTGTGTCTGCCAGCTCTAATCATACCCAGGGCAAGGTGACGTCGATTCATTGTCAATCTTAGCATGCTAATGTGGAGTCGTTTTAACAGCAGCGCAAGTTTGAATGTGAACGATGGGAAGGCCTTACTTTAGTGTTTAAATACCCAAGGATTCACACTGCTGCATGAATTTTCAGACTCTCCACGTGCAAAACATGCCTTTTCACAAACGTGCAGCACGTCATTTACCGTTAATGCAATTTTAACGGGGAAAGCTGTTTTTGTGTTCAATATAACTTATTCATGAACAGGTTAACACTCTTTACACCTACGGAATTATTTCTTTGGAGTTTGATCAATTTCTGCAATGCACACTTTCTTTTTTGGGCGAGTATATATTCTCTGGTCTCCAGTAGATCATCTTGCACACCTTTGTTGTTAATTTTTTTTATATATCCTAAATATTCAATCCGTTCAGCGGCGCGGTGTTGACATTTTGCGGTGTTGACATTTTTGTCCCACATCAAATTTGAATTTAAATTTCGAATATTCTCTCCTACCGTATGCTCTTGCACCGAATGACCTTGACACTTTCTTTTTCATGCCGCATGTTTTTGAGAGATTCTCACAGATTCCGGAACAATATTAAAAGCAAACTTATTAATCCTTTCTGAAGTGGACAAATCAAAATTTTAATTAATGGTTTCAAAGTCAAAATATATTGAACCAATCGGCTGATCTTCCCCATTTAATCCTACTCACAACTTTGGCTGTCAAATGCACCAGGTGACGTGCTCACTTATTTAGGCCCCGATAACCCACTGTTGTTATATATTTATTTATTTATTGCTGTTTAAAGTCACATACTTATGCTCAATGGCTAATCGTGACCGTGACAGTTTTACGGGTGGAGGAAGCCGGTGTACCCGGAGAGAACCATCGAGCGTCGACGAGCAACTGTCATCTCCTCAACATTCTAACTCTATTCAAGCTCTGTTCAAGCGGGGTTACAACGGTTGAAGACATGGGCACCATCGACAGTTTAGTTTAGTTTAGTTTAATAGTTTAATGCATTACACCATAATGACAGTTGCACAAAACAAACATAACAAATAAGAAGGATTAGAATTAGTAAACATGATGTATAAAATAAAGTACTAATGACTTTTATCTTTAACAAAGTCATCGCGCTCACAGAAGACATGCGGTACGCCTTAGTACACCGCGTCATCGTGTCCCCATGAAGGCAAGCGGGATAAAGTGCCTTGCCCAAGGACACAACGCGGATCGACCCGGACTGGCAGCCCACTCTAATTACCCCGAGCAATGAGTCTTTGAAGGAAATTACTTTGTTGCGAAAAAAAAACAGTTATAAGTTTTCTTTTCGTTTCTCAGATGGTAAAAGAAATTCACAAAGAAAACGGGAGTTGATTTAATGAATTTGTTGGCCTTAAAATGAAACGAAATATTTCGTTGGAAATTACTCCGAAAAATCGTTCGTTGTTGACTTCCTTGTGAAAATTCTTTCTCTCTCTTACATGGTGAATGAATTGCATTTTTTGCAGAGAGAAAGTATTTGCTGGCGGACTCTTCTTGGCCAAGATATCTGTATGTCCAAATAAGGGTGCGATCATAATTTTAATTTACACAAAAAATGCAGTATCCGCCTTTATTGAAATTATTAGTTAAAACATCTAGAGCCCATACTTGAGGTAAAACACTGTCTATCTGATTTGCATCGGCGACAGTGCTAACCCTTTCCTATCTCCCCAAGTTCATTTCTTGGAGAAACATCCCTCGATTACAAGATGAAATTTGTATGGGTTGTTTTTTTAATGAAAAATGGCATTTATCCAAGTTACATATTCCCGCTGTTTATATTCGCTTGTGCATTTTGTTTCTTTTCGTATAAGTTATAAGAATTATAACTTCAACCGCTCCCCGTTGAAACAGTGCATGTTTACTGTGGTAACCAGTTCTGCTTTACCAGTGAATTGGAGCCGGTAACTAAAGCCTGTGGTGGAAGTCCTCTAAAGCGGGCAGCATAGGTATAAAAGATTGGCTCGACTATCAAACCTATGTTGATGTCAAGATATAGCCATAGATGCTGACTGTTAACTTATACACCAACAAATAAATTCTAAACCTTCCAGAATGAAAACCTTATGATTCTCCAGACATAAGTTTTTGCGCGAATTTCCCTGTAAAATGGTAGTGGGTCAAATCCAATCCCGTTGAAATGAAATCTTCTTTCTTTTATGATATTACATACCGTTTTGGGGGGAGGAGAAAAAATCTGAGAGTTTTATTGGAGGATATTTTATACACAAACATTAATAGCGAACGAGGGCGACCCGCAGGGTTGCGTGCAAGCGATCCGAAGGATCGCATGCTTCGCAAGCTATTAGGCAACACGTATGTACCGTTTGTATGAACTCAAAGCCAATCTCATCTCAAAGGCATCAACTTCAAAATGTTTCAACGGAAGTGGTGCACAAGGACGCTGACATGTTTGCGCATGGAGGAAATTGACATTCGCAATTGAAGAAATGATTTATTTACGAAGAAAGTAGTTAACGAGATGAGACTTCACGAGAATGACTCTGGCTGATTAAGCTTTTAGGGATTTTTCCCAAAGGAACAAGGGACAAATGAGGTTACATTTTTTCAAGGATACTCGGACGCTAGAACAGGTGATGGCTGTCCACCATTGCTTTCACCCTCATTGGGTCAAGGGATCCTTAATATATTGGGTGAGGGGTGGGGGGGGGGGTGGGCTAATGGGTCACTGATTATGTCACGTGACGTCCATAGCAAGTAAAGCACACCCCTAGCAACGGGCAAACTTCCTGGCCAATTTTGACCAATTTTGATACATGGACCCAACATACATTGCAAACGAAAACAGACAGGTCAATGGTGTCGTCGCGTGACTTCCCTAGCAACCAGAGCGCGCCCTTAGCAACGGGCTAACTACTGGGCCGATTTGAACCAAATTCGGCACACGGACATAGAATGCATTGTAAATGAAAACAGACAGATCAATGATGACGTCACGTGACTTCCCTAGCAACCAGAGCGCCCCCTTAGCAACGGGCTAACCACTGGGCCTATTTTGACCAAATTCGGTATACGGGCCCAAAATGCATTGCAAATGAAAACAGACAGATCAAAGTTTACGTCTCGTGACTTCCCTAGCAACCAGAGCGCCCCCTTAGCAACAGGCTAACTGCTGGGCCGATTTTGAGCAAATTCGGTATTCGGACCCAATATGCATTGCAAATGAAAAAACGGGCCCAAAATGCAAAGAAAATAAAAACAGACAGATCAAAGTTTACGTCTCGTGACTTCCCTAGCAACCAGAGCGCCCCTTAGCAACGGGCTAACTGCTGGGCCGATTTTGACCAAATTCGGTATTCGGACCCAATATGCATTGCAAATGAAAACAGATAGATCAATGTTGACGTCACGTGACTTTCCTAGCAACCAGAGTGCCCTTTAGCAACGGGATAACCACTGCGTCGATTTTGACCAAATTCAGTATACGGACCCAAAATACATTGCAAATAAAAACAGACAGGTCAATGTTGAAGTCACGTGACGTCCCTAGCAACCAGAGTGCCCCCTTAGCAACGGACTAACTACTGGTCCGATTTGACCAAATTCGGTATACGGATCCAAAATGCATTGCAAATGAAAACAGACAGGTCAATGTTGATGTCACGTGACTTCCCTAGCAACTATAGCGCCCCTTCGCAACGTGCTAAGTACTGGGCCGATTTTGACCAAATTCGGTATACGGACCCAAAATGCATTGCAAATAAAAACAGGCAGGTCAATGTTGATGTCACGTCTTTTTCCCTCCTCCCTGACATGACCCAGAAGCACAGGATTAGCTGTTTCATAATTACTCTCAGAATTATCTGTTTTGATAACTACAAACAATACCCTTACGTCGGAATTTTTTTTCAGTGAAATTAATGAAAATGGCTGATTGAAATTGGCACATAAAGCTCTAGGCCTATTTAATTCAAACGACAAGCCTGTGCTGTCTTGTTAAGTGTGTATATCTGTGCTGGCTTGTGTAGTTTGTGTGTCTGTTGGGCAAATCGCCCAGAAACCTGGTCCAAATCGTCCACAAAAATGGTCCAAATCGCCCAATAGTCTGGTCCGAATCGGCAAGAAATATGGTCAGAATCGTCCATAGATCCTGGGCCGAAACGTCTTATATAAAAATCTGGTCCGAATCATGAAACTACATTTGTGAAACTCAGTCTTATTATTTTAAAGATGGTATTTTCAGTGAAACTGCATTGGCATATTATCATCGTCCCTTCTGGCACAGCACTGCTGTATTTTCTTGTTGTGGCTACTAACAGTTGGTAAGAGTAACAATAAATGCTACACGCTATTTGTGAAAAAATAAACATTAACGCAGCAATTTCCGTAACTCCTCGGATAAATTCCGGAAAACAACGACGCCATAAATATATCTTCCAATCAAAGCAATGATAAAATTATCTTTCAAACAGAGCACTGGAAAATAATATTTTCCAATCAAAACGCAGATAAAAGTAGTTATCTCGAAATTTGGTTGGTCCCCTATTCTTTACCAGTAAGTGTAGGCCTACAGCACTTTAGGCCTAATGCATCACTTTCGCTCGCTTTTAGGTTTGCCTAAATTTCATATTATTTTCAATGTGTCAAATACATAAATTTGTGTATCGTCGAGGCCATAGGTTACAATTCACTAAATGGAGACAAAAACGCCCCTTAACGGATTTTACCTCAACTTTTAATAGAGCATAAACTGAAGGAGATCAGCTGATTGGGGCATTATATATTTAATTTGGAAACCTCAATAAAAATCTCACTGTGTCTATTTTGGAAAAGACTTGAAATATTTGCACCGGTTGTCCATTCAAAATTGTGAGAAATGAAAAATAAGGTGAGGGGTACGAGTAAAATATGCCTTTTCAATTGAGTGCGAAACTTGACGTTAGTTGGGGAATCGCCAAATTTGAACACACAAAACACACGCCAACATATATTTTTTCCTGTTCATCTCTTGAATGAGATAATATACTAAGTGGATGCATGACTGTTTTCCCCCAAATGAGCTAGATGAACTTAGGAGTCAGGAAAATGTTAACACTGTCGGCGGTGCAAATCATTTACTGTGTTGCAACCTCTACTCAGCGCGCAGGTGTGCATATTATTTTGACGAGTTACTTCCCTGGATATGCCCCTCGTGTGGTTGGGATTGCACAACACCAGAATGAAATATCAATAAGTAATTTTATAATTTTCATCGGGTGAGCCACGGCCAGGTGGTAACTCACATTCTTTCATTAGAGACGAAAGCTGATGGAAACGTCAAAACATCGGAGAGTGGTCTGTCTCGGCAGATTTCGCTCTGGGGTGTTGACACCGCTTGGTCAATTCGACACTCACCTTTTCATGACTTTTTCCTCAAAATTACTAGCAAATTAAACAGTACGACGTTTGTTTCATAATATTTTATACGTCATCTTCAAGAACTAATTGTTCATAACTTCGAACTGCCACACGCCCTACATACACTTAAGCGTGCAGGCATTTCTTAGGAGAGAAAACCACTCTTTTTATTTAATCCTTTAACCTTCGTATCTGCCCAAACCAACCAGTTCTGTTCAGAAAAATCCCAATTCAAGTTTCATTATTTTTTTCGATTATTGCGTCAAATCCACAGCTTATAACCTTTCATTGGGACAACCTCGTTGAGCTCGCCCAATGACAAGTCATAAGCTACAGATGTGAGGCAAACATGAAATTGTTTAGGCTGTCAAAATATTATTTGCAAGTGTCGTCTGCTGTTCGTGTTGAGCGAAAGTTTTAATCAGATAAACTTGTGTACTTGTGTCGTGCAAAATATTGAGGGTTTGGGAAACTATGATTTGCTGCTGCTGTAAAAGAAAATAGCGCATAGAAGGTTGAATTTTCATAATGACGCTATTTATCAACGATAAAAGTGCCACAACTACTTAAGTTTTGACGTAATATCATCACTTAAATCCCATCACTACCAGCTGTATAACATTTTTCCACGCGAATTGTCAGATGCAGTGACTGGACAGCTACTGAATGGCAATGGCATGACTTCTTACCATTATTCCTGTTAAAACACGCTGAACGTTTACACAATATTTCACCAGCTTGCGCTTCGGGTTGGCTATAAAATGGTGTTCAAAATCCGAGATTTTTCGGATCCCCTTTTTTGTCTTTTTCTGAATGAATTGTATACATATCCGTCTGGAGGAATGTTTCCTCCCCACCCCAGACCCCGATATTTTAATACGTCTCCCCTCCGTCGTCCTGATGATAGAGTTCAAGGGTGTGAGGACATGGCCGCCTTACATTAACTGTAGGGTTACGTGACCCATCATGGGGTGTTTGCGTTTCACGGATTTGGAGTTCATAGGTTAGTGAGAATGTTGTCTCTTATTCCATACTTTGTCCATAAATTGTGTCGACTGCAAATAATCATTACTTTTGTCGACAGAAGTGGTGAAAAACTAAAGCGTGGCTGTAAAAGATCTGGAGCTAATATGTGTGACTCTCCTGAATTTAGTTGTATTTTTTCGCGTTATGACCAAATTATAATGATCAGTCAGGGCATAAATGGAGGCAAGAAATGTAGGCCTACGTCAGGCTCTGTATGTATAGCAGATTGTTTTTTCGACTGATTTTTCGGTGTTTGAATGCATTTTTTATCCATCAACTTATACCTTCTTCATCCTTTAACTACTTTTAATGAAAGAATCAATGTTTTTGGTATGGCTAGAGGATACAGGGAAACTTAGATGGGAGAGCGCATGCCTCCGTCTCCCTATTTGCCCAAATCTTAAATAAAAAATAAAAAAAAGTTGAATGTTGAATTCTCCAAAATGGTAAAATTTAATGGAATATTTGTCTATTTAACTATTTTGCGAGTGAAACGCTGCAACTTGTCCGATAGATATCTGCGTTTCACTTTACGAAGGTCAGTTCGAGCCTCCCCCACCCCCGTCCTACCCATCTACACGCACACGTATCCAAATTTGACCTGTAATCGTTTGGAGGAGAAAGTTGTGTAGAGAATAATATTATTATAACCCCAGTTGAAGGTTGGGTATATAGTCGTAATGTCTGTTGGGTTTGAAACTATTGATGGACATTTAATTGTGGCAAGGTGTGTGTGTGTGTGTGGGGGGGGGGGGGGGGGGGGGGCTCAGTAGGTAGAGGTGCAGGCTGCAAGCCGCGAGGTCCTCAGTTCAAATCCCTCCTGCTGCAATCGCGTTGTGTCCTTGAGCGAGACGCTTTACCCACATTGCCCACATGGGGGCACGGTTGCGATGTGTACTAAGGCGTACTGCCTGCCGATGTTGCCAATTCTAACCCTGCGCGTCTGGAGTTAGTATGTTGGTGCGCTGACAGTAACTGTTGTTCGCCGTTGCTCTGTGGTTCTCACCGAATACTCCGGCTTCCTTACCCGTAAAACTGTCGCTTGCATGATTAACCGTTGTGCAGAAACATGCGATCTTAAATACTAATAAATAAATAAATAAATAAATAAATAAATAAATAAATAAATAAATAAATAAATATATTGTGCCACTTTGTAGAGAGTTGAAACGTTTAATTGTAACTTCGCTTGAGAATCCCAAGAACGTTACGCATGAGAGACAAATCCTTTTAATTGGTCATTAGGCTAAAGTTAGGACCAGACCGTTGTAATAAAAAATAAAAAAAAAACTTTAATTAAAAAAAACAAAAACAAAAACAAAATCGGAGGGTACATATATTTTTTCCAATGAATGTATTTCTGAGATAATATAATATTTGGCCATGTGTGTACTTTATATTCTTGGTTTAGTGGAGTGAAGAGAGAGAGAGAGAGAGAGAGAGAGAGAGAGGAGAGAGAGAGAGAGAGAGATAGATAGATAGAAGAGAGAGAGATAGAAATGTCAACAGCATTTTTGTTAAAAGGCGAGTATCGAATTGGCCAAGTGGTCCCAACACCCAGAGCGAACCCTGGGAATTGGATGGTTCCATATGCTTCAGGCTCACATGGAAGGTAAGTACTGACCTAATCCACTCGGCTACGGCTCACCCGTTGTCTTGAACTGTTTTCTGCATCATGTTAAAAGTTTTTGGTGTTGTGCAATACTTACCAAGGGAGGCAATAGTACGCATGTATTGTATTTCTTGACAGCCGTTTGTTTGCATCAAAGCTTTTTATCTCCTCGGACGCTTTCTTTGACAAGTGTTTGGGGATGAGTGTTTTTTTTTATTGATATATATATATAAGTCAGTTCACTTTGTCGTTGGTAAAAACCAGGTCTGAAATTTGATGTCAATGAAAGAAATTATATATATTCTCTGGTCTCCAGTAAGATCATCTTGCACACCTTTGTTGTTAATTTTTTTTATATATCTTAAATATTCAATCCTTTCAGCAGCACGGTGTTGACATTTTGCAGAAAAATAATTTGAGGAGTGCTAGGTCGCTCGAGAAATTGTGTTGTAACTGGTTATGAAAGCGAAAGAAATCTCATTGACAACAATGCTATTTATTTATTGGTGTTTAAGGTCACATATTTCTGTACAATGGCTAACCATGACCGTGACAGTTTTACGGGTGGAGGAAGCCGGAGTAACCGGAGAGAACCACCGAGCAAAGGCGAGCAACTGTCAGCTCCCCAACATACCAACTCCACACAAGCAGGGTTAGCATTGGTTGAAGACAGGTGCACCATCGACGTGCAGTATGCCTTAGTACACAGCGTCACCGTGCCCCCACGTGGGCAATGGGGGTGAAGTGTCTTGCCCAAGGACACAACGCGGTTGCTGCAGGTGGGATTCGAACCGAGGACCCCCTCGGCTTGCAAGCTGCACCTCTACCAACTGAGCCACCGCACCCCCCCCCCCCCCCCGACAACAATGCTAACCTTTCGCTCTCTGTACAAAATAAGTTGTTTTGAAAAAAATTACCTAGATATCCATAAAGTACGTCATCTCTTGAAAAAAATAAATTGGAAAACAATATATGGTCCCCCATCAAATTTGAATTTAAATTTCGAATTTTCACTACTACCGTATGGTCTTGCACCGAAAGACCTTGACACTTTCTTTTTCATGCCGCTTATTTTTGAAAGATTCTCACAGATTCCGGGACAATATTAAAAGCAAACTTATTAATCCTTCCTGAAGTGGACAAATCAAAATTTTAGTCAATGGTTTCAAAGTCAAAATATATTGAACCAATCGGCTGATCTTCCCCATTTAATCCTACTCACAACTTTGGCTGTGAAATGCACCAGGTGACGTGCTCACTTATTTAGGCCCTGACAACCCACTGTTATTATATATTTATTTATTTATTGCTGTTTAAGGTCACGTACTTATTCTCAATGGCTAATCGTGACCGTGACAGTTTTACGGGTGGAGGAAGCCGGTGTACCCGGAGAGAACCATCGAGCAGCGACGAGCAGCTGTCATCTCCTCAACATTCTAACTCTGTTCAAGCTCTGCTCAAGCGAGGTTTCGATGGTTGAAGACATGTGCACCATCGACAGTTGAGTTTAGTTTAATAGTTTAATGCATTACACCATAATAACAGTTGCACAAAACAAACATAACAAATAAGAAGAATTAGAATTAGTAAACATGGTGTATAACATAAAGTACTAATGACTTTTATCCTTAACAAAGTGATCTCGCTTACAGAAGACATGGGGTACGCCTTAGTACACGGCGTCATCGTGCCCCTGGGAAGGCAAGCGGGATAAAGTGCCTTGCCCAAGGACACAACGCGGATCGACCCGGACGGGGCGCCCACTCTAATTACCCCACGCAATGAGTCTTTGGGGCAAATTACTTTGTTGCGAAAGAAAAACAGTTATAAGTTTTCTTTACTTTTCTCAGAGATTCCACAAAAAACGGGAGTTGATTTAATGAATTTGTTGGCCTTAAAATATAATGAAATATTTCGTTGGAAATTACTCCGAAAAACGGTTCGTTGTTGACTTCCTAGTGAAAATTCTTTTCTCTCTCTTACATGGTGAATGAATTGCATTTTTCCAGAGAGAAAGTATTTTCTGACGGACTCTTCTTGGCCAAGATATTTGTATGTCCAAATAAGGGTGCGATCATAATTTTAATTTACACAAAAATTGCAGTATCCACCTTTATTGAAATTATTAGGTAAAACATCTAGAGCCCATACTTGAGGTAAAACATTGTCTATCTGATTTGCATCGGCGACAGTGTTAACCCTTTCCCATCTACCCAAGTTTATTTCTTGGAAAAACAGCCTTCTATTGTCGACTACTGTCCAGTTTCGCAGTGAACTGAAAGGACATTTTCTTACGTGCCCCTCCCTACACACAGCCTTTTTCTTCTCTCACAATCTCGAGAGGACAGCCAAAACAGGAATTTGAAATCTTCTTTCTCAAAACAGGCACTTTAATTTTTCTTCTGAGGGTTCCAAAATCAACTGATGTTGCCCCCAATCAGCTAATCGGGGCCATTTAATGCTCCATTGAACGTTGGGTGCAAAACCCTAATGGGCACTTTTAGCTCCATATAGGCTAGGCTATTGTAACCTCGATTACATGACGAAATTTGTATGAGTTTTTTTAATGAAAAATGGTATTTATCGAAGTTACATATTCCCTCTATTTATATTCGCTTGTGCATCTTGTTTCTTTTCGTATAAGTTATAAGAATTATAACTCCAACCGCTCCCCGTTGAAACAGTGCATGTTTACTGTGGTAAACCAGTTCTGCTTTACCAGTGAATAGGAGCCGGTATCTAAAGCCTGTGGTGGAAGTCCTCTAATGTGGGCAGCATAGGTATAAAAGATTGGCTAATCTCGACATCAAACCTTTGTTGATGTCAAGATATAGCCATAGATGCTGAATGTGAACTTATACACCAACAAATAAATTCTAAACCTTCCAGAATGAAAATCTTATGATTCTCCCGACGTAAGTTTTTGCGCGAATTTCCCTGTAAAATGCTAGTGGGTCAAATCCAATTGCCGTTGAAATGAAATCTTCTTTCTTTTATGATATAACGTACCGTTTTGGGGGGAGGAGAACAAATCTGAGAGTTTTATTGGAGGATATTTTATACACAAACATTAATATTTTCAATGTTTCAAATACATAAATTTCTGTATCGTCGAGGCTCAAGGTTACAATGCACTAAATGGAGGCAAAAACCTCCCTTAACGGATTTTACCTCAACTTTTAATAGAGCATAAACTGAAGGAGATCAGCTGATTGGGGCATTATTTATTTAGTTTGGAAACCTCAATAAGAATCTCACTGTGTCTATTTTGGGAAGGACTTGAAATATTTCCACCGGTTGTCCATTCAAAATTGTGAGAAATGAAAAATAAGGTGAGGGATACGAGTAAAATATGCCCTTTCGATCGAGTGCGAAAGTGGACGTCAGTTAGGGAATCGCCAAATTTGAACACACAAAACACACGTCAACATATATTTTTTCCTGTTCATTTCTTGAATGAGATAACATACTAAGTGGATGCATGACTGTTTTCCCCCAAATGATCTTGATGAGCTTAGGAGTCAGGAGAATGTTAACACTGTCGGTAGTGCAAATCATTTAGCTTGTTGAAACCTCTAGGTTATGAACCACTAAATAAGTGAACAGGTGACTTGGGGCGTTTGACACCCAAATGTTGTGAGTAGGATTAAATAGGGCTGATCAGCTGATTGGTTAAATATATTTTGACTTTGAAACCATTAATTAAAATTTTGATTCCTCCACTTTAGAAAGGATTAATAAGTTTGTTTGTAATTTGGTGCCGGAATGTGTGAGAATCTCTCAAAAATATGAGGCATGGGGAAAAAAGTGTGTAGGTCATGCAGGGCAAGACCATACGGTAGTTGTGAAAATTCGAAATTTAAACTGAAATTTGATGTTCCAACATATATTTTTTTCCAGTTAATTTTTTCAAGAGATGGTGTACTTTGTAAATGTATAGGTATTTTTTTTCAAAACAACTTGGTGTGTTGTACAGAGAGTGGAAGGTTAACACTGTGGTCAATGGGATTTATTTTGTGGTTCGTAACCTCTACTCAGCGCGCAGGTGTGCATATTATTTTGAAGAGTTACTTCCCTTGATATGCCTCTCGTGTGGTTGGGATTGCACAACTCCAGAATGACATATCAATAAGTAATTTTACAATGTTCATCGGGTGAGCCACGGCCAGGTGGTAACTCACATTCTTTCATTAGAGACGAAAGCTGATGGAAACGTCAAAACATCATCGGAGTGTGGTCTGTCTCGCAGATTTCGCTCTGGGGTGTTGACACCGCCTGGTCAATTCGACACTCACCTTTTCATGACTTTTTCCTCAAAATTACTAGCAAATTAAACAATACGACGTTTGTTTCATAATATTTTATACGTCATCTTCAAGAACTAATTGTTCATAACTTCGAACTGCCACACGCCCTACATACACTTAAGTGTGCGGACATTTCTTAGGAGAGAAAACCTCTCTTTTTATTTAATCCTTTAACCTTCGTATCTGCCCAAACCAACCAGTTCTGTTGACAAAATCCCAATTCAAGTTTCATTATTTTTTTCGATTATTGCTTCAAATCCATAGCTTATAACCTTTCAGTGGGACAACCTCGTGGAGCTCGCCCAATGACAAGTCATAAGCTGCAGATGTGAGGCAAACATGAAATTGTTTAGGCTGTCAAAATATTATTTGCAAGTGTCGTCTGCTGTTCGTGTTAGGCGAAAGTTTTAATCGGATAAACTTGTGTACTTGTGTCGTGCAAAATATTGAGGGTTTGTGAAACTATGATTTGCTGCTGCTGCTGCTGCTGCTGCTGCTGCTGTAAAAGAAAATAGCGCATAGAAGGTTGAATTTTCATAATGACGCTATTTATCAACGATAAAAGTGCCACAACTACTTAAGTTTTGACGTAATATCATCACTTAAATCCCATCACTACCAGTTGTATAACATTTTTCCACGTGAATTGTCAGATGCAGTGACTGGACAGCTACTGAATGGCAATGGCACGAATTCTTACCATTATTCCTGTTAAAACACACTGAACGTTTACACAGTATTTCACCAGCTTGCGCTTCGGGTTGGCTATAAAATGGTGTTCAAAATCCGAGATTTTTCTGATCCCCTTTTTTGTCTTTTTCTGAATGAATTGTATACATATCCGTCTGGAGGAATGTTTCCTCCCCACCCCAGACCCCGATATTTTAATACGTCTCCCCTCCGTCGTCCTGATGATAGAGTTCAAGGCTGTGAGGACATGGCCGCGTTACATTAACTGTAGGGTTACGTGACCCATCATGGGGTGTTTGCGTTTCACGGATTTGGAGTTCATAGGTTAGTGAGAATGTTGTCTCTTATTCCATACTTTGTCCATAAATTGTGTCGACTGCAAATAATCATTACTTTTGTCGACAGAAGTGGTGAAAAACTAAAGCGTGGCTGTAAAAGATCTGGAGCTAATATGTGTGACTCTCCTGAATTTAGTTGTATTTTTTCGCGTTATGACCAAATTATAATGATCAGTCAGGGCATAAATGGAGGCAAGAAATGTAGGCCTACGTCAGGCTCTGTATGTATAGCAGATTTTTTTTTTCGACTGATTTTTCGGTGTTTGAATGCATTTTTTATCCATCAACTTATACCTTCTTCATCCTTTAACTACTTTTAATGAAAGAATCAATGTTTTTGGTATGGCTAGAGGATACAGGGAAACTTAGATGGGAGAGCGCATGCCTCCGTCTCCCTATTTGCCCAAATCTTAAATAAAAAATAAAAAAAAGTTGAATGTTGAATTCTCCAAAATGGTAAAATTTAATGGAATATTTGTCTATTTAACTATTTTGCGAGTGAAACGCTGCAACTTGTCCGATAGATATCTGCGTTTCACTTTACGAAGGTCAGTTCGAGCCTCCCCCACCCCCGTCCTACCCATCTACACGCACACGTATCCAAATTTGACCTGTAATCGTTTGGGGTAGAAAGTTGTGTAGAGAATAATATTATTATAACCCCAGTTGAAGGTTGGGTATATAGTCGTAATGTCTGTTGGGTTTGAAACTATTGATGGACATTTAATTGTGGCAAGATGTGTGTGTGTGGGGGGGGGGGGGGGGGGGGAGGGGGGGCTCAGTAGGTAGAGGTGCAGGCTGCAAGCCGCGAGGTCCTCAGTTCAAATCCCTCCTGCTGCAATCGCGTTGTGTCCTTGAGCGATACGCTTTACCCACATTGCCCACATGGGGGCACGGTTGCGTTGTGTACTAAGGCGTACTGCCTGCCGATGTTGCCAATTCTAACCCTGCGCGTCTGGAGTTAGTATGTTGGTGCGCTGACAGTAACTGTTGCTCGCCGTTGCTCTGTGGTTCTC
Source organism: Pictodentalium vernedei (assembly GCA_031216915.1). Lineage (NCBI taxonomy): Eukaryota > Metazoa > Mollusca > Scaphopoda > Dentaliida > Dentaliidae > Pictodentalium > Pictodentalium vernedei. Next base: position 804,407,059 of record CM062296.1, read on the forward strand.
ACCGGATACTCCGGCTTCCTTACCCGTAAAACTGTCGCTTGCATGATTAACCGTTGTGCAGAAACATGCGATCTTAAATACTAATAAATAAATAAATAAATAAATAAATAAATAAATAAATAAATAAATAAATAAATAAATAAATAAATAAATAAATAAATATATTGTGCCACTTTGTAGAGAGTTGAAACGTTTAATTGTAACTTCGCTTGAGAATCCCAAGAACGTTACGCATGAGAGACAAATCCTTTTAATTGGCCATTAGGCTAAAGTTAGGACCAGACCGTTGTAATAAAAAATAAAAAAAAAAACTTTAATTAAAAAAAACAAAAACAAAAACAAAATCGGAGGGTACATATATTTTTTCCAATGAATGTCTTTCTGAGATAATATAATATTTGGCCATGTGTGTACTTTATATTCTTGGTTTAGTGGAGTGAAGAGAGAGAGAGAGAGAGAGAGAGAGAGAGAGAGAGAGAGAGAGAGAGAAGAGAGAGAGATAGAAATGTCAACAGCATTTTTGTTAAAAGGCGAGTATCGAATTGGCCAAGTGGTCCCAACACCCAGAGCGAACCCTGGGAATTGGATGGTTCCAGATGCTTCAGGCTCACATGGAAGGTAAGTACTGACCTAATCCACTCGGCTACGGCTCACCCGTTGTCTTGAACTGTTTTCTGCATCATGTTAAAAGTTTTTGGTGTTGTGCAATACTTACCAAGGGAGGCAATAGTACGCATGTATTGTATTTCTTGACAGCCGTTTGTTTGCATCAAAGCTTTTTATCTCCTCGGACGCTTTCATTGACAAGTGTTTGGGGATGAGTGTTTTTTTTATTGATATATATATATAAGTCAGTTCACTTTGTCGTTGGTAAAAACCAGGTCTGAAATTTGATGTCAATCAAAGAAATTATATATATTCTCTGGTCTCCAGTAAGATCATCTTGCACACCTATGTTGTTAATTTTTTTATATATCTTAAATATTCAATCCTTTCAGCAGCACGGTGTTGACATTTTGCAGAAAAATAATTTGAGGAGTGCTAGGTCGCTCGAGAAATTGTGTTGTAACTGGTTATGAAAGCGAAAGAAATCTCATTGACAACAATGCTATTTATTTATTGGTGTTTAAGGTCACATATTTCTGTACAATGGCTAACCATGACCGTGACAGTTTTACGGGTGGAGGAAGCTGGAGTAACCGGAGAGAACCACCGAGCAAAGGCGAGCAACTGTCAGCTCCCCAACATACCAACTCCACACAAGCAGGGTTAGCATTGGTTGAAGACAGGTGCACCATCGACGTGCAGTACGCCTTAGTACACAGCGTCACCGTGCCCCCACGTGGGCAATGGGGGTGAAGTGTCTTGCCCAAGGACACAACGCGGTTGCTGCAGGTGGGATTCGAACCGAGGACCCCCTCGGCTTGCAAGCTGGACCTCTACCAACTGAACCACCCCCCCCCCGACAACAATGCTAACCTTTCGCTCTCTGTACAAAATAAGTTGTTTTGAAAAAAATTACCTAGATATCCATAAAGTACGTCATCTCTTGAAAAAAATAAATTGGAAAACAATATATGGTCCCCCATCAAATTTGAATTTAAATTTCGAATTTTCACCACTACCGTATGGTCTTGCACTGAATGACCTTGACACTTTCTTTTTCATGCCGCATATTTTTGAGAGATTCTCACAGATTCCGGGACAATATTAAAAGCAAACTTATTAATCCTTCCTGAAGTGGACAAATCAAAATTTTAGTCAATGGTTTCAAAGTCAAAATATATTGAACCAATCGGCTGATCTTCCCCATTTAATCCTACTCACAACTTTGGCTGTGAAATGCAAGTAGTTGGGGGTGCCACTATAGACCCAAGCATTTTTAACACGGCGTTTTCCATAGGGTCCATTGCCTTAGTGTTAAATTGTGTAACTTATAGACCCAAGAATTTATAGTTCTGTAACTTATAGACCCAAGAACTTATAGACCCAACATGTATGCACTGGTGGCACAGTGCATACATGTTGGGTCTATAAGTTCTTGGGTCTATAAGTTACAGAACTATAACTTCTTGGGTCTATAAGTTACACAATTTAACACTAAGGCAATGGACCCTATGGAAAACGCCGTGTTAAAAATGCTTGGGTCTATAGTGGCACCACATCATGCTTTTATGACCAGATCCTATAGTACATTTTTGCTTATAAGTTTTTTACTGGAGGATAAAGGAACTGTTTTTTTTTTTATAACAAAGACTTGGTTGTGGACATTAGAAGATATATCTCTTTCTAATAGTGTGGGTAGCCCTTATAAGGGCTGTTTTTTGATGTAGTGTAAGTCACTCAACAGTTAGCAATATTTTTCATGTATCGCCCATGACCATCGAATCATACCCGTTTCTTCTTTTTAGGTTTAACAATATCATCAGATTCTTCCTCACTCTGATTGTCTGGAATAGGTTGTTGAATTACTTGATCTGTTTGTGTGGATGTAGTCACTAACTGTTTTCGTGCTTGACGTCCCCTTTTTCTCATAGGTTGAGGTATCGGTTCTGCCAACTCATATGGTACTGTTAAAGGAAGAGACGACACTTTGAATTCTATAGGAACTGTAATCTTATCAGCTGAGAGAACAATCTTTTGGTGAGATGATTTCATGTCTTGTAGTGTCTCCAGGATTTTCTGTAATAATGTTTCATTTTTTTCATCTTGTGAAAAAGTATTATTGACCCTCTCACTTGGTATGGTATCGTTTTGGTTTGGTATTCTCTGCTGTGTCATCAATGAGTTGTCAATACGAATTAAATCGTTAAAATCAGCTAATATATTGTATTCGTCCATGATTGAATGCAGAACAGGTGATTGCTTTTTATCAAATGAATTGTCTGGAATGTGTGTTAGATTTTATAGATAATGCGAGGATCGGAAATGCAGTGGAGAACGCTCACGTGACAATTTTGATCGAGTGCGGGAAAAATTGTTGATAACAGACGGCTGTGATAGTAAACGTCTGTTATCAACAATTTTTTCCCGCACTCAATCAAAATTGTCGCGTGAGCGTTCTTCAGTGCATTTCCGATCCTCGCATTGTCTACAAAAAGAAGGTGAGTTGAGGATTTGGATACATTTCATCATCTGACTAAGAAAATCATCTTTTGACAGAGAGGAAAAAGACATGGAGCCAACGAAGATCAATTACAGTTCCCTAGAGAGTTATGAGAGAACCAAGAAACAGAGAGCCGATGAAGAATTCGCCTTGGCTTTGAGAAAGTGGTGGTCGGCAACACTTTCGATGGAAGAACAACTTAAGAAGATTGAAGACCACCCTTTCGTCAAAGCCACCACACGTCCGTTCGGGGAGATCCAGTACAAGAATTGACCTAAACACTGGTTTGATCTCCCCGTACACATGCAGGAGGAAGCTCTTGTGGGGAAAAGCTACTCATGGGAGCAAGATTGCTTTACAGATGAAGAGATGCTAGCAACAACCATAGATGTGTGGGAAGGTGAATTCTTCACCGAAGCAGAGATGGCTTTACCACATAGCTCTCTACGGAACTGAAGATGTTTAAAAACGGCCCTTTTCAGGGTCAACCCACACTATTAGAAAGAGATATATCTTCTCATGTACACAATCAAGTCTTTGTTATAAAAAGACAAAAAACAGTTCCCTCCCTAGAGTGTGACCCAATGTCTATATTAATTTAAATCATTTTATATTAGGAGTTATCCACATGGTTTTGGGTTTGTCATATCTCCACTCTGTGCATACAACTTCTATAAATGGGAAACGGCATTTTGTGTGCCTTCTTGTGTTTTGTTGTGAGCATAAGGAAATTATGCTTACAACAAAACACAAGAAACACATGCACGAAATAAAAAAAACTTAGGGATTCGCGTTGTGGTCGAACTCTCTGTGATAGTTGTTTTTTCTATAGTAAGAATAGTATTCATTGTATGTTTAGCAATCAAAATATTTTCTCTACAGTATAAACTGTATATCAGGTTACACTATAAAAGTTTTTGATAAGTATGCATACAATATTAAAAAACCTAATACTCTCAGTGAAAAAAGAGAAGTGACTCTTAACTCTTTTTTACTGTTGGGAAATAATAGGGACACGGTGATAAAAAAGGGATTATAGGACTAACCTAACAAAATCGACTAAACTATCACAGAGGTTTTAACAAAACACAAAACTGTATTTAAAGTTGAATCATTATATTGAAATGAACTCTGAACATATATACACCGAGATCTGAGTTTGCCTATCCATGAGAAAACCTATTTACATCAAGATTCTTTTTTATGCTAGTTTTTATTTAACAGCCAATATTGTTTTTTGAAAACAATCTTGGGAGTCAGATAAAAAAACTGATATCACTCAAGTGATCTGATTTTGAAACAAATATAACAAATAACTAAAAAACCCTATCTCTCTGTTACACAAATGCCTGGCGAAAATTATATAATAGATGATTGACTTTAATAAAAAAAACTTAAAAAACTAAAAGATGTAAAAAATTACCTCTGTGGGATTGTTTTGACACCTGATATTTATTACAGTTATTTCAAATAATGTCTATAAGTTTGCTCAAACCATCGTCGAACATCTCTATCATTCTCTTGGAAATTTCTTGGATCAAATTTGATAGTAAGAACTGTCTCTAAATCATATCCTCTTGCAAGATGATCTAAAGCAAATATACAGTACATTCCACACACAACAGTAAATTCACTTTGTAGTCTCATTGTATTTATTGTCCAGGAATCTGTATTTTTCACTATGAAATTGTATATGTCTCTATCTATTGGTGGTAAACAATATGAATCAAAGTAGATAGCAGAATGATTGTCTTTAAAATATATTGCTATCCAATGTTCTCCTGGTTCTTTTGATGAATCTGTGTTCACAATATATGCTTGTCTGTGTTTAGGTTTTTGTTTTGGTAACAAGTCTTTTGAACACACCTTTCCATTTAAGGATGATAACCTTTGAGAACTGTCAAGTATAGTTTGTAATTGTATGGTTTCCATCTTCTTAGCCTTGAAAAAGGCTGGCACGGAGCCGTTAATCAAGATATGCTGTATAATATGACCAGTCTCTTTTAACTAAATCTGCCCACTTTTGAATGTCTTTTTGGCAGTCTATTTCAAAGTCTATATGAGCACAATATTCTAATAAGTTTATTTTTCTTGCTCTCTTGTGTAGATTATACAGTATAGTCACTGGACACACTTTCTGTAAACACTCTGCAATGTTCATATCTATTAATGTTGTTGTGTTGGTTCGATTTTCTTCTTCACAGATAATTTTCATTTTCTGTTGAATGGATTTTGTCAGTTCTATCACTACACATTCTTGAAATAATGTTTGTATTTTTTCGTTACACATCTTGCAATGTTCACACTGACTCATCTTGTTTAATAGTCAAATATCACTTCTCTGAATTTGTTGATTTCTATCTCGCTATCAAATTCTGCATAGACAACAACGTTGATCACCTCTGGAAGAGCTTGAGCAAACTGAAGTTCAAACCTAAGATTGCCAGACTTTATTGGGTGAGCCAAGGGCCCACTACTACTCTGATCAGGTGTCAAATCAATACCCCAAAGAGTATTCCCTTTTGCATAATCCTGCAAAGATAAATTAAATGATTGATTTTGTCCAAAATAGCCCATAGCTTCAAACAATGATAAATATGAATTTAGATAAAGTCCACCTTCAAAATTCGGTTCAAAGGGACGTGCTTTAATGGAATGTTCATCTATTGTGATTTCCAACTTATTCAAATCGAAATGTTGAAAATTAAATGGATTAGTGCCAATATCTCCATTTATATCTCGATTACTAACTAAACCAAGAATAATTCGTTTTGGCATCTGTTTATGAAACAGATAGTCTTCTATTTTTGAATGAAGACCACTTCCAATAGTAAAAGTTTTAATTTCACTACGTCTTATGGGCATTTTATAATTTGTTCGATCTATTTGTGCATTAAGATCATTCGCAAATTTTGGAAATAAATCCAATGCCGGTATTCTGAATATGGCTTTTTGAATTTCTATTTTTCCATTTTCACTACCAATCAAACAAAATTTAGTTGGAGCACGATGCAATTTAATTCTCATCTCAACTCCATTTGGTAAATACTTATCTTGCACAAACAGATCTAAATGCAGTTTTCCTCTTAGTTGTACATTTTTGCTACCACCAATTATTTTAGCTCGCTCAGTCAAACCTTTGTTAGATGAAGCTTTACTTGTTTCTGCGTGGTGTCCAGGAGTATCTGTATACCACATCTCACTAGCAGCTAGATGTGTTTTTTTCACATCTCTTGAATAACTAAGAAAATTCTCAAAAAATGCTCTATAAGGATAAAGATCTGTATTGGTGGTGATAAGATTGCCATTCAGTGTAACATCAGTCTTACTGAACATGCTATGAAAAAAATTATTGATAGGAGCAATTTGTGTATCTCCAGCCAAAACACTCCCATCTTGTTTTGTAATTTTAAATTGAACTTCAAGTGTAGATGCTGCAAGATCTAACCACTTTGTTGTTTGTCTTGGAATTAAAAATTCTATTGGTGAAGAATTATTTAAAGATGCAATAGGAAATTGTTCAATTTCACCAATATTTTCTATACCACTTGATGTTGGTGATACATTATCTGGATCAAAACTACTACCAAAATGTTCGCAAGATCCATGTAACATCATGATTTTTTAATCAAATATATCAAGTGGTCTTGATTTTCGTTTTAAATAAGCTTGTCTTTGACGTGTCTTACCTCTACGAGAACGAACCATAGACTGACGTTTTCGTTCTTGTTTTTGTCTTTTTATACCTAAAGCAGATTCACCAACTGATTTCAAAAGATCTTTTCCATGAGGTAATAAAATGTCTTTAGGTGCTTTACGTTTTTTTTATCAATTCATTTGCTATTTCTAAACCATGTTTTAATCCATCTCTCTTTAATGTTTGAAATGCATTTTTTGCAATTGGTTTTATAAAGGGTGCAGCTGTTCTTATTGCTGTGCGAAAAATAGACCCCAATCCATATCCATATTGCCGTGGTACACCTTGATACACCGGCATCATTTTTACAAATTTAATTTATGTCTCTGTCTAAAATGCAACTTGACAACTGTCTTGCCACTTGCAAACTGAATGGGTTTACCAGTGTTCCCATTTATATTTATAGTGATCTGATCAAAATAAGATTTTGATACTGGTACGTAATGTACATTATCAAATTCTATATGAGTGTGTAGAGACTCTTTATGTGATTCAAATGGAATCACACGTAAAATAGGTGCTTCAATATCACCTAAAAATGTATAATCTGCTATGTCAGCATAAATAAAGATTTGATTGAAATCCACATTTAAGTCCACATTATATTTAAATGCACCTTTTGATGTGTTAGGAAAAATGACAGGAAAAATATCTTTACATCCCAATTTTTGTAATAAACTTTCTGACATTTCAATACCCACTTTCCCAATACTATTTCCTACTATTTTTACACGGCCTTGGAGACTTGAAAATCCAACATGAAATAATACATCAAATGATTTAAATATGTCTCCAAGTTTTTCTTGAATTTCTGTTTGCATTGCATCTATGACATGAGCGCCATTTAAATATGCACCTGATAAAATATTTAATTCGACAGCAGCAACACCTTTGTGTAATGTATGTTTCAAATTCGTTTTATTAATACGATTTGATATTTTGCTATCTGTCACAATGATTTTAAAAACAGATTCTTCATCTGTAATATTTTTTGCTTCTGAAGGTAAAATTACTTCAACTAATCCCACTTCCCAATGTTCTTTATCAACATGAATAGGTTTAGATAATTGTGTTTGAAAACAACATTGGTTATTATTTGGAAACATATCCATAGAACTATCACTCAGAAGTGTTACGTAAAATGAATTCATTTTTCTTATCTTGTGGTTGTTTCAAATATTTTAAACCTGGACTTGGAAGAATATATCCTAATGAACTACTTAATAACACTAACCACAATTCTTTATCAGGGCTTTGTAAACTCAAATGTGCAATGGCAGTAATTATAATACCATAAATGATAATAATCTGTGTGAAATAAGTGACTTGATTTTTTGCAACACGATTTCCACAAATTTTAAATTGTTGACTTTGTTGACTTTGTACATCAACACTTGTGGTATCATTAGGTAATGAGGTTTCATTTGATGACATATTCTTTTTATATCAAATCTGATTCTGCTATCCAACTATCAAATTTCTTTGGATAACCTTCCCAATGTACTTTAAGTTCTTTAATAATTTTCTTTCCCACACGTCTTGACCGTCTATTAAGAACTGATTCAATTATATATTTTTTATCATCTTTTATACTTTGAATTTCTTGTGGATAAAATGTCCCTTGTATATTTTCACCACCCATATCTTCAAGTTTATAAGTGGGTGGTATTGTATGTTTTATATGAGTAATTTTAAATAATTCTTTTGTCCAATTTGGTAAATACCCTTTTTCAAATGTATGTTTGGTTTTATTAATACGTACTATATCACCAACTTTAAATTGTATTTTTTTCTTTTTAGATTTTTTTTTACCATACAAATGTTGAGATACTTCTACTTCATTTTCTAATGATACTGAAGCAGGAGTTCTCTGAATACTTCGATGAACACTATGATTATATCCATCAACTAAATTTTCCAACACATCAATGTATCTTAATGTACGTTTGTGTGTAAAATATTTCCACATTCGTGTTTTCAATGTGCGTTGAAAACGTTCTACAATACTAGCTTTGGTTTCAGGATTTTCTGTTGTGAAGAAATGAATGTTTTGTTTCTTTAAAAATTTTTGTACATCTTTATTTTTAAATTCAGAACCTTTATCAGATTGTAATGATAATGGTTTACGTCCAGAAGTTTTCAAAATACTCTGAAAAGATTTTGTTAATGTCTCTCCTGATTTATTGTGAATGGGTATAACCCATGCATATTTGGAAAATACATCAATAACACAAACTAAATAACGAAATTGGTCATTGTAAGATTGTAAACTTTGTAAGTCTGCTAAATCAATCTGCCATTGATGATCAATACCACCCACTATAGTCTTACGTCTTGAAAACTTTTTACGGATGGGTTTATGTAAAGTATAAGTTCTTTCTCCTTTCAACCATTTTTTCACTTGATCAACTGTGATGGAATTATCTTTACTATGAGCTGCTTTGTACAATTTTTGTATACCACCATAACCAGCAGGATGTTTTGTATTGTAATATATTTCAGTTAATAAATCATTCAATAAGCCTCCCATTTTTCAGATAATCTACGTTTTGTCAATTTACGCTTTAGTGCTGACTTTGGTGTGTCTTCACTCCACTGCACTCTATGACCGCGACGAACTTTACGTTTTGGAGGGGGTGATTGAGGAGTTTCAGACCAACTATCTTCTGGAGAACTTTGATATTTACTGGGTTTGGGTATAGGTTGTCTATTCATCCATAACCAACGTTCACGATTACCAACAAAATGTTGAGGGATATTTATATCTTTTAATCCACGACTAAACATTTCCCATCCACTCGGTTTAAAACCTTTTCGGTGTCTAAGAACATCATTCACAAAATCTATGATATTTGAACCTTTTATGACTTCTCCATCGTAACTTAATACTCCCTGATCATCCCAACTCATGTCTGGATGAGATGATAAAGCAGATAATAATGAAGTTGCTTTACGTCTCATTGTAACAGGGACACTTTCTATAATACGATCTCGTAAAAATAATGATTTTTCTCCTGACTCAGGCAATGTTGGTTGTAATGCCTTCTTATGTGACATTTGAAATTTTTGTAAAGTTTCCCCATACTTTTGTTCTTTCTCACTTTCGGACAATTCTGAATTTTCTAACACAGATGATAAATTATTTTGAAGTTGTGCAGTATTTGTAACTTGTGGGTTAGGGGGTAATCTTGGTCTTTGAGCTTTTTCATTTCTAAAACGTTGCATATCTTCTAACATTTGATAAGGTACAATAGCCATCTTTTTCATATTTTACTGACTAATTTATTTGCAAGATTTGTTGCAACTCCTATAGCAGGTCCAAGTAAACCAAGTAATGGTAAAAAACCACCTTTTTGATTTAAAATTTGTTTTTTCTTTTTCAAAGTTATTGATTTACTAGCGAGTGCTCGTAGTTGTTGATGCTTTGGATGTAATTTTTGTTTCTGACTTTGTGTTAGATGTATATTGCCTTTTAAAAGATTATGACAGCATTCTGACACACAATTAATTAATTCTTTAGGTGCATTTTTCATAATTTGTTTTTGAAATGCTGGAGGAGTTTGACTTAAACCTATTAACATACCACCATATTTTTTAACTAAAGGAATTTTTTGTTTCTTATTTTGTCTCACCATCTTGCTCTTATAGAATCTAATGATTAAATGAAACAAATATAAAAATGTAATGCTATTTATACATGTGCAAACTTTATATTATTTAAAGTAAGATCTTATCCCTTTAACAGGTTTAGGTGTATTTAAAGCTGTAAAACGTGCCATTGTGGGAATCTTTTCTTTTAATGGTACATGTTGTGTATTTTGTAGAGAATACATTGGTTCATGATTTTTAACACCATCTTTTGTTATTGACACTACACGTGTTAACTTAAGTGGTGATACTTTTCTTTGTCTTTGAAGATTTTTCACAAGTAATGCTTTTGTTTTTGTAGATGGAGATCTATGAGGTGCAATTTCAAAATTTGTGTACATATATTTTGGTCCTACCTTTCGTTGATTTTTTATCTCTGTAGAACTTGATGAATTATTTAATCTTTTCTTAGGGGATTTTCGTTTCCTTCTAGGTGACTTTTGTTTCTTACTCTTTGTTTTTTTGAATGGTGAATAGAATGATCTACTTGTCTTATGACCATCCCATCGAATTAAATTACGAATGATAACACCACCAAAAAATCCACCACCTCCTGGTTTTAAAATAATGTTTCGTTTTGTTGCAAGATCAACTCTGGGATTTGCAAGTTGTTCAAGATCTTGTTTATGTTTATCCATGTAGGTTAAAGTTTGTTTTGGCAATTTAATTTTCTTATTAAGTATGCTTCTACTTGCTAATGTAAACCATTTTAAAATTTTCTTAAAACCTTTCTTAAGTAATTTTTGTCTTGCAAATGGACTTGTTTCTTGACCAAGTTGTTCCAAAGATTGTATGAATGATACCATGATGATGTGTAGTCGTTGACAAACTTTGACTAACTAACATCAACTCATTAGAACATGGGGAATTTATAGTTTTGTATAAATGATAGGGCCACGTTCATTTTGTGTTACCCAAGGATGAAAAATATCAGTTCTTAATCTCAAAAACTCAGGAGTTCTAGGATGAAAATCAATTAATAAATAACCATGATCAATACTTGTTGCATCTTGATAACATGCATTTAAATGTGGTAATTGAACTTGATTTGCCAATACTTTAATTTGCCCTTTATCTCTGGTATTTTGAAATAAAATCATATAATGTGCATTTAAACTTATGGTACGACTAGATTTAGATTGTTGAAACATATTTTGTGTAATGTAAATGACACTTGCATTTCTATGATGTCCTTTTCGTGTGAACCATAATTTAATTTTTTCTTCATCTTTATCTCCTAACATATTATCAAAAACTACAAGATGGGGAATAGTGACATCACTGACAATTTCATATTCATCATCAGGGATACCTTCTCTGAATTTAATATCTTCACTTTCTTTAAGTAAAGTATATGTATTTTGCCATTCTTTATAACACCAAATGATTTTTTGTGGGGGAATTTGAAATAAGTCATGTTTCATATCAATAAGCTTTTTGACAAATTCTGTTTTTCCTGAACCACTAGGTCCCGAAATAAAGATATTACAAGGGTGTTGAAACAATAAACATTCACTCGATGCCATAATTGTGTTTGTGTGTGAAAAAGTTTTGTCAAATCATTCACTTATATACTTTCTGATTCCATACCTTGCTCATGTCTTTTAGTAGGTATTCGTTTTAAGGGTGCTTTTAACTCAAATAAAGTTTCTGAAGAATCTATTCTTCTATCTATTTGTGGTACACATTGTCTATACAAGTAATTAATGATTTCTTTATCATAAATTATATTACCCCACACAACTCTTGTCCAAATATTTTCTATGTTATCTTTGTAAAAAGCATTCATGATTTGTAATGCATTACAAAATTCCCCATACATTTCATCTTTTCCCAATTGATTATGAATAAACTCTTTTGTTATTGTTAGATAACCAGGAGTGATCAATTGAAATGCATATAATAATGCCTTACGTGTAATCTTGTTGTCTAAGATACGTCTTACTGGTTCCATGGTTGAAATCAAAGTGATGATTCTTTTGTCTCTTCTGATGTATTTTGTGCATCAGGTACTATATTACAGCATGCACTTTGTACATCAGGACGGTCAGGAAAATCATTTCTTGCATTATCTGAAAACATTTTATCTAACTTAGTTTTGAATTGTCCTGCAGCTTGTCTTGCAATTATGGTACTAAATGATGTACTTTGATCATTTAATACCATGAGTGCAAATAAAGACTTAGAATCTGGAAAATCATCTAAACACTTGTCATATTTTTTCATTGTTGAAAATATTTGATTTAAAGTGAATCCATAATCCATCACTGATAATATTTTATCGGGGGGTGTTTGCATACTTGTTGGTGGATTGTATAATTGACAATTTCTTATTAGTTGAATATAAGAACAATTTGGTGACCACTTAACATGTTCTTGCAAAGGAATATCTTTTTCTTCCCAATTCATTAAACCTTGTCCACATACAAAACATTTTACTTTACTATCTCCCACATAGAAAAATCCAGCTTTAGCTAAGTCTTCTTTCTTGGATTTTAAAATAGGATTTGTAGTCATACTAAAACTTGAAAGTCTTCTTAACTCTGACAAGTATATAGGATAAGTAGGATTGAGTGGTAGAGACATCTTGCCTGCTCAGTGTTCAAAGTTGAAATGAGAAATCTGAAGGGTTCTTTTATACCTTAGGCCCATAAGGTTTTGTGTCATATTTATCCACTACAAAATGGTTTGTGTACACAGATCTGAATGTTTTGGTTTGTAATTCAATTGTGACATGTCTGTTCTTGTTCAAAACTTGAAATGAGGAATCTGAAGGGTAATTTTTATACCTTAAACCCATAAGGTCTTGTGTCATATTTATCCACCACAAAACGTTTTGTGTACACAGATCTGAATGTTTTGGTTTGTTTTTCACTTGTGACTTGTCTGTTCTTGTTGCGTTTAATTCTATGTGTGTATTCAATGTTCATTTTGTAATTATGTCTGTCTTGTACACATTCCACCATGGATTCAAAATTGACTTTCTGTGATGTATTGTAATCTAATGTGATTCCTTTAACTTTACATGATGTGTGTATTTGACCATCTTTAATGTATTTGTAACCATAATTTTTTGGACCTAAACCTACATATTCAATAATTTTTGCATCTGGATGTTCATCTGTCCATTGACCTAACCTACTGTTTACAATTTGTGGATTCCAAAGTGAGGGGTTGTGGATGTAAATACAACTGTCTGTGTCAAAATATAATACTCGTCTACCCAAACGTCCTATTACTTTATATAATTCCATTCGTGCATAAGCTGTGACAAAAGATGCAACTGCAACATTAGCTGATTTGTGAGGTTCATAAACATCTGTAGACTTTGTGTAATTGACTAAAATACATTTATCATGATCAAACAATTCAACATTTTTAATAATGATGTCTTTATCTTGTATCAGGTCAAAATATTTTGATGGGTCTTGTATGTATTCTGTTTTTGTTTTTAAATTGTTTTGTGCACTTTTCCCCCATAAACAGTTTAACATGGTTTTAGCAAATGATCTTTGTCCTGGATTTTTTTCAATATTTTCCAAATGTATGTTTTCAATTTGAGCATAGTCTTTCTTAAATGTATCTTTGTCTGTTTCTGTTTTCACCCAATCTGGATATCCACTAGCTTCTTGTTTCATTTTTAAATATTTGTTCACATAATGTTTGTAAATTTCTGAAGACCATTCTTCCCAATGCCAAATCTGATAAGTGTCAAGTAATGTGTACCCCATCCCCAATGCTTTAAAAAGTTCAACAGATGTCCATGTACCTGTAATACTACGCTGATCTGGTGTGTTCACATTTGTCTAATTCTTGTTCTGCACATGTATTGCAAAGTGTAAAAACCATTTTCTTGTTGCAATGAATTGGTAATACTGGCATGTGTAGAGATTGTGGTGGTAAAACTTTACATTTGATAAGTCCCCTGTACTGTCTTATATTATTCATGTTTATGTTTTCCTTTGTGAGTATATCTGGGTGACCTACTGGATATTCTCTGTGTTTATTGACATAAGGATAGAGTGAACAGATGTCTATGTATTTTATTTCATTGTCTGTATTTTGGTCTATTTTATGATGTAATTTAATGGCATTTGTTCTCCCCCCAAATAATGCTTCACGTGGTTTAATAGGATCCATGTTTGGAAAAAATGAATTTAATGTTGATTTTACTTCAGGATTTGATTCGCAAAAATGATCAAGTTCATGTTCCCATGTTATTCTCATGTTATACCCTAATGATTCTAAATGGTGTATGCGTTCCTGTGTATTGTTGTATAGAGTTTGGTAACTTAGCAAATTGATTGGATTTTTCTCATGTGTATTGTCTTTGTAACATGTCATGCACCCATGCCACATACATCCATAAAATTCGAAGATTGTATTTGTATCTTTGTGAAACCCATCAACATAATACCCCCCTATTTTAACCTCCCCACCATTGAGTGCATGTTGAATATGTATGTTTTCTTCCTGTGCAAGTGTCTGTAAAAATCTAATGGCTTTAATGGAGTATTTGACTTTAGCAGGGTAACCTATGTCTGAAATGATTGCCATTTTGTTATCTGGAAGTGAATTTTTTCTCCAAGCTTTTGTACATGCATCGGCTAAGGTAAATGCTTCTCTCAAGGGGTCTATGCCATCACTATCTATAAATTTTTGTCTGAATTCCCCACACCCCCTATGCAAGATATCTACATCTGATTTACAGTATAATTCCATTTCTTTTTGAAAATCAAATCTGGAATTACTAGTAAATTTTTTGTTGTACCACTTGATAAAATCTTCCCTGTCTGCTGGAGACATTGAATCTGGCATATACAATGTTGAATCTAAATAAGGGCCAACATAATTTTGATAAGCTTGTGTGTTTGCCAAATGGGGGAAATAACCTTTTGCTAATTCTGTCAAGCCAAATGTTTTAGGAAATTGTGCCAATCTCATTGAAAGAAAATTTAAAGAATCTATAAGTCTAATACCACAAGCTTTAAGTGAAAGAATTTTGTTCCCATTCATAATTACATCAGGAGTTGTTGTACCAGTTTCAATGAGGTGCCTTAAAATAAACTGTCCATCAAAACCTCTTAAATTGTGAGCAATAGCTGTTGTCCCTTTATGTTCCTTACTGAAAAGCCAATCACAAAAATCTGATAAAGTAGATTCCCCTTTAAAAATTGATTGCCGATATCCAAATTTGTCACAGGAAATACATTCTGATCTATAGGTTTGCAAATACATTCCCCACATGCACGATGAGCAACACAGCAATTTGGGATATGAACTCCTGAGTCTTGTGTGGTTTCAAAATCAAAAAATACAAATGGAATGTTTGGTAATTTTCCATGCTCGGGTGAAGTGTATTTTGGAATGAAACATTGGTGATCAGAATTAACTACTTGTTGACAATATTTGCATTTTTTGAATCCTTCACAGATGTGTTTTCCTTTTGTTGGATATATTAATGAATTGCACTGTTTACATTTTTGAACTAATTGACAAATTATTTTTTCTTCTTTCCCCTTTGTAGTGATATGGTTATTATAGCATGATAAACTTCTAAATTGTCTATTACAACTATAACAGGTGATGGGATGTTCGGGAATACATTTTGTTGGAGCATAGCAAACACAACCAAAAGGGCACATGTGCCGTTCTCTGTTATTAGTCCCTTTACTGCAAAGTTCACAATAGTAGTTGCATCCTAAAACCCCTTTAATTGATGTGATAGTATCAAAATGCTGGTCATGGTGGTAAATATGAATAACTTTACTACCAGTGGTGGTAACTGGAGGTTTGAATAAAAATTCACTTTTTGCATACTGTGGATGAATTTTGATGACATACTCTGGGTAAAGCAAGTCTTGTATTTTATAATATTCTTCATATCCACAATGAATATTATAATCAAGACCTGCTTTGTCCATCAATGCCTTAGCTTCCAACTCTTGTGTCTGTCTATCAGAACGTTTAATATTTTTCCATTTCTTTTGCAAAAGTTCTGAATTATCTCTATCAGCATAACACTTTCCCACTACAATGGCCCGTGCGTGATACAATGAATCATTAACATTTTTAATTTCAATAATACTTTTCTTGTTTCCAACCATTTTATCAACAGACGAAAATGCAATTGGTGCATGTCGCCCAGACCCTTGTGGTAGAGAAGTGTGAGTTATTTCTAAAGATAATTGCCCATCATGGATAGTAAAGTTATCATTTGATTGTACAACTTTTTCTATTTCATCTAATATGGTGTTACCAGTGATACCTGAAGCCTTAGTAAATGGGATAAATATACCTATTTCTAATCCTGGGTGGTCAACTGATATTCTCATTGGATCGTTGTCTTCTACTCCACATTCTTTTTTAATATCGTCTACCAAACTGTCAAAGACTTTTCCAAGGGTGTCAAATGGATTCTTTTGATTAAATTGTTTAAAGGTTATTCTGCATACATGTGATTTGGAATGGAATTTTCTTGATGTTTTTTGTAGGAGTGGGTGGATGGTGTATAAGTCTCTTGCTGATTCTACTCTCTGCTTCTTGTAATCTACTTCACTCTCTGTCTCACTGGATTCGTCAATGGCTCTCTTCATCTTTTTCTTCTATCGTCTTCTAGCTTTGAAAATATGTCTTGTCTTCTTGAAGTCAAAAACCAAGTGTGAATCAACCTAAGATTCCCCCACTTTTTATACTTTCCTTTAATGTACATTTAATTGTGCATTTAAATGTACATTTAATACCCACTGAATTATACTGTTAATAAATGTTTCTTATACACATTTGAAAAGTTATAAAATGTATTCCATTCACTCTATGGGAAATATTCCTATGGTAAATATTTTATTTGTTAGTGTATCTTTCAGCCAATATTAAATTCACTAAAACACATTTAACAACAGCAATATAGTATCCAGAGATCATTGAGTGTAAGAGATAGCATATACTGTTTGTAACCAAATGAATGTATATTTAAACAATTGTGTGTAAATGCACGTTATTGAACATTTAAATGTACAATTAAATGTACATTAAAAAAGTATAAAAGGAGGAAGAATCTTAAGATGTTTCACACTTGCTTTTTGACTTCAAGAAGACAAGACATATTTTTGAAACGCTCCAAAAGTTAAAGATAGATAGAGTTACAGATCCAAGATTAGAAAAAGCAAGTGATGCTAAAAGTATTTACTATAAACCATCTAAATGGGGAGAAGTTAGAAGACGTGTGAATGAACTTTATAAATTGATATCAACACCTAAAGAGATGATTTGTTCCATTTGTCATCAGAAAGGAATTTGGGCGAATACATGTTCAGACAAAGGACCATGTTTTTATTGCAATCAGAGAGGACATTGGATAAATGAATGTAGATTGAAAAAGCTATCAAATAACTCTGTGTCTCAACCAAGATGGGGTTCACCAGCTGTTGATCAACGAGGACTGGTAAAATTTTATCCATGGTCAGAATACATAAAGCATACAGAAGATAGATTACCGATTACAGGTTTCAACTTACAACTTGATGAAAAAGACATTAACAACCACACTTTACAGGGGATGAGCACGCTACCATTACCACCACCTCCCCATATAAACTTTACAAATAAGAAAGTTGACTTAGCAGAACCTGTGTTACCAGAGTTTGATGATAATGATGATACATTATTATATAATATGGATATACCCAAAGAAACAAAAATGGAAATAGATGATGAGTTAGAAGTATTATTTCCAGAGAAAGAGGAACCACCAAAGAAAGTTACAAGAAAACGAAAAGCTAAAGACAATAATTCTAAAATAGGAAAACTTGCCAAGAAACATTGAAAACAGTTTTTGAAAGTGACATTTTCATAAAAGACATTTACAAATCTGTAAATATTCATGGAATAAAATTTTCGGATTTGCAAAAAGGTAATATTATTTTGTTGTTATTTAAACAGGGGAAAATTTTTTCCAACTCAAGATTTTTATTTACAAAAATAAAAAACATTTTTCATAACATTATTTTGCAAGCACAAAAAATATTTTTGTGTTTGTAAATGAATGTTATGAAAAAGTTTTTTTTCATAACATTCATTTTGCAAACACAAAAAATATTTTTCTTATAAAATAAAAAACTTGCAAGACAGAAAAATAATTTGCAAACAGAAAAAAGTATTTTTGTGTTTGTAAATGAATGTTATGAAAAAGTTTTTTTCATAACATTCATTTACAAACACAGAAAATATTTTTGTGTTTGTAAATGAATGCTATGAAAAAAACTTTTTCATAACATTCATTTACAAACACAAAAAATATTTTTCTTTTTAAATAAAAAACTTGCAAGACAGAAAAATAATTTGCAAACAGAAAAAAATATTTTTTGTGTTTGTAAATTGAATGTTATGAAAAAAGTTTTTCATAACATTCATTTTACAAACACAAAAATCATTTTTCTTATAAAATAAAAAACTTGCAAGACAGAAAAATAATTTGCAAATACAAAAATTATTTTTATGTTTGCAAATTAAGTTTGTTTTTACCTAAATGTTTTCACACAAAAACATTTAGGTAAAAAACAAACTTAATTTGCAAACATAAAAATATGCCATGACAGGGAAATCTAGCGTGGGAGCTATGAGGTTAACCTCTTTTGAAATTGAGTAATGAAATTACATTTGAACAAAAGTTCAATTCATTCCATTGTGGTAGCACTGAAATGTGCCACTCAAGTTTGTAAACGTGATATCTCTTTTTAAGAATATGGTGGCCCTTATAAGGGCCGTTTTTTACTAAACAAAAAATGTTTAGTTCACCAACTTTATTCTATTTCTCTTTGCGGCTCTGTTGACATCCCTTTGATTAATGAGATGTTGTGATCCTCTTCCCCTAATTGTTGCATAATGATAGGCATCTCTTATCATTTTTCGAACAAAACAGTGTAAGGCTTCTTCAGCTTCATCGAGTGACAATGGTGAGATATTATTCACCCCAGCTTTTCTTGCCAATCTTCGCAGATTACTCCTTGGAATAGTATTACGCTCCTCTCTCTCCATCTTCACTTCTTGTGGTGGAATAGTATTGCACTCCTCTCTCTCCTTTTTCACTTCCCGTGGCCCACATTCACCTTCTAGTGATGGAATCTTTACCTCGATGGATAGCTCAATTCTCATGATTGATGATAAGAAAAATGACGTTATGATATCTCCAGCAGTGTTTTTATAGACAATGCCAGGATCGGAAATGCACTGAAGAACCCTCACGCGACAATTTTATCGAGTGCGGGAAAATATTGTTGATAACAGACGTTTACTATCACAGCCGTCCGACGTCAACAATTTTTTCCCGCACTCGATAAAATTGTCGCGTGAGCGTTCTTCAGTGCATTTCCGATCCTCGCATTGTCTATAAAATCTAACACGCATTCCAAACAATTCATTTTGAGACAACATGAAGTTCTCGCTAGAGATGAATGAATACAGAATGTGGAGGTCCGGGAAAATGTCTGACGCTGATTGGAATCGCCGATTAGAAGAAGAATCCATCAGAGTAGAGAGAGAGAAAGCACGGAGACGCCAATTAGCTGAAGATATTTTCGGTCATATGAGGAGAAGCGGTGGACCTCAGAAATACACTCGACAGTGGGGCCAGCAGCTTATTGATGAGTTGGAGCGAAAGGCAGGGATAAGACAGTTCTTAGCTGTCCGCAGTTATGAACTGGAGAAATACTGGGTGAAGAAAGTTGACTTGTATCCTGATCTTAATTGGCAGCCAGAAAGACGGTTTAAAAAATGTGAGGTTAAATCTAATAACCTGTATCCAGATTTAAGTGAATTCTCATGAGGATTCCTACAAAATCTGGATACAGGTTATTAGATTTTAGCTTGACAAAAAAATCAGGATACAACTTAAACTCATTCATCCTAATTCTTATTATCTCTGTTTGTCATTCTAACCTATCAATAATTTGTTACTCTCACAAATGAGCGTGATTTCAAAAATGTGCCTTCGTGGCAGCCCTTCTAAGGGCTACCCACACTATTAGAAAGAGATATATCTTCTCATGTACACAACCAAGTCTTTGTTATAAAAAAACAAAAAACAGTTCCCTTATCCTCCAGTAAAAAACTTATAAGCAAAAATGTACTATAGGATCTGGTCATAAAAGCATGATGTGGTGCCACTATAGACCCAAGCATTTTTAACACGGCGTTTTCCATAGGGTCCATTGCCTTAGTGTTAAATTGTGTAACTTATAGACCCAAGAATTTATAGTTCTGTAACTTATAGGCCCAAGAACTTATAGACCCAACATGTATGCACTGTGCCACCAGTGCATACATGTTGGGTCTATAAGTTCTTGGGTCTATAAGTTACAGAACTATAAATTCTTGGGTCTATAAGTTACACAATTAGGGGCGCGGTGGCTCAGTTGGTAGAGGTGCAGGCTGCAAGCCGAGAGGTCCTCGGTTCGAATCCCACCTGCGGCAACGCGTTGTGTCCTTGGGCAAGACACTTCACCCCGATTGCCTACATGGGGGCACGATGACGCTGAGTACTGAGGCGTACTGCACGTCGATGGTGCGCATGTCTTCAACCAATCACCCTGCCTGTGCTGCGGTGCAGAGTTCAGAGTTACGATGTTGGAGAGCTGACAGCTGCTCGTCGTTGCTCGGTGGTTCTCTCCGGTACTCCGGCTTCCTCCACCCATAAAACTGTCACGGTCACGATTAGCCATTGTGCATCAGTCTGTGACCTTAAACACCAATAAATAATAATAATAGTTACACAATTTAACACTAAGGCAACAAAGTCAAAATATATTGAACCAATCGGCTGATCTTCCCCATTTAATCCTACTCACAACTTTGGCTGTGAAATGCACCAGGTGACGTGCTCACTTATTTAGGCCCTGACAACCCACTGTTATTATATATTTATTTATTTATTGCTGTTAAGGTCACGTACTTATTCTCAATGGCTAATCGTGACCGTGACAGTTTTACGGGTGGAGGAAGCCGGTGTACCCGGAGAGAACCATCGAGCAGCGACGAGCAGCTGTCATCTCCTCAACATTCTAACTCTGTTCAAGCTCTGCTCAAGCGAGGTTTCGATGGTTGAAGACATGTGCACCATCGACAGTTTAGTTTAGTTTAATAGTTTTATGCATTACACCATAATAACAGTTGCACAAAACAAACATAACAAATAAGAAGAATTAGAATTAGTAAACATGGTGTATAATATAAAGTACTAATGACTTTTATCCTTAACAAAGTGATCTCGCTTACAGAAGACATGGGGTACGCCTTAGTACACGGCGTCATCGTGCCCCTGGGAAGGCAAGCGGGATAAAGTGCCTTGCCCAAGGACACAACGCGGATCGACCCGGACGGGACGCCCACTCTAATTACCCCACGCAATGAGTCTTTGGGGCAAATTACTTTGTTGCGAAAGAAAAACAGTTATAAGTTTTCTTTACTTTTCTCAGAGATTCCACAAAAAACGGGAGTTGATTTAATGAATTTGTTGGCCTTAAAATATAATGAAATATTTCGTTGGAAATAACTCCGAAAAACGGTTCGTTGTTGACTTCCTAGTGAAAATTCTTTTCTCTCTCTTACATGGTGAATGAATTGCATTTTTCCAGAGAGAAAGTATTTTCTGACGGACTCTTCTTGGCCAAGATATTTGTATGTCCAAATAAGGGTGCGATCATAATTTTAATTTACACAAAAATTGCAGTATCCGCCTTTATTGAAATTATTAGATAAAACATCTGGAGCCCATACTTGAGGTAAAACATTGTCTATCTGATTTGCATCGGCGACAGTGTTAACCCTTTCCCATCTACCCAAGTTTATTTCTTGGAAAAACAGCCTTCTATTGTCGACTACTGTCCAGTTTCGCAGTGAACTGAAAGGACATTTTCTTACGTGCCCCTCCCTACACACAGCCTTTTTCTTCTCTCACAATCTCGAGAGGACAGCCAAAACAGGAATTTGAAATCTTCTTTCTCAAAACAGGCACTTTAATTTTTCTACTGAGGGTTCCAAAATCAACTGATGTTGCCCCCAATCAGCTAATCGGGGCCATTTAATGCTCCATTGAACGTTGGGTGCAAAGCCCTAATGGGCACTTTTAGCTCCATATAGGCTAGGCTATTGTAACCTCGATTACATGATGAAATTTGTATGAGTTTTTTTAATGAAAAATGGCATTTATCGAAGTTACATATTCCCACTATTTATATTCGCTTGTGCATCTTGTTTCTTTTCGTATAAGTTATAAGAATTATAACTCCAACCGCTCCCCGTTGAAACAGTGCATGTTTACTGTGGTAAACCAGTTCTGCTTTACCAGTGAATAGGAGCCGGTATCTAAAGCCTGTGGTGGAAGTCCTCTAATGTGGGCAGCATAGGTATAAAAGATTGGCTAATCTCGACATCAAACCTTTGTTGATGTCAAGATATAGCCATAGATGCTGAATGTGAACTTATACACCAACAAATAAATTCTAAACCTTCCAGAATGAAAATCTTATGATTTTCCCGACGTAAGTTTTTGCGCGAATTTCCCTGTAAAATGCTAGTGGGTCAAATCCAATTCCCGTTGAAATGAAATCTTCTTTCTTTTATGATATAACGTACCGTTTTGGGGGGAGGAGAACAAATCTGAGAGTTTTATTGGAGGATATTTTATACACAAACATTAATATTTTCAATGTTTCAAATACATAAATTTCTGTATCGTCGAGGCTCAAGGTTACAATGCACTAAATGGAGGCAAAAACCTCCCTTAACGGATTTTACCTCAACTTTTAATAGAGCATAAACTGAAGGAGATCAGCTGATTGGGGCATTATTTATTTAGTTTGGAAACCTCAATAAAAATCTCACTGTGTCTATTTTGGAAAGGACTTGAAATATTTCCACCGGTTGTCCATTCAAAATTGTGAGAAATGAAAAATAAGGTGAGGGATACGAGTAAAATATGCCCTTTCAATCGAGTGCGAAAGTGGACGTCAGTTAGGGAATCGCCAAATTTGAACACACAAAACACACGTCAACATATATTTTTTCCTGTTCATTTCTTGAATGAGATAACATACTAAGTGGATGCATGACTGCTTTCCCCCAAATGATCTTGATGAGCTTAGGAGTCAGGAGAATGTTAACACTGTCGGTAGTGCAAATCATTTAGCTTGTTGAAACCTCTAGGTTATGAACCACTAAATAAGTGAACAGGTGACTTGGGGCGTTTGACACCCAATGTTGTGAGAAGGATTAAATAGGGCTGATCAGCTGATTGGTTAAATATATTTTGACTTTGAAACCATTAATTAAAATTTTGATTCCTCCACTTTAGAAAGGATTAATAAGTTTGTGTGTAATTTGGTGCCGGAATGTGTGAGAATCTCTCAAAAATGTGAGGCATGGGGAAAAAAGTGTGTAGGTCATTCAGTGCAAGACCATACGGTAGTGGTGAAAATTCGAAATTTAAACTGAAATTTGATGTTCCAACATATATTTTTTTCCAGTTAATTTTTTCAAGAGATGGTGTACTTTGTAATTGTATAGGTATTTTTTTTCAAAACAACTTGGTGTGTTGTACAGAGAGTGGAAGGTTAACACTGTGGTCAATGGGATTTATTGTGTGCTTCGTAACCTCTACTCAGCGCGCAGGTGTGCATATTATTTTGAAGAGTGACTTCCCTGGATATGCCTCTCGTGTGGTTGGGATTGCACAACTCCAGAATGACATATCAATAAGTAATTTTACAATGTTCATCGGGTGAGCCACGGCCAGGTGGTAACTCACATTCTTTCATTAGAGACGAAAGCTGATGGAAACGTCAAAACATCATCGGAGTGTGGTCTGTCTCGGCAGATTTCGCTCTGGGGTGTTGACACCGCCTGGTCAATTCGACACTCACCTTTTCATGACTTTTTCCTCAAAATTACTAGCAAATTAAACAATACGACGTTTGTTTCATAATATTTTATACGTCATCTTCAAGAACTAATTGTTCATAACTTCGAACTGCCACACGCCCTACATACACTTAAGTGTGCGGACATTTCTTAGGAGAGAAAACCTCTCTTTTTATTTAATCCTTTAACCTTCGTATCTGCCCAAACCAACCAGTTCTGTTGACAAAAATCCCAATTCAAGTTTCATTATTTTTTTCGATTATTGCGTCAAATCCATAGCTTATAACCTTTCAGTGGGACAACCTCGTGGAGCTCGCCCAATGACAAGTCATAAGCTGCAGATGTGAGGCAAACATGAAATTGTTTAGGCTGTCAAAATATTATTTGCAAGTGTCGTCTGCTGTTCGTGTTAGGCGAAAGTTTTAATCGGATAAACTTGTGTACTTGTGTCGTGCAAAATATTGAGGGTTTGTGAAACTATGATTTGCTGCTGCTGCTGCTGCTGCTGCTGTAAAAGAAAATAGCGCATAGAAGGTTGAATTTTCATAATGACGCTATTTATCAACGATAAAAGTGCCACAACTACTTAAGTTTTGACGTAATATCATCACTTAAATCCCATCACTACCAGTTGTATAACATTTTTCCACGTGAATTGTCAGATGCAGTGACTGGACAGCTACTGAATGGCAATGGCACGAATTCTTACCATTATTCCTGTTAAAACACACTGAACGTTTACACAGTATTTCACCAGCTTGCGCTTCGGGTTGGCTATAAAATGGTGTTCAAAATCCGAGATTTTTCTGATCCCCTTTTTTGTCTTTTTCTGAATGAATTGTATACATATCCGTCTGGAGGAATGTTTCCTCCCCACCCCAGACCCCGATATTTTAATACGTCTCCCCTCCGTCGTCCGGATGATAGAGTTCAAGGGTGTGAGGACATGGCCGCCTTACATTAACTGTAGGGTTACGTGACCCATCATGGGGTGTTTGCGTTTCACGGATTTGGAGTTCATAGGTTAGTGAGAATGCCATACTTTGTCCATAAATTGTGTCGACTGCAAATAATCATTACTTTTGTCGACAGAAGTGGTGAAAAACTAAAGCGTGGCTGTAAAAGATCTGGAGCTAATATGTGTGACTCTCCTGAATTTAGTTGTATTTTTTCGCGTTATGACCAAATTATAATGATCAGTCAGGGCATAAATGGAGGCAAGAAATGTAGGCCTACGTCAGGCTCTGTATGTATAGCAGATTTTTTTTTTCGACTGATTTTTCGGTGTTTGAATGCATTTTTTATCCATCAACTTATACCTTCTTCATCCTTTAACTACTTTTAATGAAAGAATCAATGTTTTTGGTATGGCTAGAGGATACAGGGAAACTTAGATGGGAGAGCGCATGCCTCCGTCTCCCTATTTGCCCAAATCTTAAATAAAAAATAAAAAAAAGTTGAATGTTGAATTCTCCAAAATGGTAAAATTTAATGGAATATTTGTCTATTTAACTATTTTGCGAGTGAAACGCTGCAACTTGTCCGATAGATATCTGCGTTTCACTTTACGAAGGTCAGTTCGAGCCTCCCCCACCCCCGTCCTACCCATCTACACGCACACGTATCCAAATTTGACCTGTAATCGTTTGGGGTAGAAAGTTGTGTAGAGAATAATATTATTATAACCCCAGTTGAAGGTTGGGTATATAGTCGTAATGTCTGTTGGGTTTGAAACTATTGATGGACATTTAATTGTGGCAAGGTGTGTGTGTGGGGGGGGGGGGGGGGGGGCTCAGTAGGTAGAGGTGCAGGCTGCAAGCCGCGAGGTCCTCAGTTCAAATCCCTCCTGCTGCAATCGCGTTGTGTCCTTGAGCGAGACGCTTTACCCACATTGCCCACATGGGGCACGGTTGCGTTGTGTACTAAGGCGTACTGCCTGCCGATGTTGCCAATTCTAACCCTGCGCGACTGGAGTTAGTATGTTGGGGCGCTGACAGTAACTGTTGCTCGCCGTTGCTCTGTGGTTCTCACCGGATACTCCGGCTTCCTTACCCGTAAAACTGTCGCTTGCATGATTAACCGTTGTGCAGAAACATGCGATCTTAAATACTAATAAATAAATAAATAAATAAATAAATAAATAAATAAATAAATAAATAAATAAATAAATATATTGTGCCACGTTGTAGAGAGTTGAAACGTTTAATTGTAACTTCGCTTGAGAATCCCAAGAACGTTACGCATGAGAGACAAATCCTTTTAATTGGTCATTAGGCTAAAGTTAGGACCAGACCGTTGTAATAAAAAATAAAAAAAACTTTAATTAAAAAAAACAAAAACAAAAACAAAATCGGAGGGTACATATATTTTTTCCAATGAATGTCTTTCTGAGATAATATAATATTTGGCTATGTGTGTACTTTATATTCTTGGTTTAGTGGAGTGAAGAGAGAGAGAGAGAGAGAGAGATAGAAGAGAGAGAGATAGAAATGTCAACAGCATTTTTGTTAAAAGGCGAGTATCGAATTGGCCAAGTGGTCCCAACACCCAGAGCGAACCCTGGGAATTGGATGGTTCCAGATGCTTCAGGCTCACATGGAAGGTAAGTACTGACCTAATCCACTCGGCTACGGCTCACCCGTTGTCTTGAACTGTTTTCTGCATCATGTTAAAAGTTTTTGGTGTTGTGCAATACTTACCAAGGGAGGCAATAGTACGCATGTATTGTATTTCTTGACAGCCGTTTGTTTGCATCAAAGCTTTTTATCTCCTCGGACGCTTTCTTTGACAAGTGTTTGGGGATGAGTGTTTTTTTTATTGATATATATATATAAGTCAGTTCACTTTGTCGTTGGTAAAAACGAGGTCTGAAATTTGATGTCAATCAAAGAAATTATATATATTCTCTGGTCTCCAGTAAGATCATCTTGCACACCTTTGTTGTTAATTTTTTTATATATCTTAAATATTCAATCCTTTCAGCAGCACGGTGTTGACATTTTGGAGAAAAATAATTTGAGGAGTGCTAGGTCGCTCGAGAAATTGTGTTGTAACTGGTTATGAAAGCGAAAGAAATCTCATTGACAACAATGCTATTTATTTATTGGTGTTCAAGGTCACATATTTCTGTACAATGGCTAACCATGACCGTGACAGTTTTACGGGTGGAGGAAGCCGGAATAACCGGAGAGAACCACCGAGCAAAGGCGAGCAACTGTCAGCTCCCCAACATACCAACTCCACACAAGCAGGGTTAGCATTGGTTGAAGACAGGTGCACCATCGACGTGCAGTACGCCTTAGTACACAGCGTCACCGTGCCCCCACGTGGGCAATGGGGGTGAAGTGTCTTGCCCAAGGACACAACACGGTTGCTGCAGGTGGGATTCGAACCGAGGACCCCCTCGGCTTGCAAGCTGCACCTCTACCAACTGCGCCACCGCCCCCCCCCCCCCCCCCGACATCAATGCTAACCTTTCGCTCTCTGTACAAAATAAGTTGTTTTGAAAAAAATTACCTAGATATCCATAAAGTACGTCATCTCTTGAAAAAAATAAATTGGAAAACAATATATGGTCCCCCATCAAATTTGAATTTAAATTTCGAATTTTCACTACTACCGTATGGTCTTGCACCGAATGACCTTGACACTTTCTTTTTCATGCGGCATGTTTTTGAGAGATTCTCACAGATTCCGGGACAATATTAAAAGCAAACTTATTAATCCTTCCTGAAGTAGACAAATCAAAATTTTAGTTAATGGTTTCAAAGTCAAAATATATTGAACCAATCGGCTGATCTTCCCCATTTAATCCTACTCACAACTTTGGCTGTGAAATGCACCAGGTGACGTGCTCACTTATTTAGGCCCTGACAACCCACTGTTATTATATATTTATTTATTTATTGCTGTTAAGGTCACGTACTTATTCTCAATGGCTAATCGTGACCGTGACAGTTTTACGGGTGGAGGAAGCCGGTGTACCCGGAGAGAACCATCGAGCAGCGACGAGCAGCTGTCATCTCCTCAACATTCTAACTCTGTTCAAGCTCTGCTCAAGCGAGGTTTCGATGGTTGAAGACATGTGCACCATCGACAGTTTAGTTTAGTTTAATAGTTTTATGCATTACACCATAATAACAGTTGCACAAAACAAACATAACAAATAAGAAGAATTAGAATTAGTAAACATGGTGTATAATATAAAGTACTAATGACTTTTATCCTTAACAAAGTGATCTCGCTTACAGAAGACATGGGGTACGCCTTAGTACACGGCGTCATCGTGCCCCTGGGAAGGCAAGCGGGATAAAGTGCCTTGCCCAAGGACACAACGCGGATCGACCCGGACGGGACGCCCACTCTAATTACCCCACGCAATGAGTCTTTGGGGCAAATTACTTTGTTGCGAAAGAAAAACAGTTATAAGTTTTCTTTACTTTTCTCAGAGATTCCACAAAAAACGGGAGTTGATTTAATGAATTTGTTGGCCTTAAAATATAATGAAATATTTCGTTGGAAATAACTCCGAAAAACGGTTCGTTGTTGACTTCCTAGTGAAAATTCTTTTCTCTCTCTTACATGGTGAATGAATTGCATTTTTCCAGAGAGAAAGTATTTTCTGACGGACTCTTCTTGGCCAAGATATTTGTATGTCCAAATAAGGGTGCGATCATAATTTTAATTTACACAAAAATTGCAGTATCCGCCTTTATTGAAATTATTAGATAAAACATCTGGAGCCCATACTTGAGGTAAAACATTGTCTATCTGATTTGCATCGGCGACAGTGTTAACCCTTTCCCATCTACCCAAGTTTATTTCTTGGAAAAACAGCCTTCTATTGTCGACTACTGTCCAGTTTCGCAGTGAACTGAAAGGACATTTTCTTACGTGCCCCTCCCTACACACAGCCTTTTTCTTCTCTCACAATCTCGAGAGGACAGCCAAAACAGGAATTTGAAATCTTCTTTCTCAAAACAGGCACTTTAATTTTTCTACTGAGGGTTCCAAAATCAACTGATGTTGCCCCCAATCAGCTAATCGGGGCCATTTAATGCTCCATTGAACGTTGGGTGCAAAGCCCTAATGGGCACTTTTAGCTCCATATAGGCTAGGCTATTGTAACCTCGATTACATGATGAAATTTGTATGAGTTTTTTTAATGAAAAATGGCATTTATCGAAGTTACATATTCCCACTATTTATATTCGCTTGTGCATCTTGTTTCTTTTCGTATAAGTTATAAGAATTATAACTCCAACCGCTCCCCGTTGAAACAGTGCATGTTTACTGTGGTAAACCAGTTCTGCTTTACCAGTGAATAGGAGCCGGTATCTAAAGCCTGTGGTGGAAGTCCTCTAATGTGGGCAGCATAGGTATAAAAGATTGGCTAATCTCGACATCAAACCTTTGTTGATGTCAAGATATAGCCATAGATGCTGAATGTGAACTTATACACCAACAAATAAATTCTAAACCTTCCAGAATGAAAATCTTATGATTTTCCCGACGTAAGTTTTTGCGCGAATTTCCCTGTAAAATGCTAGTGGGTCAAATCCAATTCCCGTTGAAATGAAATCTTCTTTCTTTTATGATATAACGTACCGTTTTGGGGGGAGGAGAACAAATCTGAGAGTTTTATTGGAGGATATTTTATACACAAACATTAATATTTTCAATGTTTCAAATACATAAATTTCTGTATCGTCGAGGCTCAAGGTTACAATGCACTAAATGGAGGCAAAAACCTCCCTTAACGGATTTTACCTCAACTTTTAATAGAGCATAAACTGAAGGAGATCAGCTGATTGGGGCATTATTTATTTAGTTTGGAAACCTCAATAAAAATCTCACTGTGTCTATTTTGGAAAGGACTTGAAATATTTCCACCGGTTGTCCATTCAAAATTGTGAGAAATGAAAAATAAGGTGAGGGATACGAGTAAAATATGCCCTTTCAATCGAGTGCGAAAGTGGACGTCAGTTAGGGAATCGCCAAATTTGAACACACAAAACACACGTCAACATATATTTTTTCCTGTTCATTTGTTGAATGAGATAACATACTAAGTGGATGCATGACTGCTTTCCCCCAAATGATCTTGATGAGCTTAGGAGTCAGGAGAATGTTAACACTGTCGGTAGTGCAAATCATTTAGCTTGTTGAAACCTCTAGGTTATGAACCACTAAATAAGTGAACAGGTGACTTGGGGCGTTTGACACCCAATGTTGTGAGAAGGATTAAATAGGGCTGATCAGCTGATTGGTTAAATATATTTTGACTTTGAAACCATTAATTAAAATTTTGATTCCTCCACTTTAGAAAGGATTAATAAGTTTGTGTGTAATTTGGTGCCGGAATGTGTGAGAATCTCTCAAAAATGTGAGGCATGGGGAAAAAAGTGTGTAGGTCATTCAGTGCAAGACCATACGGTAGTGGTGAAAATTCGAAATTTAAACTGAAATTTGATGTTCCAACATATATTTTTTTCCAGTTAATTTTTTCAAGAGATGGTGTACTTTGTAATTGTATAGGTATTTTTTTTCAAAACAACTTGGTGTGTTGTACAGAGAGTGGAAGGTTAACACTGTGGTCAATGGGATTTATTGTGTGCTTCGTAACCTCTACTCAGCGCGCAGGTGTGCATATTATTTTGAAGAGTGACTTCCCTGGATATGCCTCTCGTGTGGTTGGGATTGCACAACTCCAGAATGACATATCAATAAGTAATTTTACAATGTTCATCGGGTGAGCCACGGCCAGGTGGTAACTCACATTCTTTCATTAGAGACGAAAGCTGATGGAAACGTCAAAACATCATCGGAGTGTGGTCTGTCTCGGCAGATTTCGCTCTGGGGTGTTGACACCGCCTGGTCAATTCGACACTCACCTTTTCATGACTTTTTCCTCAAAATTACTAGCAAATTAAACAATACGACGTTTGTTTCATAATATTTTATACGTCATCTTCAAGAACTAATTGTTCATAACTTCGAACTGCCACACGCCCTACATACACTTAAGTGTGCGGACATTTCTTAGGAGAGAAAACCTCTCTTTTTATTTAATCCTTTAACCTTCGTATCTGCCCAAACCAACCAGTTCTGTTGACAAAAATCCCAATTCAAGTTTCATTATTTTTTTCGATTATTGCGTCAAATCCATAGCTTATAACCTTTCAGTGGGACAACCTCGTGGAGCTCGCCCAATGACAAGTCATAAGCTGCAGATGTGAGGCAAACATGAAATTGT
Source organism: Pictodentalium vernedei (assembly GCA_031216915.1). Lineage (NCBI taxonomy): Eukaryota > Metazoa > Mollusca > Scaphopoda > Dentaliida > Dentaliidae > Pictodentalium > Pictodentalium vernedei. The sequence goes on from CM062296.1 coordinate 804,438,679, forward strand.
TTAGGCTGTCAAAATATTATTTGCAAGTGTCGTCTGCTGTTCGTGTTAGGCGAAAGTTTTAATCGGATAAACTTGTGTACTTGTGTCGTGCAAAATATTGAGGGTTTGTGAAACTATGATTTGCTGCTGCTGCTGCTGCTGCTGCTGTAAAAGAAAATAGCGCATAGAAGGTTGAATTTTCATAATGACGCTATTTATCAACGATAAAAGTGCCACAACTACTTAAGTTTTGACGTAATATCATCACTTAAATCCCATCACTACCAGTTGTATAACATTTTTCCACGTGAATTGTCAGATGCAGTGACTGGACAGCTACTGAATGGCAATGGCACGAATTCTTACCATTATTCCTGTTAAAACACACTGAACGTTTACACAGTATTTCACCAGCTTGCGCTTCGGGTTGGCTATAAAATGGTGTTCAAAATCCGAGATTTTTCTGATCCCCTTTTTTGTCTTTTTCTGAATGAATTGTATACATATCCGTCTGGAGGAATGTTTCCTCCCCACCCCAGACCCCGATATTTTAATACGTCTCCCCTCCGTCGTCCGGATGATAGAGTTCAAGGGTGTGAGGACATGGCCGCCTTACATTAACTGTAGGGTTACGTGACCCATCATGGGGTGTTTGCGTTTCACGGATTTGGAGTTCATAGGTTAGTGAGAATGCCATACTTTGTCCATAAATTGTGTCGACTGCAAATAATCATTACTTTTGTCGACAGAAGTGGTGAAAAACTAAAGCGTGGCTGTAAAAGATCTGGAGCTAATATGTGTGACTCTCCTGAATTTAGTTGTATTTTTTCGCGTTATGACCAAATTATAATGATCAGTCAGGGCATAAATGGAGGCAAGAAATGTAGGCCTACGTCAGGCTCTGTATGTATAGCAGATTTTTTTTTTCGACTGATTTTTCGGTGTTTGAATGCATTTTTTATCCATCAACTTATACCTTCTTCATCCTTTAACTACTTTTAATGAAAGAATCAATGTTTTTGGTATGGCTAGAGGATACAGGGAAACTTAGATGGGAGAGCGCATGCCTCCGTCTCCCTATTTGCCCAAATCTTAAATAAAAAATAAAAAAAAGTTGAATGTTGAATTCTCCAAAATGGTAAAATTTAATGGAATATTTGTCTATTTAACTATTTTGCGAGTGAAACGCTGCAACTTGTCCGATAGATATCTGCGTTTCACTTTACGAAGGTCAGTTCGAGCCTCCCCCACCCCCGTCCTACCCATCTACACGCACACGTATCCAAATTTGACCTGTAATCGTTTGGGGTAGAAAGTTGTGTAGAGAATAATATTATTATAACCCCAGTTGAAGGTTGGGTATATAGTCGTAATGTCTGTTGGGTTTGAAACTATTGATGGACATTTAATTGTGGCAAGGTGTGTGTGTGTGGGGGGGGGGGGGGGCTCAGTAGGTAGAGGTGCAGGCTGCAAGCCGCGAGGTCCTCAGTTCAAATCCCTCCTGCTGCAATCGCGTTGTGTCCTTGAGCGAGACGCTTTACCCACATTGCCCACATGGGGCACGGTTGCGTTGTGTACTAAGGCGTACTGCCTGCCGATGTTGCCAATTCTAACCCTGCGCGACTGGAGTTAGTATGTTGGGGCGCTGACAGTAACTGTTGCTCGCCGTTGCTCTGTGGTTCTCACCGGATACTCCGGCTTCCTTACCCGTAAAACTGTCGCTTGCATGATTAACCGTTGTGCAGAAACATGCGATCTTAAATACTAATAAATAAATAAATAAATAAATAAATAAATAAATAAATAAATAAATAAATAAATAAATATATTGTGCCACGTTGTAGAGAGTTGAAACGTTTAATTGTAACTTCGCTTGAGAATCCCAAGAACGTTACGCATGAGAGACAAATCCTTTTAATTGGTCATTAGGCTAAAGTTAGGACCAGACCGTTGTAATAAAAAATAAAAAAAACTTTAATTAAAAAAAACAAAAACAAAAACAAAATCGGAGGGTACATATATTTTTTCCAATGAATGTCTTTCTGAGATAATATAATATTTGGCTATGTGTGTACTTTATATTCTTGGTTTAGTGGAGTGAAGAGAGAGAGAGAGAGAGAGAGATAGAAGAGAGAGAGATAGAAATGTCAACAGCATTTTTGTTAAAAGGCGAGTATCGAATTGGCCAAGTGGTCCCAACACCCAGAGCGAACCCTGGGAATTGGATGGTTCCAGATGCTTCAGGCTCACATGGAAGGTAAGTACTGACCTAATCCACTCGGCTACGGCTCACCCGTTGTCTTGAACTGTTTTCTGCATCATGTTAAAAGTTTTTGGTGTTGTGCAATACTTACCAAGGGAGGCAATAGTACGCATGTATTGTATTTCTTGACAGCCGTTTGTTTGCATCAAAGCTTTTTATCTCCTCGGACGCTTTCTTTGACAAGTGTTTGGGGATGAGTGTTTTTTTTATTGATATATATATATAAGTCAGTTCACTTTGTCGTTGGTAAAAACGAGGTCTGAAATTTGATGTCAATCAAAGAAATTATATATATTCTCTGGTCTCCAGTAAGATCATCTTGCACACCTTTGTTGTTAATTTTTTTATATATCTTAAATATTCAATCCTTTCAGCAGCACGGTGTTGACATTTTGGAGAAAAATAATTTGAGGAGTGCTAGGTCGCTCGAGAAATTGTGTTGTAACTGGTTATGAAAGCGAAAGAAATCTCATTGACAACAATGCTATTTATTTATTGGTGTTCAAGGTCACATATTTCTGTACAATGGCTAACCATGACCGTGACAGTTTTACGGGTGGAGGAAGCCGGAATAACCGGAGAGAACCACCGAGCAAAGGCGAGCAACTGTCAGCTCCCCAACATACCAACTCCACACAAGCAGGGTTAGCATTGGTTGAAGACAGGTGCACCATCGACGTGCAGTACGCCTTAGTACACAGCGTCACCGTGCCCCCACGTGGGCAATGGGGGTGAAGTGTCTTGCCCAAGGACACAACACGGTTGCTGCAGGTGGGATTCGAACCGAGGACCCCCTCGGCTTGCAAGCTGCACCTCTACCAACTGCGCCACCGCCCCCCCCCCCCCCCCCCCGACATCAATGCTAACCTTTCGCTCTCTGTACAAAATAAGTTGTTTTGAAAAAAATTACCTAGATATCCATAAAGTACGTCATCTCTTGAAAAAAATAAATTGGAAAACAATATATGGTCCCCCATCAAATTTGAATTTAAATTTCGAATTTTCACTACTACCGTATGGTCTTGCACCGAATGACCTTGACACTTTCTTTTTCATGCGGCATGTTTTTGAGAGATTCTCACAGATTCCGGGACAATATTAAAAGCAAACTTATTAATCCTTCCTGAAGTAGACAAATCAAAATTTTAGTTAATGGTTTCAAAGTCAAAATATATTGAACCAATCGGCTGATCTTCCCCATTTAATCCTACTCACAACTTTGGCTGTGAAATGCACCAGGTGACGTGCTCACTTATTTAGGCCCTGACAACCCACTGTTATTATATATTTATTTATTTATTGCTGTTAAGGTCACGTACTTATTCTCAATGGCTAATCGTGACCGTGACAGTTTTACGGGTGGAGGAAGCCGGTGTACCCGGAGAGAACCATCGAGCAGCGACGAGCAGCTGTCATCTCCTCAACATTCTAACTCTGTTCAAGCTCTGCTCAAGCGAGGTTTCGATGGTTGAAGACATGTGCACCATCGACAGTTTAGTTTAGTTTAATAGTTTTATGCATTACACCATAATAACAGTTGCACAAAACAAACATAACAAATAAGAAGAATTAGAATTAGTAAACATGGTGTATAATATAAAGTACTAATGACTTTTATCCTTAACAAAGTGATCTCGCTTACAGAAGACATGGGGTACGCCTTAGTACACGGCGTCATCGTGCCCCTGGGAAGGCAAGCGGGATAAAGTGCCTTGCCCAAGGACACAACGCGGATCGACCCGGACGGGACGCCCACTCTAATTACCCCACGCAATGAGTCTTTGGGGCAAATTACTTTGTTGCGAAAGAAAAACAGTTATAAGTTTTCTTTACTTTTCTCAGAGATTCCACAAAAAACGGGAGTTGATTTAATGAATTTGTTGGCCTTAAAATATAATGAAATATTTCGTTGGAAATAACTCCGAAAAACGGTTCGTTGTTGACTTCCTAGTGAAAATTCTTTTCTCTCTCTTACATGGTGAATGAATTGCATTTTTCCAGAGAGAAAGTATTTTCTGACGGACTCTTCTTGGCCAAGATATTTGTATGTCCAAATAAGGGTGCGATCATAATTTTAATTTACACAAAAATTGCAGTATCCGCCTTTATTGAAATTATTAGATAAAACATCTGGAGCCCATACTTGAGGTAAAACATTGTCTATCTGATTTGCATCGGCGACAGTGTTAACCCTTTCCCATCTACCCAAGTTTATTTCTTGGAAAAACAGCCTTCTATTGTCGACTACTGTCCAGTTTCGCAGTGAACTGAAAGGACATTTTCTTACGTGCCCCTCCCTACACACAGCCTTTTTCTTCTCTCACAATCTCGAGAGGACAGCCAAAACAGGAATTTGAAATCTTCTTTCTCAAAACAGGCACTTTAATTTTTCTACTGAGGGTTCCAAAATCAACTGATGTTGCCCCCAATCAGCTAATCGGGGCCATTTAATGCTCCATTGAACGTTGGGTGCAAAGCCCTAATGGGCACTTTTAGCTCCATATAGGCTAGGCTATTGTAACCTCGATTACATGATGAAATTTGTATGAGTTTTTTTAATGAAAAATGGCATTTATCGAAGTTACATATTCCCACTATTTATATTCGCTTGTGCATCTTGTTTCTTTTCGTATAAGTTATAAGAATTATAACTCCAACCGCTCCCCGTTGAAACAGTGCATGTTTACTGTGGTAAACCAGTTCTGCTTTACCAGTGAATAGGAGCCGGTATCTAAAGCCTGTGGTGGAAGTCCTCTAATGTGGGCAGCATAGGTATAAAAGATTGGCTAATCTCGACATCAAACCTTTGTTGATGTCAAGATATAGCCATAGATGCTGAATGTGAACTTATACACCAACAAATAAATTCTAAACCTTCCAGAATGAAAATCTTATGATTTTCCCGACGTAAGTTTTTGCGCGAATTTCCCTGTAAAATGCTAGTGGGTCAAATCCAATTCCCGTTGAAATGAAATCTTCTTTCTTTTATGATATAACGTACCGTTTTGGGGGGAGGAGAACAAATCTGAGAGTTTTATTGGAGGATATTTTATACACAAACATTAATATTTTCAATGTTTCAAATACATAAATTTCTGTATCGTCGAGGCTCAAGGTTACAATGCACTAAATGGAGGCAAAAACCTCCCTTAACGGATTTTACCTCAACTTTTAATAGAGCATAAACTGAAGGAGATCAGCTGATTGGGGCATTATTTATTTAGTTTGGAAACCTCAATAAAAATCTCACTGTGTCTATTTTGGAAAGGACTTGAAATATTTCCACCGGTTGTCCATTCAAAATTGTGAGAAATGAAAAATAAGGTGAGGGATACGAGTAAAATATGCCCTTTCAATCGAGTGCGAAAGTGGACGTCAGTTAGGGAATCGCCAAATTTGAACACACAAAACACACGTCAACATATATTTTTTCCTGTTCATTTGTTGAATGAGATAACATACTAAGTGGATGCATGACTGCTTTCCCCCAAATGATCTTGATGAGCTTAGGAGTCAGGAGAATGTTAACACTGTCGGTAGTGCAAATCATTTAGCTTGTTGAAACCTCTAGGTTATGAACCACTAAATAAGTGAACAGGTGACTTGGGGCGTTTGACACCCAATGTTGTGAGAAGGATTAAATAGGGCTGATCAGCTGATTGGTTAAATATATTTTGACTTTGAAACCATTAATTAAAATTTTGATTCCTCCACTTTAGAAAGGATTAATAAGTTTGTGTGTAATTTGGTGCCGGAATGTGTGAGAATCTCTCAAAAATGTGAGGCATGGGGAAAAAAGTGTGTAGGTCATTCAGTGCAAGACCATACGGTAGTGGTGAAAATTCGAAATTTAAACTGAAATTTGATGTTCCAACATATATTTTTTTCCAGTTAATTTTTTCAAGAGATGGTGTACTTTGTAATTGTATAGGTATTTTTTTTCAAAACAACTTGGTGTGTTGTACAGAGAGTGGAAGGTTAACACTGTGGTCAATGGGATTTATTGTGTGCTTCGTAACCTCTACTCAGCGCGCAGGTGTGCATATTATTTTGAAGAGTGACTTCCCTGGATATGCCTCTCGTGTGGTTGGGATTGCACAACTCCAGAATGACATATCAATAAGTAATTTTACAATGTTCATCGGGTGAGCCACGGCCAGGTGGTAACTCACATTCTTTCATTAGAGACGAAAGCTGATGGAAACGTCAAAACATCATCGGAGTGTGGTCTGTCTCGGCAGATTTCGCTCTGGGGTGTTGACACCGCCTGGTCAATTCGACACTCACCTTTTCATGACTTTTTCCTCAAAATTACTAGCAAATTAAACAATACGACGTTTGTTTCATAATATTTTATACGTCATCTTCAAGAACTAATTGTTCATAACTTCGAACTGCCACACGCCCTACATACACTTAAGTGTGCGGACATTTCTTAGGAGAGAAAACCTCTCTTTTTATTTAATCCTTTAACCTTCGTATCTGCCCAAACCAACCAGTTCTGTTGACAAAAATCCCAATTCAAGTTTCATTATTTTTTTCGATTATTGCGTCAAATCCATAGCTTATAACCTTTCAGTGGGACAACCTCGTGGAGCTCGCCCAATGACAAGTCATAAGCTGCAGATGTGAGGCAAACATGAAATTGTTTAGGCTGTCAAAATATTATTTGCAAGTGTCGTCTGCTGTTCGTGTTAGGCGAAAGTTTTAATCGGATAAACTTGTGTACTTGTGTCGTGCAAAATATTGAGGGTTTGTGAAACTATGATTTGCTGCTGCTGCTGCTGCTGCTGCTGTAAAAGAAAATAGCGCATAGAAGGTTGAATTTTCATAATGACGCTATTTATCAACGATAAAAGTGCCACAACTACTTAAGTTTTGACGTAATATCATCACTTAAATCCCATCACTACCAGTTGTATAACATTTTTCCACGTGAATTGTCAGATGCAGTGACTGGACAGCTACTGAATGGCAATGGCACGAATTCTTACCATTATTCCTGTTAAAACACACTGAACGTTTACACAGTATTTCACCAGCTTGCGCTTCGGGTTGGCTATAAAATGGTGTTCAAAATCCGAGATTTTTCTGATCCCCTTTTTTGTCTTTTTCTGAATGAATTGTATACATATCCGTCTGGAGGAATGTTTCCTCCCCACCCCAGACCCCGATATTTTAATACGTCTCCCCTCCGTCGTCCGGATGATAGAGTTCAAGGGTGTGAGGACATGGCCGCCTTACATTAACTGTAGGGTTACGTGACCCATCATGGGGTGTTTGCGTTTCACGGATTTGGAGTTCATAGGTTAGTGAGAATGCCATACTTTGTCCATAAATTGTGTCGACTGCAAATAATCATTACTTTTGTCGACAGAAGTGGTGAAAAACTAAAGCGTGGCTGTAAAAGATCTGGAGCTAATATGTGTGACTCTCCTGAATTTAGTTGTATTTTTTCGCGTTATGACCAAATTATAATGATCAGTCAGGGCATAAATGGAGGCAAGAAATGTAGGCCTACGTCAGGCTCTGTATGTATAGCAGATTTTTTTTTTCGACTGATTTTTCGGTGTTTGAATGCATTTTTTATCCATCAACTTATACCTTCTTCATCCTTTAACTACTTTTAATGAAAGAATCAATGTTTTTGGTATGGCTAGAGGATACAGGGAAACTTAGATGGGAGAGCGCATGCCTCCGTCTCCCTATTTGCCCAAATCTTAAATAAAAAATAAAAAAAAGTTGAATGTTGAATTCTCCAAAATGGTAAAATTTAATGGAATATTTGTCTATTTAACTATTTTGCGAGTGAAACGCTGCAACTTGTCCGATAGATATCTGCGTTTCACTTTACGAAGGTCAGTTCGAGCCTCCCCCACCCCCGTCCTACCCATCTACACGCACACGTATCCAAATTTGACCTGTAATCGTTTGGGGTAGAAAGTTGTGTAGAGAATAATATTATTATAACCCCAGTTGAAGGTTGGGTATATAGTCGTAATGTCTGTTGGGTTTGAAACTATTGATGGACATTTAATTGTGGCAAGGTGTGTGTGTGGGGGGGGGGGGGGGGGGGGGCTCAGTAGGTAGAGGTGCAGGCTGCAAGCCGCGAGGTCCTCAGTTCAAATCCCTCCTGCTGCAATCGCGTTGTGTCCTTGAGCGAGACGCTTTACCCACATTGCCCACATGGGGCACGGTTGCGTTGTGTACTAAGGCGTACTGCCTGCCGATGTTGCCAATTCTAACCCTGCGCGACTGGAGTTAGTATGTTGGGGCGCTGACAGTAACTGTTGCTCGCCGTTGCTCTGTGGTTCTCACCGGATACTCCGGCTTCCTTACCCGTAAAACTGTCGCTTGCATGATTAACCGTTGTGTCGCTTGCATGATTAACCGTTGTGCAGAAACATGCGATCTTAAATACTAATAAATAAATAAATAAATAAATAAATAAATAAATAAATGAATAAATAAATATATTGTGCCACGTTGTAGAGAGTTGAAACGTTTAATTGTAACTTCGCTTGAGAATCCCAAGAACGTTACGCATGAGAGACAAATCCTTTTAATTGGTCATTAGGCTAAAGTTAGGACCAGACCGTTGTAATAAAAAATAAAAAAAACTTTAATTAAAAAAAACAAAAACAAAAACAAAATCGGAGGGTACATATATTTTTTCCAATGAATGTCTTTCTGAGATAATATAATATTTGGCTATGTGTGTACTTTATATTCTTGGTTTAGTGGAGTGAAGAGAGAGAGAGAGAGAGAGAGAGATAGAAGAGAGAGAGATAGAAATGTCAACAGCATTTTTGTTAAAAGGCGAGTATCGAATTGGCCAAGTGGTCCCAACACCCAGAGCGAACCCTGGGAATTGGATGGTTCCAGATGCTTCAGGCTCACATGGAAGGTAAGTACTGACCTAATCCACTCGGCTACGGCTCACCCGTTGTCTTGAACTGTTTTCTGCATCATGTTAAAAGTTTTTGGTGTTGTGCAATACTTACCAAGGGAGGCAATAGTACGCATGTATTGTATTTCTTGACAGCCGTTTGTTTGCATCAAAGCTTTTTATCTCCTCGGACGCTTTCTTTGACAAGTGTTTGGGGATGAGTGTTTTTTTTATTGATATATATATATAAGTCAGTTCACTTTGTCGTTGGTAAAAACGAGGTCTGAAATTTGATGTCAATCAAAGAAATTATATATATTCTCTGGTCTCCAGTAAGATCATCTTGCACACCTTTGTTGTTAATTTTTTTATATATCTTAAATATTCAATCCTTTCAGCAGCACGGTGTTGACATTTTGGAGAAAAATAATTTGAGGAGTGCTAGGTCGCTCGAGAAATTGTGTTGTAACTGGTTATGAAAGCGAAAGAAATCTCATTGACAACAATGCTATTTATTTATTGGTGTTCAAGGTCACATATTTCTGTACAATGGCTAACCATGACCGTGACAGTTTTACGGGTGGAGGAAGCCGGAATAACCGGAGAGAACCACCGAGCAAAGGCGAGCAACTGTCAGCTCCCCAACATACCAACTCCACACAAGCAGGGTTAGCATTGGTTGAAGACAGGTGCACCATCGACGTGCAGTACGCCTTAGTACACAGCGTCACCGTGCCCCCACGTGGGCAATGTGGGTGAAGTGTCTTGCCCAAGGACACAACACGGTTGCTGCAGGTGGGATTCGAACCGAGGACCCCCTCGGCTTGCAAGCTGCACCTCTACCAACTGCGCCACCGCCCCCCCCCCCCCCCCCCCGACATCAATGCTAACCTTTCGCTCTCTGTACAAAATAAGTTGTTTTGAAAAAAATTACCTAGATATCCATAAAGTACGTCATCTCTTGAAAAAAATAAATTGGAAAACAATATATGGTCCCCCATCAAATTTGAATTTAAATTTCGAATTTTCACTACTACCGTATGGTCTTGCACCGAATGACCTTGACACTTTCTTTTTCATGCGGCATGTTTTTGAGAGATTCTCACAGATTCCGGGACAATATTAAAAGCAAACTTATTAATCCTTCCTGAAGTAGACAAATCAAAATTTTAGTTAATGGTTTCAAAGTCAAAATATATTGAACCAATCGGCTGATCTTCCCCATTTAATCCTACTCACAACTTTGGCTGTGAAATGCACCAGGTGACGTGCTCACTTATTTAGGCCCTGACAACCCACTGTTATTATATATTTATTTATTTATTGCTGTTAAGGTCACGTACTTATTCTCAATGGCTAATCGTGACCGTGACAGTTTTACGGGTGGAGGAAGCCGGTGTACCCGGAGAGAACCATCGAGCAGCGACGAGCAGCTGTCATCTCCTCAACATTCTAACTCTGTTCAAGCTCTGCTCAAGCGAGGTTTCGATGGTTGAAGACATGTGCACCATCGACAGTTTAGTTTAGTTTAATAGTTTTATGCATTACACCATAATAACAGTTGCACAAAACAAACATAACAAATAAGAAGAATTAGAATTAGTAAACATGGTGTATAATATAAAGTACTAATGACTTTTATCCTTAACAAAGTGATCTCGCTTACAGAAGACATGGGGTACGCCTTAGTACACGGCGTCATCGTGCCCCTGGGAAGGCAAGCGGGATAAAGTGCCTTGCCCAAGGACACAACGCGGATCGACCCGGACGGGACGCCCACTCTAATTACCCCACGCAATGAGTCTTTGGGGCAAATTACTTTGTTGCGAAAGAAAAACAGTTATAAGTTTTCTTTACTTTTCTCAGAGATTCCACAAAAAACGGGAGTTGATTTAATGAATTTGTTGGCCTTAAAATATAATGAAATATTTCGTTGGAAATAACTCCGAAAAACGGTTCGTTGTTGACTTCCTAGTGAAAATTCTTTTCTCTCTCTTACATGGTGAATGAATTGCATTTTTCCAGAGAGAAAGTATTTTCTGACGGACTCTTCTTGGCCAAGATATTTGTATGTCCAAATAAGGGTGCGATCATAATTTTAATTTACACAAAAATTGCAGTATCCGCCTTTATTGAAATTATTAGATAAAACATCTGGAGCCCATACTTGAGGTAAAACATTGTCTATCTGATTTGCATCGGCGACAGTGTTAACCCTTTCCCATCTACCCAAGTTTATTTCTTGGAAAAACAGCCTTCTATTGTCGACTACTGTCCAGTTTCGCAGTGAACTGAAAGGACATTTTCTTACGTGCCCCTCCCTACACACAGCCTTTTTCTTCTCTCACAATCTCGAGAGGACAGCCAAAACAGGAATTTGAAATCTTCTTTCTCAAAACAGGCACTTTAATTTTTCTACTGAGGGTTCCAAAATCAACTGATGTTGCCCCCAATCAGCTAATCGGGGCCATTTAATGCTCCATTGAACGTTGGGTGCAAAGCCCTAATGGGCACTTTTAGCTCCATATAGGCTAGGCTATTGTAACCTCGATTACATGATGAAATTTGTATGAGTTTTTTTAATGAAAAATGGCATTTATCGAAGTTACATATTCCCACTATTTATATTCGCTTGTGCATCTTGTTTCTTTTCGTATAAGTTATAAGAATTATAACTCCAACCGCTCCCCGTTGAAACAGTGCATGTTTACTGTGGTAAACCAGTTCTGCTTTACCAGTGAATAGGAGCCGGTATCTAAAGCCTGTGGTGGAAGTCCTCTAATGTGGGCAGCATAGGTATAAAAGATTGGCTAATCTCGACATCAAACCTTTGTTGATGTCAAGATATAGCCATAGATGCTGAATGTGAACTTATACACCAACAAATAAATTCTAAACCTTCCAGAATGAAAATCTTATGATTTTCCCGACGTAAGTTTTTGCGCGAATTTCCCTGTAAAATGCTAGTGGGTCAAATCCAATTCCCGTTGAAATGAAATCTTCTTTCTTTTATGATATAACGTACCGTTTTGGGGGGAGGAGAACAAATCTGAGAGTTTTATTGGAGGATATTTTATACACAAACATTAATATTTTCAATGTTTCAAATACATAAATTTCTGTATCGTCGAGGCTCAAGGTTACAATGCACTAAATGGAGGCAAAAACCTCCCTTAACGGATTTTACCTCAACTTTTAATAGAGCATAAACTGAAGGAGATCAGCTGATTGGGGCATTATTTATTTAGTTTGGAAACCTCAATAAAAATCTCACTGTGTCTATTTTGGAAAGGACTTGAAATATTTCCACCGGTTGTCCATTCAAAATTGTGAGAAATGAAAAATAAGGTGAGGGATACGAGTAAAATATGCCCTTTCAATCGAGTGCGAAAGTGGACGTCAGTTAGGGAATCGCCAAATTTGAACACACAAAACACACGTCAACATATATTTTTTCCTGTTCATTTCTTGAATGAGATAACATACTAAGTGGATGCATGACTGCTTTCCCCCAAATGATCTTGATGAGCTTAGGAGTCAGGAGAATGTTAACACTGTCGGTAGTGCAAATCATTTAGCTTGTTGAAACCTCTAGGTTATGAACCACTAAATAAGTGAACAGGTGACTTGGGGCGTTTGACACCCAATGTTGTGAGAAGGATTAAATAGGGCTGATCAGCTGATTGGTTAAATATATTTTGACTTTGAAACCATTAATTAAAATTTTGATTCCTCCACTTTAGAAAGGATTAATAAGTTTGTGTGTAATTTGGTGCCGGAATGTGTGAGAATCTCTCAAAAATGTGAGGCATGGGGAAAAAAGTGTGTAGGTCATTCAGTGCAAGACCATACGGTAGTGGTGAAAATTCGAAATTTAAACTGAAATTTGATGTTCCAACATATATTTTTTTCCAGTTAATTTTTTCAAGAGATGGTGTACTTTGTAATTGTATAGGTATTTTTTTTCAAAACAACTTGGTGTGTTGTACAGAGAGTGGAAGGTTAACACTGTGGTCAATGGGATTTATTGTGTGCTTCGTAACCTCTACTCAGCGCGCAGGTGTGCATATTATTTTGAAGAGTGACTTCCCTGGATATGCCTCTCGTGTGGTTGGGATTGCACAACTCCAGAATGACATATCAATAAGTAATTTTACAATGTTCATCGGGTGAGCCACGGCCAGGTGGTAACTCACATTCTTTCATTAGAGACGAAAGCTGATGGAAACGTCAAAACATCATCGGAGTGTGGTCTGTCTCGGCAGATTTCGCTCTGGGGTGTTGACACCGCCTGGTCAATTCGACACTCACCTTTTCATGACTTTTTCCTCAAAATTACTAGCAAATTAAACAATACGACGTTTGTTTCATAATATTTTATACGTCATCTTCAAGAACTAATTGTTCATAACTTCGAACTGCCACACGCCCTACATACACTTAAGTGTGCGGACATTTCTTAGGAGAGAAAACCTCTCTTTTTATTTAATCCTTTAACCTTCGTATCTGCCCAAACCAACCAGTTCTGTTGACAAAAATCCCAATTCAAGTTTCATTATTTTTTTCGATTATTGCGTCAAATCCATAGCTTATAACCTTTCAGTGGGACAACCTCGTGGAGCTCGCCCAATGACAAGTCATAAGCTGCAGATGTGAGGCAAACATGAAATTGTTTAGGCTGTCAAAATATTATTTGCAAGTGTCGTCTGCTGTTCGTGTTAGGCGAAAGTTTTAATCGGATAAACTTGTGTACTTGTGTCGTGCAAAATATTGAGGGTTTGTGAAACTATGATTTGCTGCTGCTGCTGCTGCTGCTGCTGTAAAAGAAAATAGCGCATAGAAGGTTGAATTTTCATAATGACGCTATTTATCAACGATAAAAGTGCCACAACTACTTAAGTTTTGACGTAATATCATCACTTAAATCCCATCACTACCAGTTGTATAACATTTTTCCACGTGAATTGTCAGATGCAGTGACTGGACAGCTACTGAATGGCAATGGCACGAATTCTTACCATTATTCCTGTTAAAACACACTGAACGTTTACACAGTATTTCACCAGCTTGCGCTTCGGGTTGGCTATAAAATGGTGTTCAAAATCCGAGATTTTTCTGATCCCCTTTTTTGTCTTTTTCTGAATGAATTGTATACATATCCGTCTGGAGGAATGTTTCCTCCCCACCCCAGACCCCGATATTTTAATACGTCTCCCCTCCGTCGTCCGGATGATAGAGTTCAAGGGTGTGAGGACATGGCCGCCTTACATTAACTGTAGGGTTACGTGACCCATCATGGGGTGTTTGCGTTTCACGGATTTGGAGTTCATAGGTTAGTGAGAATGCCATACTTTGTCCATAAATTGTGTCGACTGCAAATAATCATTACTTTTGTCGACAGAAGTGGTGAAAAACTAAAGCGTGGCTGTAAAAGATCTGGAGCTAATATGTGTGACTCTCCTGAATTTAGTTGTATTTTTTCGCGTTATGACCAAATTATAATGATCAGTCAGGGCATAAATGGAGGCAAGAAATGTAGGCCTACGTCAGGCTCTGTATGTATAGCAGATTTTTTTTTTCGACTGATTTTTCGGTGTTTGAATGCATTTTTTATCCATCAACTTATACCTTCTTCATCCTTTAACTACTTTTAATGAAAGAATCAATGTTTTTGGTATGGCTAGAGGATACAGGGAAACTTAGATGGGAGAGCGCATGCCTCCGTCTCCCTATTTGCCCAAATCTTAAATAAAAAATAAAAAAAAGTTGAATGTTGAATTCTCCAAAATGGTAAAATTTAATGGAATATTTGTCTATTTAACTATTTTGCGAGTGAAACGCTGCAACTTGTCCGATAGATATCTGCGTTTCACTTTACGAAGGTCAGTTCGAGCCTCCCCCACCCCCGTCCTACCCATCTACACGCACACGTATCCAAATTTGACCTGTAATCGTTTGGGGTAGAAAGTTGTGTAGAGAATAATATTATTATAACCCCAGTTGAAGGTTGGGTATATAGTCGTAATGTCTGTTGGGTTTGAAACTATTGATGGACATTTAATTGTGGCAAGGTGTGTGTGTGGGGGGGGGGGGGGGGGGGCTCAGTAGGTAGAGGTGCAGGCTGCAAGCCGCGAGGTCCTCAGTTCAAATCCCTCCTGCTGCAATCGCGTTGTGTCCTTGAGCGAGACGCTTTACCCACATTGCCCACATGGGGCACGGTTGCGTTGTGTACTAAGGCGTACTGCCTGCCGATGTTGCCAATTCTAACCCTGCGCGACTGGAGTTAGTATGTTGGGGCGCTGACAGTAACTGTTGCTCGCCGTTGCTCTGTGGTTCTCACCGGATACTCCGGCTTCCTTACCCGTAAAACTGTCGCTTGCATGATTAACCGTTGTGCAGAAACATGCGATCTTAAATACTAATAAATAAATAAATAAATAAATAAATAAATAAATAAATGAATAAATAAATATATTGTGCCACGTTGTAGAGAGTTGAAACGTTTAATTGTAACTTCGCTTGAGAATCCCAAGAACGTTACGCATGAGAGACAAATCCTTTTAATTGGTCATTAGGCTAAAGTTAGGACCAGACCGTTGTAATAAAAAATAAAAAAAACTTTAATTAAAAAAAACAAAAACAAAAACAAAATCGGAGGGTACATATATTTTTTCCAATGAATGTCTTTCTGAGATAATATAATATTTGGCTATGTGTGTACTTTATATTCTTGGTTTAGTGGAGTGAAGAGAGAGAGAGAGAGAGAGAGATAGAAGAGAGAGAGATAGAAATGTCAACAGCATTTTTGTTAAAAGGCGAGTATCGAATTGGCCAAGTGGTCCCAACACCCAGAGCGAACCCTGGGAATTGGATGGTTCCAGATGCTTCAGGCTCACATGGAAGGTAAGTACTGACCTAATCCACTCGGCTACGGCTCACCCGTTGTCTTGAACTGTTTTCTGCATCATGTTAAAAGTTTTTGGTGTTGTGCAATACTTACCAAGGGAGGCAATAGTACGCATGTATTGTATTTCTTGACAGCCGTTTGTTTGCATCAAAGCTTTTTATCTCCTCGGACGCTTTCTTTGACAAGTGTTTGGGGATGAGTGTTTTTTTTATTGATATATATATATAAGTCAGTTCACTTTGTCGTTGGTAAAAACGAGGTCTGAAATTTGATGTCAATCAAAGAAATTATATATATTCTCTGGTCTCCAGTAAGATCATCTTGCACACCTTTGTTGTTAATTTTTTTATATATCTTAAATACTCAATCCTTTCAGCAGCACGGTGTTGACATTTTGGAGAAAAATAATTTGAGGAGTGCTAGGTCGCTCGAGAAATTGTGTTGTAACTGGTTATGAAAGCGAAAGAAATCTCATTGACAACAATGCTATTTATTTATTGGTGTTCAAGGTCACATATTTCTGTACAATGGCTAACCATGACCGTGACAGTTTTACGGGTGGAGGAAGCCGGAATAACCGGAGAGAACCACCGAGCAAAGGCGAGCAACTGTCAGCTCCCCAACATACCAACTCCACACAAGCAGGGTTAGCATTGGTTGAAGACAGGTGCACCATCGACGTGCAGTACGCCTTAGTACACAGCGTCACCGTGCCCCCACGTGGGCAATGTGGGTGAAGTGTCTTGCCCAAGGACACAACACGGTTGCTGCAGGTGGGATTCGAACCGAGGACCCCCTCGGCTTGCAAGCTGCACCTCTACCAACTGCGCCACCGCCCCCCCCCCCCCCCGACATCAATGCTAACCTTTCGCTCTCTGTACAAAATAAGTTGTTTTGAAAAAAATTACCTAGATATCCATAAAGTACGTCATCTCTTGAAAAAAATAAATTGGAAAACAATATATGGTCCCCCATCAAATTTGAATTTAAATTTCGAATTTTCACTACTACCGTATGGTCTTGCACCGAATGACCTTGACACTTTCTTTTTCATGCGGCATGTTTTTGAGAGATTCTCACAGATTCCGGGACAATATTAAAAGCAAACTTATTAATCCTTCCTGAAGTAGACAAATCAAAATTTTAGTTAATGGTTTCAAAGTCAAAATATATTGAACCAATCGGCTGATCTTCCCCATTTAATCCTACTCACAACTTTGGCTGTGAAATGCACCAGGTGACGTGCTCACTTATTTAGGCCCTGACAACCCACTGTTATTATATATTTATTTATTTATTGCTGTTAAGGTCACGTACTTATTCTCAATGGCTAATCGTGACCGTGACAGTTTTACGGGTGGAGGAAGCCGGTGTACCCGGAGAGAACCATCGAGCAGCGACGAGCAGCTGTCATCTCCTCAACATTCTAACTCTGTTCAAGCTCTGCTCAAGCGAGGTTTCGATGGTTGAAGACATGTGCACCATCGACAGTTTAGTTTAGTTTAATAGTTTTATGCATTACACCATAATAACAGTTGCACAAAACAAACATAACAAATAAGAAGAATTAGAATTAGTAAACATGGTGTATAATATAAAGTACTAATGACTTTTATCCTTAACAAAGTGATCTCGCTTACAGAAGACATGGGGTACGCCTTAGTACACGGCGTCATCGTGCCCCTGGGAAGGCAAGCGGGATAAAGTGCCTTGCCCAAGGACACAACGCGGATCGACCCGGACGGGACGCCCACTCTAATTACCCCACGCAATGAGTCTTTGGGGCAAATTACTTTGTTGCGAAAGAAAAACAGTTATAAGTTTTCTTTACTTTTCTCAGAGATTCCACAAAAAACGGGAGTTGATTTAATGAATTTGTTGGCCTTAAAATATAATGAAATATTTCGTTGGAAATAACTCCGAAAAACGGTTCGTTGTTGACTTCCTAGTGAAAATTCTTTTCTCTCTCTTACATGGTGAATGAATTGCATTTTTCCAGAGAGAAAGTATTTTCTGACGGACTCTTCTTGGCCAAGATATTTGTATGTCCAAATAAGGGTGCGATCATAATTTTAATTTACACAAAAATTGCAGTATCCGCCTTTATTGAAATTATTAGATAAAACATCTGGAGCCCATACTTGAGGTAAAACATTGTCTATCTGATTTGCATCGGCGACAGTGTTAACCCTTTCCCATCTACCCAAGTTTATTTCTTGGAAAAACAGCCTTCTATTGTCGACTACTGTCCAGTTTCGCAGTGAACTGAAAGGACATTTTCTTACGTGCCCCTCCCTACACACAGCCTTTTTCTTCTCTCACAATCTCGAGAGGACAGCCAAAACAGGAATTTGAAATCTTCTTTCTCAAAACAGGCACTTTAATTTTTCTACTGAGGGTTCCAAAATCAACTGATGTTGCCCCCAATCAGCTAATCGGGGCCATTTAATGCTCCATTGAACGTTGGGTGCAAAGCCCTAATGGGCACTTTTAGCTCCATATAGGCTAGGCTATTGTAACCTCGATTACATGATGAAATTTGTATGAGTTTTTTTAATGAAAAATGGCATTTATCGAAGTTACATATTCCCACTATTTATATTCGCTTGTGCATCTTGTTTCTTTTCGTATAAGTTATAAGAATTATAACTCCAACCGCTCCCCGTTGAAACAGTGCATGTTTACTGTGGTAAACCAGTTCTGCTTTACCAGTGAATAGGAGCCGGTATCTAAAGCCTGTGGTGGAAGTCCTCTAATGTGGGCAGCATAGGTATAAAAGATTGGCTAATCTCGACATCAAACCTTTGTTGATGTCAAGATATAGCCATAGATGCTGAATGTGAACTTATACACCAACAAATAAATTCTAAACCTTCCAGAATGAAAATCTTATGATTTTCCCGACGTAAGTTTTTGCGCGAATTTCCCTGTAAAATGCTAGTGGGTCAAATCCAATTCCCGTTGAAATGAAATCTTCTTTCTTTTATGATATAACGTACCGTTTTGGGGGGAGGAGAACAAATCTGAGAGTTTTATTGGAGGATATTTTATACACAAACATTAATATTTTCAATGTTTCAAATACATAAATTTCTGTATCGTCGAGGCTCAAGGTTACAATGCACTAAATGGAGGCAAAAACCTCCCTTAACGGATTTTACCTCAACTTTTAATAGAGCATAAACTGAAGGAGATCAGCTGATTGGGGCATTATTTATTTAGTTTGGAAACCTCAATAAAAATCTCACTGTGTCTATTTTGGAAAGGACTTGAAATATTTCCACCGGTTGTCCATTCAAAATTGTGAGAAATGAAAAATAAGGTGAGGGATACGAGTAAAATATGCCCTTTCAATCGAGTGCGAAAGTGGACGTCAGTTAGGGAATCGCCAAATTTGAACACACAAAACACACGTCAACATATATTTTTTCCTGTTCATTTCTTGAATGAGATAACATACTAAGTGGATGCATGACTGCTTTCCCCCAAATGATCTTGATGAGCTTAGGAGTCAGGAGAATGTTAACACTGTCGGTAGTGCAAATCATTTAGCTTGTTGAAACCTCTAGGTTATGAACCACTAAATAAGTGAACAGGTGACTTGGGGCGTTTGACACCCAATGTTGTGAGAAGGATTAAATAGGGCTGATCAGCTGATTGGTTAAATATATTTTGACTTTGAAACCATTAATTAAAATTTTGATTCCTCCACTTTAGAAAGGATTAATAAGTTTGTGTGTAATTTGGTGCCGGAATGTGTGAGAATCTCTCAAAAATGTGAGGCATGGGGAAAAAAGTGTGTAGGTCATTCAGTGCAAGACCATACGGTAGTGGTGAAAATTCGAAATTTAAACTGAAATTTGATGTTCCAACATATATTTTTTTCCAGTTAATTTTTTCAAGAGATGGTGTACTTTGTAATTGTATAGGTATTTTTTTTCAAAACAACTTGGTGTGTTGTACAGAGAGTGGAAGGTTAACACTGTGGTCAATGGGATTTATTGTGTGCTTCGTAACCTCTACTCAGCGCGCAGGTGTGCATATTATTTTGAAGAGTGACTTCCCTGGATATGCCTCTCGTGTGGTTGGGATTGCACAACTCCAGAATGACATATCAATAAGTAATTTTACAATGTTCATCGGGTGAGCCACGGCCAGGTGGTAACTCACATTCTTTCATTAGAGACGAAAGCTGATGGAAACGTCAAAACATCATCGGAGTGTGGTCTGTCTCGGCAGATTTCGCTCTGGGGTGTTGACACCGCCTGGTCAATTCGACACTCACCTTTTCATGACTTTTTCCTCAAAATTACTAGCAAATTAAACAATACGACGTTTGTTTCATAATATTTTATACGTCATCTTCAAGAACTAATTGTTCATAACTTCGAACTGCCACACGCCCTACATACACTTAAGTGTGCGGACATTTCTTAGGAGAGAAAACCTCTCTTTTTATTTAATCCTTTAACCTTCGTATCTGCCCAAACCAACCAGTTCTGTTGACAAAAATCCCAATTCAAGTTTCATTATTTTTTTCGATTATTGCGTCAAATCCATAGCTTATAACCTTTCAGTGGGACAACCTCGTGGAGCTCGCCCAATGACAAGTCATAAGCTGCAGATGTGAGGCAAACATGAAATTGTTTAGGCTGTCAAAATATTATTTGCAAGTGTCGTCTGCTGTTCGTGTTAGGCGAAAGTTTTAATCGGATAAACTTGTGTACTTGTGTCGTGCAAAATATTGAGGGTTTGTGAAACTATGATTTGCTGCTGCTGCTGCTGCTGCTGCTGTAAAAGAAAATAGCGCATAGAAGGTTGAATTTTCATAATGACGCTATTTATCAACGATAAAAGTGCCACAACTACTTAAGTTTTGACGTAATATCATCACTTAAATCCCATCACTACCAGTTGTATAACATTTTTCCACGTGAATTGTCAGATGCAGTGACTGGACAGCTACTGAATGGCAATGGCACGAATTCTTACCATTATTCCTGTTAAAACACACTGAACGTTTACACAGTATTTCACCAGCTTGCGCTTCGGGTTGGCTATAAAATGGTGTTCAAAATCCGAGATTTTTCTGATCCCCTTTTTTGTCTTTTTCTGAATGAATTGTATACATATCCGTCTGGAGGAATGTTTCCTCCCCACCCCAGACCCCGATATTTTAATACGTCTCCCCTCCGTCGTCCGGATGATAGAGTTCAAGGGTGTGAGGACATGGCCGCCTTACATTAACTGTAGGGTTACGTGACCCATCATGGGGTGTTTGCGTTTCACGGATTTGGAGTTCATAGGTTAGTGAGAATGCCATACTTTGTCCATAAATTGTGTCGACTGCAAATAATCATTACTTTTGTCGACAGAAGTGGTGAAAAACTAAAGCGTGGCTGTAAAAGATCTGGAGCTAATATGTGTGACTCTCCTGAATTTAGTTGTATTTTTTCGCGTTATGACCAAATTATAATGATCAGTCAGGGCATAAATGGAGGCAAGAAATGTAGGCCTACGTCAGGCTCTGTATGTATAGCAGATTTTTTTTTTCGACTGATTTTTCGGTGTTTGAATGCATTTTTTATCCATCAACTTATACCTTCTTCATCCTTTAACTACTTTTAATGAAAGAATCAATGTTTTTGGTATGGCTAGAGGATACAGGGAAACTTAGATGGGAGAGCGCATGCCTCCGTCTCCCTATTTGCCCAAATCTTAAATAAAAAATAAAAAAAAGTTGAATGTTGAATTCTCCAAAATGGTAAAATTTAATGGAATATTTGTCTATTTAACTATTTTGCGAGTGAAACGCTGCAACTTGTCCGATAGATATCTGCGTTTCACTTTACGAAGGTCAGTTCGAGCCTCCCCCACCCCCGTCCTACCCATCTACACGCACACGTATCCAAATTTGACCTGTAATCGTTTGGGGTAGAAAGTTGTGTAGAGAATAATATTATTATAACCCCAGTTGAAGGTTGGGTATATAGTCGTAATGTCTGTTGGGTTTGAAACTATTGATGGACATTTAATTGTGGCAAGGTGTGTGTGTGGGGGGGGGGGGGGGGGGCTCAGTAGGTAGAGGTGCAGGCTGCAAGCCGCGAGGTCCTCAGTTCAAATCCCTCCTGCTGCAATCGCGTTGTGTCCTTGAGCGAGACGCTTTACCCACATTGCCCACATGGGGCACGGTTGCGTTGTGTACTAAGGCGTACTGCCTGCCGATGTTGCCAATTCTAACCCTGCGCGACTGGAGTTAGTATGTTGGGGCGCTGACAGTAACTGTTGCTCGCCGTTGCTCTGTGGTTCTCACCGGATACTCCGGCTTCCTTACCCGTAAAACTGTCGCTTGCATGATTAACCGTTGTGCAGAAACATGCGATCTTAAATACTAATAAATAAATAAATAAATAAATAAATAAATAAATAAATAAATAAATAAATAAATAAATAAATAAATAAATATATTGTGCCACGTTGTAGAGAGTTGAAACGTTTAATTGTAACTTCGCTTGAGAATCCCAAGAACGTTACGCATGAGAGACAAATCCTTTTAATTGGTCATTAGGCTAAAGTTAGGACCAGACCGTTGTAATAAAAAATAAAAAAAACTTTAATTAAAAAAAACAAAAACAAAAACAAAATCGGAGGGTACATATATTTTTTCCAATGAATGTCTTTCTGAGATAATATAATATTTGGCTATGTGTGTACTTTATATTCTTGGTTTAGTGGAGTGAAGAGAGAGAGAGAGAGAGAGAGATAGAAGAGAGAGAGATAGAAATGTCAACAGCATTTTTGTTAAAAGGCGAGTATCGAATTGGCCAAGTGGTCCAACACCCAGAGCGAACCCTGGGAATTGGATGGTTCCAGATGCTTCAGGCTCACATGGAAGGTAAGTACTGACCTAATCCACTCGGCTACGGCTCACCCGTTGTCTTGAACTGTTTTCTGCATCATGTTAAAAGTTTTTGGTGTTGTGCAATACTTACAAGGGAGGCAATAGTACGCATGTATTGTATTTCTTGACAGCCGTTTGTTTGCATCAAAGCTTTTTATCTCCTCGGACGCTTTCTTTGACAAGTGTTTGGGGATGAGTGTTTTTTTTATTGATATATATATATAAGTCAGTTCACTTTGTCGTTGGTAAAAACGAGGTCTGAAATTTGATGTCAATCAAAGAAATTATATATATTCTCTGGTCTCCAGTAAGATCATCTTGCACACCTTTGTTGTTAATTTTTTTATATATCTTAAATATTCAATCCTTTCAGCAGCACGGTGTTGACATTTTGGAGAAAAATAATTTGAGGAGTGCTAGGTCGCTCGAGAAATTGTGTTGTAACTGGTTATGAAAGCGAAAGAAATCTCATTGACAACAATGCTATTTATTTATTGGTGTTCAAGGTCACATATTTCTGTACAATGGCTAACCATGACCGTGACAGTTTTACGGGTGGAGGAAGCCGGAATAACCGGAGAGAACCACCGAGCAAAGGCGAGCAACTGTCAGCTCCCCAACATACCAACTCCACACAAGCAGGGTTAGCATTGGTTGAAGACAGGTGCACCATCGACGTGGCAGTACGCCTTAGTACACAGCGTCACCGTGCCCCCCACGTGGGCAATGTGGGTGAAGTGTCTTGCCCAAGGACACAACACGGTTGCTGCAGGTGGGATTCGAACCGAGGACCCCCTCGGCTTGCAAGCTGCACCTCTACCAACTGCGCCACCGCCCCCCCCCCCCCCCCGACATCAATGCTAACCTTTCGCTCTCTGTACAAAATAAGTTGTTTTGAAAAAAATTACCTAGATATCCATAAAGTACGTCATCTCTTGAAAAAAATAAATTGGAAAACAATATATGGTCCCCCATCAAATTTGAATTTAAATTTCGAATTTTCACTACTACCGTATGGTCTTGCACCGAATGACCTTGACACTTTCTTTTTCATGCGGCATGTTTTTGAGAGATTCTCACAGATTCCGGGACAATATTAAAAGCAAACTTATTAATCCTTCCTGAAGTAGACAAATCAAAATTTTAGTTAATGGTTTCAAAGTCAAAATATATTGAACCAATCGGCTGATCTTCCCCATTTAATCCTACTCACAACTTTGGCTGTGAAATGCACCAGGTGACGTGCTCACTTATTTAGGCCCTGACAACCCACTGTTATTATATATTTATTTATTTATTGCTGTTAAGGTCACGTACTTATTCTCAATGGCTAATCGTGACCGTGACAGTTTTACGGGTGGAGGAAGCCGGTGTACCCGGAGAGAACCATCGAGCAGCGACGAGCAGCTGTCATCTCCTCAACATTCTAACTCTGTTCAAGCTCTGCTCAAGCGAGGTTTCGATGGTTGAAGACATGTGCACCATCGACAGTTTAGTTTAGTTTAATAGTTTTATGCATTACACCATAATAACAGTTGCACAAAACAAACATAACAAATAAGAAGAATTAGAATTAGTAAACATGGTGTATAATATAAAGTACTAATGACTTTTATCCTTAACAAAGTGATCTCGCTTACAGAAGACATGGGGTACGCCTTAGTACACGGCGTCATCGTGCCCCTGGGAAGGCAAGCGGGATAAAGTGCCTTGCCCAAGGACACAACGCGGATCGACCCGGACGGGACGCCCACTCTAATTACCCCACGCAATGAGTCTTTGGGGCAAATTACTTTGTTGCGAAAGAAAAACAGTTATAAGTTTTCTTTACTTTTCTCAGAGATTCCACAAAAAACGGGAGTTGATTTAATGAATTTGTTGGCCTTAAAATATAATGAAATATTTCGTTGGCAATAACTCCGAAAAACGGTTCGTTGTTGACTTCCTAGTGAAAATTCTTTTCTCTCTCTTACATGGTGAATGAATTGCATTTTTCCAGAGAGAAAGTATTTTCTGACGGACTCTTCTTGGCCAAGATATTTGTATGTCCAAATAAGGGTGCGATCATAATTTTAATTTACACAAAAATTGCAGTATCCGCCTTTATTGAAATTATTAGATAAAACATCTGGAGCCCATACTTGAGGTAAAACATTGTCTATCTGATTTGCATCGGCGACAGTGTTAACCCTTTCCCATCTACCCAAGTTTATTTCTTGGAAAAACAGCCTTCTATTGTCGACTACTGTCCAGTTTCGCAGTGAACTGAAAGGACATTTTCTTACGTGCCCCTCCCTACACACAGCCTTTTTCTTCTCTCACAATCTCGAGAGGACAGCCAAAACAGGAATTTGAAATCTTCTTTCTCAAAACAGGCACTTTAATTTTTCTACTGAGGGTTCCAAAATCAACTGATGTTGCCCCCAATCAGCTAATCGGGGCCATTTAATGCTCCATTGAACGTTGGGTGCAAAGCCCTAATGGGCACTTTTAGCTCCATATAGGCTAGGCTATTGTAACCTCGATTACATGATGAAATTTGTATGAGTTTTTTTAATGAAAAATGGCATTTATCGAAGTTACATATTCCCACTATTTATATTCGCTTGTGCATCTTGTTTCTTTTCGTATAAGTTATAAGAATTATAACTCCAACCGCTCCCGTTGAAACAGTGCATGTTTACTGTGGTAAACCAGTTCTGCTTTACCAGTGAATAGGAGCCGGTATCTAAAGCCTGTGGTGGAAGTCCTCTAATGTGGGCAGCATAGGTATAAAAGATTGGCTAATCTCGACATCAAACCTTTGTTGATGTCAAGATATAGCCATAGATGCTGAATGTGAACTTATACACCAACAAATAAATTCTAAACCTTCCAGAATGAAAATCTTATGATTTCCGACGTAAGTTTTTGCGCGAATTTCCCTGTAAAATGCTAGTGGGTTCAAATCCAATTCCCGTTGAAATGAAATCTTCTTTCTTTTATGATATAACGTACCGTTTTGGGGGGAGGAGAACAAATCTGAGAGTTTTATTGGAGGATATTTTATACACAAACATTAATATTTTCAATGTTTCAAATACATAAATTTCTGTATCGTCGAGGCTCAAGGTTACAATGCACTAAATGGAGGCAAAAACCTCCCTTAACGGATTTTACCTCAACTTTTAATAGAGCATAAACTGAAGGAGATCAGCTGATTGGGGCATTATTTATTTAGTTTGGAAACCTCAATAAAAATCTCACTGTGTCTATTTTGGAAAGGACTTGAAATATTTCCACCGGTTGTCCATTCAAAATTGTGAGAAATGAAAAATAAGGTGAGGGATACGAGTAAAATATGCCCTTTCAATCGAGTGCGAAAGTGGACGTCAGTTAGGGAATCGCCAAATTTGAACACACAAAACACACGTCAACATATATTTTTTCCTGTTCATTTCTTGAATGAGATAACATACTAAGTGGATGCATGACTGCTTTCCCCCAAATGATCTTGATGAGCTTAGGAGTCAGGAGAATGTTAACACTGTCGGTAGTGCAAATCATTTAGCTTGTTGAAACCTCTAGGTTATGAACCACTAAATAAGTGAACAGGTGACTTGGGGCGTTTGACACCCAATGTTGTGAGAAGGATTAAATAGGGCTGATCAGCTGATTGGTTAAAATATATTTTGACTTTGAAACCATTAATTAAAATTTTGATTCCTCCACTTTAGAAAGGATTAATAAGTTTGTGTGTAATTTGGTGCCGGAATGTGTGAGAATCTCTCAAAAATGTGAGGCATGGGGAAAAAAGTGTGTAGGTCATTCAGTGCAAGACCATACGGTAGTGGTGAAAATTCGAAATTTAAACTGAAATTTGATGTTCCAACATATATTTTTTTCCAGTTAATTTTTTCAAGAGATGGTGTACTTTGTAATTGTATAGGTATTTTTTTTCAAAACAACTTGGTGTGTTGTACAGAGAGTGGAAGGTTAACACTGTGGTCAATGGGATTTATTGTGTGCTTCGTAACCTCTACTCAGCGCGCAGGTGTGCATATTATTTTGAAGAGTGACTTCCCTGGATATGCCTCTCGTGTGGTTGGGATTGCACAACTCCAGAATGACATATCAATAAGTAATTTTACAATGTTCATCGGGTGAGCCACGGCCAGGTGGTAACTCACATTCTTTCATTAGAGACGAAAGCTGATGGAAACGTCAAAACATCATCGGAGTGTGGTCTGTCTCGGCAGATTTCGCTCTGGGGTGTTGACACCGCCTGGTCAATTCGACACTCACCTTTTCATGACTTTTTCCTCAAAATTACTAGCAAATTAAACAATACGACGTTTGTTTCATAATATTTTATACGTCATCTTCAAGAACTAATTGTTCATAACTTCGAACTGCCACACGCCCTACATACACTTAAGTGTGCGGACATTTCTTAGGAGAGAAAACCTCTCTTTTTATTTAATCCTTTAACCTTCGTATCTGCCCAAACCAACCAGTTCTGTTGACAAAAATCCCAATTCAAGTTTCATTATTTTTTTCGATTATTGCGTCAAATCCATAGCTTATAACCTTTCAGTGGGACAACCTCGTGGAGCTCGCCCAATGACAAGTCATAAGCTGCAGATGTGAGGCAAACATGAAATTGTTTAGGCTGTCAAAATATTATTTGCAAGTGTCGTCTGCTGTTCGTGTTAGGCGAAAGTTTTAATCGGATAAACTTGTGTACTTGTGTCGTGCAAAATATTGAGGGTTTGTGAAACTATGATTTGCTGCTGCTGCTGCTGCTGCTGCTGTAAAAGAAAATAGCGCATAGAAGGTTGAATTTTCATAATGACGCTATTTATCAACGATAAAAGTGCCACAACTACTTAAGTTTTGACGTAATATCATCACTTAAATCCCATCACTACCAGTTGTATAACATTTTTCCACGTGAATTGTCAGATGCAGTGACTGGACAGCTACTGAATGGCAATGGCACGAATTCTTACCATTATTCCTGTTAAAACACACTGAACGTTTACACAGTATTTCACCAGCTTGCGCTTCGGGTTGGCTATAAAATGGTGTTCAAAATCCGAGATTTTTCTGATCCCCTTTTTTGTCTTTTTCTGAATGAATTGTATACATATCCGTCTGGAGGAATGTTTCCTCCCCACCCCAGACCCCGATATTTTAATACGTCTCCCCTCCGTCGTCCGGATGATAGAGTTCAAGGGTGTGAGGACATGGCCGCCTTACATTAACTGTAGGGTTACGTGACCCATCATGGGGTGTTTGCGTTTCACGGATTTGGAGTTCATAGGTTAGTGAGAATGCCATACTTTGTCCATAAATTGTGTCGACTGCAAATAATCATTACTTTTGTCGACAGAAGTGGTGAAAAACTAAAGCGTGGCTGTAAAAGATCTGGAGCTAATATGTGTGACTCTCCTGAATTTAGTTGTATTTTTTCGCGTTATGACCAAATTATAATGATCAGTCAGGGCATAAATGGAGGCAAGAAATGTAGGCCTACGTCAGGCTCTGTATGTATAGCAGATTTTTTTTTTTCGACTGATTTTTCGGTGTTTGAATGCATTTTTTATCCATCAACTTATACCTTCTTCATCCTTTAACTACTTTTAATGAAAGAATCAATGTTTTTGGTATGGCTAGAGGATACAGGGAAACTTAGATGGGAGAGCGCATGCCTCCGTCTCCCTATTTGCCCAAATCTTAAATAAAAAATAAAAAAAAGTTGAATGTTGAATTCTCCAAAATGGTAAAATTTAATGGAATATTTGTCTATTTAACTATTTTGCGAGTGAAACGCTGCAACTTGTCCGATAGATATCTGCGTTTCACTTTACGAAGGTCAGTTCGAGCCTCCCCCACCCCCGTCCTACCCATCTACACGCACACGTATCCAAATTTGACCTGTAATCGTTTGGGGTAGAAAGTTGTGTAGAGAATAATATTATTATAACCCCAGTTGAAGGTTGGGTATATAGTCGTAATGTCTGTTGGGTTTGAAACTATTGATGGACATTTAATTGTGGCAAGGTGTGTGTGTGGGGGGGGGGGGGGGGGGGGCTCAGTAGGTAGAGGTGCAGGCTGCAAGCCGCGAGGTCCTCAGTTCAAATCCCTCCTGCTGCAATCGCGTTGTGTCCTTGAGCGAGACGCTTTACCCACATTGCCCACATGGGGCACGGTTGCGTTGTGTACTAAGGCGTACTGCCTGCCGATGTTGCCAATTCTAACCCTGCGCGACTGGAGTTAGTATGTTGGGGCGCTGACAGTAACTGTTGCTCGCCGTTGCTCTGTGGTTCTCACCGGATACTCCGGCTTCCTTACCCGTAAAACTGTCGCTTGCATGATTAACCGTTGTGCAGAAACATGCGATCTTAAATACTAATAAATAAATAAATAAATAAATAAATAAATAAATAAATAAATAAATAAATAAATAAATAAATATATTGTGCCACGTTGTAGAGAGTTGAAACGTTTAATTGTAACTTCGCTTGAGAATCCCAAGAACGTTACGCATGAGAGACAAATCCTTTTAATTGGTCATTAGGCTAAAGTTAGGACCAGACCGTTGTAATAAAAAATAAAAAAAACTTTAATTAAAAAAAACAAAAACAAAAACAAAATCGGAGGGTACATATATTTTTTCCAATGAATGTCTTTCTGAGATAATATAATATTTGGCTATGTGTGTACTTTATATTCTTGGTTTAGTGGAGTGAAGAGAGAGAGAGAGAGAGAGAGATAGAAGAGAGAGAGATAGAAATGTCAACAGCATTTTTGTTAAAAGGCGAGTATCGAATTGGCCAAGTGGTCCCAACACCCAGAGCGAACCCTGGGAATTGGATGGTTCCAGATGCTTCAGGCTCACATGGAAGGTAAGTACTGACCTAATCCACTCGGCTACGGCTCACCCGTTGTCTTGAACTGTTTTCTGCATCATGTTAAAAGTTTTTGGTGTTGTGCAATACTTACCAAGGGAGGCAATAGTACGCATGTATTGTATTTCTTGACAGCCGTTTGTTTGCATCAAAGCTTTTTATCTCCTCGGACGCTTTCTTTGACAAGTGTTTGGGGATGAGTGTTTTTTTATTGATATATATATATAAGTCAGTTCACTTTGTCGTTGGTAAAAACGAGGTCTGAAATTTGATGTCAATCAAAGAAATTATATATATTCTCTGGTCTCCAGTAAGATCATCTTGCACACCTTTGTTGTTAATTTTTTTATATATCTTAAATATTCAATCCTTTCAGCAGCACGGTGTTGACATTTTGGAGAAAAATAA
Organism: Pictodentalium vernedei; assembly: GCA_031216915.1. Classification (NCBI taxonomy): domain Eukaryota; kingdom Metazoa; phylum Mollusca; class Scaphopoda; order Dentaliida; family Dentaliidae; genus Pictodentalium; species Pictodentalium vernedei. The sequence goes on from CM062296.1 coordinate 804,468,919, forward strand.
TTTGAGGAGTGCTAGGTCGCTCGAGAAATTGTGTTGTAACTGGTTATGAAAGCGAAAGAAATCTCATTGACAACAATGCTATTTATTTATTGGTGTTCAAGGTCACATATTTCTGTACAATGGCTAACCATGACCGTGACAGTTTTACGGGTGGAGGAAGCCGGAATAACCGGAGAGAACCACCGAGCAAAGGCGAGCAACTGTCAGCTCCCCAACATACCAACTCCACACAAGCAGGGTTAGCATTGGTTGAAGACAGGTGCACCATCGACGTGCAGTACGCCTTAGTACACAGCGTCACCGTGCCCCCACGTGGGCAATGTGGGTGAAGTGTCTTGCCCAAGGACACAACACGGTTGCTGCAGGTGGGATTCGAACCGAGGACCCCCTCGGCTTGCAAGCTGCACCTCTACCAACTGCGCCACCGCCCCCCCCCCCCCCCCCCCCGACATCAATGCTAACCTTTCGCTCTCTGTACAAAATAAGTTGTTTTGAAAAAAATTACCTAGATATCCATAAAGTACGTCATCTCTTGAAAAAAATAAATTGGAAAACAATATATGGTCCCCCATCAAATTTGAATTTAAATTTCGAATTTTCACTACTACCGTATGGTCTTGCACCGAATGACCTTGACACTTTCTTTTTCATGCGGCATGTTTTTGAGAGATTCTCACAGATTCCGGGACAATATTAAAAGCAAACTTATTAATCCTTCCTGAAGTAGACAAATCAAAATTTTAGTCAATGGTTTCAAAGTCAAAATATATTGAACCAATCGGCTGATCTTCCCCATTTAATCCTACTCACAACTTTGGCTGTGAAATGCACCAGGTGACGTGCTCACTTATTTAGGCCCTGACAACCCACTGTTATTATATATTTATTTATTTATTGCTGTTAAGGTCACGTACTTATTCTCAATGGCTAATCGTGACCGTGACAGTTTTACGGGTGGAGGAAGCCGGTGTACCCGGAGAGAACCATCGAGCAGCGACGAGCAGCTGTCATCTCCTCAACATTCTAACTCTGTTCAAGCTCTGCTCAAGCGAGGTTTCGATGGTTGAAGACATGTGCACCATCGACAGTTTAGTTTAGTTTAATAGTTTTATGCATTACACCATAATAACAGTTGCACAAAACAAACATAACAAATAAGAAGAATTAGAATTAGTAAACATGGTGTATAATATAAAGTACTAATGACTTTTATCCTTAACAAAGTGATCTCGCTTACAGAAGACATGGGGTACGCCTTAGTACACGGCGTCATCGTGCCCCTGGGAAGGCAAGCGGGATAAAGTGCCTTGCCCAAGGACACAACGCGGATCGACCCGGACGGGACGCCCACTCTAATTACCCCACGCAATGAGTCTTTGGGGCAAATTACTTTGTTGCGAAAGAAAAACAGTTATAAGTTTTCTTTACTTTTCTCAGAGATTCCACAAAAAACGGGAGTTGATTTAATGAATTTGTTGGCCTTAAAATATAATGAAATATTTCGTTGGAAATAACTCCGAAAAACGGTTCGTTGTTGACTTCCTAGTGAAAATTCTTTTCTCTCTCTTACATGGTGAATGAATTGCATTTTTCCAGAGAGAAAGTATTTTCTGACGGACTCTTCTTGGCCAAGATATTTGTATGTCCAAATAAGGGTGCGATCATAATTTTAATTTACACAAAAATTGCAGTATCCGCCTTTATTGAAATTATTAGATAAAACATCTGGAGCCCATACTTGAGGTAAAACATTGTCTATCTGATTTGCATCGGCGACAGTGTTAACCCTTTCCCATCTACCCAAGTTTATTTCTTGGAAAAACAGCCTTCTATTGTCGACTACTGTCCAGTTTCGCAGTGAACTGAAAGGACATTTTCTTACGTGCCCCTCCCTACACACAGCCTTTTTCTTCTCTCACAATCTCGAGAGGACAGCCAAAACAGGAATTTGAAATCTTCTTTCTCAAAACAGGCACTTTAATTTTTCTACTGAGGGTTCCAAAATCAACTGATGTTGCCCCCAATCAGCTAATCGGGGCCATTTAATGCTCCATTGAACGTTGGGTGCAAAGCCCTAATGGGCACTTTTAGCTCCATATAGGCTAGGCTATTGTAACCTCGATTACATGATGAAATTTGTATGAGTTTTTTTAATGAAAAATGGCATTTATCGAAGTTACATATTCCCACTATTTATATTCGCTTGTGCATCTTGTTTCTTTTCGTATAAGTTATAAGAATTATAACTCCAACCGCTCCCCGTTGAAACAGTGCATGTTTACTGTGGTAAACCAGTTCTGCTTTACCAGTGAATAGGAGCCGGTATCTAAAGCCTGTGGTGGAAGTCCTCTAATGTGGGCAGCATAGGTATAAAAGATTGGCTAATCTCGACATCAAACCTTTGTTGATGTCAAGATATAGCCATAGATGCTGAATGTGAACTTATACACCAACAAATAAATTCTAAACCTTCCAGAATGAAAATCTTATGATTTTCCCGACGTAAGTTTTTGCGCGAATTTCCCTGTAAAATGCTAGTGGGTCAAATCCAATTCCCGTTGAAATGAAATCTTCTTTCTTTTATGATATAACGTACCGTTTTGGGGGGAGGAGAACAAATCTGAGAGTTTTATTGGAGGATATTTTATACACAAACATTAATATTTTCAATGTTTCAAATACATAAATTTCTGTATCGTCGAGGCTCAAGGTTACAATGCACTAAATGGAGGCAAAAACCTCCCTTAACGGATTTTACCTCAACTTTTAATAGAGCATAAACTGAAGGAGATCAGCTGATTGGGGCATTATTTATTTAGTTTGGAAACCTCAATAAAAATCTCACTGTGTCTATTTTGGAAAGGACTTGAAATATTTCCACCGGTTGTCCATTCAAAATTGTGAGAAATGAAAAATAAGGTGAGGGATACGAGTAAAATATGCCCTTTCAATCGAGTGCGAAAGTGGACGTCAGTTAGGGAATCGCCAAATTTGAACACACAAAACACACGTCAACATATATTTTTTCCTGTTCATTTCTTGAATGAGATAACATACTAAGTGGATGCATGACTGCTTTCCCCCAAATGATCTTGATGAGCTTAGGAGTCAGGAGAATGTTAACACTGTCGGTAGTGCAAATCATTTAGCTTGTTGAAACCTCTAGGTTATGAACCACTAAATAAGTGAACAGGTGACTTGGGGCGTTTGACACCCAATGTTGTGAGAAGGATTAAATAGGGCTGATCAGCTGATTGGTTAAATATATTTTGACTTTGAAACCATTAATTAAAATTTTGATTCCTCCACTTTAGAAAGGATTAATAAGTTTGTGTGTAATTTGGTGCCGGAATGTGTGAGAATCTCTCAAAAATGTGAGGCATGGGGAAAAAAGTGTGTAGGTCATTCAGTGCAAGACCATACGGTAGTGGTGAAAATTCGAAATTTAAACTGAAATTTGATGTTCCAACATATATTTTTTTCCAGTTAATTTTTTCAAGAGATGGTGTACTTTGTAATTGTATAGGTATTTTTTTTCAAAACAACTTGGTGTGTTGTACAGAGAGTGGAAGGTTAACACTGTGGTCAATGGGATTTATTGTGTGCTTCGTAACCTCTACTCAGCGCGCAGGTGTGCATATTATTTTGAAGAGTGACTTCCCTGGATATGCCTCTCGTGTGGTTGGGATTGCACAACTCCAGAATGACATATCAATAAGTAATTTTACAATGTTCATCGGGTGAGCCACGGCCAGGTGGTAACTCACATTCTTTCATTAGAGACGAAAGCTGATGGAAACGTCAAAACATCATCGGAGTGTGGTCTGTCTCGGCAGATTTCGCTCTGGGGTGTTGACACCGCCTGGTCAATTCGACACTCACCTTTTCATGACTTTTTCCTCAAAATTACTAGCAAATTAAACAATACGACGTTTGTTTCATAATATTTTATACGTCATCTTCAAGAACTAATTGTTCATAACTTCGAACTGCCACACGCCCTACATACACTTAAGTGTGCGGACATTTCTTAGGAGAGAAAACCTCTCTTTTTATTTAATCCTTTAACCTTCGTATCTGCCCAAACCAACCAGTTCTGTTGACAAAAATCCCAATTCAAGTTTCATTATTTTTTTCGATTATTGCGTCAAATCCATAGCTTATAACCTTTCAGTGGGACAACCTCGTGGAGCTCGCCCAATGACAAGTCATAAGCTGCAGATGTGAGGCAAACATGAAATTGTTTAGGCTGTCAAAATATTATTTGCAAGTGTCGTCTGCTGTTCGTGTTAGGCGAAAGTTTTAATCGGATAAACTTGTGTACTTGTGTCGTGCAAAATATTGAGGGTTTGTGAAACTATGATTTGCTGCTGCTGCTGCTGCTGCTGCTGTAAAAGAAAATAGCGCATAGAAGGTTGAATTTTCATAATGACGCTATTTATCAACGATAAAAGTGCCACAACTACTTAAGTTTTGACGTAATATCATCACTTAAATCCCATCACTACCAGTTGTATAACATTTTTCCACGTGAATTGTCAGATGCAGTGACTGGACAGCTACTGAATGGCAATGGCACGATTTCTTACCATTATTCCTGTTAAAACACACTGAACGTTTACACAGTATTTCACCAGCTTGCGCTTCGGGTTGGCTATAAAATGGTGTTCAAAATCCGAGATTTTTCTGATCCCCTTTTTTGTCTTTTTCTGAATGAATTGTATACATATCCGTCTGGAGGAATGTTTCCTCCCCACCCCAGACCCCGATATTTTAATACGTCTCCCCTCCGTCGTCCTGATGATAGAGTTCAAGGGTGTGAGGACATGGCCGCCTTACATTAACTGTAGGGTGACGTGACCCATCATGGGGTGTTTGCGTTTCACGGATTTGGAGTTCATAGGTTAGTGAGAATGCCATACTTTGTCCATAAATTGTGTCGACTGCAAATAACCATTACTTTTGTCGACAGAAGTGGTGAAAAACTAAAGCGTGGCTGTAAAAGATCTGGAGCTAATATGTGTGACTCTCCTGAATTTAGTTGTATTTTTTTCGCGTTATGACCAAATTATAATGATCAGTCAGGGCATAAATGGGGGCAAGAAATGTAGGCCTACGTCAGGCTCTGTATGTATAGCAGATTTTTTTTTTTCGACTGATTTTTCGGTGTTTGAATGCATTTTTTATCCATCAACTTATACCTTCTTCATCCTTTAACTACTTTTAATGAAAGAATCAATGTTTTTGGTATGGCTAGAGGATACAGGGAAACTTAGATGGGAGAGCGCATGCCTCCGTCTCCCTATTTGCCCAAATCTTAAATAAAAAATAAAAAAAAGTTGAATGTTGAATTCTCCAAAATGGTAAAATTTAATGGAATATTTGTCTATTTAACTATTTTGCGAGTGAAACGCTGCAACTTGTCCGATAGATATCTGCGTTTCACTTTACGAATGTCAGTTCGAGCCTCCCCCACCCCCGTCCTACCCATCTACACGCACACGTATCCAAATTTGACCTGTAATCGTTTGGGGTAGAAAGTTGTGTAGAGAATAATATTATTATAACCCCAGTTGAAGGGTGGGTATATAGTCGTAATGTCTGTTGGGTTTGAAACTATTGATGGACATTTAATTGTGGCAAGGTGTGTGTGTGTGTGTGGGGGGGGGGGGGGGGGGGGGGGCTCAGTAGGTAGAGGTGCAGGCTGCAAGCCGCGAGGTCCTCAGTTCAAATCCCTCCTGCTGCAATCGCGTTGTGTCCTTGAGCGAGACGCTTTACCCTCATTGCCCACATGGGGGCACGGTTGCGTTGTGTACTAAGGCGTACTGCCTGCCGATGTTGCCAATTCTAACCCTGCGCGACTGGAGTTAGTATGTTGGGGCGCTGACAGTAACTGTTGCTCGCCGTTGCTCTGTGGTTCTCACCGGATACTCCGGCTTCCTTACCCGTAAAACTGTCGCTTGCATGATTAACCGTTGTGCAGAAACATGCGATCTTAAATACTAATAAATAAATAAATAAATAAATAAATAAATAAATAAATAAATAAATAAATAAATAAATATATTGTGCCACTTTGTAGAGAGTTGAAACGTTTAATTGTAACTTCGCTTGAGAATCCCAAGAACGTTACGCATGAGAGACAAATCCTTTTAATTGGTCATTAGGCTAAAGTTAGGACCAGACCGTTGTAATAAAAAATAAAAAAAAAAACTTTAATTAAAAAAAACAAAAACAAAAACAAAATCGGAGGGGACATATATTTTTTCCAATGAATGTCTTTCTGAGATAATATAATATTTGGCCATGTGTGTACTTTATATTCTTGGTTTAGTGGAGTGGAGAGAGAGAGAGAGAGAGAGAGAGAGAGAGAGAGAGAGAGAGAGAGAGAGAGAGAGAGAGAGAGATAGAAATGTCAACAGCATTTTTGTTAAAAGGCGAGTATCGAATTGGCCAAGTGGCCCCAACACCCAGAGCGAACCCTGGGAATTGGATGGTTCCAGATGCTTCAGGCTCACATGGAAGGTAAGTACTGACCTTTTTTTTTTTTTTTTTTTTTTTTATATAAAATTAAAAGCAATTCTACAATAAAACTTTGTACAGAAATTTTGACATATATAATATATATCATAGATGATAAATATATGATCCGCGCTGACAACTGATCATCTCCCCCTCACACATTCACACACTGGCACATGTTCCCAACCCACTGAAAATTGGGTTCACGTGTAAATCCAACAATCAGCAAAACCCTCCCAATATAAAAACTGCAACCTGATAAGAAGAAAGTACTGAAAACATGAAAATTACTAAGATTGATGAAATTTCTTCAATCTGTAAATGAAAAATCTAGCACACGGTTGGAATATCAATACACAAAATTTAAAACATTGGTACATTATACCCGCAGCATTTCTGCAGCATCTGTCTAATGACTAGGTGTAGACTGAACCCAGCCCCAAATATTTCCGTAAGGCATTTAACAATTTAAAGACTGTTGTAGACTGATTGAATCCGGTCCCTAATAAATCCCACTATATTTCAGCCACGCCCGTCTAAGGAATGAGTGTAAACTGAATCCCACCAGAGCAATTGAGTTTTCACAAAAGGCATATCAATCCAATAATACATTAAAAAAAAAAAAAAAAAAAAAAAAAAAAAAAAAAAAATGTATATTTTTTAGTTTTATTTCTAATTATAACACTTATATAATATAGAATTATAAAGGACTGGTACAAAAGTATATTTCAGCAAATAACAGAATATAACTTTTGAATTTCAACAACGTTAACAGTTTTAGTGGTACGAGAATAGGTGCCAAAATATACTAGGGTGCTTAACTTGTGTCGTTTTGTTAATTTAAGGGTGACGGGTCGTTTCGTTCCTTTTCCCTTTCGTCCCCCGGGTCGTTTCGTACCTTTACCTTTTCGTACTGGGTCGTTTCGTACCCCTTTAGGTACGAAACGACTCACCTAAATAAAAAGGAACGAATCGACTCACATAAAAAGGGGGACGAAACGACTCAGTTTTTGAGGGAAGAAGCGAGCGGACCTAAATGACAACTAAAAAGGAATAGGGGGCGCGGTGGCGTCGCGGTAACCGGTTCTCGTCAGATCACCGAAGTTAAGCAACGTCGAGCGCGGTTAGTAGCTGGATGGGTGACCATTTCAGTGACTGATTCGCGCTCCTGCGTTGTGTCCTTGGGCAAGGCACTTAACCCCAATTGCCCACATGGGGGCACGATGACGCTGTGTACTAAGGCGTACAGCACGTCGATGGTGCGCATGTAATCATCATGGGTGTTTAAAGTCTTCTGGGGACGATGCATATGGACTATCCTAAGCTTGGTAATTGGCTTTTGAAATCGTTTGATGTTTATTTAACTTGTAAAGAATTGTGGCGCTACGCTCAATTCTCAATTCTTTACAAGTTAAATACACACGCAGAACTTAGAAACAATTTTAAAAGTAAAACCTCCAATGATGACATAAATGAAGTAATTTTGGGCTGTAGAAGAAGAAACAAATGAACGATGTGAATACATGTTTTTATTTCAACCGAGTTTCACTATTTTTTTCAATTTTCACAAAAAGAAATAAACAACGAAATAGCACTTGCGAAATTTTACAACAACAGTGTTTCTCAAATACTGTCCAGCTGAAATAAGCTGAAGGATACACTATATAATAACACTTTGGCCAGCCGCTGATTTGTCGCGCTACCAGCTGAAGTTAGTTGTAGGAAAATAAATAAGTTCATTTTGTTTAACAGTGTCGATTTTCGTTTTCTTGATAATCTTTCTTGGTGAGCTTACAATAATAATAGTTATAACACCTAGCATGCAATAAGCAGGGTTATATGTTTAAAAACTTGTCATCGTAGTAATTACGACACCCACGAAGAATCATATGTTACTAAACCGTAGGGGTTGTTTACATAAAACCCTCACGGAAAATTTCTTTTCTCATTACATCGCCCCCCCCCCCCCACCCCCACCCACCCTAGAAAATATCCTGGATCCGCCACTGGAAAACTGTGAAGAAAATTTCATTCCGAGTATCCTACAACTCATTCCTGCTGATACTGTACCATAATCTTTTACATCTTTCGCATCTTTAGTTTTCAAAGAAATATAATAAAATAAGAAACAAAAGGGCATAATTTTTACAAAAGCACTACTTTGAAAGCTCCATTGTAACCCATATAAGTGTCAAATACGTTCTGTATTTACGTTATTCACATTTGAAGTGTTGTTACAAAAATATGATACAACGGGTTCTACTAATTAATCAACTACACTGAAATAAAAACATTTTACGATTAATTGTTTATTTTATTATCAAAGAGATTAACTGCTCTAAGCTGTTTGAACGAACTCCTCTAAAACAGTTTAGACAGGGATATTTCCCAGGCATGTTTAAACGTTCACGATGCTGGGAAAAATGATCATATCTTAAGGCAGATATAAGGTATATTTATATCCAACATTAAAAAAACACAAGCCAAATTCAAGCCATGTCAAAATCTTTGTGTTGTACAATATTTTTAACGGCTTTGATAAAAAAGAAACAAGAAAAAAACAAACAAACCCAAAAAACTAACAACACCCCTCCCCAAAACAAAGAAGTAAAAAAACAAAACAAAAAAAAACAAGCTTTTTGTGAACCGCCTTCTAACACTATATTCAATCGGTGCGCTTGTAGTGACATCGTGATTTCAAAAAGCACTTTGATGCACCGCTCTCTTTGGGCTAGGAACTTGTGTATATTGTATAAACAAACCCGGATACTAGAAAAGACAGTTCAAAAGACACTTTGCTGTGCCGCCCAAACCAAAACCAAACATTACAGTGAAAACACGTTTCATTACGTTTTACAAGTGAGTGTGGCTTTATTCAGGGCTAGGAGGTGTCTCATGTTAAACACTAAATTCAAATTATTCATTCAGTGGAACGAGCTGGAGTTATTCACAGGACAGTTTGTACATTCACCCTATTCTTCTTACAAGTAAGTACATAAATGAAGTTTAGAAATATATAATTAAAAATTACCCTAAAATATAGACCTATCGAAATTTTTAAGTACACACCTAATAATTTCAATATAATTTCAATATATATTCGCCGAATAAGTTATGGAATGAACAGATCGCCGCGAACAGTTTTGATTATTTAAAGTTTTCGCTGAAATTGCCGTTTTAGGAATAATGTTCTTTAAAAAATCTATACGCTGTATTGATTTTTTTAAAGTTAAAAACTATGCCTAAAATTTTCGAATAAAAATTTAGAAAAATAGAGGTGAAAATTACCTGAGTCGTTTCGTCCCTTTTTAGGTACGAAACGACTCAGTACGAAACGACCCAGTACGAAAGGGAAAAGGTACGAAACGACCCGTAACCAATTTAAGAGTAACGAGATATTACCTCCCTTTGAATATGAACTCGATCGCGAACATCGTTGTGAAAGCTTCTCAGAAACAATTAAAATTTATGAATAAAGGGTACACTCAAAATGTATAAAGTAAAAAAGTTAGAATGTTCATTACGGTACTTTAAAGAAACTAGGCACTGTATAGAGAGGAGAAACTAAACTCAAAAGTCAAACCTCAATCTCTCAATACAAAATTACGAAATACCGGAAACAAGGAAGTGATTGATAATATGAAGGCTGGCATGTGTGAAATATTGAATATAGTGTAAAGTATCCCGTATCATTTCTGTTCTACACACAGAATGGGAAATATAATGTGCAAATACTAGCACTTGAAAGTAGAACATAACCGCCCCCGCCCCCCCTCCCCCACCACCAATCCCCCCCCCCCCCCAAAAAAAAAAAAAAAAAAACAAAAACAACTGAAATTGTTCAAACAACAACAACAGTTTATATTCTTATTTACTAAATGAAGTGGTAAGTTGGAATATGAATTTACGCAAATACAAGGAACTAATTATTTATAAATGAAATCTTTCCTCACAATTCTTTACCCTCAAGTGTATTTTAAAATATCTTCTGTCAAATCCAGATTTGATTCAAAACAACCCTACTAATTCTGTAAAAACTGTAATATCTTGTACATCCAGGCAATATAAAAGTTCATACAAAGTGAACTTATCAAATAATAATAATAATAACTCTTTGGCCAGCCGGTGATTTGTCGCGGTCCTCATAAGAGAAGGCCATCATTCCCCCTGCACCCCACCCCCTCTTCCCCTCCTCTCCTCCCAGCATTCAGATATAAACTGCTTAATAGTGTCCCTCACTTCCTCTTTTTCAATTTCTTCAATAAGCATTCCTACCCTCTCCCTCGTGTCCCCCTTCAGCCATCTATCCTTTGTTTCTTCACCCCACTTCTGCATTATTCTTCCAGTAAATTTTATTCTATGAGGTATATACTGTGGGCATTCCAAGAGAAAATGTTCCAGGGTCTCCACTACTCCAGAGTGGCACATTTGGCATCCCTTTTCCCCATCTCTCCCAATTTTTCCCCGAAGCTCCAGTGATCTTGATCTCAGTTTGAACAGCAGTGACCCTCCAAAGGTGCCATCTAGGTACTTCTCAAAAGCTGGCTTTTCTTTATATTGTAACCCCTGCAGTGATCTTTTCACGCTAACCCCTGCTCGCCAGTTTCGATTGCAATCTTCCATGACTCTCTCTTTGACAAACCTTTTGCCTTCTTTCATTCCTACTTCTATGTTTGTGATATATGTGAAATATGCACTGTTTCTAAGTCTCTTTGCTTTCCTAGAGCCATAGCAATGGCAATAATGACAATCAAAGGAGAATTCACAATACTGACAAAATGTCGGTAACACTTTTTATGATTATAGGCACTGCTTCAGTAATCTGACCCTCCCCCCACCCCCATTCTTTCAACCCTTCTTTGGTTTTTAAACACCACCAATAGCACAATACCATAATTGAGTTTAATGATACTTTAAGCATATATGGCTATATAAAACTAGTATTACAAAACTAAAACTAATTCTAAGTTATCATTTATGACAGTGTAGCTCACTTTAGACAACTGACATACTAGATATAAGTTAGCAGAATGCTTAAAGCAGCATATTGAAACTTTATAACATGAATCAAAGTATACTTCACTCCTTTCGGATATTCAAGTAATTCAGCCCTCATAAAAAAGCACCACGGCAAACCATGGCAAATCCCCAAATACCCCAGCAATACCATGGTATACCATGGTACTACCAGGGCACTCCGGGACCCACCACGGTTCACCACAGCACCCCCCCATAAGGGAGATTATTTTCAATGACCCAGTTTGACAAATAGATTATTAAAAGTTAACTTCGATTGTGCCGTCACGCAAGTATACTAAATTATTGTTCTGAAGAATATTTTTTTCAAAAAAATTATTTGAATGACTGTGGCCAAAAAATATTTGCATGTATTTTAGGTGCTGTCTTATTAAAATTCTAAGTAAGTCAAACACTCTTAATAATTTGCCTTCCTTCATGAAAAAAATTCTTCTTCTGAAGACAGCCACTCTGTATGAACTCAGCAATAAATTGATAAAAATTCCATTGACCAATGAACTTTTTTTGTGGTAGCCAAATAACAAAAACTCATTAAAATTATCAACAGATAAACTTATTTGTAAACCTAACAGTAAATATTCAGTTAATTTGTGGCATTCACTTTTTACTTTAACCAGTAATGGACAGTTAATGAAAATGTGTAATATATCTTCAGGTTCTTGTTTACAAAGGGGGCATAGTGGTGAAATACTGTTGTCAATTTTGTGTTGTAAGGAAAAGGTATAAATTATATTATGAATTACTTTAAAATCAGTATCGATCATATCAGATGATTTCCAAAACACATGTAGAGACTTCAAGATTTGAGTTAAGCTAATATGTGGAAATAATGATCCCCAGTATTGTTCGGCAGAGGGCTTTTCGATGAACTGTTGTATTAAAATATTGTAAGCTTGTTTTGTTGTCAAAAATTCAATATCTGTTATTTCACCATTTGCACTTACAAATTTTAAATTGACTTTATCATCGGAAAAGTTTCTTTGATTATTCTGAGATTCAGAATTTATGAAGTCTTTCCAAGACTGCGGTAGTGCATTTATGATTATATTGAATTTTCGTCGTATATCTTTTGGGGAAAATGTAATAGTCGAATTTGAAATTAATTCAATAATAGCATCAGGAGGAAGGAACCCTAGAACTACCTCATAAATAAAATCTCTCACACAAATGAGCCCTGCATTCACAAAATCAAAAAAATATAATTGTTTGCCATCTTCATCAATAATTTGTGGATTATCAAAAATACATTGGTCTAGAATATTAGATGTGTTCAGATTTAGATATTTATTCTTATCAGTTAATAGTCTCCATGCTTCAAGTACTTGAAAATACAAATTTGATGATGATTTCAAAATTTTTTTGTCCAAGCTAATACTGAATATATTTTGAGATAAATTTAACATTTTATATTTGCCTATATGGTAATAAAAAAATTTTGTCCATGGAAACTCGCTCACAAATAATTTTTTAATCCATTTACATCTCATGGCATACATTTTTGTTTCAATGTCAACAAAATTAAGACCCCCTTCATTAAATTTAGCAACTATAGTACTATATTTAACTAAATGTTTTTTACCCCACCACAGGAATTCTAAGCAAATTTTTTTAATTTCTTGTAAAAAATTTTGAGGGATACTTATGACATGAAGTGTATACCAAATCGTCGACAAGAGTAGAGTATTCAAAATCAAGGCCCTGCCTTTTAGTGATAAATTCCTTCTTTTCCACAAAAAGAGAATCTTCTTGATCTTATTAATTCGTACATTCCAGTTAAAAATATTACACTTATTTTCATTGGGACCTAGAAATATTCCTAAAATTAATATAGTTTCTTTGCAATCTTTCAGGGGGAAGTTAGAAAAATCAGAAAATTTTGAAATACCTAAAGGCATGTACTCAGATTTGTCCATATTAATTTTTGCTCCTGAACCTTTTGAGTAAGTGTCTAAAACACTGAGTGTATTTTCACATGATACTTTATTATTTAATAACAGTTCCGTATCATCGGCATGATTAAAAGACTTACACACACTTCCATCTGGGAGTTTTATTCCATGAATATCATCTCTATTGTTAATTAAACATATTAAAGGTTCCGCTGTTAATACGTACAGCATTGCCGACAATGGACAACCTTGTCGAACCGATCTTTCAATTCTGAAATAAGAAGATGTATGCTGATTTACTTTAACACAACTTTTAACTTCATGGTATAATATTTTAACCCACTGTATGAAATTTTGGCCGAATCCAAATTTTTCAAGAACATGAAACAAATATACATGATTCACTCGATCAAATGCTTTCATTTGGTCTAATTTGATGAGAATACCTTCTTGATTTTCATCTTCTATGTATTTAATGATATCTCGAATGCTGGCAATATTCTCACTAATATCCCTACCTGGTACACAAGTTTGTGTAGGAGAGACCAAAGAACAAATGACATTTTTTAAACGATTTGCGAGTACTTTTGACAGAATCTTGTAATCAGTATTTAAAAGGCTAATGGGTCTCCAGTTTTTTAGGTCTCTTTTATCACCTTTCTTTTTGTAAATTACAACAATGATGCCTGTTTTCATGGATCGACAAAGCTCTTTTTGTTCAAAAATTTTTTTGAACACCTCAAAGAGAACTGATTTCAAACTACTCCAGAAATGTTTATAAAATTCAGATGTTAAACCATCTGAGCCAGGAGACTTCTTAGATGCCATGTTTAAAAAATCATTTAGAGATGATTCACAGATATTTGGGGTGCTATGAATACCGCTCAGAACAGATGTCACAGATCTAGATGATCTTCAGCCATGCAGGAGCAATCGCTAACGTGCCTGTAACTCAGTGTAAGGCACGTAATTCCACATGAGGACACACGACACCTGGTGTTGATGCCTTACGACGCTCAAGCACAGGTAGGACATCGGACATCCATTCCTCTGCCGTTGACGACTCATCCGAGACGTAACCTCGATGCTTAACAGGCACCCTCTGTTCATCGGGATGTTATGGGTGCTAGGAATACCACTTCAGAACAGATCTTCCAACATGCAAGCGCACCACTACACGATGATACCCAGTGATACTCAATGAAGCACTGTTAAGGTTCGACACGTGAGAGTCCACACGAGGACAACAGCATCTAGTATTGATGCCGGATGGCACTCAAGCACAGAAGGGACATCCATTCCTCAGCCGCTAACGACTATTCAAGCCTAGTGAGCCTAGTGATACTCAATGAAGCACTGTTCTTATGTACGGCTTGAACTAGACGCTATCACCGATGATTAACAGGCACCACTGTTCATCGGCTTTTCGGGGGCTTGAACCCCCAATCTTATGGTCCGAAGTCTGATGCGCTTACCACTAGGCTAATGACCTCGCCATAAGTACTGACCTAATCCACTCGGCTACGGCTCACCTGTTGTCTTGAACTGTTTTCTGCATCATGTTAAAAGTTTTTGGTGTTGTGCAATACTTACCAAGGGAGGCAATAGTACGCATGTATTGTATTTCTTGACAGCCGTTTGTTTGCATCAAAGCTTTTTATCTCCTCGGACGCTTTCTTTGACAAGTGTTTGGGGGATGAGTGTTTTTTTTATTGATATATATATATAAAAGTCAGTTCACTTTGTCGTTGGTAAAAACCAGGTCTGAAATTTGATGTCAATCAAAGAAATTATATATATTCTCTGGTCTCCAGTAAGATCATCTTGCACACCTTTGTTGTTAATTTTTTTATATATCTTAAATACTCGATCCTTTCAGCAGCACGGTGTTGACATTTTGCAGAAAAATAATTTGAGGAGTGCTAGGTCGCTCGAGAAATTGTGTTGTAACTGGTTATGAAAGCGAAAGAAATCTCATTGACAACAATGCTATTTATTTATTGGTGTTTAAGGTCAAATATTTCTGTACAATGGCTAACCATGACCGTGACAGTTTTACGGGTGGAGGAAGCCGGAGTAACCGGAGAGAACCACCGAGCAAAGGCGAGCAACTGTCAGCTCCCCAACATACCAACTCCACACAAGCAGGGTTAGCATTGGTTGAAGACAGGTGCACCATCGGCGTGTAGTACGCCTTAGTACACAGCGTCACCGTGCCCCCACGTGGGCAATGGGGGTGAAGTGTCTTGCCCAAGGACACAACGCGGTTGCTGCAGGTGGGATTCGAACCGAGGAACCCCTCGGCTTGCAAGCTGCACCTCTACCAACTGAGCCACCGCCCCCCCCCCCCCCGACATCAATGCTAACCTTTCGCTCTCTGTACAAAATAAGTTGTTTTGAAAAAAATTACCTAGATATCCATAAAGTACGTCATCTCTTGAAAAAAATAAATTGGAAAACAATATATGGTCCCCCATCAAATTTGAATTTAAATTTCGAATTTTCACTACTACCGTATGGTCTTGCACCGAATGACCTTGACACTTTCTTTTTCATGCCGCATATTTTTGAGAGATTCTCACAGATTCCGGGACAATATTAAAAGCAAACTTATTAATCCTTCCTGAAGTGGACAAATCAAAATTTTAGTCAATGGTTTCAAAGTCAAAATATATTGAACCAATCGGCTGATCTTCCCCATTTAATCCTACTCACAACTTTGGCTGTGAAATGCACCAGGTGACGTGCTCACTTATTTAGGCCCTGACAACCCACTGTTATTATATATTTATTTATTTATTGCTGTTTAAGGTCACGTACTTATTCTCAATGGCTAATCGTGACCGTGACAGTTTTACGGGTGGAGGAAGCCGGTGTACCCGGAGAGAACCATCGAGCAGCGACGAGCAGCTGTCATCTCCTCAACATTCTAACTCTGTTCAAGCTCTGCTCAAGCGAGGTTTCGATGGTTGAAGACATGTGCACCATCGACAGTTTAGTTTAGTTTAATAGTTTAATGCATTACACCATAATAACAGTTGCACAAAACAAACATAACAAATAAGAAGAATTAGAATTAGTAAACATGGTGTATAATATAAAGTACTAATGACTTTTATCCTTAACAAAGTGATCTCGCTTACAGAAGACATGGGGTACGCCTTAGTACACGGCGTCATCGTGCCCCTGGGAAGGCAAGCGGGATAAAGTGCCTTGCCCAAGGACACAACGCGGATCGACCCGGACGGGGCGCCCACTCTAATTACCCCACGCAATGAGTCTTTGGGGCAAATTACTTTGTTGCGAAAGAAAAACAGTTATAACTTTTCTTTACTTTTCTCAGAGATTCCACAAAAACGGGAGTTGATTTAATGAATTTGTTGGCCTTAAAATATAATGAAATATTTCGTTGGAAATAACTCCGAAAAACGGTTCGTTGTTGACTTCCTAGTGAAAATTCTTTTCTCTCTCTTACATGGTGAATGAATTGCATTTTTCCAGAGAGAAAGTATTTTCTGACGGACTCTTCTTGGCCAAGATATTTGTATGTCCAAATAAGGGTGCGATCATAATTTTAATTTACACAAAAATTGCAGTATCCGCCTTTATTGAAATTATTAGATAAAACATCTAGAGCCCATACTTGAGGTAAAACATTGTCTATCTGATTTGCATCGGCGACAGTGTTAACCCTTTCCCATCTACCCAAGTTTATTTCTTGGAAAAACAGCCTTCTATTGTCGACTACTGTCCAGTTTCGCAGTGAACTGAAAGGACATTTTCTTACGTGCCCCTCCCTACACACAGCCTTTTTCTTCTCTCACAATCTCGAGAGGACAGCCAAAACAGGAATTTGAAATCTTCTTTCTCAAAACAGGCACTTTAATTTTTCTACTGAGGGTTCCAAAATCAACTCATGTTGCCCCCAATCAGCTAATCGGGGCCATTTAATGCTCCATTGAACGTTGGGTGCAAAGCCCTAATGGGCACTTTTAGCTCCATATAGGCTAGGCTATTGTAACCTCGATTACATGATGAAATTTGTATGAGTTTTTTTAATGAAAAATGGCATTTATCGAAGTTACATATTCCCACTATTTATATTCGCTTGTGCATCTTGTTTCTTTTCGTATAAGTTATAAGAATTATAACTCCAACCGCTCCCCGTTGAAACAGTGCATGTTTACTGTGGTAAACCAGTTCTGCTTTACCAGTGAATAGGAGCCGGTATCTAAAGCCTGTGGTGGAAGTCCTCTAATGTGGGCAGCATAGGTATAAAAGATTGGCTAATCTCGACATCAAACCTTTGTTGATGTCAAGATATAGCCATAGATGCTGAATGTGAACTTATACACCAACAAATAAATTCTAAACCTTCCAGAATGAAAATCTTATGATTCTCCCGACGTAAGTTTTTGCGCGAATTTCCCTGTAAAATGCTAGTGGGTCAAATCCAATTCCCGTTGAAATGAAATCTTCTTTCTTTTATGATATAACGTACCGTTTTGGGGGGAGGAGAACAAATCTGAGAGTTTTATTGGAGGATATTTTATACACAAACATTAATATTTTCAATGTTTCAAATACATAAATTTCTGTATCGTCGAGGCTCAAGGTTACAATGCACTAAATGGAGGCAAAAACCTCCCTTAACGGATTTTACCTCAACTTTTAATAGAGCATAAACTGAAGGAGATCAGCTGATTGGGGCATTATTTATTTAGTTTGGAAACCTCAATAAAAATCTCACTGTGTCTATTTTGGAAAGGACTTGAAATATTTCCACCGGTTGTCCATTCAAAATTGTGAGAAATGAAAAATAAGGTGAGGGATACGAGTAAAATATGCCCTTTCAATCGAGTGCGAAAGTGGACGTCAGTTAGGGAATCGCCAAATTTGAACACACAAAACACAAGTCAACATATATTTTTTCCTGTTCATTTCTTGAATGAGATAACATACTAAGTGGATGCATGACTGCTTTCCCCCAAATGATCTTGATGAGCTTAGGAGTCAGGAGAATGTTAACACTGTCGGTAGTGCAAATCATTTAGCTTGTTGAAACCTCTAGGTTATGAACCACTAAATAAGTGAACAGGTGACTTGGGGCGTTTGACACCCAATGTTGTGAGTAGGATTAAATAGGGCTGATCAGCTGATTGGTTAATATATTTTGACTTTGAAACCATTAATTAAAATTTTGATTCCTCCACTTTAGAAAGGATTAATAAGTTTGTGTGTAATTTGGTGCCGGAATGTGTGAGAATCTCTCAAAAATATGAGGCATGGGGAAAAAAGTGTGTAGGTCATTCAGTGCAAGACCATACGGTAGTGGTGAAAATTCGAAATTTAAACTGAAATTTGATGTTCCAACATATATTTTTTTCCAGTTAATTTTTTCAAGAGATGGTGTACTTTGTAAATGTATAGGTATTTTTTTTCAAAACAACTTGGTGTGTTGTACAGAGAGTGGAAGGTTAACACTGTGGTCAATGGGATTTATTGTGTGGTTCGTAACCCCTACTCAGCGCGCAGGTGTGCATATTATTTTGAAGAGTTACTTCCCTGGATATGCCTCTCGTGTGGTTGGTATTGCACAACTCCAGAATGACAGATCAATAAGTAATTTTACAATGTTCATCGGGTGAGCCACGGCCAGGTGGTAACTCACATTCTTTCATTAGAGACGAAAGCTGATGGAAACGTCAAAACATCATCGGAGTGTGGTCTGTCTCGGCAGATTTCGCTCTGGGGTGTTGACACCGCCTGGTCAATTCGACACTCACCTTTTCATGACTTTTTCCTCAAAATTACTAGCAAATTAAACAATACGACGTTTGTTTCATAATATTGTATACGTCATCTTCAAGAACTAATTGTTCATTACTTCGAACTGCCACACGCCCTACATACACTTAAGTGTGCGGACATTTCTTAGGAGAGAAAACCTCTCTTTTTATTTAATCCTTTAACCTTCGTATCTGCCCAAACCAACCAGTTCTGTTGACAAAAATCCCAATTCAAGTTTCATTATTTTTTTCGATTATTGCGTCAAATCCATAGCTTATAACCTTTCAGTGGGACAACCTCGTGGAGCTCGCCCAATGACAAGTCATAAGCTGCAGATGTGAGGCAAACATGAAATTGTTTAGGCTGTCAAAATATTATTTGCAAGTGTCGTCTGCTGTTCGTGTTAGGCGAAAGTTTTAATCGGATAAACTTGTGTACTTGTGTCGTGCAAAATATTGAGGGTTTGTGAAACTATGATTTGCTGCTGCTGCTGCTGCTGTAAAAGAAAATAGCGCATAGAAGGATAGATGGCGCTTTGTGAGTTGACGACACAATGTAAATCTTTCGCCTGAAAAACTACTTTTTGAGTCGGAACGGTTGTGTAAATGAAGGTTGGAAATGTGCGATATTATTGGTGATGTAGCGAAATAACAGAATTGAAATGGCATTGCTTTGATTATTTTGGGAAAATAGACTTTTTTGCCTGTTTGTGAGGGTGGTATCCAGATTCACCTGATCTCGATGTATCGTTGCCTTGACGACAGGTAAACATTCATGTTGACATTCAACTCGTCCATTTGAGCTGCTGTTGTGTCAGTTGTGTCTCCGTATTCAGTATTTATTGATCATCCTTAATTGAGTTTGATATTTTGATTAAGGCTTTCTTAAGGTTATGCCTAAGGCTATCACAAAGGGGAAAAGGAAACGAACAAGCCCACAAAAGTATATTCGTTCAAAGGCAGTTCGCAAGCTGACGGATGTAATTGAAGAACCCGATTGGGCTACTGACAGTGAAGTGGATTCTTCAGACGGCAGTATGGCGACTAGTGTAAATCCGCATGCCTCTGCAGCAACGAGCGGTTCAGTTGATGTTGTGGCCCTAGCCGAACAATTAAAAAAGCTTCTCTATAATGATGTCAAATCTCTGATTAGTGCGGCAGTGAGAGATGCCACCAAAGAACTACGGGAGAATATTGAAGTGCTGAAGGCCGAAAATACCAAACTTAACAGTCGGAACAATGAACTTGAACTCAAAGTGGATGAGTTAGAACAATACACCCGCCGATACAGTTTAAGGATCAGTGGCATTAATGAAGTTGAAAATGAGAACACGGATCAAATTGTGTTGAATCTTGCCAACAAATTAAAAACAGAACTAAGTCTAAGTGACATAGATCGATCGCATCGAGTTGGGCCCAGACGCGAGGATAACGTCCGGCAAATTATTGTTCGCTTCACAAGCTACAGGGCAAGAAGAAGGCTATTTAAGGACAAAAGTAATTTAAAAAACAAAATTCCTGGACTCGAGAAGTGTTTTATTAATGAGGACCTGACAAAAACTAAGTTAGCCCTTTTTAAAGAGACATTATCACTGAGAAAATCCAAGAAGGTGAACAACTGTTGGACTGCTGATGGGAAACTTTTTGTCAAATTACTAGATGGGCAAATAGTGACAATAAGGTCGAGGTTGGATCTAGAAAAGATATAGTAAATGTGCTGAGAATAGACTTCATCTATTATCATCTATATTACAACCCCACCCCCACCCCAAAAAATAAATCCAACAAGTGTGCACGTTGGTCACGCTCTGGGTACTAGATACGAAGAAATACTAAATAAATTGCAAGTGAATGCCGATAATGGCAGTTGACAACAATGTCAAACTCCAAAAATTTCTACCAAGACACCCCCCCCCCCCACCCCACTACATAGACGTATAAAATGCTAGTAGATGCTAATGAGTGACAGATTACAGGGTTGTCTACTAGTTGTAAAATTTCTATCAAGAAATTTTGCAGCTGGTAGATAACTTTGTAATCTATCAAGACCCCCCACCCCCCACTACATAGACGCATAAAATGTTAGTAGATGCTAATGAGTGTCAGATTACAAGGTTATCTACTAGATGTTGGGTCCTATGGGCTTATGCAGGGTTTTATGGATAACCCAGAATACTACATGATGGGCGATGCTGTGTGGAGTTATCATAAACCAGCATGCTTCCCCCCTTCAGTTGGAGTGAAACACTACCTAGACGTATAAAATGCTAGTAGATGCTAATGACTGTCAGATTACAGGGTTGTCTACTAGTTGTAAAATTTCTATCAAGAAAAAATTTTGCGGCTGGTGGATAACTTTGTAGTCTATCAAGACCCCCCCAACCCCCCCCCCCCCCCCCCACCCCCACTACATAGACGCATAAAATGCTAGTAGATGCTAATGAGTGTCAGATTACAAAGTTATCTACTAGTTGTTGGGTCCTATGGGCTTATGCAGGGTTTTATGAATAACCCAGAATACTACATGATGGGCGATGCTGTGTGGAGTTATCATAAACCAGCATGCTGCCCTCCTTCAGTTGGAGTGTCCTTGGAGACCATTCGCATATAGCTCTAACTGATGTATAAACGATTGGCAAAACTTGACCTTATATAAGTGCTGTGTTATTATATAGCATAGAAGCTGAACTGACGTCAAACACCAATAAATAAATATATAAATAAATCCCATAACAATTAGATAAATGCATGTTAAAACATCGCCAATGAAAAATTGAGATATCATAAAGCAAGTGATTAGATTATCTACTAGTTGTAAAATTTCTATCAAGACCCCCACCCCCCACCCCACTACATAGACGCATAAAATGCTAGTAGATGCTAATGAGTGTCAGATTGCAGGGTTGTCTACTAGTTGTAGGATTTCTATCAAGAAATTTTGCGGCTGGTGGATAACTTTGTAATGTATCAAGACCCCCCCCCACCCCCAACCCCCACCCCCACTACATAGACGTATAAAATGCTAGTAGATGCTAATGAGTGTCAGATTGCAGGGTTGTCTACTAGTTGTAAAATTTCTGTCAAGAAATTTTGCGGCTGGTGGATAGCTTTGTAATCTATCAAGACCCCCCCCCCACCCCACCCCCCCACCCCCCCACCCCCACTACATAGACGCATAAAATGCTAGTAGATGCTAATGAGTGTCAGATTACAAAGTTATCTACTAGTTGTTGGGTCCTATGGGCTTATGCAGGGTTTTATGAATAACCCAGAATATTACATGATGGGCGATGCTGTGTGGAGTTATCATAAACCAGCATGCTGCCCTCCTTCAGTTGGAGTGTCCTTGGAGACCATTCGCATATAGCTCTTACTGATGTATAAACGATTGGCAAAACTTGACCTTATATAAGTGCTGTGTTATTATATAGCCTAGATGCTGAACTGACGTCAAACACCAATAAATAAATATATAAATAAATCCCATAACAATTAGATAAATGCATGTTAAAACATCGCCAAAGAAAAATTGAGATATCATAAAGCAAGTGATCAGATTATCTACTAGTTGTAAAATTTCTATCAAGACCCCCCACCCCCACCCCCACCCCCACCCCCACTACATAGACGCATAAAATGCTAGTAGATGCTAATGAGTGTCAAATTACAGGGTTGTCTACTAGTTGTAGGATTTCTATCAAGAAATTTTGCGGCTGGTAGATGGCTTTGTAATCTATCAAGACCCCCCCCCCCCCCAACCCCCACCCCCACTACATAGACGTATAAAATGCTAGTAGATGCTAATGAGTGTCAGATTACAGGGTTGTCTATTAGTTGTAAAATTTCTATCAAGAAATTTTGCGGCTGGTAGATAACTTTGTAATCAATCAAGACCCCCCCCCCCAACCCCCCACCCCCACTACATAGACGCATAAAATGCTAGTAGATGCTAATGAGTGTCAGATTACAAGGTCATCTACTAGTTGATGGGTCCTATGGGCTTATGCAGGGTTTTATGAATAACCCAGAATACAACATAATGGGCGATGCTGTGTGGAGTTATCATGAACCTGCATGCTGCCCCCCTTCAGGTGGAGTGTCCTTGGAGACCATTCGCATATAGCTCTTACTGACGTATAAACGATTGGCAAAACTTGACTTTATATAAGTGCTGTGTTATTATATAGCCTAGATGCTGAACTGACGTCAAACACCGATAAATAAATATATAAATAAATCCCATAACAATTATATAGATGCATGTTAAAGCCAATGAAAAATTGAGATATCATAATGCAAGCGATTAGATCCCTGAGGAACAACAGCTTGGCATACAATGTGTGTCAATCTAACGATTGATAATTGAATGTCCTTGTGCAATCCCTTAGTAAGTGGGCAAGTGATGTATAAACGATTGGCAAAACTTGACTTTATACCAGTAAGTGGGCAACTGACGTATAAACGATTGGCAAAACTTGACTTTATACCAGTGTTGTGTTATTATATATCCTAGTTGCTGAACTGACTAATGATCAGTCTAATGATTGATAATTGAATGTCCTTGTGTAATCCCTTATTAAGTAGGCAACTGATGTATAAATGATGGGCTAAACTTGACTTTATACCAGTGTTGTGTTATTTTATAGCCGAGGTGTTGAACTGACTAATGATCAATCTAATGATTGATAACTGAATGTCCTTGAGTAATCCCTTAGTAAGTGGGCAACTGATGTATAAACGATTGGCAAAACTTGATTTTATACCAGTATTGTGTTATTTTATAGCCTAGGTGCTGAACTGACTAATGATCAATCTAATGAGTGATAACTGAATGTCCTGGTGTAATCCCTTAGTAAGAGGGCAACTGATGTATAAATGATTGGCAAAACTTGACTTTATATCAGTGTTGTGTTTTTATATAGCCTAGATGCTGAACTGACTAATGATCAGTCAATTGATTGATAATTGAATGTCCTCGAGTAATCCCTTATTAAGTAGGCAACTGATATATAAACGATTGGCAAAACTTGACTTTATACCAGTGTTGTGTTATTATATAGCCTAGATGCTGAACTGACTAATGATCAATCTAATGATTGATAATTGAATGTCCTTGAGTAATCCCTTAGTAAGTGGGCAACTGATGTATAAACGATTGGCAAAACTTGACTTTATACCAGTGTTGTGTTATTATATAGCCTAGATGCTGAACTGACTAATGATCAGTCAATTGATTGATAATTGAATGTCCTTGAGTAATCCCTTAGTAAGTGGGCGACTGATGTATAAACGATTGGCAAAACTTGACTTTATACCAGTGTTGTGTTATTATATAGCCTAGATGCTGAACTGACTAATGATCAGTCAATTGATTGATAATTGAATGTCCTTGAGTAATCCCTTAGTAAGTGGGCGACTGATGTATAAACGATTGGCAAAACTTGACATTATACCAGTGTTGTGTTATTATATAGCCTAGATGCTGAACTTACATCAAACACCAATAAATAAATATATAAATAAATCCCACAACAATCATATAAATGCATGTTAAACACCACTAAATAAATAAATATATAAATAAATCCAACAACAAATGTATAAATGCATGTTAAAACATCGCCAATGACAAACTGAGATATCATAAAGCAAGTGAATAGATGCCATGAGGAACAATAGCTTGGCATACAATGTGTGTCAATCTAATGATTGATAATTGAATGTCCTTGAGTAATCCCTTAGTAAGTGGGCAACTGATGTATAAACGATTGGCAAAACTTGACTTTATACCAGCGTTGCGTTATTATATAGCCTAGATGCTGAACTGATGTCAAACACCAACTGATGTATAAACGATTGGCAAAACTTGACTTTATACCAGCGTTGTGCTATTACATAGCCTAGATGCTGAACTGACGTCAAACACCAATAAATAAATATATAAATAAATTCCACCACAACTATATAAATGAATGTTAAAACATCGTCAATGACAAATTGAGATATCATGAAGCAAGTGAATAGATCCCATGAGGAATAACAGTTTGTCATACAATGTTTGTCAATCTAATGATCGATAATTGAACGTCTGCCCCTCTTGAATGTAATTCGTGACCTACAGTTTGCTCCTCATAAATAAACTGTGGGCCACAAAAGCTGGTGTTCCACGAGGAATGACGGCTCGTCCTACAAAGTGTGTCAATCTAATGATTGAGACTTGAATATATGCTCCTGTTGAATGTAATTCGTCACCTGCAATTTGTTCTTCAAAAACAAATTATAGGTCACGTCAAGCTGTCGTTCCTCGAGGAACAGCGACTTGTCCTACAAAGTGTGTCAATCTAATGATTGAGTCTTGAATATCGGATCCACTTGAATGTAATTCGTCACCTACAATTTGTTCTTCAGAAGGAAATTTGTGAGTCACGACAAGTCGTTGTTCCACGAGGAACAATGGCTTGTCATACAAAGTGTGTCAACACATGTACAACAGTTGCTTGTCATACAAAGTGTGTTAATCTAATGATTGAGAAACGAATGTCTACCCTTGTTGAATCTAATTTATGACCTAAAATTTGCCCCTAAGAAAGTAACAACTTGTATAGTACTATCCAACATTATCTTTAAATAGCTTTGTACCCTGGAAACGCATTTTGCTACAACCGCTTGTCATACAAAGTGTGTATTGAGTCTTGAATGTCGTCCCCTGTTGAATGTAATTCGTCACCTACGATTTGTTTTTCAGAAAGAAATTGTGGGTCACGACAAGCTGTTGTTCCGCGGGGAAGCGTGTCAATCTAATGATTGAGACTTGAATATCGGTCCCAGTTGAATGTAATTCGCCACCTACAATTTGTTCGTGAGAAAAAAATTGTGGGTCACGGCAAGCTGTTGTTCCACGAGGAACTATAGCTTATCATACAAACTGTGTCAACAGATGCAAAACAGCTTGTCATACAAAGTGTGTCAATCTAATGATTGAGAAATGAATGTCTGCCCCTGTTGAATTTAATTTGTGACCTACAATTTGTCCCTCAGATATTAACAACTTATATAGGACTTGAGACTTGAATATCGGTCCCAGTTGAATTCGCCACCTGCAATTTGTTCTTCAGAAAAAAATTGTGGGTCACGACAAGCTGTTGTTCCACGAGGAACTATAGTTTATCATACAAACTGTGTCAACACATGTACAACAGCTTGTCATACAAAGTGTGTCAATCTAATGATTGAGAAATGAATGTCTGCCCCTGTTGAATTTAATTTGTGACCTACAATTTGTCCCTCAGATATTAACAACTTATATAGGACACCTTACATTATCTTTTAATAGCTTTTTACCCTGGAAACGCATTTTGCTCGGAATTTTCTGTACTCTTCTCCCTGTATCATGCTTTACGTGGGGTGAGACACATGTTTGTGTACCGACGTCCATATAAATTGGAATGTATCACGGTCACCCAAATCTATACACTGGAATGTATCACGGTCACCCAAATCAATTTCCCTATCTGGTCCCCCATTTTAAGGGTTGGGTAACTCAACGTTTTATGCTTGCTTACTTAGGTTAATAGGTTTGGCTCTATTGGTAAAATGGGACCTGGTGACCTACACCGCTGGGTGCAGCCCCTCAGCAAATGGGCATCATGGGTATAAACTATTGGCTAAGCTTTAGAAACTTGACATAGCACTTTCAGTGTACCAAGAAAATAAATGGGCACTATGGGTATGAACAATCGACTAAGCCTGACTTTATCTCCCTGTTGCAATCATTATTAGCCATCTTGGTGAGAAAGGTGACCTTCCTGCCCAAAGAGCATTGATATGGCACTTTCAACGTACCCGAGAAAATAAATTCAATACACTTATACACCTAACTCCGCTATTGATAAGATAGTCAGCACAGCTCTTGAGAAACCCTAAAATATGTGTGCCTCGAAAATTCGCATTTTCCTTTTTTTTTTTTTTTTTTTTTTTTTGGTCTTGCTTGCTTAATCCCTGATAAACCATTGAATCTCATTGGCAAAATGGGACCTGGTGACGTCAGCAAGTGGGCAGCAAGTGGGCATCATGGGTATAAATGACTGGCTAATCTTGACTTTGTTTCCATGTTGCAATCACTATTAGCCATTTTGTCGATAGTGATTGCAACATGGAAATAAAGTCAAGATTGGCCAGTGGAAATAAAGTCAAAATAAGTAAATAACTCAACGTTTTATACTCTAGAAATTTTTTTTTTTTTTTTTTTTTTTTTTTTTTCTTTCTAATAAAAATGGATATGGCACTTTCAATGTACCCAAGAAAATAAATTTAATACATTTATACACCTAATTCCGCTATTGATAAGATGGTTAGCACAGCTCTTGAGAAACCCTTAAAAATTATGTGTGCCTTGAAAATCCCTTGAATTCGCTATGACCATTTTCTTTTTTACTTCGGTATTGCTTGCATAATCCCTGATAAACCATTGAATTTCTCCCTAAGACTTTGCATATTCCAGAAACCCAATCTGTATCTCGGTCTTGAAAAAGCCTTGAGAAACCCCTGAATTTTTTCCATAAGGTTTTGTATGAACCACGGATAAGAATCATCCCAATAACATATCATTCCACCGTTCCCTCTTATAATCCCATCTTTATCCAATCATGAAATTTGTATATATGTTCTTGTTGATGTTTGTGTTTATTTTTCTCTGCATTGCGCGTACAAAGGTTCCTGCATTGTACACGACTGATTATTTAAGCCTGGGTATTACACCCCAAATACGCAATATTTATATGGCTGTGGGAGTTCTCAGATTATCCGAATATATTAACAGGCAACGATCAAATTACGCTTCTGTGATTATGTATTGGTATGAAATTGTACCACTTGGTAGTTTTTTTGTGAATAATGGCGGGTAACATTAGTCTCGACGAGATACAGACGAATCCGGAATTTGATTTCATTAAGGTCTATAATGACAGAACATGTGAACTTCCCAATGACGAAG
The DNA here is from genome assembly GCA_031216915.1 of Pictodentalium vernedei. Taxonomy (NCBI): domain Eukaryota; kingdom Metazoa; phylum Mollusca; class Scaphopoda; order Dentaliida; family Dentaliidae; genus Pictodentalium; species Pictodentalium vernedei. The sequence continues at coordinate 804,497,148 of CM062296.1, forward strand.
ATTCCCCATTTAAAGATGCTACAGGAGATTGTAATTATTACTCACCCAATGAATTTCAATCAAAGAACATCAAGCAAAGTGATCAATTCTCAATGTTTCATTTAAACTGCCAAAGCTTAAATGCACACTGGGACTCCTTGAATGAATTGTTGAGTGATTTACATGGCTCGAATAATGCCTTTAGTATTATAGGGTTAACCGAAATATTTCAAATTCCTTCGAACATGTCATACCAGTTGGACGGCTATTATCCACTCATTAATAAGACACGACCTGAGGGGGATGACGGGAGGGGTGGTGTGGGTCTATACATTAAGGAGGGGCTGGCGCCTATAATACGACACGATTTGTCTGTTTTTATTCCCCATGTAATTGAGTCCCTGTTTGTCGAAATCAAGGTAAATAATACTAAGAAACTAATTGGGGTCATATATAGACCAAATACACAACCAAAAGCGGATATAGATCTCTTCCTTACAAAAATAAATGAAATAACTGACTTAATTAATCATGAACGCACGGAGGCACATATAATGGGAGACTTCAACATCGACCTACTAAAAACGAATTGTCATCCCAAAACCCAAATGTTTTTAGATCTCATGGTTAGTCAGGGTTTTTTACCTTGTATTACCCGGCCCACTCGGATAAGCACTCACTCGGCAACTTTAATAGACCACCTCTTCTCAAATAATGTAACCGCAACCTGCTCGTCAGGAATCATAATTACAGATGTTTCCGATCACTTCGGCATATATTATATAGAAAATATTATCGCTGCAAGGGGTAGTCCTAAAATTATACGCAAACGTAAATTCACTGAAGCCAACGTGGCCATATTTAGGTCACTTCTCTACCAAAGCGATTTTTCGTCAATTCTTGAATCAAGCTGTCCTAATGCAGCTTACGAGAATTTCATGGATATCTATTCAACAGCCTTTGAACAGGCGTTTCCTGTAGTAAATGTGCAACTGCAAGCTAAGTTTACCAGAAAACAACCGTGGATGTCCAAGGGACTCATGACTTCATCTCTCAATAAGTCAAAGTTTTATAATAAAAAGATAAAATCCCCAACAGAACAAAACATACAAAACTACAAAAATTACTGTAAAATCTTTAATAAAATAAAAAAACAAAGTAAAGCAATGTATTATAATAAGATATTAAATGATAGCAAAAACAATTTAAGAGAAACTTGGAAAATATTAAATGAAACAATAAACAAAGCAAAACGTACAACTAGCTTGCCTTCTACTTTTATCAAAGACAATAATTGCGAAATAAATGACCCAAAGGAAATAGCATGTGCCTTTAATAATTTTTTTGTAAACACGGGAAGACGTGCTAGTGCAGAATTGACACAAACAGATAAATCCTTCCAAAACTTCATGGGTCCGTCTTCCTCAAATAACTTCTACATAACACCCACTACCCCTTGTGAAGTGATGGATGTTGCCAAACGAATGAAAGCCAAAAGGTCAGAAGACTGTGATGGCACCACAACATATCTTCTAAAGAATTCTATAGATATATTAGCCTACCCGTTTGCTCATATCGTCAACCAGTCTTTCATCAGCGGTGTTGTACCAAACCGAATGAAAATCGCTAAAGTCATTCCAATTTTTAAAACCGGGGATGAAAATAGATTTAATAACTACAGACCTATAAGTATTCTTCCAGCATTCTCTAAAATCTTAGAAAAATTAATGGCAAGAATGATTAATTACCTGGATACATTTGATATTCTTTATCAGCATCAATATGGCTTCAGAAAAAATCATAGCACCACACATCCCGTGATGCAACTCCTGAGACATATTGCTATAGAAAACAACAAACCAACAAAAGATTTAACTCTAGCGGTATTTATAGACTTTTCGAAAGCTTTCGACACGATAAATCATAGTATTCTGATAAACAAATTAGAAAGATATGGATTCAGGGGTATTAGTATTGACTGGTTCAAGAGTTATCTATTTAACAGAACCCAATATGTAAAATGTGGTGAAAATAGTTCGAATGAAGCACAAATAACATGTGGAGTACCACAGGGTTCCATACTTGGGCCGATCCTATTTCTGCTTTATATTAACGACATTCGCCACTCGACATTGTTAAATCTCCTATCATTTGCGGATGACACGACAGCCTATGCTTCAGGTCCAAATGCAAGGAGATTGGCTGAATATATAAATCATGAATTAAGCAAATTAAATGAATGGTGCTCAGCCAACCAGCTTGTGTTGAACACATGTAAAACTAAGTACGTTCTGATAAATCCAACCCGTAGCACACTAGTCCCAGAAAATTTATCTATAGAAATACAAAACCAACCGATAAAAAGAATAGGAGGCCATGAACAAGATAAATCACTAAAATTTCTTGGTATTAGCATTGATGACAATCTAACATACAGTGCCCATATCTCACATGTTTGCTCCAAAATTGGAAAAGTAAATTATGCATTGAATAAAGTAAAAAAAATGTTGCCACAGAAGGCCTTAAAAACATTATACTTTGCCCTTATACATAGCCACCTGTTATATGGCATCCATGTCTGGGGTAATGCTCGGGCAACTAATAAAATTCTCATTATGCAGAAACGCTCACTTCGTATCATTAATAATTCAAATTACAACGCCCATACTGATCCCTTATTTATAAAAAACAAAATACTTAAAATTAATGACTTGTTTAAACTCCAAGCTTGTCTCTTCATTTTTGATTGGAAAATGGGACAACTTCCATCATCATTTAATGACTTTTTTAACCCAACTCAAAATATCTCACAAAGAGTTACGAGACAATCAGATTTATTACAGGTGAGTAGAACGCGTACTAAAGCCCTCGATAGGTTACAGATCCATGCATTTCCGAGGGTGTGGAATGAATTGGATCAAGATTTAAGGTCTATTACTAACAGAAATCTATTCAAAAAATTATTGACACAAAAATTCATCTCCCAATACCCAAGTAGTGTTGAATGTGACAATCCCTATTGTCGAGATTGTAATTTTAATGTCGGTAGATAATTATGGATTCAAACCCCTGAAGATGTTTTTACAAATAATCAAATGTCTGCACAGCTATTAACTTGGCCCTTCACTATACATTGGTCATTTTCCAATTTGTATGCTCTTTGCATTTGATAACACCAAGTAATATACTACGTCTGTTTATCTCGCCCAACAGAAAAGTATGATTAAACTGCCAGGTCCGACACTTTCAACACCAAAAAATTAAATCGGAATGCGATCGGATAACTTGCCTTTAACCCACATCCACAGTCAGTGTACAATGCTCACTCTAGAACAAATTTTAGTTGGAGATGACAGGTAGACAGCCAATCTGGCTATGTCATCTCCCTGCGGTATAGATATTTATTTATATCATCAAATTGTACTAATGTTTTGTGCTTTTGAAATCTTGTATTATACATGCATTGATGTAATTCCAATCTATACCGTTAAATAAATAATCAATAGAAGGTTGAATTTTCATAATGACGCTATTTATCAACGATAAAAGGGCCACAACTACTTAAGTTTTGACGTAATATCATCACTTAAATCCCATCACTACCAGTTGTATAACATTTTTCCACGTGAATTGTCAGATGCAGTGACTGGACAGCTACTGAATGGCAATGGCACGAATTCTTACCATTATTCCTGTTAAAACACACTGAACGTTTACACAGTATTTCACCAGCTTGCGCTTCGGGTTGGCTATAAAATGGTGTTCAAAATCCGAGATTTTTCTGATCCCCTTTTTTGTCTTTTTCTGAATGAATTGTATACATATCCGTCTGGAGGAATGTTTCCTCCCCACCCCAGACCCCGATATTTTAATACGTCTCCCCTCCGTCGTCCTGATGATAGAGTTCAAGGGTGTGAGGACATGGCCGCCTTACATTAACTGTAGGGTTACGTGACCCATCATGGGGTGTTTGCGTTTCACGGATTTGGAGTTCATAGGTTAGTGAGAATGCCATACTTTGTCCATAAATTGTGTCGACTGCAAATAATCATTACTTTTGTCGACAGAAGTGGTGAAAAACTAAAGCGTGGCTGTAAAAGATCTGGAGCTAATATGTGTGACTCTCCTGAATTTAGTTGTATTTTTTCGCGTTATGACCAAATTATAATGATCAGTCAGGGCATAAATGGAGGCAAGAAATGTAGGCCTACGTCAGGCTCTGTATGTATAGCAGATTTTTTTTTTCGACTGATTTTTCGGTGTTTGAATGCATTTTTTATCCATCAACTTATACCTTCTTCATCCTTTAACTACTTTTAATGAAAGAATCAATGTTTTTGGTATGGCTAGAGGATACAGGGAAACTTAGATGGGAGAGCGCATGCCTCCGTCTCCCTATTTGCCCAAATCTTAAATAAAAAATAAAAAAAAGTTGAATGTTGAATTCTCCAAAATGGTAAAATTTAATGGAATATTTGTCTATTTAACTATTTTGCGAGTGAAACGCTGCAACTTGTCCGATAGATATCTGCGTTTCACTTTACGAAGGTCAGTTCGAGCCTCCCCCACCCCCGTCCTACCCATCTACACGCACACGTATCCAAATTTGACCTGTAATCGTTTGGGGTAGAAAGTTGTGTAGAGAATAATATTATTATAACCCCAGTTGAAGGTTGGGTATATAGTCGTAATGTCTGTTGGGTTTGAAACTATTGATGGACATTTAATTGTGGCAAGGTGTGTGTGTGTGTGGGGGGGGGGGGGGGCTCAGTAGGTAGAGGTGCAGGCTGCAAGCCGCGAGGTCCTCAGTTCAAATCCCTCCTGCTGCAATCGCGTTGTGTCCTTGAGCGAGACGCTTTACCCACATTGCCCACATAGGGGCACGGTTGCGTTGTGTACTAAGGCGTACTGCCTGCCGATGTTGCCAATTCTAACCCTGCGCGTCTGGAGTTAGTATGTTGGGGCGCTGACAGTAACTGTTGCTCGCCGTTGCACTTTGGTTCTCACCGGATACTCCGGCTTCCTTACCCGTAAAACTGTCGCTTGCATGATTAACCGTTGTGCAGAAACATGCGATCTTAAATACTAATAAATAAATAAATAAATAAATAAATAAATAAATAAATAAATAAATAAATAAATATATTGTGCCACTTTGTAGAGAGTTGAAACGTTTAATTGTAACTTCGCTTGAGAATCCCAAGAACGTTACGCATGACAGACAAATCCTTTTAATTGGTCATTAGGCTAAAGTTAGGACCAGACCGTTGTAATAAAAAATAAAAAAAAAAAAAACTTTAATTAAAAAAAACAAAAACAAAAACAAAATCGGAGGGTACATATATTTTTTCCAATGAATGTCTTTCTGAGATAATATAATATTTGGCCATGTGTGTACTTTATATTCTTGGTTTAGTGGAGTGAAGAGAGAGAGAGATAGAAGAGAGAGAGAGATAGAAATGTCAACAGCATTTTTGTTAAAAGGCGAGTATCGAATTGGCCAAGTGGTCCCAACACCCAGAGCGAACCCTGGGAATTGGATGGTTCCAGATGCTTCAGGCTCACATGGAAGGTAAGTACTGACCTAATTCACACGGCTACGGCTCACCCGTTGTCTTGAACTGTTTTCTGCATCATGTTAAAAGTTATTGGTGTTGTGCAATACTTACCAAGGGAGGCAATAGTACGCATGTATTGTATTTCTTGACAGCCGTTTGTTTGCATCAAAGCTTTTTATCTCCTCGGACGCTTTCTTTGACAAGTGTTTGGGCATGAGTGTTTTTTTATTGATATATATAAGTCAGTTCACTTTGTCGTTGGTTAAAACCAGGTCTGAAATTTGATGTCAATCAAACAAATTATATATATTCTCTGGTCTCCAGTAAGATCATATTGCACACCTTTGTTGTTAATTTTTTTTATATATCTTAAATATTCAATCCTTTCAGCAGCACGGTGTTGACATTTTGCAGAAAAATAATTTGAGGAGTGCTAGGTCGCGCGAGAAATTGTGTTGTAACTGGTTATGAAAGCGAAAGAAATCTCATTGACAACAATGCTATTTATTTATTGGTGTTCAAGGTCACATATTTCTGTACAATGGCTAACCATGACCGTGACAGTTTTACGGGTGGAGGAAGCCGGAGTAACCGGAGAGAACCACCGAGCAAAGGCGAGCAACTGTCAGCTCCCCAACATACCAACTCCACACAAGCAGGGTTAGAATTGGTTGAAGACAGGTGCACCATCGACGTGCAGTACGCCTTAGTACACAGCGTCACCGTGCCCCCACGTGGGCAATGGGGGTGAAGTGTCTTGCCCAAGGACACAACGCGGTTGCTGCAGGTGGGATTCGAACCGAGGACCCCCTCGGCTTGCAAGCTGCACCTCTACCAACTGAGCCACCGCCCACCCCCCCCCCCCCCGACATCAATGCTAACCTTTCGCTCTCTGTACAAAATAAGTTGTTTTGAAACAAATTACCTAGATATCCATAAAGTACGTCATCTGTTGAAAAAAATAAATTGGAAAACAATATATGGTCCCCCATCAAATTTGAATTTAAATTTCGAATTTTCACTACTACCGTATGGTCTTGCACCGAATGACCTTGACACTTTCTTTTTCATGCCGCATATTTTTGAGAGATTCTCACAGATTCCGGGACAATATTAAAAGCAAACTTATTAATCCTTCCTGAAGTGGACAAATCAAAATTTTAGTCAATGGTTTCAAAGTCAAAATATATTGAACCAATCGGCTGATCTTCCCCATTTAATCCTACTCACAACTTTGGCTGTGAAATGCACCAGGTGACGTGCTCACTTATTTAGGCCCTGACAACCCACTGTTATTATATATTTATTTATTTATTGCTGTTTAAGGTCACGTACTTATTCTCAATGGCTAATCGTGACCGTGACAGTTTTACGGGTGGAGGAAGCCGGTGTACCCGGAGAGAACCATCGAGCAGCGACGAGCAGCTGTCATCTCCTCAACATTCTAACTCTGTTCAAGCTCTGCTCAAGCGAGGTTTCGATGGTTGAAGACATGTGCACCATCGACAGTTTAGTTTAGTTTAATAGTTTAATGCATTACACCATAATAACAGTTGCACAAAACAAACATAACAAATAAGAAGAATTAGAATTAGTAAACATGGTGTATAATATAAAGTACTAATGACTTTTATCCTTAACAAAGTGATCTCGCTTACAGAAGACATGGGGTACGCCTTAGTACACGGCGTCATCGTGCCCCTGGGAAGGCAAGCGGGATAAAGTGCCTTGCCCAAGGACACAACGCGGATCGACCCGGACGGGGCGCCCACTCTAATTACCCCACGCAATGAGTCTTTGGGGCAAATTACTTTGTTGCGAAAGAAAAACAGTTATAACTTTTCTTTACTTTTCTCAGAGATTCCACAAAAACGGGAGTTGATTTAATGAATTTGTTGGCCTTAAAATATAATGAAATATTTCGTTGGAAATAACTCCGAAAAACGGTTCATTGTTGACTTCCTAGTGAAAATTCTTTTCTCTCTCTTACATGGTGAATGAATTGCATTTTTCCAGAGAGAAAGTATTTTCTGACGGACTCTTCTTGGCCAAGATATTTGTATGTCCAAATAAGGGTGCGATCATAATTTTAATTTGCACAAAAATTGCAGTATCCGCCTTTATTGAAATTATTAGATAAAACATCTAGAGCCCATACTTGAGGTAAAACATTGTCTATCTGATTTGCATCGGCGACAGTGTTAACCCTTTCCCATCTACCCAAGTGTATTTCTTGGAAAAACAGCCTTCTATTGTCGACTACTGTCCAGTTTCGCAGTGAACTGAAAGGACATTTTCTTACGTGCCCCTCCCTACACACAGCCTTTTTCTTCTCTCACAATCTCGAGAGGACAGCCAAAACAGGAATTTGAAATCTTCTTTCTCAAAACAGGCACTTTAATTTTTCTACTGAGGGTTCCAAAATCAACTGATGTTGCCCCCAATCAGCTAATCGGGGTCATTTAATGCTCCATTGAACGTTGGGTGCAAAGCCCTAATGGGCACTTTTAGCTCCATATAGGCTAGGCTATTGTAACCTCGATTACATGATGAAATTTGTATGAGTTTTTTTAATGAAAAATGGCATTTATCGAAGTTACATATTCCCACTATTTATATTCGCTTGTGCATCTTGTTTCTTTTCGTATAAGTTATAAGAATTATAACTCCAACCGCTCCCCGTTGAAACAGTGCATGTTTACTGTGGGAAACCAGTTCTGCTTTACCAGTGAATAGGAGCCGGTATCTAAAGCCTGTGGTGGAAGTCCTCTAATGTGGGCAGCATAGGTATAAAAGATTGGATAATCTCGACATCAAACCTTTGTTGATGTCAAGATATAGCCATAGATGCTGAATGTGAACTTATACACCAACAAATAAATTCTAAACCTTCCAGAATGAAAATCTTATGATTCTCCCGACGTAAGTTTTTGCGCGAATTTCCCTGTAAAATGCTAGTGGGTCAAATCCAATTGCCGTTGAAATGAAATCTTCTTTCTTTTATGATATAACGTACCGTTTTGGGGGGAGGAGAACAAATCTGAGAGTTTTATTGGAGGATATTTTATACACAAACATTAATATTTTCAATGTTTCAAATACATAAATTTCTGTATCGTCGAGGCTCAAGGTTACAATGCACTAAATGGAGGCAAAAACCTCCCTTAACGGATTTTACCTCAACTTTTAATAGAGCATAAACTGAAGGAGATCAGCTGATTGGGGCATTATTTATTTAGTTTGGAAACCTCAATAAAAATCTCACTGTGTCTATTTTGGAAAGGACTTGAAATATTTCCACCGGTTGTCCATTCAAAATTGTGAGAAATGAAAAATAAGGTGAGGGATACGAGTAAAATATGCCCTTTCAATCGAGTGCGAAAGTGGACGTCAGTTAGGGAATCGCCAAATTTGAACACACAAAACACACGTCAACATATATTTTTTCCTGTTCATTTCTTGAATGAGATAACATACTAAGTGGATGCATGACTGCTTTCCCCCAAATGATCTTGATGAGCTTAGGAGTCAGGAGAATGTTAACACTGTCGGTAGTGCAAATCATTTAGCTTGTTGAAACCTCTAGGTTATGAACCACTAAATAAGTGAACAGGTGACTTGGGGCGTTTGACACCCAAATGTTGTGAGAAGGATTAAATAGGGCTGATCAGCTGATTGGTTAAATATATTTTGACTTTGAAACCATTAATTAAAATTTTGATTCCTCCACTTTAGAAAGGATTAATAAGTTTGTGTGTAATTTGGTGCCGGAATGTGTGAGAATCTCTCAAAAATATGAGGCATGGGGAAAAAAGTGTGTAGGTCATTCAGTGCAAGACCATACGGTAGTGGTGAAAATTCGAAATTTAAACTGAAATTTGATGTTCCAACATATATTTTTTTCCAGTTAATTTTTTCAAGAGATGGTATACTTTGTAAATGTATAGGTATTTTTTTTCAAAACAACTTGGTGTGTTGTACAGAGAGTGGAAGGTTAACACTGTGGTCAATGGGATTTATTGTGTGGTTCGTAACCTCTACTCAGCGCGCAGGTGTGCATATTATTTTGAAGAGTTACTTCCCTGGATATGCCTCTCGTGTGGTTGGGATTGCACAACTCCAGAATGACATATCAATAAGTAATTTTACAATGTTCATCGGGTGAGCCACGGCCAGGTGGTAACTCACATTCTTTCATTAGAGACGAAAGCTGATGGAAACGTCAAAACATCATCGGAGTGTGGTCTGTCTCGGCAGATTTCGCTCTGGGGTGTTGACACCGCCTGGTCAATTCGACACTCACCTTTTCATGACTTTTTCCTCAAAATTACTAGCAAATTAAACAATACGACGTTTGTTTCATAATATTTTATACGTCATCTTCAAGAACTAATTGTTCATAACTTCGAACTGCCACACGCCCTACATACACTTAAGTGTGCGGACATTTCTTAGGAGAGAAAACCTCTCTTTTTATTTAATCCTTTAACCTTCGTATCTCCCAAACCAACCAGTTCTGTTGACAAAAATCCCAATTCAAGTTTCATTATTTTTTTCGATTATTGCGTCAAATCCATAGCTTATAACCTTTCAGTGGGACAACCTCGTGGAGCTCGCCCAATGACAAGTCATAAGCTGCAGATGTGAGGCAAACATGAAATGGTTTAGGCTGTCAAAATATTATTTGCAAGTGTCGTCTGCTGTTCGTGTTAGGCGAAAGTTTTAATCGGATAAACTTGTGTACTTGTGTCGTGCAAAATATTGAGGGTTTGTGAAACTATGATTTGCTGCTGCTGCTGCTGCTGCTGCTGCTGTAAAAGAAAATAGCGCATAGAAGGTTGAATTTTCATAATGACGCTATTTATCAACGATAAAAGTGCCACAACTACTTAAGTTTTGACGTAATATCATCACTTAAATCCCATCACTACCAGTTGTATAACATTTTTCCACGTGAATTGTCAGATGCATTGACTGGACAGCTACTGAATGGCAATGGCACGAATTCTTACCATTATTCCTGTTAAAACACACTGAACGTTTACACAGTATTTCACCAGCTTGCGCTTCGGGTTGGCTATAAAATGGTGTTCAAAATCCGAGATTTTTCTGATCCCCTTTTTTGTCTTTTTCTGAATGAATTGTATACATATCCGTCTGGAGGAATGTTTCCTCCCCACCCCAGACCCCGATATTTTAATACGTCTCCCCTCCGTCGTCCTGATGATAGAGTTCAAGGGTGTGAGGCCGCCTTACATTAACTGTAGGGTTACGTGACCCATCATGGGGTGTTTGCGTTTCACGGATTTGGAGTTCATAGGTTAGTGAGAATGCCATACTTTGTCCATAAATTGTGTCGACTGCAAATAATCATTACTTTTGTCGACAGAAGTGGTGAAAAACTAAAGCGTGGCTGTAAAAGATCTGGAGCTAATATGTGTGACTCTCCTGAATTTAGTTGTATTTTTTCGCGTTATGACCAAATTATAATGATCAGTCAGGGCATAAATGGAGGCAAGAAATGTAGGCCTACGTCAGGCTCTGTATGTATAGCAGATTTTTTTTTTCGACTGATTTTTCGGTGTTTGAATGCATTTTTTATCCATCAACTTATACCTTCTTCATCCTTTAACTACATTTAATGAAAGAATCAATGTTTTTGGTATGGCTAGAGGATACAGGGAAACTTAGATGGGAGAGCGCATGCCTCCGTCTCCCTATTTGCCCAAATCTTAAATAAAAAATAAAAAAAAGTTGAATGTTGAATTCTCCAAAATGGTAAAATTTAATGGAATATTTGTCTATTTAACTATTTTGCGAGTGAAACGCTGCAACTTGTCCGATAGATATCTGCGTTTCACTTTACGAAGGTCAGGTCGAGCCTCCCCCACCCCCGTCCTACCCATCTACACGCACACGTATCCAAATTTGACCTGTAATCGTTTGGGGTAGAAAGTTGTGTAGAGAATAATATTATTATAACCCCAGTTGAAGGTTGGGTATATAGTCGTAATGTCTGTTGGGTTTGAAACTATTGATGGACATTTAATTGTGGCAAGGTGTGTGTGTGTGGGGGGGAGGAGGGGGGGGCTCAGTAGGTAGAGGTGCAGGCTGCAAGCCGCGAGGTCCTCAGTTCAAATCCCTCCTGCTGCAATCGCGTTGTGTCCTTGAGCGAGACGCTTTACCCACATTGCCCACATGGGGGCACGGTTGCGTTGTGTACTAAGGCGTACTGCCTACCGATGTTGCCAATTCTAACCCTGCGCGTCTGGAGTTAGTATGTTGGGGCGCTGACAGTAACTGTTGCTCGCCGTTGCTCTGTGGTTCTCACCGGATACTCCGGCTTCCTTACCCGTAAAACTGTCGCTTGCATGATTAACCGTTGTGCAGAAACATGCGATCTTAAATACTAATAAATAAATAAATAAATAAATAAATAAATAAATAAATAAATAAATAAATAAATAAATAAATAAATATATTGTGCCACTTTGTAGAGAGTTGAAACGTTTAATTGTAACTTCGCTTGAGAATCCCAAGAACGTTACGCATGAGAGACAAATCCTTTTAATTGGTCATTAGGCTAAAGTTAGGACCAGACCGTTGTAATAAAAAATAAAAAAAAAACTTTAATTAAAAAAAACAAAAACAAAAACAAAATCGGAGGGTACATATATTTTTTCCAATGAATGTCTTTCTGAGATAATATAATATTTGGCCATGTGTGTACTTTATATTCTTGGTTTAGTGGAGAGAGAGAGAGAGAGAGAGAGAGAGAGAGAGAGAGAAGAGAGAGAGATAGAGATAGAAATGTCAACAGCATTTTTGTTAAAAGGCGAGTATCGAATTGGCCAAGTGGTCCCAACACCCAGAGCGAACCCTGGGAATTGGATGGTTCCAGATGCTTCAGGCTCACATGGAAGGTAAGTACTGACCTAATCCACTCGGCTACGGCTCACCCGTTGTCTTGAACTGTTTTCTGCATCATGTTAAAAGTTTTTGGTGTTGTGCAATACTTACCAAGGGAGGCAATAGTACGCATGTATTGTATTTCTTGACAGCCGTTTGTTTGCATCAAAGCTTTTTATCTCCTCGGACGCTTTCTTTGACAAGTGTTTGGGGATGAGTGTTTTTTTTATTGATATATATAAGTCAGTTCACTTTGTCGTTGGTAAAAACCAGGTCTGAAATTTGATGTCAATCAAAGAAATTATATATATTCTCTGGTCTCCAGTAAGATCATCTTGCACACCTTTGTTGTTAATTTTTTTTATATATCTTAAATATTCAATCCTTTCAGCAGCACGGTGTTGACATTTTGCAGAAAAATAATTTGAGGAGTGCTAGGTCGCTCGAGAAATTGTGTTGTAACTGGTTATGAAAGCGAAAGAAATCTCATTGACAACAATGCTATTTATTTATTGTTGTTCAAGGTCACATATTTCTGTACAATGGCTAACCATGACCGTGACAGTTTTACGGGTGGAGGAAGCCGGAGTAACCGGAGAGAACCACCGAGCAAAGGCGAGCAACTGTCAGCTCCCCAACATACCAACTCCACACAACTTCACAAGCAGGGTTAGCATTGGTTGAAGACAGGTACACCATCGACGTGCAGTACGCCTTAGTGCACAGCCTCACCGTGCCCCCACGTGGGCAATGGGGGTGAAGTGTCTTGCCCAAGGACACAACGCGGTTGCTGCAGGTGGGATTCGAACCGAGGATCCCCTCGGCTTGCAAGCTGCACCTCTACCAACTGAGCCACCGCCCCCCCCCCCCCGACATCAATGCTAACCTTTCGCTCTCTGTACAAAATAAGTTGTTTTGAAAAAAATTACCTAGATATCCATAAAGTACGTCATCTCTTGAAAAAAATAAATTGGAAAACAATATATGGTCCCCCATCAAATTTGAATTTAAATTTCGAATTTTCACTACTACCGTATGGTCTTGCACCGAATGACCTTGACACTTTCTTTTTCATGCCGCATATTTTTGAGAGATTCTCACAGATTCCGGGACAATATTAAAAGCAAACTTATTAATCCTTCCTGAAGTGGACAAATCAAAATTTTAGTCAATGGTTTCAAAGTCAAAATATATTGAACCAATCGGCTGATCTTCCCCATTTAATCCTACTCACAACTTTGGCTGTGAAATGCACCAGGTGACGTGCTCACTTATTTAGGCCCTGACAACCCACTGTTATTATATATTTATTTATTTATTGCTGTTTAAGGTCACGTACTTATTCTCAATGGCTAATCGTGACCGTGACAGTTTTACGGGTGGAGGAAGCCGGTGTACCCGGAGAGAACCATCGAGCAGCGACGAGCAGCTGTCATCTCCTCAACATTCTAACTCTGTTCAAGCTCTGCTCAAGCGAGGTTTCGATGGTTGAAGACATGTGCACCATCGACAGTTTAGTTTAGTTTAATAGTTTAATGCATTACACCATAATAACAGTTGCACAAAACAAACATAACAAATAAGAAGAATTAGAATTAGTAAACATGGTGTATAATATAAAGTACTAATGACTTTTATCCTTAACAAAGTGATCTCGCTTACAGAAGACATGGGGTACGCCTTAGTACACGGCGTCATCGTGCCCCTGGGAAGGCAAGCGGGATAAAGAGCCTTGCCCAAGGACACAACGCGGATCGACCCGGACGGGGCGCCCACTCTAATTACCCCACGCAATGAGTCTTTGGGGCAAATTACTTTGTTGCGAAAGAAAAACAGTTATAAGTTTTCTTTACTTTTCTCAGAGATTCCACAAAAAACGGGAGTTGATTTAATGAATTTGTTGGCCTTAAAATATAATGAAATATTTCGTTGGAATTAACTCCGAAAAACGGTTCGTTGTTGACTTCCTAGTGAAAATTCTTTTCTCTCTCTTACATGGTGAATGAATTGCATTTTTCCAGAGAGAAAGTATTTTCTGACGGACTCTTCTTGGCCAAGATATTTGTATGTCCAAATAAGGGTGCGATCATAATTTTAATTTACACAAAAATTGCAGTATCCGCCTTTATTGAAATTATTAGATAAAACATCTAGAGCCCATACTTGAGGTAAAACATTGTCTATCTGATTTGCATCGGCGACAGTGTTAACCCTTTCCCATCTACCCAAGTTTATTTCTTGGAAAAACAGCCTTCTATTGTCGACTACTGTCCAGTTTCGCAGTGAACTGAAAGGACATTTTCTTACGTGCCCCTCCCTACACACAGCCTTTTTCTTCTCTCACAATCTCGAGAGGACAGCCAAAACAGGAATTTGAAATCTTCTTTCTCAAAACAGGCACTTTAATTTTTCTACTGAGGGTTCCAAAATCAACTGATGTTGCCCCCAATCAGCTAATCGGGGCCATTTAATGCTCCATTGAACGTTGGGTGCAAAGCCCTAATGGGCACTTTTAGCTCCATATAGGCTAGGCTATTGTAACCTCGATTACATGATGAAATTTGTATGAGTTTTTTTAATGAAAAATGGCATTTATCGAAGTTACATATTCCCACTATTTATATTCGCTTGTGCATCTTGTTTCTTTTCGTATAAGTTATAAGAATTATAACTCCAACCGCTCCCCGTTGAAACAGTGCATGTTTACTGTGGTAAACCAGTTCTGCTTTACCAGTGAATAGGAGCCGGTATCTAAAGCCTGTGGTGGAAGTCCTCTAATGTGGGCAGCAGAGGTATAAAAGATTGGCTAATCTCGACATCAAACCTTTGTTGATGTCAAGATATAGCCATAGATGCTGAATGTGAACTTATACACCAACAAATAAATTCTAAACCTTCCAGAATGAAAATCTTATGATTCTCCCGACGTAAGTTTTTGCGCGAATTTCCCTGTAAAATGCTAGTGGGTCAAATCCAATTGCCGTTGAAATGAAATCTTCTTTCTTTTATGATATAACGTACCGTTTTGGGGGGAGGAGAACAAATCTGAGAGTTTTATTGGAGGATATTTTATACACAAACATTAATATTTTCAATGTTTCAAATACATAAATTTCTGTATCGTCGAGGCTCTAGGTTACAATTCACTAAATGGAGGCAAAAACCTCCCTTAACGGATTTTACCTCAACTTTTAATAGAGCATAAACTGAAGGAGATCAGCTGATTGGGGCATTATTTATTTAGTTTGGAAACCTCAATAAAAATCTCACTGTGTCTATTTTGGAAAGGACTTGAAATATTTCCACCGGTTGTCCATTCAAAATTGTGAGAAATGAAAAATAAGGTGAGGGATACGAGTAAAATATGCCCTTTCAATCGAGTGCGAAAGTGGACGTCAGTTAGGGAATCGCCAAATTTGAACACACAAAACACACGTCAACATATATTTTTTCCTGTTCATTTCTTGAATGAGATAACATACTAAGTGGATGCATGACTGCTTTCCCCCAAATGATCTTGATGAGCTTAGGAGTCAGGAGAATGTTAACACTCTCGGTAGTGCAAATCATTTAGCTTGTTGAAACCTCTAGGTTATGAACCACTAAATAAGTGAACAGGTGACTTGGGGCGTTTGACACCCAAATGTTGTGAGAAGGATTAAATAGGGCTGATCAGCTGATTGGTTAAATATATTTTGACTTTGAAACCATTAATTAAAATTTTGATTCCTCCACTTTAGAAAGGATTAATAAGTTTGTGTGTAATTTGGTGCCGGAATGTGTGAGAATCTCTCAAAAATATGAGGCATGGGGAAAAAAGTGTGTAGGTCATTCAGTGCAAGACCATACGGTAGTGGTGAAAATTCGAAATTTAAACTGAAATTTGATGTTCCAACATATATTTTTTTCCAGTTAATTTTTTCAAGAGATGGTATACTTTGTAAATGTATAGGTATTTTTTTTTCAAAACAACTTGGTGTGTTGTACAGAGAGTGGAAGGTTAACACTGTGGTCAATGGGATTTATTGTGTGGTTCGTAACCTCTACTCAGCGCGCAGGTGTGCATATTATTTTGAAGAGTTACTTCCCTGGATATGCCTCTCGTGTGGTTGGGATTGCACAACTCCAGAATGACATATCAATAAGTAATTTTACAATGTTCATCGGGTGAGCCACGGCCAGGTGGTAACTCACATTCTTTCATTAGAGACGAAAGCTGATGGAAACGTCAAAACATCATCGGAGTGTGGTCTGTCTCGGCAGATTTCGCTCTGGGGTGTTGACACCGCCTGGTCAATTCGACACTCACCTTTTCATGACTTTTTCCTCAAAATTACTAGCAAATTAAACAATACGACGTTTGTTTCATAATATTTTATACGTCATCTTCAAGAACTAATTGTTCATAACTTCGAACTGCCACACGCCCTACATACACTTAAGTGTGCGGACATTTCTTAGGAGAGAAAACCTCTCTTTTTATTTAATCCTTTAACCTTCGTATCTCCCAAACCAACCAGTTCTGTTGACAAAAATCCCAATTCAAGTTTCATTATTTTTTTCGATTATTGCGTCAAATCCATAGCTTATAACCTTTCAGTGGGACAACCTCGTGGAGCTCGCCCAATGACAAGTCATAAGCTGCAGATGTGAGGCAAACATGAAATGGTTTAGGCTGTCAAAATATTATTTGCAAGTGTCGTCTGCTGTTCGTGTTAGGCGAAAGTTTTAATCGGATAAACTTGTGTACTTGTGTCGTGCAAAATATTGAGGGTTTGTGAAACTATGATTTGCTGCTGCTGCTGCTGCTGCTGCTGCTGCTGTAAAAGAAAATAGCGCATAGAAGGTTGAATTTTCATAATGACGCTATTTATCAACGATAAAAGTGCCACAACTACTTAAGTTTTGACGTAATATCATCACTTAAATCCCATCACTACCAGTTGTATAACATTTTTCCACGTGAATTGTCAGATGCATTGACTGGACAGCTACTGAATGGCAATGGCACGAATTCTTACCATTATTCCTGTTAAAACACACTGAACGTTTACACAGTATTTCACCAGCTTGCGCTTCGTGTTGGCTATAAAAAATGGTGTTCAAAATCCGAGATTTTTCTGATCCCCTTTTTTGTCTTTTTCTGAATGAATTGTATACATATCCGTCTGGAGGAATGTTTCCTCCCCACCCCAGACCCCGATATTTTAATACGTCTCCCCTCCGTCGTCCTGATGATAGAGTTCAAGGGTGTGAGGCCGCCTTACATTAACTGTAGGGTTACGTGACCCATCATGGGGTGTTTGCGTTTCACGGATTTGGAGTTCATAGGTTAGTGAGAATGCCATACTTTGTCCATAAATTGTGTCGACTGCAAATAATCATTACTTTTGTCGACAGAAGTGGTGAAAAACTAAAGCGTGGCTGTAAAAGATCTGGAGCTAATATGTGTGACTCTCCTGAATTTAGTTGTATTTTTTCGCGTTATGACCAAATTATAATGATCAGTCAGGGCATAAATGGAGGCAAGAAATGTAGGCCTACGTCAGGCTCTGTATGTATAGCAGATTTTTTTTTTCGACTGATTTTTCGGTGTTTGAATGCATTTTTTATCCATCAACTTATACCTTCTTCATCCTTTAACTACATTTAATGAAAGAATCAATGTTTTTGGTATGGCTAGAGGATACAGGGAAACTTAGATGGGAGAGCGCATGCCTCCGTCTCCCTATTTGCCCAAATCTTAAATAAAAAATAAAAAAAAGTTGAATGTTGAATTCTCCAAAATGGTAAAATTTAATGGAATATTTGTCTATTTAACTATTTTGCGAGTGAAACGCTGCAACTTGTCCGATAGATATCTGCGTTTCACTTTACGAAGGTCAGGTCGAGCCTCCCCCACCCCCGTCCTACCCATCTACACGCACACGTATCCAAATTTGACCTGTAATCGTTTGGGGTAGAAAGTTGTGTAGAGAATAATATTATTATAACCCCAGTTGAAGGTTGGGTATATAGTCGTAATGTCTGTTGGGTTTGAAACTATTGATGGACATTTAATTGTGGCAAGGTGTGTGTGTGTGGGGGGGAGGAGGGGGGGCTCAGTAGGTAGAGGTGCAGGCTGCAAGCCGCGAGGTCCTCAGTTCAAATCCCTCCTGCTGCAATCGCGTTGTGTCCTTGAGCGAGACGCTTTACCCACATTGCCCACATGGGGGCACGGTTGCGTTGTGTACTAAGGCGTACTGCCTACCGATGTTGCCAATTCTAACCCTGCGCGTCTGGAGTTAGTATGTTGGGGCGCTGACAGTAACTGTTGCTCGCCGTTGCTCTGTGGTTCTCACCGGATACTCCGGCTTCCTTACCCGTAAAACTGTCGCTTGCATGATTAACCGTTGTGCAGAAACATGCGATCTTAAATACTAATAAATAAATAAATAAATAAATAAATAAATAAATAAATAAATAAATAAATAAATATATTGTGCCACTTTGTAGAGAGTTGAAACGTTTAATTGTAACTTCGCTTGAGAATCCCAAGAACGTTACGCATGAGAGACAAATCCTTTTAATTGGTCATTAGGCTAAAGTTAGGACCAGACCGTTGTAATAAAAAATAAAAAAAAAACTTTAATTAAAAAAAACAAAAACAAAAACAAAATCGGAGGGTACATATATTTTTTCCAATGAATGTCTTTCTGAGATAATATAATATTTGGCCATGTGTGTACTTTATATTCTTGGTTTAGTGGAGTGAAGAGAGAGAGAGAGAGAGAGAGAGAGAGAGAGAGAGAGAGAGAGAGAGAGAGAGAGAGAGAGAGAGAAGAGAGAGAGATA
Organism: Pictodentalium vernedei; assembly: GCA_031216915.1. Lineage (NCBI taxonomy): Eukaryota > Metazoa > Mollusca > Scaphopoda > Dentaliida > Dentaliidae > Pictodentalium > Pictodentalium vernedei. Next base: position 804,516,428 of record CM062296.1, read on the forward strand.
GAGATAGAAATGTCAACAGCATTTTTGTTAAAAGGCGAGTATCGAATTGGCCAAGTGGTCCCAACACCCAGAGCGAACCCTGGGAATTGGATGGTTCCAGATGCTTCAGGCTCACATGGAAGGTAAGTACTGACCTAATCCACTCGGCTACGGCTCACCCGTTGTCTTGAACTGTTTTCTGCATCATGTTAAAAGTTTTTGGTGTTGTGCAATACTTACCAAGGGAGGCAATAGTACGCATGTATTGTATTTCTTGACAGCCGTTTGTTTGCATCAAAGCTTTTTATCTCCTCGGACGCTTTCTTTGACAAGTGTTTGGGGATGAGTGTTTTTTTTATTGATATATATAAGTCAGTTCACTTTGTCGTTGGTAAAAACCAGGTCTGAAATTTGATGTCAATCAAAGAAATTATATATATTCTCTGGTCTCCAGTAAGATCATCTTGCACACCTTTGTTGTTAATTTTTTTTATATATCTTAAATATTCAATCCTTTCAGCAGCACGGTGTTGACATTTTGCAGAAAAATAATTTGAGGAGTGCTAGGTCGCTCGAGAAATTGTGTTGTAACTGGTTATGAAAGCGAAAGAAATCTCATTGACAACAATGCTATTTATTTATTGTTGTTCAAGGTCACATATTTCTGTACAATGGCTAACCATGACCGTGACAGTTTTACGGGTGGAGGAAGCCGGAGTAACCGGAGAGAACCACCGAGCAAAGGCGAGCAACTGTCAGCTCCCCAACATACCAACTCCACACAACTTCACAAGCAGGGTTAGCATTGGTTGAAGACAGGTACACCATCGACGTGCAGTACGCCTTAGTGCACAGCCTCACCGTGCCCCCACGTGGGCAATGGGGGTGAAGTGTCTTGCCCAAGGACACAACGCGGTTGCTGCAGGTGGGATTCGAACCGAGGATCCCCTCGGCTTGCAAGCTGCACCTCTACCAACTGAGCCACCGCCCCCCCCCCCCCCCCCGACATCAATGCTAACCTTTCGCTCTCTGTACAAAATAAGTTGTTTTGAAAAAAATTACCTAGATATCCATAAAGTACGTCATCTCTTGAAAAAAATAAATTGGAAAACAATATATGGTCCCCCATCAAATTTGAATTTAAATTTCGAATTTTCACTACTACCGTATGGTCTTGCACCGAATGACCTTGACACTTTCTTTTTCATGCCGCATATTTTTGAGAGATTCTCACAGATTCCGGGACAATATTAAAAGCAAACTTATTAATCCTTCCTGAAGTGGACAAATCAAAATTTTAGTCAATGGTTTCAAAGTCAAAATATATTGAACCAATCGGCTGATCTTCCCCATTTAATCCTACTCACAACTTTGGCTGTGAAATGCACCAGGTGACGTGCTCACTTATTTAGGCCCTGACAACCCACTGTTATTATATATTTATTTATTTATTGCTGTTTAAGGTCACGTACTTATTCTCAATGGCTAATCGTGACCGTGACAGTTTTACGGGTGGAGGAAGCCGGTGTACCCGGAGAGAACCATCGAGCAGCGACGAGCAGCTGTCATCTCCTCAACATTCTAACTCTGTTCAAGCTCTGCTCAAGCGAGGTTTCGATGGTTGAAGACATGTGCACCATCGACAGTTTAGTTTAGTTTAATAGTTTAATGCATTACACCATAATAACAGTTGCACAAAACAAACATAACAAATAAGAAGAATTAGAATTAGTAAACATGGTGTATAATATAAAGTACTAATGACTTTTATCCTTAACAAAGTGATCTCGCTTACAGAAGACATGGGGTACGCCTTAGTACACGGCGTCATCGTGCCCCTGGGAAGGCAAGCGGGATAAAGAGCCTTGCCCAAGGACACAACGCGGATCGACCCGGACGGGGCGCCCACTCTAATTACCCCACGCAATGAGTCTTTGGGGCAAATTACTTTGTTGCGAAAGAAAAACAGTTATAAGTTTTCTTTACTTTTCTCAGAGATTCCACAAAAAACGGGAGTTGATTTAATGAATTTGTTGGCCTTAAAATATAATGAAATATTTCGTTGGAATTAACTCCGAAAAACGGTTCGTTGTTGACTTCCTAGTGAAAATTCTTTTCTCTCTCTTACATGGTGAATGAATTGCATTTTTCCAGAGAGAAAGTATTTTCTGACGGACTCTTCTTGGCCAAGATATTTGTATGTCCAAATAAGGGTGCGATCATAATTTTAATTTACACAAAAATTGCAGTATCCGCCTTTATTGAAATTATTAGATAAAACATCTAGAGCCCATACTTGAGGTAAAACATTGTCTATCTGATTTGCATCGGCGACAGTGTTAACCCTTTCCCATCTACCCAAGTTTATTTCTTGGAAAAACAGCCTTCTATTGTCGACTACTGTCCAGTTTCGCAGTGAACTGAAAGGACATTTTCTTACGTGCCCCTCCCTACACACAGCCTTTTTCTTCTCTCACAATCTCGAGAGGACAGCCAAAACAGGAATTTGAAATCTTCTTTCTCAAAACAGGCACTTTAATTTTTCTACTGAGGGTTCCAAAATCAACTGATGTTGCCCCCAATCAGCTAATCGGGGCCATTTAATGCTCCATTGAACGTTGGGTGCAAAGCCCTAATGGGCACTTTTAGCTCCATATAGGCTAGGCTATTGTAACCTCGATTACATGATGAAATTTGTATGAGTTTTTTTAATGAAAAATGGCATTTATCGAAGTTACATATTCCCACTATTTATATTCGCTTGTGCATCTTGTTTCTTTTCGTATAAGTTATAAGAATTATAACTCCAACCGCTCCCCGTTGAAACAGTGCATGTTTACTGTGGTAAACCAGTTCTGCTTTACCAGTGAATAGGAGCCGGTATCTAAAGCCTGTGGTGGAAGTCCTCTAATGTGGGCAGCAGAGGTATAAAAGATTGGCTAATCTCGACATCAAACCTTTGTTGATGTCAAGATATAGCCATAGATGCTGAATGTGAACTTATACACCAACAAATAAATTCTAAACCTTCCAGAATGAAAATCTTATGATTCTCCCGACGTAAGTTTTTGCGCGAATTTCCCTGTAAAATGCTAGTGGGTCAAATCCAATTGCCGTTGAAATGAAATCTTCTTTCTTTTATGATATAACGTACCGTTTTGGGGGGAGGAGAACAAATCTGAGAGTTTTATTGGAGGATATTTTATACACAAACATTAATATTTTCAATGTTTCAAATACATAAATTTCTGTATCGTCGAGGCTCTAGGTTACAATTCACTAAATGGAGGCAAAAACCTCCCTTAACGGATTTTACCTCAACTTTTAATAGAGCATAAACTGAAGGAGATCAGCTGATTGGGGCATTATTTATTTAGTTTGGAAACCTCAATAAAAATCTCACTGTGTCTATTTTGGAAAGGACTTGAAATATTTCCACCGGTTGTCCATTCAAAATTGTGAGAAATGAAAAATAAGGTGAGGGATACGAGTAAAATATGCCCTTTCAATCGAGTGCGAAAGTGGACGTCAGTTAGGGAATCGCCAAATTTGAACACACAAAACACACGTCAACATATATTTTTTCCTGTTCATTTCTTGAATGAGATAACATACTAAGTGGATGCATGACTGCTTTCCCCCAAATGATCTTGATGAGCTTAGGAGTCAGGAGAATGTTAACACTCTCGGTAGTGCAAATCATTTAGCTTGTTGAAACCTCTAGGTTATGAACCACTAAATAAGTGAACAGGTGACTTGGGGCGTTTGACACCCAAATGTTGTGAGAAGGATTAAATAGGGCTGATCAGCTGATTGGTTAAATATATTTTGACTTTGAAACCATTAATTAAAATTTTGATTCCTCCACTTTAGAAAGGATTAATAAGTTTGTGTGTAATTTGGTGCCGGAATGTGTGAGAATCTCTCAAAAATATGAGGCATGGGGAAAAAAGTGTGTAGGTCATTCAGTGCAAGACCATACGGTAGTGGTGAAAATTCGAAATTTAAACTGAAATTTGATGTTCCAACATATATTTTTTTCCAGTTAATTTTTTCAAGAGATGGTATACTTTGTAAATGTATAGGTATTTTTTTTTCAAAACAACTTGGTGTGTTGTACAGAGAGTGGAAGGTTAACACTGTGGTCAATGGGATTTATTGTGTGGTTCGTAACCTCTACTCAGCGCGCAGGTGTGCATATTATTTTGAAGAGTTACTTCCCTGGATATGCCTCTCGTGTGGTTGGGATTGCACAACTCCAGAATGACATATCAATAAGTAATTTTACAATGTTCATCGGGTGAGCCACGGCCAGGTGGTAACTCACATTCTTTCATTAGAGACGAAAGCTGATGGAAACGTCAAAACATCATCGGAGTGTGGTCTGTCTCGGCAGATTTCGCTCTGGGGTGTTGACACCGCCTGGTCAATTCGACACTCACCTTTTCATGACTTTTTCCTCAAAATTACTAGCAAATTAAACAATACGACGTTTGTTTCATAATATTTTATACGTCATCTTCAAGAACTAATTGTTCATAACTTCGAACTGCCACACGCCCTACATACACTTAAGTGTGCGGACATTTCTTAGGAGAGAAAGCCTCTCTTTTTATTTAATCCTTTAACCTTCGTATCTCCCAAACCAACCAGTTCTGTTGACAAAAATCCCAATTCAAGTTTCATTATTTTTTTCGATTATTGCGTCAAATCCATAGCTTATAACCTTTCAGTGGGACAACCTCGTGGATCTCGCCCAATGACAAGTCATAAGCTGCAGATGTGAGGCAAACATGAAATTGTTTAGGCTGTCAAAATATTATTTGCAAGTGTCGTCTGCTGTTCGTGTTAGGCGAAAGTTTTAATCGGATAAACTTGTGTACTTGTGTCGTGCAAAATATTGAGGGTTTGTGAAACTATGATTTGCTGCTGCTGCTGCTGCTGCTGCTGTAAAAGAAAATAGCGCATAGAAGGTTGAATTTTCATAATGACGCTATTTATCAACGATAAAAGTGCCACAACTACTTAAGTTTTGACGTAATATCATCACTTAAATCCCATCACTACCAGTTGTATAACATTTTTCCACGTGAATTGTCAGATGCATTGACTGGACAGCTACTGAATGGCAATGGCACGAATTCTTACCATTATTCCTGTTAAAACACACTGAACGTTTACACAGTATTTCACCAGCTTGCGCTTCGGGTTGGCTATAAAATGGTGTTCAAAATCCGAGATTTTTCTGATCCCCTTTTTTGTCTTTTTCTGAATGAATTGTATACATATCCGTCTGGAGGAATGTTTCCTCCCCACCCCAGACCCCGATATTTTAATACGTCTCCCCTCCGTCGTCCTGATGATAGAGTTCAAGGGTGTGAGGCCGCCTTACATTAACTGTAGGGTTACGTGACCCATCATGGGGTGTTTGCGTTTCACGGATTTGGAGTTCATAGGTTAGTGAGAATGCCATACTTTGTCCATAAATTGTGTCGACTGCAAATAATCATTACTTTTGTCGACAGAAGTGGTGAAAAACTAAAGCGTGGCTGTAAAAGATCTGGAGCTAATATGTGTGACTCTCCTGAATTTAGTTGTATTTTTTTCGCGTTATGACCAAATTATAATGATCAGTCAGGGCATAAATGGAGGCAAGAAATGTAGGCCTACGTCAGGCTCTGTATGTATAGCAGATTTTTTTTTTTTCGACTGATTTTTCGGTGTTTGAATGCATTTTTTATCCATCAACTTATACCTTCTTCATCCTTTAACTACTTTTAATGAAAGAATCAATGTTTTTGGTATGGCTAGAGGATACAGGGAAACTTAGATGGGAGAGCGCATGCCTCCGTCTCCCTATTTGCCCAAATCTTAAATAAAAAAAAAAAAAGTTGAATGTTGAATTCTCCAAAATGGTAAAATTTAATGGAATATTTGTCTATTTAACTATTTTGCGAGTGAAACGCTGCAACTTGTCCGATAGATATCTGCGTTTCACTTTACGAAGGTCAGTTCGAGCCTCCCCACCCCCGTCCTACCCATCTACACGCACACGTATCCAAATTTGACCTGTAATCGTTTGGGGTAGAAAGTTGTGTAGCGAATAATATTATTATAACCCCAGTTGAAGGTTGGGTATATAGTCGTAATGTCTGTTGGGTTTGAAACTATTGATGGACATTTAATTGTGGCATGGTGTGCGTGGGAGGGGGGGGGGGGGGGGCTCAGTAGGTAGAGGTGCAGGCTGCAAGCCGCGAGGTCCTCAGTTCAAATCCCTCCTGCTGCAATCGCGTTGTGTCCTTGAGCGAGACGCTTTACCCACATTGCCCACATGGGGGCACGGTTGCGTCGTGTACTAAGGCGTATTTCCTGCCGTTGTTGCCAATTCTAACCCTGCGCGTCTGGAGTTAGTATGTTGGGGCGCTGACAGTAACTGTTGCTCGCCGTTGCTCTGTGGTTCTCACCGGATACTCCGGCTTCCTTCCCCCGTAAAACTGTCGCTTGCATGATTAACCGTTGTGCAGAAACATGCGATCTTTAATACTAATAAATAAATAAATAAATAAATAAATAAATAAATAAATAAATAAATAAATAAATAAATATATTGTGCCACTTTGTAGAGAGTTGAAACGTTTAATTGTAACTTCGCTTGAGAATCCCAAGAACGTTACGCATGAGAGACAAATCCTTTTAATTGGTCATTAGGCTAAAGTTAGGACCAGACCGTTGTAATAAAAAATAAAAAAAAACTTTAATTAAAAAAAACAAAAACAAAATCGGAGGGTACATATATTTTTTCCAATGAATGTCTTTCTGAGATAATATAATATTTGGCCATGTGTGTACTTTATATTCTTGGTTTAGTGGAGTGGAGAGAGAGAGAGATAGATAGATAGAAGAGAGAGAGATAGAAATGTCAACAGCATTTTTGTTAAAAGGCGAGTATCGAATTGGCCAAGTGGTCCCAACACCCAGAGCGAACCCTGGGAATTGGATGGTTCCAGATGCTTCAGGCTCACATGGAAGGTAAGTACTGACCTAATCCACTCGGCTACGGCTCACCCGTTGTCTTGAACTGTTTTCTGCATCATGTTAAAAGTTTTTGGTGTTGTGCAATACTTACCAAGGGAGGCAATAGTACGCATGTATTGTATTTCTTGACAGCCGTTTGTTTGCATCAAAGCTTTTTATCTCCTCGGACGCTTTCTTTGACAAGTGTTTGGGGATGAGTGTTTTTTTTATTGATATATATAAGTCAGTTCACTTTGTCGTTGGTAAAAACCAGGTCTGAAATTTGATGTCAATCAAAGAAATTATATATATTCTCTGGTCTCCAGTAAGATCATCTTGCACACCTTTGTTGTTAATTTTTTGATATATCTTAAATACTCGATGCTTTCAGCAGCACGGTGTTGACATTTTGCAGAAAAATAATTTGAGGAGTGCTAGGTCGCTCGAGAAATTGTGTTGTAACTGGTTATGAAAGCGAAAGAAATCTCATTGACAACAATGCTATTTATTTATTGGTGTTTAAGGTCACATATTTCTGTACAATGGCTAACCATGACCGTGACAGTTTTACGGGTGGAGGAAGCCGGAGTAACCGGAGAGAACCACCGAGCAAAGGCGAGCAACTGTCAGCTCCCCAACATACCAACTCCACACAAGCAGGGTTAGCATTGGTTGAAGACAGGTGCACCATCGACGTGCAGTACGCCTTAGTACACAGCGTCACCGTGCCCCCACGTGGGCAATGGGGGTGAAGTGTCTTGCCCAAGGACACAACGCGGTTGCTGCAGGTGGGATTCGAACCGAGGACCCCCTCGGCTTGCAAGCTGCACCTCTACCAACTGAGCCACCGCGCCCCTCAACAACAATGCTAACCTTTCGCTCTCTGTACAAAATAAGTTGTTTTGAAAAAAATTACCTAGATATCCATAAAGTACGTCATCTCTTGAAAAAAATAAATTGGAAAACAATATATGGTCCCCCATCAAATTTGAATTTAAATTTCGAATTTTCACTACTACCGTATGGTCTTGCACCGAATGACCTTGACACTTTCTTTTTCATGCCGCATGTTTTTGAGAGATTCTCACAGATTCCGGGACAATATTAAAAGCAAACTTATTAATCCTTCCTGAAGTGGACAAATCAAAATTTTAGTTAATGGTTTCAAAGTCAAAATATATTGAACCAATCGGCTGATCTTCCCCATTTAATCCTACTCACAACTTTGGCTGTGAAATGCACCAGGTGACGTGCTCACTTATTTAGGCCCTGACAACCCACTGCTATTATAGATTTATTTATTTATTGCTGTTTAAGGTCACATACTTATTCTCAATGGCTAATCGTGACCGTGACAGTTTTACGGGTGGAGGAAGCCGGTGTACCCGGAGAGAACCATCGAGCAGCGACGAGCAGCTGTCATCTCCTCAACATTCTAACTCTGTTCAAGCTCTGCTCAAGCGAGGTTTCGACGGTTGAAGACATGTGCACCATCGACAGTTTAGTTTAGTTTAATAGTTTAATGCATTACACCATAATGACAGTTGCACAAAACAAACATAACAAATAAGAAGAATTAGAATTAGTAAACATGGTGTATAATATAAAGTACTAATGACTTTTATCCTTAACAAAGTGATCTCGCTTACAGAAGACATGGGGTACGCCTTAGTACACGGCGTCATCGTGCCCCTGGGAAGGCAAGCGGGATAAAGTGCCTTGCCCAAGGACACAACGCGGATCGACCCGGACGGGGCGCCCACTCTAATTACCCCACGCAATGAGTCTTTGGGGCAAATTACTTTGTTGCGAAAGAAAAACAGTTATAAGTTTTCTTTACTTTTCTCAGAGATTCCACAAAAAACGGGAGTTGATTTAATGAATTTGTTGGCCTTAAAATATAATGAAATATTTCGTTGCAAATTACTCCGAAAAACGGTTCGTTGTTGACTTCCTAGTGAAAATTCTTTCTCTCTCTTACATGGTGAATGAATTGCATTTTTTCCAGAGAGAAAGTATTTTCTGACGGACTCTTCTTGGCCAAGATATTTGTATGTCCAAATAAGGGTGCGATCATAATTTTAATTTACATAAAAATTGCAGTATCCGCCTTTATTGAAATTATTAGATAAAACATCTAGAGCCCATACTTGAGGTAAAACATTGTCTATCTGATTTGCATCGGCGACAGTGTTAACCCTTTCCTATCTACCCAAGTTTATTTCTTGGAAAACAGCCTTCTATTGTCGACTACTGTCCAGTTTCGCAGTGAACTGAAAGGACATTTTCTTACGTGTCCCTCCCTACACACAGCATTTTTCTCCTCTCACAATCTCGAGAGGACAGCCAAAACAGGAATTTGAAATCTTCTTTCTCAAAACAGGCACTTTAATTTTTCTACTGAGGGTTCCAAAATCAACTGATGTTGCCCCCAATCAGCTAATCGGGGCCATTTAATGCTCCATTGAACGTTGGGTGCAAAGCCCTAATGGGCACTTTTAGCTCCATATAGGCTAGGCTATTGTAACCTCGATTACATGATGAAATTTGTATGGGTTTTTTTTATGAAAAATGGCATTTATCGAAGTTACATATTCCCACTGTTTATATTCGCTTGTGCATCTTGTTTCTTTTCGTATAAGTTAAAAGAATTATAACTCCAATCGCTCCCCGTTGAAACAGTGCATGTTTACTGTGGTAAACCAGTTCTGCTTTACCAGTGAATAGGAGCCGGTATCTAAAGCATGTGGTGGAAGTCCTCTAATGTGGGCAGCATAGGTATAAAAGATTGGCTTATCTCGACATCAAACCTTTGTTGATGTCAAGATATAGCCATAGATGCTGAATGTGAACTTATACACCAACAAATAAATTCTAAACCTTCCAGAATGAAAATCTTATGATTCTCCCGACGTAAGTTGTTGCGCGAATTTCCCTGTAAAAATGCTAGTGGGTCAAATCCAATTGCCGTTGAAATGAAATCTTCTTTCTTTTATGATATAACGTACCGTTTTGGGGGGAGGAGAACAAATCTGAGAGTTTTATTGGAGGATATTTTATACACAAACATTAATATTTTCAATGTTTCAAATACAAAAATTTCTCCATCGTCGAGGCTCTAGGTTACAATTCACTAAATGGAGGCAAAAACCTCCCTTAACGGATTTTACCTCAACTTTTAATAGAGCATAAACTGAAGGAGATCAGCTGATTGGGGCATTATTTATTTAGTTTGGAAACCTCAATACAAATCTCACTGTGTCTATTTTGGAAAAGTCTTGAAATATTTCCACCGGTTGTCCATTCAAAATTGTGAGAAATGAAAAATAAGGTGAGGGATACGAGTAAAATATGCCCTTTCAATCGAGTGCGAAAGTGGACGTCAGTTAAGGAATCGCCAAATTTGAACACACAAAACACACGTCAACATATATTTTTTCCTGTTCATTTCTTGAATGAGATAACATACTAAGTGGATGCATGACTGTTTTCCCCCAAATGATCTTGATGAGCTTAGGAGTCAGGAGAATGTTAAAACTGTTGGTAGTGCAAATCATTTAGCTTGTTGCAACCTCTAGGTTATGAACCACTAAATAAGTGAACAGGTGACTTGGGGCGTTTCACACCCAATGTTGTGAGTAGGATTAAATAGGGCTGATCAGCTGATTGGTTAAAAATATTTTGACTTTGAAACCATTAATTAAAATTTTGATTCCTCCACTTTAGAAAGGATTAATAAGTTTGTTTGTAATTTGGTTCCGGAATGTGTGAGAATCTCTCAAAAACATGAGGCATGGGGAAAAAAGTGTGTAGGTCATTCAGTGCAAGACCATACGGTAGTTGTGAAAATTCGAAATTTAAACTGAAATTTGATGTTCCAACATATATTTTTTTTCCAGTTAATTTTTTCAAGAGATGGTGTACTTTGTAAATGTATAGGGTTTTTTTTTCAAAACAACTTGGTGTGTTGTACAGAGAGTGGAAGGTTAACACTGTGGTCAATGGGATTTATTTTGTTGTTCGTAACCTCGACTCAGCGCGCAGGTGTGCATATTATTTTGAAGAGTTACTTCCCTGGATATGCCTCTCGTGTGGTTGGGATTGCACAACTCCAGAATGATATATCAATAAGTAATTTTACAATGTTCATCGGGTGAGCCACGGCCAGGTGGTAACTCACATTCTTTCATTAGAAACGAAAGCTGATGGAAACGTCAAAACATCATCGGAGTGTGGTCTGTCTCGGCAGATTTCGCTCTGGGGTGTTGACACCGCCTGGTCAATTCGACACTCACCTTTTCATGACTTTTTCCTCAAAATTACTAGCAAATTAAACAATACGACGTTTGTTTCATAATATTTTATACGTCATCTTCAAGAACTAATTGTTCATAACTTCGAACTGCCACACGCCCTACATACACTTAAGTGTGCGGACATTTCTTAGGAGAGAAAACCTCTCTTTTTATTTAATCCTTTAACCTTCGTATCTGCCCAAACCAACCAGTTCTGTTGACAAAAATCCCAATTCAAGTTTCATTATTTTTTTCGATTATTGCGTCAAATCCATAGCTTGTAACCTTTCATTGGGACAACCTCGTGGAGCTCGCCCAATGACAAGTCATAAGCTACAGATGTGAGGCAAACATGAAATTGTTTAGGCTGTCAAAATATTATTTGCAAGTGTCGTCTGCTGTTCGTGTTAGGCGAAAGTTTTAATCGGATAAACTTGTGTACTTGTGTCGTGCAAAATATTGAGGGTTTGTGAAACTGTGATATGCTGCTGCTGTAAAAGAAGATAGCGCATAGAAGGTTGAATTTTCATAATGACGCTATTTATCAACGATAAAAGTGCCACAACTACTTAAGTTTTGACGTAATATCATCACTTAAATCCCATCACTACCAGTTGTATACCATTTTTCCACGTGAATTGTCAGATGGAGTGACTGGACAGCTACTGAATGGCAATGGCACGAATTCTTACCATTATTCCTGTTAAAACACGCTGAAAGTTTACACAGTATTTCACCAGCTTGCGCTTCGGATTGGCTATGAAATGGTGTTCAAAATCCGAGATTTTTCTGATCCCCTTTTTTTGTCTTTGTCTTTTTCTGAATGAATTGTATACATATCCGTCTGGAGGAATGTTTCCTCCCCACCCCAGACCCCGATATTTTAATACGTCTCCCCTCCGTCGTCCTGACGATAGAGTTCAAGGGTGTGAGGACATGGCCGCCTTACATTAACTGTAGGGTTACGTGACCCATCATGGGGTGTTTGCGTTTCACGGATTTGGAGTTCATAGGTTAGTGAGAATGTTGTCTCTTATTCCATACTTTGTCCATAAATTGTGTCGACTGCAAATAATCATTCCTTTTGTCGACAGAAGTGGTGAAAAACTAAAGCGTGGCTGTAAAAGATCTGGAGCTAATATGTGTGACTCCCCTGAATTTAGTTGTATTTTTTCGCGTTATGACCAAATTATAATGATCAGTCAGGGCATAAATGGAGGCAAGAAATGTAGGCCTACGTCAGGCTCTGTATGTATGGCAGATTTTTTTTTTTCGACTGATTTTTCGGTGTTTGAATGCATTTTTTATCCATCAACTTATACCTTCTTCATCCTTTAACTACTTTTAATGAAAGAATCAATGTTTTTGGTATGGCTAGAGGATACAGAGAAACTTAGATGGGAGAGCGCATGCCTCCGTCTCCCTATTTGCCCAAATCTTAAATAAAAAAAAAAAAGTTGAATGTTAAATTCTCCAAAATGGTAAAATTTAATGGAATATTTGTCTATTTAACTATTTTGCGAGTGAAACGCTGCAACTTGTCCGATAGATATCTGCGTTTCACTTTACGAAGGTCAGTTCGAGCCTCCCCCACCCCCGTCCTACCCATCTACACGCACACGTATCCAAATTTGACCTGTAATCGTTTGGGGTAGAAAGTTGTGTAGAGAATAATATTATTATAACCCCAGTTGAAGGTTGGGTATATAGTCGTAATGTCTGTTGGGTTTGAAACTATTGATGGACATTTAATTGTGGCAAGGTGTGTGTGTGGGGGGGGGGGGGGGCTCAGTAGGTAGAGGTGCAGGCTGCAAGCCGCGAGGTCCTCAGTTCAAATCCCTCCTGCTGCAATCGCGTTGTGTCCTTGAGCGAGACGCTTTACCCACATTGCCCACATGGGGGCACGGTTGCGTTGTGTACTAAACCGTACTGCCTGCCGATGTTGCCAATTCTAACCCTGCGCGTCTGGAGTTAGTATGTTGGGGCGCTAACAGTAACTGTTGCTCGCCGTTGCTCTGTGGTTCTCACCGGATACTCCGGCTTCCTTCCACCGTAAAACTGTCGCTTGCATGATTAACCGTTGTGCAGAAACATGCGATCTTAAATACTAATAAATAAATAAATAAATAAATAAATAAATAAATAGATAAATAAATAAATAAATAAATAAATAAATAAATAAATAAATAAATATAATGTGCCACTTTGTAGAGAGTTGAAACGTTTAATTGTAACTTCGCTTGAGAATCCCAAGAACGTTACGCATTAGAGACAAATCCTTTTAATTGGTCCTTAGGATAAAGTTAGGACCAGACCGTTGTAATAAAAAATAAAAAAAAACTTTAATTTAAAAAAACAAAAACAAAATCGGAGGGTACATATATTTTTTGCAATGAATGTCTTTCTGAGATAATATAATATTTGGCCATGTGTGTACTTTATATTCTTGGTTTAGTGGAGTGGAGTGGAGTGGAGTGGAGAGAGAGAGAGAGAGAGAGAGAGAGAGAGAGAGAGAGAGAAATGTCAACAGCATTTTTGTTAAAAGGCGAGTATCGAATTGGCCAAGAGGTCCCAACACCCAGAACGAACTCTGGGAATTGGATGGTTCCAGATGCTTCAGGCTCACGTGGAAGGTAAGTACTGACCTAATCCACTCGGCTACGGCTCACCCGTTGTCTTGAACTGTTTTCTGCATCATTTTAAAAGTTTTTGGTGTTGTGCAATACTTACCAAGGGAGGCAATAGTACGCATGTATTGTATTTCTTGACAGCCGTTTATTTGCATCAAAGCTTTTTATCTCCTCGGACGCTTTCTTTGACAAGTGTTTGGGGATGAGTGGTTTTTTTATTGATATATATATATAAGTCAGTTCACTTTGTCGTTGGTAAAAACCAGGTCTGAAATTTGATGTCAATCAAAGAAATTATATATATTCTCTGGTCTCCAGTAAGATCACCTTGCACACCTTTGTTGTTAATTTTTTTTATATATCTTAAATATTCAATCCTTTCGGCTGTACGGTGTTGACATTTTGCAGAAAAATAATTTGAGGAGTGCTAGGTAGCTCGAGAAATTGTGTTGTAACTGGTTATGAAAGCGAAAGAAATCTCACTGACAACAATGCTATTTATTTATTGGTGTTTAAGGTCACATATTTCTGCACAATGGCTAACCATGACCGTGACAGTTTTACGGGTGGAGGAAGCCGGAGTAACCGGAGAGAACCACCGAGCAAAGGCGAGCAACTGTCAGCTCCCCAACATACCAACTCCACACAAGCAGGGTTAGCATTGGTTGAAGACAGGTGCACCATCGACGTGCAGTACGCCTTAGTACACAGCGTCACCGTGCCCCCACGTGGGCAATGGGGGTGAAGTGTCTTGCCCAAGGACACAACGCGGTTGCTGCAGGTGGGATTCGAACCGAGGACCCCCTCGGCTTGCAAGCTGCACCTTTACCAACTGAGCCACCCCCCCCCCCGACAACAATGCTAACCTTTCGCTCTCTGTACAAAATAAGTTGTTTTGAAAAAAATTACCCAGATATCCATAAAGTACGTCATCTCTCGAAAAAAATAAATTGGAAAACAATATATGGTCCCCCATCAAATTTGAATTTAAATTTCGCATTTTCACTACTACCGTATAGTCTTGCACCGAATGACCTTGACACTTTCTTTTTCATGCCGCATGTTTTTGAGAGGTTCTCACAGATTCCGGGACAATATTAAAAGCAAACTTATTAATCCTTCCTGAAGTGGACAAATCAAAATTTTAGTTAATGGTTTTAAAGTCAAAATATATTGAACCAATCGGCTGATCTTCCCCATTTAATCCTACTCACAACTTTGGCTGTGAAATGCACCAGGTGACGTGCTCACTTATTTAGGCCCTGACAACCCACTGTTATTATATATTTATTTATTTATTGCTGTTTAAGGTCACTTACTTATTCTCAATGGCTAATCGTGACCGTGACAGTTTTACGGGTGGAGGAAGACGGTGTACCCGGAGAGAACCATCGAGCAGCGACGAGCAGCTGTCATCTCCTCAACATTCTAACTCTGTTCAAGCTCTGCTCAAGCGAGGTTTCGATGGTTGAAGACATGTGCACCATCGACAGTTTAGTTTAGTTTAATAGTTTAATGCATTACACCATAATAACAGTTGCACAAAACAAACATAACAAATAAGAAGAATTAGAATTAGTAAACATGGTGTATAATATAAAGTACTAATGACTTTTATCTTTAACAAAGTGATCTCGCTTACAGAAGACATGGGGTACGCCTTAGTACACGGCGTCATCGTGCCCCTGGGAAGGCAAGCGGGATAAAGTGCCTTGCCCAAGGACACAACGCGGATCGACCCGGACGGGGCGCCCACTCTAATTACCCCAAGCAATGAGTCTTTGGAGCAAATTACTTTGTTGCGAAAAAAAAACAGTTATAAGTTTTCTTTTCGTTTCTTAGAAATTCCACAAAGAAAACGGGAGTTGATTTAATGAATTTGTTGGCCTTAAAATGAAATGAAATATTTCGTTGGAAATTACTCCGAAAAACGGTTCGTTGTTGACTTCCTAGTGAAAATTCGTTCTCTCTCTTACATGGTGAATGAATTGCATTTTTTCCAGAGAGAATATATTTTCTGGTGGTCTCTTCTTGGCCAAGATATTTGTATGTCCAAATAAGGGTGCGATCATAATTTTAATTTACACAAACATTGCAGTATCCGCCTTTAGTGAAATTATTAGATAAAACATCTAGAGCCCATACTTGAGGTAAAACATTGTCTATCTGATTCGCATCGGCGACAGTGCTAACCCTTTCCCATCTACCCAAGTTTATTTCTTGGAAAAACAGCCTTCCATTATCGACTACTGTCCAGTTTCGCAGTGAACTGAAAGGACATTTTCATACGTGTCCCTCCCTACACACAGCCTTTTTCTACTCTCACAATCTCGAGAGGTCAGCCAAAACGGGAGTTTGAAATCTTCTTTCTCAAAACAGGCACTTTAATATTTCTACTGAGGGTTCCAAAATCAACTGATATTGCCCCATTCAGCTAATCGGGGCCATTTAATGCTCCATTGAACGTTGAGTGCAAAGCCCTAATGGACACTTTTAGCTCCATATAGGCTAGGCTATTGTAACCTCGATTACATGATGAAATTTGTATGGGTGTTTTTTATGAAAAATGGCATTTATCGAAGTTACATATTCCCACTGTTTATATTCGCTTGTGCATCTTGTTTCTTTTCGTATAAGTTATAAGAATTATAACTCCAACCGCTCCCCGTTGAAACAGTGCATGTTTACTGTGGTAAACCAGTTCTGCTTTACCAGTGAATAGGAGCCGGTATCTAAAGCCTGTGGTGGAAGTCCTCTAAAGTGGGCAGCATAGGTATAAAAGATTGACTAATCTCGACATCAAACCTTTGTTGATGTCAAGATATAGCCATAGATGCTGAATGTGAACTTATACACCAACAAATAAATTCTAAACCTTCCAGAATGAAAATCTTATGATTCTCCCGACGTAAGTTTTTGCGCGAATTTCCCTGTAAAAATGCTAGTGGGTCAAATCCAATTGCCGTTGAAATGAAATCTTCTTTCTTTTATGATATAACGTACCGTTTTGGGGGGAGGAGAACAAATCTGAGAGTTTTATTGGAGGATATTTTATACACAAACATTAATATTTTCAATGTTTCAAATACATAAATTTGTGTATCGTCGAGGCTCTAGGTTACAATTCGCTAAATGGAGGCAAAAACGCCTCTTAACGGATTTTTCCTCAACTTTTAATAGAGCATAAACTGAAGGAGATCAGCTGGTTGGGGTATTATTTATTTAATTAGGAAACCTCAATAAAAATCTCACTGTGTCTATTTTGGAAAAGACTTGAAATATTTCCACCAGTTGTCCATTCAAAATTGTGAGAAATGAAAAATAAGGTGAGGGGTACGAGTAAAATATGCCTCCTCAATTGAGTGCGAAACTGGACGTTGAGTGCGAAACTGGACGTCAGTCAGGGAATCGCCGAATTTGAACACACAAAACACACGTCAACATGTATTTTTTCCTGTTCATTTCTTGAATGAGATAATATACTAAGTGGATGAATGGCTGTTTTCCCCCAAATGATCTTGATGAGCTTAGGAGTCAGGAGAATGTTCACACTGTCGGCAGTGCAAATCATTAAGTGCGTTGCAACCTCTACTCAGCGCGCAGATGTGCATATTATTTTGAAGAGTTACTTCCCTGGATATGCCTCTCGTGTGGTTGGGATTGCACAACTCCAGAATGATTTATCAATAAGTAATTTTATAATGTTCATCGGGTGATCCACGGCCAGGTGGTAACTCATATTCTTTCATTAGAGACGAAAGCTGATGGAAACGTCAAAACATCGGAGTGTGGTCTGTCTCGGCAGATTTCGCTCTGGGGTGTTGACACCACCTGGTCAATTCGACACTCACCTTTTTATGACTTTCTCCTCAAATTTAGTAGCAAATTAAACAATACGACGTTTGTTTCATAATATTTTATACGTCAACCAGGTCTCTTTTCAAAAATCCTGATTCACGTTTTATTATTTTTCCAATTATTGCGTCAAATCCTTAGCTTACAACCACTCAATGGGGCGAGCTCAATGAATTGAAAATAGGTTATGCTGCGTTTGTGCAATGCGAAAAATTGAAGATGAGAAACATTTCACAACGGAGTGTCCTGCATATGTCGAATTAAGAACTATATTATTTGACACAATGCAGAGATATCATGCGATCTTTGGTGAATTAAATATAGATGTACTATTAGTTACCCCGTGTCTGATCACGTGGTACCACGTGATCAGACACGGGGTAACGAATTTATCTATTGACTTTCCGTTTTAGATGTACAATCTATTTCATGTGTGAACACACACAGCATGAGATCTTTTATCTTCCATTGTTGAGCCATACAGGTTTCTGTGGAATTTTTGTGCAAAAGAGTCTTTGTGACAATATGCCGATATGACATAGCTTATGAACCCCACATTGGAGGGTACATTGGAGGGTACTCGACAAGCTCATTCCAATAAGGAGTCATGAGCTATATTTTGGAGATAAAAAATTAAAATATAATACATGTACACTGTAAAACTGGAATGACGCGTCTTCTACGGGGTATGGACAATTTGTAGATTTCGGAACGAGGCTTCCACTGGGTATGGGAAATTTGTCAGTGGCTGGGCGGACATGTCATGGGTTTCATTGAATATGGTCTCATACCACGTATCTATCAACCAATCAAATCAAAAAATTCACTTTAGTCAATAGATAAAAATAAATCTAATTCTATCAAATATTTGTCCAGAAATTGTATCGAAAGTTAGCATCGTAATCCGACAGTTCTTTGATACCCGGCAGTTGCTGCTACAGTTAAAACTAGAAGACCTGTCATGAAATGCGCACAAATAGCACGTTGATATGCGCATTAATGTTCGTGTTATGGCCCAAGTAAAGCTATCAAATTCTGTACGTATGGCCAGTGCACAAGCAATGTTTCAGCCAATGGACCTCCGGGTAACCCGGAGGTCCATTGGCAGAAACATTGCATGTGTTTGATATGAGTAACCAAGAGAACCTGCCGTGCTTTGGATGCCATTTGATATGGCAATTGCGCGCAATTCAAACGCGCAATTAAGCCTAGATAAGCGCACTATTCGTGACAGGACTTCTAGTTTTAACTGTAAGTACTTTATAATCGTTTGCACATTGAGATTTACCCGTCATGTATTTGAATTGTAATTCATATATATGCATGTTCTTTTCTATATGCATATGTTCATCGTTGTTATGCAATCTATCCATATGGATGTTTTATTGCAATTAAATTTATCTTATCTTATCTTATCTTAAGCTATATATGTGAGGCAAACATGAAATTTTGTAGGCTGTCCGAAATATTATTTGCTAGTGTCGCCTGTTGTTCCTGTTGGGCGAACGTTTTAATCAGATCAACTTGTGTACTTGTATCGTGAAAAATATTACGTGTTTGTGAAACTATGATTTTCCCGCTACTGTAGCAGATAGCGCATATATGGATAACAGGCTCGAGTAATGCCGCAGCGCTAGAAGCGATCAGGGGTGAGCTTGGGTGGATGAGGACAAGGACAGGATAGACCTATTGAAACTCGGTTATCTTAATTATTTGGTAAATCTCCCCGATAGCCGATGGTGTAAAGTAATGTTCCTGAGAACTTTCAACTCAAATATCAAGACGGGGTGGATGGTCCAAGTGAGGGAGTTAGTAGAAAACTACTCATTGGAGATCTCGGACCTTGACGTTGGGGCAAACCAGGGCAAAAAGATCGTCAGAGAAAGGGTCATGGAGGATTATAACCGTAATTGGCGAGAGGGGGTCAAATCAAAGAGATCTTTGGGTGGCCTGCGTAATAAAGAGAAGCCTGGTTTTGAAGAGTACCTTGATGGCACCTTTGGGAGGTCACTGTTGTTCAAGCTGAGGTCGCGGTCCCTGGAGCTGAGGGGATAAATTGGGAAAAACAGTGAAAAGGAGTGCCAGATGTGTAACTTGGGCGTGGTGGAGACCCTGGAACACTTCCTTCTAGAATGCCCAAAGTATCAGTCTAAAAGAATGAGATTCAGTGGGAGTATAATGGGGAAGTGGGATGGAAGAATGAAAGACATGTGGTTAGGGGGAGACTCAAAGGAGAGGGTTAATATGCTAATCGGTGAGATTGGGAAGAATGGGGCGAGGGATGTCATCAAGCAGTTCGTCTCCGAGTGTTGGGAGAAGAGGAGAAGCGTGGGAATAGGGAGGCAGTTGGGAGTGCAGGTGTAACCATGGCCTTCTCGTCCGAGAACCGCGACAGATCAGCGACTGGCCCAAGTGTTATTATTAATAGCGCATATATAAGTTCGAATTTACATTATAACGCTATGTGTCAAGCGAAAAAAGTGCCATAACCACTTACGTTTTTACGTAAACTCTTCACTTAAATCCCATCCCACAGAGGCGGACTAGAGATATGGTCCACTGAAAAATTCCAAATGGGCCCTTACTGGGTTTCCCCTGGGGCCCCCTTAATTGAACAGCCCAACACCCGTTGGTACGATGAAAAGGCGAAATGGATCTGTTTGCATAGACTGCCTGTACAGTAGAACCTGTCTTGAGAGACCGCCCTTTGGGCCACACAAAAGTGGTCTCTCAAGACAGGTGGTCTCTCATAACAGGTTTCAGGTTTTCTCAAGTCAGTGAATAACCAACCACAAAATTCAGAAATGGAGAAGAATGGATTTTTGTAATTACTTTGTAGTTGTTCTTTTTTTATGAAGTTTTGTAACAAATTGAAATGGACTGTTATAAAAATTATAAAAATAAATTAGTGTTGAAAATCTTCATTGAAGATTTTCAACACTAATTTATTTTTATAATTTTTATAACAGTCCATTTCAATTTGTTACAAAAAGATTTTCAACACAAATTTATTTTTATTCCTATCTGTCACATTTCAGGTATGTTATGAAATTGTTTTTTCAACAATAATCCTAATCTTTTCACAGGGGTCTTATAAAAACATCTCAGTCTTTAATGAGTTAGCAATTGAAACCCAATTAAGAGCTTTTAATTATGTTAGTATAACCACAATGGATTTTCCAATTCCAGAACAGGTAAAAAGTTTTTGTCATGGTTTCAGTCTTCAAAGGGTCGGTCTCTCAAGACAGGTCCATTATGGCATAAAAATACTAGTTGGTACCAGGTCACAGTGGTCTCTCAAGACAGGTGGTCTCTCAAGACAGGTGGTCTCCCATAGCAGGTCCATTATAGAGTAAAACCAATCGGTGCCTGGTAAATGTGGTCTCTCAAGACAGGTGGTCTCTCAAGACTGTGGTCTCTCAAGACAGGTTTTTGGCAGTCCGCATAGAGGACATTTTGATATCCAGCAATCTAGTAATGACATTGATCGCTCAGATGAATAGGAAAGAGCGTTCGTTCAATTTAAAAAAAAATCAAAAGTTTCTCCGATTGGGCCAAACTATGGTCTTCCCGATCCCCCCCTCCCCCACCCCCCCCCCCCCCCTCCGGTAGACCCATTTTTGTCGAATGATCGATGAAGATGATACAAAAATACCATAGAAATATCCTCTATGTGGACTGTTATTGATCGCACAGATGCAAGGAAGCCGCGTTCGTTCAGTTCGGAAAATCAAAATTTTCTCCGGGTCTCCCCCCCCCCCCCCCCCACTCCCTTGGTGCTTTCCCCGGTAATTTTTCTTGGTCCAGCCCGCCCCTGCCAGCCCTTCCAGTTGCATAACATTTTTCAACGTGAATTGTGGTATGGAATGAGTGGAGTGCTAATAAATGGCAATCACGTGTGTTATCAACCCGACAATTCTTTACAATTATTATTTCTGAGAAAAAGACACAACGATCACTTACATAATATTTCTCCAAACTGCGTTTGGGGTAGGCTAGAAGATAACAGTTATAATCCGAGTTTTTTCTAGTGCCTTTTGTGTTTATGGCTGTTTTTGAATGAACTGTATATGTACACCTGGAACTTAAATAAGCACCTCCTGTTTTTTTCGCAGTGGTGTTAATAGAAACTGTCATTACTTTCAGGCTATCTTTCTGATGGTCAAACGTGACTGTATGCGGAAAGAATGGTCTATTGGCAAACGAACGGCAACACATTGATGAAAATATGCAGTATTTTAATGGCGCTAATTACACATATCTGTCACTAATGTTTTTGATGGAAAAATGCTCTCTCGACAAGGATGGTGCCGGAACGTTCCATGGTGAAACAATGCCGGTAATTACTGACCAAAAATGTAACTTGCGATCTCCTGAACACAGCAGCAGTGTCTGACATCAGTAGCGAGTGTATGCACCATGTTCCCGGATGACAGCCTGAACTCTCCTCCTAATGCTATCAGTGAGCCTTCTGATACGGCCCAGAGGCAAATGCAGTCACTCCTCATGCAATGCAGCTTCCGTACTGTACATGCGGATCCCTTGCTTGCACACGACGTCTAAGAAAGTCTGATATGTGTCCTAAGGGATTCAAATCGGGGCTCATCGCAGGCCAAGGTAGTGTTGTAATAGCGTTGTTCTGAAGGAATGCTCTAACAGCATCAGGACGATGTGGCCTCGTGTTGTCATCCATGAATGCAGGGCGAGTAGCCAACGGGTGGTTGTCGAAATGAGGCACGACAACCGGATTGAGAATGTCCCGGATGTACTGATGACCATTGAAATTCCCACGTACTGACACCATATCAAGTTTACAAACATGAGAGGGGCATCCCAATTACTGATCCTCCACCATAAGGAACAGTAGGTCTGATGTTCTGGGCACGTAAGCAATATTTCTATGCTTCAACACTGCCATACGACCATCTGTGAGGTGAAAAAGGAACCTACTCTCGGCTGACCAATGGACTCTCCTCCACGTCCTGAGATTCCTATGTTGTCGTGCCATATACCACTCCAAACGTCGTCTTTGTTACTAATAGGACAGAGCTGGACGCTTGATGACCGATCTGGACCCCATACCCAGTGCTTTGAGACGGTTTCGGACAGTTCTGTTGCACAGCCAAAGACTTTTCAAAACCACGCTTGAAGCAAAGAGTTCACGCCTAACGAGGCTTGCCAGACTCCGATCTCCTTGGTCGATCCTTAACATCGTTGGTTTGTTGATGTGTTTGGACAAGTCTGCTGATGACAGAATGACTATAGACAAGTTGCCTTCCAATAGCTTTTAATGACATGCCTGTTGCATACATGCCAACGATTTGCCATCTTAGTGCCTCTGACAGTCTCCTCCTTACCACAAGAGCTGTAGCTTAACCGAAACCGAACCGAGGTTTTTAGTTTTTTTTAAAAACCGAAACCGAAACCGTCGACATCCCGTAATTTAAGGTTTTTCGTTTTTTATTAAATACTCTCTTGCTGCAGAAATTCACAGAATGTAGCCATCTTAGAGTAGTGAGAGTACCCAGACACTGCCAATGGCAGTGTCTGGGTACTCTCACTACTCTGGGAAGGCTACATTCTGTGAATTTCCGACATTTCAGTTTAGTTATGTTTGCAGCTTTCCTCAAGTTGCGTGTAGGTGTCAAACCTCGAAAAATGGCCAAGCACAATAAAAGTTCTGTATATTTAGGTAATTATTATATTGGCCTTCCTGATTCTTCATATATTATAGCTTATTTCGGGCATTCATTAAGTTTCACTCAATTTCACTGCCATTCAGTTATGATTCCGGACATAAGAATGAGTTTTATTGAATTTTATTTGGCCTCATGAACAAACCGAAAACCGAACCGAACCGAGGTTTTATTCCACCTGAAAAACCAAAACCGAAACCGAACGAGAAATTTAAAAACCTACAGCTCTACGTACCATGCCAACATTTATTGATAAAAGAGGTGACAAATTTTCTTTGTTTATACCCAGATATTGCCTGTGGATAATAGTGTTTTTTTGTGACATTCGTGGGAAGCATGCTTCACTTGGGCGAAGGGATGTGTTTGGGGTACGCTATCAACCAGAAACAACATGTTTCACTAGATGAAATGTACTGCAAGACATAGCAATCATTAAAACATAATAATCAGTAACAGCAACTTCACTGTCATGGAACATTTCAGGGGGTGCTTAATTAAGTCCCAGGTGTATATATCCGTCTAGAGGAATTATCCCGCCCCACCCCGATATTCTAATACTTTTCCTCTCTCAGCATGCCGATTCAGAGTTCACGGGTGTGAAATTATGGCCGTCTTGCATTAAATGTGGGGTTACTTGTACCCTTATGGGATGTTTGTGTTGCACGGATTTGCAGTTTTTATGGTCAGTGAGCATGTTGTCTACTAGTTCGTACTTAATCGATAAGTTGTTGTCCTAATAATCATTACTTTTGTCAATAGAAGTGGTGAAAAATTAAATCATGGGTGTCAAGGATCGGGAGGTAATATGTGTTATTTTCCTGAATTTAGTTGTCTTTTCTCGTCTTATCACCCAAAGATAATGGTCAATCAAGGCATAACTAGAGGCAAGGAATATACAACAGGCTCTGTATGAGCCTGGTATTTTCTTTTTCGACTGATTTTTCTTGTTTGACTTCATTTTTATCCATCAGTTTATTCCTTCTTCCTCCTTTTAATAAAAGAGTGGATTTTTTTTTTGTTGTGGCTGGAGGATACAGGGAGATTGGGATGGGAGCGCGCATGTCCATTCTCTCATTATTTGCCCTAATCGTAAATCAAACATAACAAAGCTGAATATTGGATTCTCCAAAATAGTAAAATTTGATGGAATATTTCTCTGTTTGACTATTGTAAGAGTGAAATGCTGCAACTTGTCCGGCAGAAATGAGCATTTCGATTTACGAAATTCAGTTCCAGGTACTAGAGCTGTAGATTAACCGAAACCGAACCGAGGTTTTTAGTTTTTTTTTTAAAAAACCGAAACCGAAACCGTCGACATCCCGTAATCTAAGGTTTTTCGTTTTTTTTTATTAAATACTCTCTTGCTGCAGAAATTCACAGAATGTAGCCATCCCAGAGTAGTGAGAGTACCCAGACACTGCCATTGGCAGTGTCTGGGTACTCTCACTACTCTGGGAAGGCTACATTCTGTGAATGTCCGACATTTCAGTTTAGTTGTGTTTGCAGCTTTCCTCAAGTTGCGTGTAGGTGTCAGACCTCGAAAAATGGCCAAGCACAATAAAAGTTCTGTATATTTAGGTAATTAGTATATTGGCCTTCCTGATTCTTCATGTATTATAGCTTATTTCGGGCATTCATTGAGTTTCACTCAATTTCACTGCCATTCAGTTATGACTCCGAACATTAGAATGAGTTTTATTGAATTATATTTGGCCTCATGAACAAACCGAACCGAGGTTTTACTCCACCTGAAAAACCGAAACCGAAACCGAACAAGAAATTTAAAAACCTACAGCTCTACCAGGTACACATATTCAGATGTGCCCTGTAGCGGTTTGGCATTGAAAGTTGTGAAGATGATAACATTATAATAATCCCAGTTGACTGTTTGGTATAGACCGTATGTCTGTTGGGTTTGAAATCATTGATGAAAAATTAATTGTGCCACTTTATAGATGGTTGAGGCGTTTAACTGGTAGAGTGCTGGAAGCCCATATTTGGGCTTTACTCTAGGGTGCAGGCACTGTAACTCAAAGGCTTCAAACTATGCGGATATCCATCATTTCATCTTTGAATCTAAATTATTTAGTCTGTATGGATTTTCCTTGTCACAATTTATGGGAGAGTGCCCAAAGACTTGGCAAAGACTTGTGAACAAATTTTGATGACTAAAAATAATTCAGCACTCTACCAGTTAATTGTGACTTCACTTGTGAATCCCAATAACGTTGAGCATGAAAGAAAAATCCTTTTAATTGGTCATTAGTCCTAAAGCAATTGTAAGAAACGAGATGGTATAATATTTGGACGCGTGTATTTTATAATCTTGCTTTAGTGTTTGTTGGGGGGGGGGGGGAGAGAGATAGAATGAGGGAGTGAGCGAGAGAGAGAGAGAGAGAGAGAGAGAGAGAGAGAGAGAGAGAGAGAGAGAGAGAGAGGGGTGAGATATGGAACCGTGTGATCAAACTTATACCTACCTACGTTATTATGAAAAATACGTCCCAGCTGTTAACCCTTTACCCAACGCAGACGATATCAAAATTTATTATTTTAATTATAATTTTTAACAATTTTTCAGAAAATTTCAACAAAACCATATCATGTGACCTCTAATTGGAACGAGCTCAATGAGTTTGTTTTAAATAATTTGAAACATTTATTTTTTTCAACTGCTCAATTTGCATATTACGCGGGCGGATGCGGGCGATTCGTTAGGTAAAGGCTTAAGTTCTTGATAACAGGCAAGCAAAAGTCCACCAATTATCACATAATGATATTGTAGGGCTTAAAATTCATGCGAAAATCAGAATAGATTCTCGCCAGGAAAACAATGAGAATCAACTCTGATCATTGATTCGGGGGCGCGGTGGCTCAGTTGGTAGAGATGCAGGCTGCAAGCCGAGAGGTCCTCGGTTCGAATCCCACCTGCGGCAACCGCGTTGTGTCCTTGGGCAAGACACTTCACTCCCATTGCCCACGTGGGGGCACGGTGACGCTGTTGGGGAGCTGACAGTTGCTCGCCGTTGTTCGGCGGTTCTCTCCGGGTACTCCGGCTTCCTCCACCCATAACACTGTCACGGACTTGGTTAGCCATTGTGCAGAAATATGTGACATTAAAACACCAATAAATAAATAAATAAATAAATAAGATCATTGATTCTCGTCATAGAGTCTAATAGTGTCTTGAGAGGTCTGGGGACTTCTGCTCATGCTTGTTCATACTTTGACTTAGCAGTGGGATATGGTGAAGTCTTGGCTGCCCCTATAGGCAGCCAAGACTTCACTAGAAACCCCTGCAAAAGTACTATTTATTCATTTAATGGGGTTTAACGACACTTTCGACAGCCAGAGTCACCTCGTATCGGACATGTTTACAGATAGAGAAAGCCGAAGTACCCGGAGAGAACCACCGAGCGACGGCGAGCAACTGGCAGACTTCCCAACGTACTAACTCCACACAAGCAGGGTTAGCATTGGTTGAAGGCAATTGCATCATCGACGTGCAGTACGCCTTAGTACACAACGGCACCGTACCCCCACGTGAGCAATTGGGATTAAGCGCCTTGCCCAAGGACACAACGCGGTTACCGCAGGTGGGATTTGAACCGAGGATCTCTCGTCTTGTAGCCTGCATCTCTACCTACTGAGCCACCGCACGCCCATGCAAAAGTACTGTAACTACCATATGCAAGACCCTCCAAAATGGAACATGTGTTCTACATGTACAAACAAGACAAGAAGCACACAAAAATTGGAGCTAGGCCATTAAGGATTAAACTGCAGTAAATAAATAAATAAATAATGAGGGTTTTTTATATTAGGGATTATATCCGCGTTTGACTCACGTGGAGAAGGGTATAATAGTACTCCCAAATACTACATGCAAAAAACTAAAGAGTTAAAAACTACACTTGAAGTGCTGTATTTAACACTTACTAAGTGCTGAACTAGCACTTTGTTCAAGTGTAGATATCCCAGAACTTGACAGGTGTTACAATAATACCACTTGACAAGTGTAATGTCGCGACACTTAAAAGGAAACAACGCAGATGACGAGGATCAGGCTCGAACTGTCGAGCCTGATCCGCGTCATCTGCGTTGTGTCCTTTTAATTATGTACCCACCAAGCGCAAATTAAATTATGGACGATTCTGGAAGAACCACCAATGCTAGACACATGGGAAGTGCCATCCATTCAAGTTTCAGATGTCTGACGATTGTAATGTCTAAGTGCTAAAAGCATTGCACTTTGAGTGTTAAAATCAAACCCTAAGAGTTAAAATGGGTTTAACATCTTGAAAGTGTCAGTTTTAACACTTTGTTTTTAGTGTGTAAACTGAGAATTGAAAATTGATTCTCGAGGCAGAAGTTCAGGAGAATCAAAACTGATTCTCGCGAAACGGGGCGAATTTTAAGACCTGTGTTGAGTGTACTATTGTTTAGGGCTCAATTGGGGGTGGGGGGGGGTGGGGGGTGGGGGGTATTAAATTGATAACACTAAAAAATAAAATAAAAACATACGTGTACACCTGTAGTATTTAGATGAGTTTCTTCTTGTTTTTTTTTAAAAATAACAGGGTAAAGATTCAACAAATGTTTTAAAATGTCCAACAACGAGTTTAAACTGACATGAGGGCGACTATTTCCGTAAAAGGTACAAACGGTGTATATGTTACAGTCAATCTGTGCAATCAGTCATTTCATGAAATGCCTGAAAATTTCAGTCATTTCAAGTAATGGAAAAGCAGACGACACTTGCAAAAATAATTCTTGGATAACTATTATTTTCATTCATTTTCTGTCTCAAAAACATAGGTTATGACTCCTCATTGGAACGAGCTCGACGAGCTCGTTCCAATGAGGTGTCATAACCTATGTTTTAGAGGCAAAAGATGAAAAAATAATGAAAATTAATTGGCGACTTTTGAGAATAGCGCTAGCCGGTTTTGGCCGTTACGTTAGGTAAAGGGTTAAGTGCTTCCATCTTTTATTAAAACTTGCTCCTAATAATCGTGTATATATGTTACAGTCAATCTGTGTTATCAGTCATTTCATGAAATGCCTGAAAATTTCAGTCATTTCACGTAATGGCTGTGACCCCCAGTCATTACGTGACATAACTAAAATGTCTAGTTATTTCATGAAATGATTGAAACATGGGATCTCATTTTACACAAATTGCCTAAGTGCCAGTTTGACAGTTAGGCATTTCATGTATTTTTTGTATCGGAAGAAACTGGATGGGTAAAGATCAATCTAAGAAACAAAAGTATTGCCCTTGGGATTGTTTACTGCGCGGTGGAGGGAAGCAAACCAAACCCGAGGGGAATGACTCGATATACACAACACTAAGTTCCAATATCACAGAACTAGAGAACAGGGGGCTCGGTATAATTTTGATGGTTGATTTAACAGACACACATGTGATAAGGAAGAAGGTATAGAGGGCGGGGACAAGAAAGTCAACAGGAATGGAAGGAAGCTGATGAACTCACAAATGAGCTCGGTCTGTAGATTCTGAACAGGGACGCCAGGTGTAAGTGGGAATGGACCTAAGAGAGGAACAACAGAAAATAAATAATCGACTATATTCTCACAGATATTAATTTATGGAGGGAGGTGATGGGGTGGAAGTGGATGATGAAGGTAAAAGGGAGTTGGATAGTGATCACAACTTGATTACAGTGACGATCTGGGCCCAAAACCTAGTAAGAAGCAAAGGAAGCTTTAAGGAGATTTGGGAACTCAAAAAGGATGCTGACTGGGCGAAGTTCAAAGAAAAATTGAAACCAAACCTTGCAACCGTACACAAGGGGGCCAGAGTCAAGATAATTGCCGACGCCATAGTTGCGAGCCTAGTGGAGGCAGGGAAGGAAAGTGTAGGAAAGATTAGGGTGCCAACACGGAAACTTGGGTACAGAGTGAACAAAGAACTGAAAAGGGCCATAAAGGGTAGAAAAGCTAAATGCGCTGCATACAGGAAAAGTTGAAAACGCAAGGGGACGGAAAGCAACGATGCCATGGTAGCAAAGGAAGAATACAAACAAGCACGAAATAAAGTAAATAAGATTAAAGACGATAATCAGAGAGTGCGAAATAGTAGTCTTGTTAGGACGATAAGAATGACAGGGGATTCGAGTTCGAACGTATTTTGGAAATGGGTGAATAAGCGCAACAAAGGAAGTAACCCACAGAGTATTAAAGTAGATAGCAGAGATACAGACGATCAAGATCAAATCGCATCAGAACTAGTCAAGAACTGGGAGAATGTAAACGACAAGCGATGGTGCATGGGGAACCCACCATTGTGTCCGAACCAGGTCGAGGAAAATCTATCGAACTTCGTGTGTAGCGAAATCAAAACCGAGGAGGTGCGAAAGGTAATCTCAAAATGAAAGAATGGAAAAGCGGGAGGGGTGGACGAAATTCCTAACGAGTTTATCAAACAAGAGGCCCCAGGGGACCTGAGGCGCACACCTGACATAAATATCAACCCAGAGAATTGATTTCAACAAGTTGCATCTGCTCCTCCTAAGAAAAGCTTATACCACATATCCAAAGAGTCTGACTAGTGGATCTAAAAAAAGTGATTTTTAAAGAATATTCCTCATATTGAACTAAGTTATAATTCGGGCTCCCACAGGGCGCCCATATATGAACCCAGGGACTTGGCTTTAACAAACTTGATTCTTACCCCCCCCCCCCCCCCCCCCACACACACACACACTAAGGATGCTGCACACCAAATATCAAAACATTCCGACTGCTGGATCTGAAGAAGAAGATTTTTAAAGAAAATTCCTCATTTTTGAACTAAATTACAATTCGAGCTCCCATAGTGACCCCAAATATGAACCAAGGGACTTGGCTTGAACAAACTTGAATCTCACACCCCTAAGGTTGCTGCATGCAAATATCAAAACATTCCAACTGCTGAATCTGAAGAAGATTTTTTAAAGAAAAATTCCTCATATTGACTAAGTTATAATTCGGGCTTTCACAGGGAGCCCAAATATGGACCCAGGGATTTGGCTTTAACAAACTTGAATCTCCCCCCCCCCCCCCCCCAAAGGATGCTACACACCACATATCAAAACATTCCGACTGCTGGATCTGAAGAAGAAGATTTTTAAAGACAATTCCTCATTTCGAACTAAGTTACAATTCAAGCTCCCACAGTGAGCCCAAATATGGACCTAGGGATATGGCTTGAACAAAATTGAATCTCACCCCCAAGGATGCTGCATACCAAATATCAAAACATTCTGACTGCTGCTGGATCTGAAGAAGAAGATTTTGTAAAGAAAATTACTCATTTTGAACTAAGTTATCATTCGGGCTCCCACAGTGAGCCCAAATATGGACCTAGGGACATGGCTTGAACAAACTTGAATCTCACCCCATAAGGATGCTGCATACCAAATATCAAAACATTCCGACTGCTGGATCTGAAGAAGAAGATTTTTTGAAGAAAATTCCTCATTTTGAACTAGGTTATAATTCGGGCTACCACAGTGAGCCGAAATATGAACCCAGGGACTTGGCTTGAACAAACTTGACCCCCCCCCCCCCCCCACCTAAGCATGCTGCATACCCAATATCAAAAGATTCTGTCTGGTGGATCTTGAGAAGATGATTTTCAAAGAAATTTGCCTGAAATGCACTAAGTTCAAATTCGGACTTCTATACTGAGTCCAAATATGAATCCAGGGGGACAATTTGAACAAACTTGAATCAGATCCACCCCACAATGTTGCACACCAAATATCAAAAGAGTCTGCCTGCCGAGATGAAGATTTTTTAAGAAATTTGCTGAAATGCACTAAGTTCGAATTCGGGCTTCTATGGTGAGCCCAAATATGAATCCAGGGGGGCCGATTTGAACAAACCTGAATCAGATCCACCCCACAATGTTGCATACCAAATATCAAAAGATTCTGCCTGCTGGATCTGGAGAAGAAGATATTTTAAAGAAATTTGCCTGAAATGCACTAAGTTCGAATTCGAGCTTCTATAGTGAGCCCAAATATGAATCCAGGGTGCCGATTTGAACAAACTTGAATCAGATCCACCCCACAATGGTGCATACCAAATACCAAAAGATTCTACCTGCTGGATCTGGAGAAGAAGATTTTTTAAGAAATTTGCCTGAAATGCACTAAGTTCGAATTCGGGCTCATATACTACAATACAATGTTGCATACCAAATACCAGAAGATTCTACCTGCTGTATCTGCAGAAGAAGATTTTTTAATGTTTTTCCCATTGCCTACAGTGTTAAAAAGTTTTTTTCAAAGTCCCGAAACTGTACCCTATGATAAAACCGATGACATTTTTTTGACCAATCCTTTCTGTTGGTCCTAAGGAAGCTTCACACCAAATAAAAATTCTCAGTGCCGTGCAGTTTTGGCGATATGGGCATTTTATTTTTTTTCTATTTTTAGCTCCTGCGGTTCCCACGGGGTTACTGGAAAAAAACAATTCGGCATAAAGTAGGTACTTATGACCCAATAAGCCCTCACAAAAAAATTGGTTCAAATCAGCCTCTCGGTTCGGAAAATAGAAATTTCGGGCGGGACCAAACATTTTGCCCCTCCCATAACGACGCCAAATATAGCCCGTCAAATTTCTCTTCAACAAATCTGAGTCTACACCTTAAAAGGAAGCTGCATACCATATATCAAGTCTCTGCTACTGTTGGTTCATGAGAAGAAGATTTTCAAAGATTTTGGTGCCTCATTGGGGGCATGACACCACCCAGGAGGAGGGGCAACTTCATTTGAACAAATCTGAATTGGCATTAGGTAATAAACATTTACCCAACATTTGAATAAAATTGGGCTAGTGGTTTTGAAGAAGTCGATAATGTAAAGTTAACGACGGACGGCGGGCAGAATGTGATCAGTAAAGCTCCCACTGAGCTTCCCTCAGGTGAGCTAAAAAGGGGTAGATGATCTCTATGAAAGCCTAACTGCCTTATTCAATTTAGCCACAGAAAAACAAGAGGTCCCCAAAAAGTGGAGAGAAAGCAAAGTGACATTTATTCACAAAAACGGGGAAAAGGACGTTTTGGATAATTATCGAGGAATCTCTGTCAGTAGTAACATTAGAAAAGTTTTCCGAAAAGTCCTGTATGGGAGACTAGAGAAGGGTTTTTTTGGAGAGATTCAAAATGGCTTCAGGAAGGGAAGGAGAGTCACTGACCATCTATTCACGCTATCCCAAATGATAGAATCCACGAAAGCAAAAAAGAAAAAGATGCTTATGGCCTTTTTGGAGGTTAAAAGGCATACGATAGAGTATGGAGGGAGGGTTTGTGGCGAAAACTTGAGGCTCTTGGCTTGGGAGGCGAGTTTGTTGGAATTCTGAAAGCATTATATAAAGATGTACAGAGTGAACTTAGCCTGGGTAACATAACAACAAAACGTGTGCCTATAGAGATAGGTCTAAAACAGGGGGTGTATTCTTTCGCCAATTCTTTTTGCATTGTACATCAAAGGTTTAGGAGATGAACTCCCGCGTAGCGAAGAGGGGATAGCAGTTGGGGACTTGAAGATCTCATGGCTGTTCTTTGCAGACGATAAGGTACTAGTGTCAGAAAGCGAAGAGGGACTGTCGAAAATGCTGGGAATTGCTGGGAAATATGGGAACAATTGGAGAATCGAACTAAATGAAAGCAAGAGCAAAGTTATACCAGTGGGCCGCAAAGTGGACCCCACTCGAAGAGTGGAGAGTGTGGGCTTTCTGTATTCCGGAAGGTAGCAGCAAACGCAAACTTGTTAGTGTAGGAGAGACGGGTGACTACGAGTATTTGGGGGTGAATATAAACATCACAGGAAGAGGCATCTATTGAAACCACACACATAAATTGATCCTGAAGGGGAGGCGAATCCTTAACCAAATGAAACTTATAGGGAGAAACAGTTTCAATAAGGTTTTCGTGGGGAAAACAATTTGGGAAATGGTGGGTCTGCCAAGTATAACATATGGTACAGAAGTGGTACCCCTAAACCAAACGGCTTGGAAACCCTGCAGATCGATGCAGGCCGATGGATAACTGGGTCGAGTAATGCCGCGGCACTAGAAGCAATCAGGGGGGAGCTTGGTTGGATGAGGATTGAGGATAGGATAGACTTTTTGAAACTCGGTTATCTTAATTATTTGGTAAATCTCCCCACCAGCCGATGGTGTAAATTAATGCTCCAGCGTATTTTCAGCTGAAATACAAAGACAGGGTGGTTGGTCCAAGTGAGGGAGTTAATAGAGAACTACTGTTTGGAGATCTCGGACCTAGACATAGGGCAAACCAGGGTAAAAACAAATCGTCAGAAAAAGAATCATGGAGGATGGTAACCTTAATTGGCGAGTGGGAGTCACATCAAAGAGGTCTCTGGGGCGGCCTGCGTGATAAAGAGACGCCTGGTTTTGAAGATTACCATGATGACACCTTTGTGAGGTCACTAATGTTCAAGCTGAGGCCGCGGTCCCTGGAGCCGAGGAAAAAAATGGGGAAAACAGTGAAAGGGAGTGCCAGATGTGTAATGTATGCGTGGTGGAGACCCTGGAACACTTTCTACTAGAATGCTCAAAATACCAGTCTAAAAGAATATTCTCTGGGAGTATAATGGAGAAGTGGGATGGGAGAATGAAGGATATGTAGTTAGTGAGAGACTCAAAGGAGAGGGTTAATATGCTAATCGGAGAGATTGGGAAGAATGGGGCAGAGGATGTTATCAAGCAGTTCGTCTCCGAGTGTCGGGAGGAGAGAAGAAGCGTGGGAACAGGGGGGGGGGGGGGGGGGGGGGGGGGGGGGGGGATGGGAGTACAGAGGTAACCAAGGCCTTCTCACCCTAGAACCGCGACAAATCAGCGGCCGGCCAAAGTGTTATTATTATTATTATTACGTAATAGCTAAAACAATTTTTAGTCAAATCATGTAATAGCTAGATCTATGAAAATAATGACAATGTTGATGAAGCTGAAAACAGTGACAATGTAAATATTAGTGACAATGTGGATTTATATCATGATTACCTAATCTACAATATAAGAAAAACCTGTGACATCAATTTTAGTTTTACACACCGTGGTGAACACGCCAGCAATGGGATTTTAATAGTTAAAATTTACACCCACAGTGGAACTAAATCCAAGTTGACCTTTGGTAACGTCGACCTCGATGCAACTTGTTCAAATTTATCGCACGTCGCCTCACGAAGAGTGAAATGAAAGTGACAAGTATATATTACGTTTTTAAATGAGTTTACCCCATAAGACACCAAAACGTAACAAACATGCATTGTCTTATGTCAATAAAGCACCAATAACTCGAAATGGTATGTTATTATGCTACTAATGATAATGGCCCCGTTTCGTTTTCCATTTCGTTTCGGCGATAAAATTGACAGCGGAAGTATCGCCCACCGATCCTCGTGTAAACAAAAACAGATTCGCACGTATGTACGTCTGGTGCTCAGTAAAATCGAGAAAAAATAATAGCTCTTAATAATCTGACGATCATGGTATAAATAAAATGTACCCAAAGTAGCTTGGTGTACCAAATGTTCACCACTCGTGGTGAAGTGGTGTTAACCGCGCGCCAAAGGCTCGCGGTTAATACCCCTTTACCACGAGTGGTGAACATTTGGTACACCAATCTACTATGGGTATATTCTACATATCAACGATAAATACATATTATCATAACAGTGTGTTGATCCGTGTCGTAGTATCACGTCTCGTTGAGGTGGCCAGATTGTCGGATCACACGAGCTGCCTGCGGCAGCTCGTGTGATCCGACAATCTGGTCACCTCAACGAGACGTGATACTACGACACGCATCAACACACTGTTATGATGATAGCTTTATTATATGACTGACACACTAACAATAACTTAATATGCTTACCTCGATTTACTTATTCCCTAAAGCCGAACATAAAAATAGCAGACGAAACTTTGTAAACAACGGCAACGGCTTCCTTTCTTTAACGGATAAATAGACCGACGTTATTCATACGGAAATTCTCGACAATTTCCGTACGAGTGTGATATGGATTTTTGATCCGGGAAAATCTCACCTGGTGTGATCCGACAGTCTGGATAAAATCGTCAAACAGTAGTGGTATCTAGGGTAAAAATATCATAGTCATATAATAAAAATGAAGACAATCACCCTCTGCTTGTGACAATCTAGAGACCTCCTTACTTCAGTTACGTCAGGAAAATATAAGACAGCAAAGAGATGATGTATCTACTGCGCAATTGAAACAAGGTGAGCGCATGGTGAAATATTATTTATTATATTTATTGGTGTTTAAGGTCACATACTTATGCACAGTGGCTAATCGTGACCGTGACAGTTTTACGGGTGGAGGAAGCCGGAGTACCCGGAGAGAACCACCGAGCAACGACGAGCAGCTGTCAGCTCCCCAACATCGTAACTCTGAACTCTGCACGCGCATGGTGAAAAGGAGTCGTGTTAAGCTTTCTGTTGGACGAATTAAAGACAATGTGGAAATACCAATTCCTCTTGTGGACAGGGTACGTGGTGATCTCAGACTTATTCTAGGTATTACAGTGGATCGTTGTGAGAATCACTTGTTCACCATGTATGTGAAGGGTGGTATTTTACGGAGAAAGTTCTCCCGTAATCAGTTTGACTTATGTCCTCAAATATTACTAACTGAGTCAGATGTTAACATGACACAAACTATTTCACTTGGGCAAGCTGTACAGTACGAATCCTCTTGAGGAGGACAAGGTTATGTCCACTGTAACTGTGCTGGAAAAATAGATGTCAGTCTAATAGATGTAAATTCTACAAAAATAAAATGGAACGTTCAAGTCGTTGCCACACTAGACTTTCATGTGACAATAAATGAAAAAAAATATTTATACAAAATGTGATTAAATGTTAAAACATGTTCGTTTTCAAAATCTACTTTTTTGTAACCTTGAAACACTTCTCACCTGAATAAAAACATTCATTTATTTTCCTTCTTATCTGCTTTATTAAGTCCCAAAATTGATTATTCAGGCTTTCATGTAATGACTGCAACCTTTTTTCAATCATTACATGAAATGACTAGATATTTTAGCTATTTCACGTAATGACTGGGGGTCACAGGCATTACGTGAAATGACTGAAATGTTTAGGCATTTCATGACTGATTGCACTGATTGACTGTAACAAATATACACGATTATTAGGAGCAACTTTTATTAAAAGATGGAAGCAATTAACCCTTTACCTAACGTCACGGCCAAAACCGTCCAGTGTTATTTTCAAAAGTCGCCAATTAATTTTCATTATTTTTTCATTTTTTGTCTCTAAAACATATGCTATAACACCTCATTGGAACGAGCTCGTCGAGCTCGTTCCAATGAGGAGTCATAACCTATGTTTTTGAGACAAAAATGAATGAAAATAATAGTTATCCAAGAATTATTTTTGCAAGTGTCGTCTGCTTTTCATGTTAGGTAAAGGGTTAAAAGTCATCAAATCTATACTATATTTTAGAATGTCTGTCTGTCTGTCTGTCTGTCTGTCTGTCTGTCTGTCTGTCTGTCTGTCTGTCTGTCTGTCTGTCTGTCTGTCCGCTATAGAAATGAATATGGGGCCACCCCGAGTGTCCATAATGGGTCTACTAGGAGTACCTTTTTTATGGTGGAGGTCATCGTCAGGTTTAAAAAATTGTGTGGGGTGGGGGTGTAGGGGGCACCAAAAGTTATGACCAAAATTTTTTTTACCGACAGATGTCTTCAAAGGGGTCTACTAGGGGTACGTTTTTACCAGGAATCTAATGGTGAAGTTTAAAAAAGTATCGGTGTGAGGGTGGGGGTAGGGGTGTAGAGGGGCACCAAAAGTTATGACCAAAATTTTTCTCACCGATATAGGTCTTCAAAGGAGTCTACTAGGGGTAATTTGTTTACCAGGAATCTAATGGTGAGGTTTAAAAAAAGTGCCGGGGTGGGGTGAGGGTGTAGAGGGGCACCAACAGTTATGACCAGCAAAATATAGTATAGATTAAGGGAGAATACTCTCCTCAGCCCGAGCAACGCCGGCTAACCCTGCTAGTAAATCATTTAAATGCAGCACAGAAAACTAGAGAGAATGAACGAAATGGACATAACACGTTAAGTTTTCTGTTCAACATGTTCTTATTGTCAAAAAAGTTTGAATTTTTCCGCCATCCAGATAAACAGCAGTGCAAAAATTGAACGGTATTTTCTGCGCAGTCATCAGAAAAGCAATTTTTGGGTATATGCACGCCGGCGACAAAACAATTGCTGATATAAACTATGCATCACTTTTAGTAAGGAAAAGTCAAAACAATACCCCGAGACCCTAACTAAACAATATATTAAGCGCACTGATGGCACCACCATTCTCCATTTTTTATCATTAAAAGTCTGTTGTTTAAAAAACAAACTTAAATGTCTAGAGTTAATGGAATATATCGATAATTTAGACATCATTGGCTTTACAGAAAGTAGGATCGATGACGTTAATATTACAGATATACCCGGTCACTCAGCTTTAACAAATAAAAAATAGTTAACGAAAATGAAGAAGCTTATTTGTGGTCTGCTTCAATGTTGACTTACTCGACTTTGCTAATCATCACAAAACAAACACTTTCATTGACTCCATGTTCAGTGACGGGTTCTCGCTCCGTTAGTTGTGAGGGACTTTAATTCCGGTACAGGGAATCTACGTGACTTCATATTGGACAGCGACTCAGTTCCGGGGAACCCGAGGCTTGTTCAACCTGTACAAGCGAGCCATGATAAAACAGTTAATAATTTCGGTAGAAAACTCATTGATATGTGTAAAAATACAAACCTTTTTATAGGGAATGGGGGGAGAGGTTGGTTCAGAGGCGGACTGGCCGCATTGTCGAACGGAACGTTCCCGGTGAGCCCCATATTGGGTTTCCCCCGGGAGCCCCCAAAATTGATGCAGCCCAACACTTGTTGGAGCCCAACACTTGTTTATTCATTTTCACGAAATTTCGCGCACCAATTGGTGCGCGAAATTTCGTGA
This sequence comes from Pictodentalium vernedei, assembly GCA_031216915.1. Taxonomy (NCBI): domain Eukaryota; kingdom Metazoa; phylum Mollusca; class Scaphopoda; order Dentaliida; family Dentaliidae; genus Pictodentalium; species Pictodentalium vernedei. Next base: position 804,554,946 of record CM062296.1, read on the forward strand.
AATGAAGAAAAGGCGAAATGGATCTGATTGCAGAGACTGCCGTTATATCGAAATTTTCTCCATGTGGACCGCCATTGGCAGTCCACATAGAGGATATTTAGATAAACCAGGAGTATAGCCTGCCATTTATCGCTCAGATGAAAGAAAACAGCGCTCCTTCAGCTTCAAAAAACAAAATTTTCTCCGATTGGGCCGAACTATGGTCTTCCTGATGGGTCTTCCCACCCACCCCCGGTATAACCATATTCGTCGAACGATCGATGAAGATGATAATTTATTTATTTATTGGTGTTTAAGGTCACATAATTATGCACAATGGCTAATGATGACCGTGACAATTTTACGGATGGAGGAAGCCGGAGAACCCGGAGAGAACCACCGAGAAACGACGAGCAGCTGCCAGCTCCCCAACATCTTAACTCCGCACTGCAGTACAGGCAGGGTTAGATTGGTTGAAGACATGCGCACCATCGACGTGTAGTTAACTTCGGCGATCTGACGAGAACCGGTTACCGCAACGCCACCGCGCCCCCTGATGAAGATGATAAAAAATGCCATCGAAATGCCCTCTGTGTGGACAGCTAATGATCGCTCAGATATAAGGAATTGGTGTTCGCCGTTCAGGTCGCTAAATCAAAATTTTCTCCATGTTTTACCCCCCCCCCCCCCCCCCCTGGTGCATTCCCCGGTAACGTTTCTTGCCCCAATCCGTCCCTGGATAGGTTCCAATAAAGGTATCGGTAAGCTAACTTGTAAAAGCAGTAGTCTCATTGATTGAGTTATCTTAGTGCTCCTGATGCTTCCATTGTTAACAATGTTTGAGTTCACAAAATTCTATGAACTCCTCTCGGGGGCGCGGTGGCTCAGTTGGTAGAGGTGCAGGCTGCAAGCCGAGAGGTCCTCGGTTCGAATCCCACCTGCGGCAACCGCGTTGTGTCCTTGGGCAAGACACTTCACCCCGATTGCCTACATGGGGGCACGATGACGCTGTGTACCGAGGCGTACTGCACGTCGATGGTGCGCATGTCTTCAACCAATCTAACCCTGCCTGTGCTGCGGTGCAGAGTTCAGAGTTACGATGTTGGAGAGCTGACAGGTGCTCGTCGTTGCTCGGTGGTTCTCTCCGGGTACTCCGGCTTCATCCACCCGTAAAACTGTCACGGTCACGATTAGCCATTGTGCATAAGTATGTGACCTTAAACACCAATAAATAAATAATAATAAATAAATAAATGAACTCCTCTCTGATGTCCACAACGCGCTTATAGTGTCGAAATATGTGGCTCCGTTACAAGAACAGTGTTACTCCGTCAGAAACTATAGATCGGTCAAACATTACACTGAAACCTGTGTCCTCAACAGCAGGGGCGGTGGAAGCTCGATAAACGTGAAGGGGTACACATTTACAATGCTACATGGTTCGACCCAGTATGAGAAAGGTGACAATCGTTTATTGATAAATGTATACAACGACTCGCTTTTGTCTCTCGTTTAGATGAATATGCCGCTGTGTGGTCACTGTCTTGCACATTTCTTCTACTTCAACCATCTTCCAACCCGAAGGCCAGCCTTCGTGTTGGAAGATAGTTGAAGAAGAAACGTGGGATTTTTCGGCTAAATATCGTTTCGATTTGCAAATAATGTTACAGGAATGTCTTTATATTGACACGTTTGCATACGCACATTTTTACTCTTTGTATAACTGCGAAACATATCTGTGGAAAAAAGAGGAGGGACACGTTCGCCCTGTGCCCCCCCCCCCCCCCCCCGCCCAGCTCCGCCTCCTCTGCTCAACAACACCAATTTTTAACCCTAAAACATGCAAAATATTTCAGCAAAGTAAATGACAGCTTTTCGTAGACGAAGTTGATGGGATAGCCCTCCAGTATATAAATTCGGACCTAGATGAAATTGAAAACAAAAATAGCTGACTACGACATAAGCTCTGTAATTTTTTTTTATTAGGGTTTAACGACACATTAACAGCCAGGGTCATATCATGTCGGTGACAGTTTTACGGGTGGGGGAAGCTGGAGTACCCGGAGAGAACCACCGAGCAACGACGAGCAGCTGTCAGCTCTCCAACATCGTAACTCTGAACTCTGCACCGCGGCAAAGGCAGGGTTAGATTGGTTAAAGACATGCGCACCATCGACGTGCAGTACGCCTTAGTACACAGCGTCATCGTGCCCCCATGTACGCAATCGGGGTGAAGTGCCTTGCCCAAGGACACAACGCGGGAGCACGAATCAGTCGCTGAAATGGTCACCCATCCAACTACTAACCGCGCTCGACGTTGCTTAACTTCGGTGATATGACGAGAACCGGTTACCGCGACACCACCGCGCCCCCAAGCTATATAATAGAAAAAAAATCCCAAAATTTTTATACACTCCGCTACGTCAGTGAACGATAATATGAATTACACCTTTAGGCTATGAGACCTTTAAGTTGTGATACCTGCACTTAAGAATGGAGACCAAATATGGGCTTCCATCGCTCAAACAGTTAAGACGATAAACGAAACAGGGCGGAAATGTTCGTTTATTATTATTGTTTTGAAGAATTGCTTTCGTTGATTGTAAGTAATTCTTTAACCCTTTACCTAACATGAAAAGCAGACGACACTTGCAAAAAAAATTCTTGAATAACTAATTTTTTTCATTTTTTTGTCTCAAAAACATAGGTTATGACCCCTCGTTGGAACGAGCTCGACGAGCTCGTTCCAACGAGGGGTCATAACCTATGTTTTTGAGAAAAAAATGAAAAAAATAATGAAAATTAATTGGCGATTTTTGAGAATAGCGCTGGCCGGTTTTGGCCATTACGTTGGGTAAAGGGTTAAAATAATAATACAGGAAATATTTTACATGGCTATTCGATTGTCAAATACTTATAGCAAGCTCCTTCTTACAAAGGATATTGAAACACAATCATATCTTTGAGCATTATGAATATTTTAGTTTCTCCATATGGTCAACATTTTTTTTAAATTAATGGTTTTCAGAGAAAACGTTGGCGTTCGTGCTACCAACAGTTTTTTTTCCGACGGACAACAAAAATTTCCTACAGATCCGGGCCACCACTAGCTTCAGATTCAGAAACCAAACAAGTCCTACTCAGACTACATGAACAATAGTGTTTCCAACAATCTTTAATTAATATCCAGGAATCCCTCAGATGCCAAGTGAGTAGTAAATAAAATGAAGCCAAATTTATCTAAAGATTGCGATGATATCACAACCTGTCCTCCCAAACATACGACAGACGAAGTATTAGACCCACTCTCACATATAATTAACAGTTCTTTTATAAACGACAAAGTACCGGACAGGATTAAGATCGCGAAGGTGATATCCATATTTAAAGCAGGTGACGAGCACAGCTTTACAAATTATCGACCTATCAGTATACTTCCGGTATTCTCGAAAGTAATGGAAAAGCACATGGAGGTGAGACTTACCAGTGTTCTCAATAAATTTAATATTTTATACCCTCACATACCCTAGCACTATTCATCCAGTTCTTCAACCCCTTAAACGCACCGCAATAGAAAATAATAAACGGGAAAAATAGCACCTTAGCATTGTTCCTGAATTTGTCTAAGGCCTTTGACACCATAAATCACGATATACTATTAGGTAAACTAGAAAAGTATGGCATCCGAAGTGTCGCCAACAATTGGTTCAGAAGTTACTTGTTCAACAGGTCCCAATATGTTATGTATGGAGAACACAAATCGGACTCAGCCAAACAGAGTTCTGGTGTTGCATAAGGCTCAATTTTAGGACCTGTTCTTTTTCCTTTATATATCAAGGATATATGTAAGTCAACATCACTCAATCTTTTATCATTTGCCGATGACACCACCGCACATTGCTCTGACTCTCACAATACCCCCAAATCACGAGGGGGGGGGGGGGTGGGGGGGGTGGGGGGGGGTGTGGGAGTCGGAAACATTTTGCAGTACACGACACCCTCCCACCCCTAAATCGATAGATTTTTCTTATTTTTCTTATTTTACGCATACACTCTCCAGTCATTTTGACCACCCACCCCATATCCTACAAACATTTTTTATTTTTTCCGACAATTTTGGGCACCCACCCCTTCTCAGCATCATGTATTAATTTTTTTAGCACTTTTCCAGATTTTGCCGCCTTGTCAATACGTGATAATATTATACATAAATTGTGATGTATTCAGCTGGTAATATCCTATATCATTAGGCATATTCCTGATTTTGCCAATAAACTAACAACATGCTAGGGCTTTGTTTCGATATTAAAACTGGCATGTCATGGTATGGCCAAGTTGCTGAAGTGACATGAAGCAAAGCCTCTTTAGCCCATAAATATACTCAAATAGTTTTTGCATTTATGGGCATTTATTATGTGAGCCCGAGATTTTACAATGGTATTTTTTCACAGGGAATGCCATGCGATTGGTTTTACAGAAACCCACTTTTTAACACATAAACCTGTGTAGGCCCTTTAAGTTGTGACTATTTTATCCAAATGAGACATGAGAGCTCTGTTTTAATTTTTTGTTAATTTTATTTTTATTTTAGCACCGGTTAGTGCAATTTTTTTATGAACTATTTGTTTTACTGTTAGGTGTATCTTGATTCTTGATTTATGTTAAAAATACTCAAAGTCTTTTTTTCTTAAGAGCCACGAGGAACCTAAAAGACCTTTGATTATCTGTGATTATAAATATATAGACTATACCCAAAGTAGCTTGGTGTACCAAATGTTCACCACAAGTGGTGAACATTTGGTACACCAAGCTACTTTGGGTATATTTTATTTATACCATGATCGTCAGATTATTAAGGGTCGCTATTATTTTTTTCTCGATTTTACCGAGCACCAGACGTACATACGTGCGAATGTGTTTTTTCTTCAATAAATGAAAAGCCTATGACATAAATTTTAGCCTTACACACCAACTGTGGTGAACACGCCAGCAATGGGATTTCAGTAGTTAAAATATACTCCTACAGTGGAACTACATCCAAGCTGACTTTTGGTGACGTCAACCTGAATGCAACTTGTCTAAATTTATCGCACGTCGCCTCACGAAGAGTTAAATGAAAGTGACAATTATTTATTACGTTTTTAAATGAGTTTTCCACATAAGGCACCAAAACTTAACAAACAAACATGCATTGTCTCATGTTAATAAAGCATCCATAACTCGAAATGGTATGTTATTATGCTATTAAAATGAAAAAGGCCCCGTTTCATTTTCCATTTCGTTTCGACGATAAAATTGACAGAGGAAGTACCGCCCTCCGATGCTCGTGTAAACAAAAACAGATTCGCACGTATGTACGTCTGGTGCTCAGTAAAATCGAGAAAAAATAATAGCGACTCTTAATAATCTGACGATCGTGGTATAAATAAAATATACCCAAAGTAGCTTGATGTACCAAATGTTCACCACTAGTGGTGAAGTGGTGTTAACCGCGCGCCAAAGTTAACACCACTTCACCACTCGTAGTGAACATTTGGTACACCAAGCTACTTTAGGTATATTCTATATGTCTAAATCACTTAAACGTGTTTAGTTTGGCATAAACTGGCACCAAGAAAAAAAATGCAAGGGGCTTGAAAAAATGTCTTTTGGAGCCGTTTGACCACCCACCCACCCCGCCATCGTGTACTGCCAATTTTTTTCCGCAACCCCTCCCCCCTCCTTGCATAACACCGTATTTCAATGACGAATTTCAAAAACTATTTAAATGGTGTCCCGCAAATCAGCTAATGTTGAATACAAAGAAAACCTCGTACATTATACTTAAACCGAATAGAAGTAGGAACAATAGTTTCTGACAAGATGTAAAACTTAATAACCAAAACATTAACAAGTTTGGGACCACCGAAACAGAAAAAATCTGTGAAATTTTTAGGATTAAGCATTAACGAACACTTATCCTACAAGGCTCACATGTCTCCATTATGCTCGAAAATAGCATGTGCGAATTATAGTCTCAACAAGGTAAAAAATATCCTCCCCCTGAAAACATTATACTACGCCCTCATACATAGCCATTTGTTATACGGAATCCAGGCATGGGGCAACTTAAGAGTTATCAAAAAACTAGCTGTCATGCAAAGGCGATTGTTACGAATAATTAATAACAGAAATTACAATTCTCACACAGATCCCATATTTTAGGAAAATCAAATACGCAAGGTGGGTGATTTGTTTAGACTGCATCACCGCTGTTCGTGTTTGTCTGGCAAAACGGCAGATTACCGCTTCTTTCAATGATATATTTAATGTTATTGACAATCCATCTGGTAGGACAACCAGACAGTCTGGCCTCCTATACATAGACAAAACACGGACCCAAAGTCTAGATAAACTTCCTTAATACACCTTCCCGAAACTAAGGAACGCTCTAGACGTCACAACTCGTAATATTATTGATAAAACCATGTTGAGGGACAACTTACTTCCACATTCATTTCGTCATATTCCAGTTAAGTCCGCTGCGATAATCCCTACTGCGCTGATTGCACTTCGTAAACCTGAAAATCACCAATACAGGTATTATTCATGCTCGGTGTCTTAATGTGGAATCCCCGTCATATACTGCGCTTCTTCCCTACAGTTGTCCTTCGTAAAATGCTATCTGTACGCAATTAAGAAGTTGTTAACAGTACTTTAACCCTTTACCTATCATGAAAAGCAGACGACACTTGCAAACAAAATTCTTGAATAACTATTTTTTTTTATTTTTTGTCTCAAAAACAGAGGTTATGACCCCTCATTGGAACGAGCTCGTTCCAAAGAAGGTCATAACCTATGTTTTTGAGACAGAAAATGAAAAAGATAATGAAAATTAATTGACGACTTTGTGAATAGCGCTGGCCGGTTTTGGCCGTAACGTTGGGTAAAGGGTTAAACAAATAGACAGATAATCGGTCGCACACATCTGAGCAGATGATCTATCACGAGAGCATTCGCCCTTTTTGGTATGGGTTAGTTCATTACATTCGACACCCTACGATAATCCAGCTAATGTAGACCCCACGCCCAAACATAATGACCTACCTCTTTTGTCGCAGTCTAAACGACACGAACTTCACAATGGGACTTGTTGTCGCTCTCGGGAGTTACGAAGAGTAGTGAAGGGAGTCCAATAAGCAGTTTGCTTCTTGCCAACCTTGAAGCACCAACTTTCCGCTGGCGTATATGATGGACCATATCTCTGGCCTCAGAAAGAAATGCTTCGATCCCCATTTCCCATCATGTGTCACAAAACTGGTTCTTAGTTCATTCGTTTGGTCACAATTTGTTTGCAATTACTCTATCTCCCAGGGGTGGCAGGTAGACAGCCAGTCTATTTATGCAAGTTCCTGCGGTATAATACTTATTATGTATTTGTACAATTTGTTTATTTGTAACCACTTTACATGTATGTTTACTGTGAATTAAGAATCTGAATCTGGAGATCTAGTGAGGATTGCAGCTGTAATATTACTACCTCCCAATCGACTTACCCATTGTTTAACCCTTTACCCATCTAACGCCCAACCCCCCCCTCCCCCCCCCCCAGCTCTATTCACAAAAATCATCATCCAATTTTCATTATTTTTTTCACTTTTTGTCTCAGAAACATAACTTATGAAACCTCATTGGAACGAGCACAACGAGCTCGTTCCAATGAGGGGTCATAATATATGTTTTTGACGCAAAAAATGAAGAAAAAAAATAGTTATTCAAGAATTTTAAATGCAAGTGCCTTCTGTCTTTCGTGTTAGGTAAAGGGTTAAGAAAAACATCAGATGCGCTTGCAGGTGTTCGTACTAATGGGTACAATACTCTTAATTCATGAGCTTCGCGCTTGACGAAGGTTCGGAAAGGCCTCTCTATATTGTCACTCATGCACAGAGGAACGAAATCTGCATATATAGTGACGACTATCGAGCGTTTTGGTATGTTGAATTGTCAAGTTTGATGGTTGTTTTTTTCTCTACAGGCGGTGGGGAATGTTAACTTGGTGAGAACTTGACAATTAGTTGTCAGGATATTCCATTATTTTGTCAAATCATGCCTAATGTGCAGAACTCAAACAGTCGCGAGATATTTAGCCAGCTTCAGCCGTTAAAAGCTGGTTCTGACTGGACTATCATGCGCTTCTCTCACAGAGGACATCCTTCAGCCGTCGTCCATTGAAGCTTGGAGATTCTTGTTAGAGTATGGAAACGACTATTGGAGGCACTTCTTTGGCAATGGGTGCCTCGTGTCACCTGATCTGCTGACTGCCTTAGTCGAGAAACCGTGATGCTTACTAAGCATGAATTCCCAATTCTGCTCAAGGCCAGTTACGTTCCACAGTGTATATAACCATCAGAATCACGGAACAGACACTTCCGGTCACCCTCGTAAACGGTACACCGTTAACAAACCTGCTGCACATATTAAACGTAATCACTGGCTGGGCAGATTGTCTTGACTGCCCTGAGAAAACTACCGTCACTCCAGTACTGGTGAAAATTGTGATAGATTAATATTTTGAACTTTGTTGCTAGAACTTATAGTAGAGTTCTTGAGATTCGCGATTTTAGCGCTCAAAAGAAGTATTGAAGGAGCTGTTTGTCCGAATTTGTTTTCTACTCGGGAGTAACCAGATAGAACGGGGATACGAGAGCCAACCTTAGAAGAACCAACACTTCTCAAACTCAAAGACATTGTGAGAAGAAACTGAAGTCCGAACTGTATTACAAAACCGCTTGACGAACATTGAGTCACGGCCATTAACGCTCACTATGCCACAAATGGATCTAACACGGGTTACCCAGACAGTTCGAATGACACCACTAGTACCGTCACTAATGACATCACCAACCATGAGAGGGAATCTAGTGGTATTATTATTATTTATTGAAGTTTAACGACACTTTCGGCTGCAAAGGCCACAATTTGACGGTTAGAGGGAGCCGGAGTACCCTGAGAGAACAACCGATCGGTGGCGACAAACTGTCAGACTACCCGACAAACCTACTTCGCACAAAAAGGGTTGGCATTGATTGAAGGCAAGTGCATCATCGACGTGTAATACGCCTTAGTACATTGCGTCGCCGTGCCCTCGCTTTGATCTAGAGGTACCTGATATACAACACCTGTGGATTAATAAGAGACCGGGTTTGAAGTCGCCTTTATCATTAGATAGATTTTCTTCCAGAAGATGTAAGTTTAAAAACAATAAAACACTGAACTGACTGTATATATGTTTAATAATATATAGGAATTTATTATATACAATTAATTTGGGGGTTATTGTACAATCGTGGACAGAATGAGTATCATACAATAAAAATATATTAAAGTAGGGTTATAATGGGATGCAAAACTCATCAAGTTAGAGCTTCAACACCCATGTTGTCAACGTTTGTAAGACACATCCGGTTGGGGAAAAATTTACTTTTATCATATGACTCGTCCGTTTTGTTCACTTTAAAACATTTGATATTTTGTTTTCATATTAATCGGTGATAAATAAAGCCTTCCGTCCATTTCATTGGTCAGTTTCAAAACTAGACAATTTGATTGGCTGAACAAAATATAACTGGGCCACATTTTCATAATTTGCATAATTAGAGTTAGGAGCTTTCATTGGTCAATTTCAAAACTGGACAATTTGATTGGCTAAACAAAATACAACTGGGTCATATTTGCATAATTTCAGTAGGGAGAATTTACGTTATCTGTCCTATTTAGGGTGGGTTATGTTATATTAATCTTTTACCTAAAGTAACGGCAAAAACCGTCTCGCGCAATACAAGAAAAACGCCATTCATTTTTGTTTATATTTTCACTTTTTGCTTCCAAAACATAGGTTATGACCCCTCATTGGAACTAGCGTGTCGCGCTCGTTTCAATGAGGGGTCATAACCTATGTTTTGGAAGCAAAAAATGAAATTTTTAGTAACACGAGGATGTTTTTTCCAAATGCGGTCTGCAACTCAAGTTAGGTGATGGGTTAAAAAGTCATACTAAGTGGCTAATTTGTGCGTGTGTGTATCATATGATAAATAGAATATGAAATGAGTGTTTTTCTCATATAATATTTATGAAACTCGTCCGAATTTTCCGTTTGGGCCCGCCAGAGGCTTGCCCAAACGGAAAATTCTTAGACTCGTTTCATAAATATTATATGAGAAAAACACTCATTCCATATCCTCTATATATCGCCCCTTGAGTGGAATAAGACGCCATCTGCAATGCTTTAGCATTGCAGATGGCATCCTATTCCATTCAAGGGACGATATAATACCGTGCTGCATGGGGGAGGATCTAACAAGAAAATTTACTGTTCTTGAACCACCGGATAGGCAATCGAGGGATCGTTGAACAGAAAGATCGCTTGTTGAAGGCAAGGTTAGATTGGTTGAAGACATGCGCACCATCGACGTGCAGAACACCTTAGTACACGGCGTCATCGTGCCCCCATGTGGACAATCGGGGTTAAGTGCCTTGCCCAATGATACAACGCGGGAGTCCGAATCGATCGCTCAGACGGTCACCCATCCGAGGACTAACCGGGCTCGACGTTGCTTAACTTCGGCGATCTGACGACAACCGATTACCGCAACGCCACCGCGCCCCCAGTGCAATATATATCTACTTGTGCAAATATGTTACGTCCAGATAGCAATCCAATTTCGATCTGTTCGAGAAAGACGCCATTTTGTTCGATCACATCACTTAACCCTTTACGTAACATGAAAAGCAGACGACACTTGCCAAAAAAATTCTTGAATAACTGATTTTTTTCAGTTTTTGTCTCAAAAACATAGGCTATTACCCCTCGTTGGAACGAGCTCGACGAGCTCGTTCCAACGAGGGGTCATAACCTATATTTTTGAGACAAATACTGAAAATTAATTGGCGATTTTTGAGAATAGCGCTGGCCGGTTTTGGTCGTTACGTTGGGTAAAGGGTTAATAATTCACTTTTGGTTTTAGTTCTGTTGGTCTCTTGAACATTTGCGATGTTGATATTAAACCGAAAGGAAATGAACATTGAAGAACCAACAAGGAAAGTGAAAGAAAATTAGTCACACATCTAACTCTACCTGGCTCTACCACATATTTGAGAACACAAAATGTCGTGCAGCATTTGTAAATAAACAACATGTTCGCTATGATCACGCCCAAATGGCGAGGATTTCGTCTTTTCCAAAACGTTTTCCGACCGAAACAACGATATTATTTCAATAGCGCGCTTATGAGATAAAATGTCAAATTCGTTTCGATTCTATTCATATTTTATGAATTTCTTCGGGCAAATTTGATACGAGACAAGTTTATCCTTTCGCTACTACTAGGCTAGGTCAGTACTGAGTGCGGACCAAATTTTGACCTGTGCCATAAGTCCGTAGATCACTGAGTACGGAGGTCTCACATACTGGGATGGATACCACAGCACATTGTTATTCTCAATATCAGGCGGTATGACGTTATCCATATATTTCACTTTTTCGCTTTTTACGAAAATATCGAAATATTCGAGGTAACAACGTGCTCAGTAGCCCAAACTTAGTCCCAAAGGCTGTTATATAGTTTTGTCGTCCTGTGCCTGCTGATGCATAGCGGGGAGGGGCGGCTGCGAACACGCCTCCCCCACAAAACTGGAGTTCCATTTGAGGGACTAGATTTTTGAAACAATGGGGCGATCTCACTTATTTATTTATTGGGGTTTAATGACACTTTCGACTGCCAGGGCCACTTCGTGTCGGACAGTTTTACGGGTGGAGGAAGCCGTAGTACCAGGAGAGAACCACCGAGCAACGACGAGCAACTGGCAGACTCCCAAATATACTAACTCACATACTAACACACAAGCAGGGTTAGCGTTGGTTGAAGACAAGTGCACCATCGACGTGCAGTGCGCTTTAGTACACAACACAACCCACGTGAGCAAATAGGATTAAGTGTCTTGCCTATGGACACAACGCGGTTGCCACAGGTGGGATTCGAGCCTAGGAACTCTCAGCTTGCAGCCTGCATCTCTACCTACTGCGCCACCACACACCCGGCGAGCTCACTTACCGTGACACATCGTACTTTCTATTGCTTAGCCACTGACAGTACGATGTATCGGGGTAAGTTTTTTTAAAAACATGTGCATGTAGTTTCTGTGAAACGCCTAGGCACTTCTTTGATACTTTTTATACCCTTTGCTAAAAAAAGTAGCAAAGTTCCTACACGTTACGCAGAAACTCGTTGCATAGTTCGTATGTGTTGCACCGAGCTTATCGTTGTTTAATTTCTTCCAGAGGACGACCAGCGTTGTGTCCTTGGGCAAGGTACTTTATCACGGTTGCCTACATGGGGGCACGATGACGCCGTGTACCAAGGCATACTGCACGTCGATAGTACACATGTGTTCAGCCTCTGTAACCCTGCTTGAGCAGAGCTGACTGTTGCTCGTCGATGCTTGGTGGTTCTCTCCGGGTACTCCGGCTTCCTCCACCCGTAAAACTGTCACGGTTTCGATTAGCTATTGTGCATAAGTATGTGACCTTAGACACCAATGAATAAATAATAAATAAATAAATATATTTCTTCCTGAATCACGCAGGCCTATTAAAAGAATTACAAATCGACATATAATACACATCTGGACAGTAATGCCTATCCACTTTATCGATCTATTTTGTATGTACAGTGCGTGGAGTGGATTGTTACTGAATCATTCGCGGGGTGAAGTTTTCACCCAGACAATGGCAGGCCATTCTCGTGGTAATGCAAGGTAATAGACAAGCACAGTTTTAGCCAAGGGACCTCCGGGTTCAACCCGGAGGTCCCCTGGCTGAAACTTTGCTCGTTCTAATGCTTTTTCCCAGACAAGGATTTTTTGTCTGAGTAGAGACACCAACCCACCGAGTGATTTAGTAACAATCCGCTCTCTGTGTACTGTAATCTGCCACATACAAGCAGTGGCGGCGCCAGAGTTGCAGAAGTGAGGGTGGAGAGGTGGGTATTGCGCGCCTCGGCGCGGAGCGCCGAGCCGGGGTGGGTTTCGGGAGGGGTGTCCCCTCCGGAAGTTGAAATTTTTTTAAAACTTACGTTGTAAATGGTGTTCTCTGGAGCATTCTCAGACAATTAAATTAAAACAGTTTTACCCTTTTGAAAATTATTGGTTAGGTCTTTCGGTTATAGAAAACGGCGTACATGGTGACATTTTAAAGGAAGAACGCTGTTGTAAAGTGCGAGCACAAAGCACCAAACGACACTCAAATCGAAAATGAAAGTAGGCTGCATTCCAAACGGATGCGTTGCACGCTCTCCATTCTAACATTCCTCGAATTCTCTTAAGTGGTATGTTTCAGACCGTTTGAACTCGGCACGCCTTGTTGCAATTTGGGCCTTCGACTCTTGTTTGTTGTTTGCAGCTAATGTGTGTGTGTGGGGGGGGGGGGGTGCGGGGGGGGGGGTGCACACACAAACATAATTTAAAAACATCTCTGATTTAGTGCACTTGGGAATATGGAATTAAGCATACCCATCATTGCACCGCAACGTTCAATACAAAAATTAAAATGATAGTATTTTTTTTACTACGCTTGGCGAAAAAAGTGCAGGGGTAAGTACCCCCCATACCCCCCCCCCCCCCCCCCCCCCCTATGGCGCCGCCAGTGCATACAAGTGTGCAAAGATGCTGATATTTTCTATCCTAAATTTCACATAATATTTTCCTAGGCGCTACCACAGAGTTCCATTTGATACGGTACTCATTTTCCAAAATGTTCCAGAGATCGCCTGCTTCAGCGCACCAAATTCGAAGCAGTCTTGTCTTCCCTCGCTACGCCCGAGAGATCGGATTCGAGGCCGATCTTTCTAGCTTAGCGATGGGACACAACACTGCTGGGAGTTTTCAGCGCACTCTCCAACAAAATTCCTGGCAAAGCACCTGGTCTGGAAGCCAAGTCTTCTGAATTACGTTCTCAACTTCCAGTCAGAGGTAACTTTTTGCTGTTCCAGAAACGCAAATATGACTCTAAAGAATTTAGAGTTACCGTTCTTAGTGTTTGCAGCCACTGGCATTCATCGAAAAAGTCAAATGGGAAATAAATTCAAGCGATACAAACAACAGCGATCCCGGTTAATTTATTTCGCGTAAATTATTTCTCTTGTTTGTGATGCAGTGCCTTTTTGCGAATCTTCTGTTTCGTCAACATGCAGGACAGAGCTGGAAAATTTGCACTCAGCCGAGAGTAACGTTAACGAAGACTTTTTTTTATTGATTTTGTATTACTCGGGTGGATTGTTTTAAATTGAAGGATGGACTCTGAAGGTGGTGATTTTTAGATTTTAATGTCCTTGGCGCCAAGACGCCTCGGACATTCAAATCGAAGAATCAAGACTTCCGAGTCGATTTTGCTTAACCCTTTACCCAACGCAGACGATATCAAAATTTATTATTTTAAAGATCATTTTTTTCACTTTTTAAAAAAAAAATTAACAAAACCATATCATGTGACCCCTCGTTGGAACGAGCTCGATGAGCTCGTTCCAACGATGGGTCACATGATATGGTTTTGTTGAAATTTTTTGAAAATATTTTTTCAATTGCTGAATTTGCATATTACGCGGGCGGATGCGGTCGATTCGTTAGGTAAAGGGTTAGCAAAGAATCTCCTCTTAGTAGATATCTTCTGTTCTCCGATGCCATCCATGGAGCCATTTTCAATGAATATCGTATTTTGTTTTTATGCTTCGAATCCCTCACTTCAAGTTACAACCAATTCATCAAATGTCTCCTCCAATTCACATTTACATGTGTGGTTTTTGAATATCCCTGGAGTGTATTACGAGAGAACCAAAACTTACAGACCAAAGTAATACGGGTGTTTTTTGTAACTATCTAGTATTTGAACTCAAGGTCACGTGACAAAATGCGAACTGTTTAGATTGTCATTTTTCGATCTCACTTGAAGCATGGAACTCACAATGTCATAAAATGGTGGATCATTAACTGATGGGGCAATCCAGGTTCTTTGACTATTTGTTTGATGGGTATTTGTTAATACACGTGTATGTTCACATTTTGTGCTAGCTGCGGTTAATGGAACGTATCGAGTGAATGCTGATGAACGTGCATAGTTACTTTCACTCGTCCAATGTGTGTTGGTTCTGTCATACGGCCGGCTTCTGCCAGTCTGATTTCGAACAATAAGCGGGCTACCACATGTCTTCACTTTATTGGAAAGAACTGATTCAATATTTTCCTTAATATCGGTGTTCACATTTGCCAGGCTAAGAAATCTGGACACTTCGTTGGCACACGATGCGTAACCACTGTTGTAAAAACGATTCCCAGGATTATCCGAAAGCGCCGACTTTGTACAGAAGGGAGACAATCCTTTATTTGCAGACTTGAAAAAGTCAATTGCCATCTCTAAAACATCAGTATGCTCCAATTTCATGGTCTGCGGGCTCATCTGAAAATAAAGAAACCTAGTAGTTACCAGTGCTGCAAAACAGAACAGAACAACATCAAATGGAGAGATGTTAGTTTTAGCGTGCAGTGAAGTTTTAATTTTTTCGAAGCCAATATTTAGACTTTATTCTGAAGGGCAGATACCACCATTTAAGAGCTTCATATAGATGTAGGCTACTTCATGTTATCTGTGAAGTGAAATTATTTAGTCTGTTCGGATTTTCTTTGTTTCATTTTATCATGCTGGTCATCCTTTAATGCCCGCTGCGGGCAGTGAAACTCCGCTGCGGGCGTCAGTAAGGCCCGCATCGGGTTTTAGTTTTTTACTTTAATTGGTTATAAATTGACAATTATGGACCAATGTGTCTTTGATAATAATCTATATGCTAGTTTCGAAAGGAAGCAATCAGAAACCCAAACTAGTTACCCTAAAAGTCGTCTTTTTGACCATATATCGCAGAAAATTATACGGTAATCCCCGAAGTGGGCATGCAGTAAACCACGCACCGGGCTGCGCAGTGCCCGTCACGGGTTTTACAAAATCAGCGGGAAGTGTCACAATAACTCGTTAGTATGTTCTTACTTAAATACGGCACATTTTGTTATGAAGAAAGATTTAGTTTCCTAAAATGCCTTTATCAATGGAGCGCTGTCCAATTGTCTAAATCCATAACACACTACTCTATTTCGTAACGAAAACACACTGCATTGAGATACAGAATGCATATTGTCACCATCCATTTAGTTTTGTAACCAAAACGGAACCTTCTTCAACAAACCATTGAAATGCTGTTGATGCCGAATTCATCAGTCAATAATGTTAACTCGGAATTCGTTCAGAGAAAAATGTATTTATCACAACATTTCACGTACAACGGACTCGCCTATCGTTAAAAGGCTGTCCGCACCGGGTTTTTCGTGGTATTTGCCCGATGCAGGTTTTACAGGATGTCCAGCGTATTTATGGGACAGTACCTTTTGACACTCTCCCAAATAGGAACTCTCCCAAACGTTGTAACAAGGCAAAGACATGTGAACAAGTGTGGCGACCGAAATAAATTTTCACTGTAGCGGGTAATACCCTCGAGACTATTTTATATTTTCATTACTCCGATCTGCCATTTAACCCTTTGAACTCGAAAGGCCGGTTTTTCGGCCAACGAACATGTTACGTCATGATTTCATTAAGTAGGATGGCTGCTAATTGAATGTGTGGGATAGACCAATCAATATTTTCAACGTGCAGCTTCAAGGCTGCACGTTGGAAATATTAATTGGTCTACCTCCAAATATTGAATATGGCTCTTCCAATTGCTGTCATTGAACTGGTCGGGAAGGTACCACTAGGGTTCAAAGAGTTAATGAAAATAGGGGGTAATATCTGCTATTGATATTTGCATAGTAGTACTTGGTTGAATTGAGGGAAACCACATCTACGAGTAAGCCAATTCCTCTTGGACGTTTTAAGACACTGAGTGTTCATGTTTGTGTTAACATTGAAGGCCACCTGTATATGTCCACTGACGATCACATATATTTATTTATTTATTTATTTATTTATTTGTTGGTGTTTAAGGTCACATATTTCTGCGCAATGGCTAATCATGACCGCGACAGTTTTATGGGTGGAGGAAGCCGGAGTACCCGGAGAGAACCACCGAGCAACGGCGATCAACTGTCAGCTCCCCAACATACTGACTCCGCACAAGCAGGGTTAGCATTGGTTGAAGACAGGTGCACCATCGACGTGCAGTACTCCTTAGTACACAACGCCACAGTGCCCCCCCGTGGGCAATGGAGGTGAAGTGTCTTGCCCAAGGACACAACGCGGTTGCCGCAGGTGGGATTCGAACCGAGGACCTCTCGGCTTGCAGCCTGCACCTCTACCTACTGAGCCACCGCGCCCCCGACTATCTGTCTATCTTTAAGAGATAAACGTCTCTTGTTGAGTTAGACATTTGCGAACTTTTCTATGGAAAACTATTTGCTAACCAGCCCCTTCGGGGCTCGTTAACAAGTAGTTTTCCATGGTCAAATTCCCAGATGTCTAACGAAACAAGAGACGTTTATCTCCACTGTAATTCCTGTCATCGTTATAAGTGAAAAAAATATCCAAACCCGTTTTATTTGAAGAAGAACAATAAAAAAAATGTCATTTTCGATCTCGGTGTATTTTTCATGATCGAATTTACAGAAAACAAGTCCCGGGTGTATTCGATTTTTGATAGGAGCGGTTTAGCGCCATTGCTCGCAGGTAGCGTGGATACAGATATGTTATAATTGATCCGATTCCGGTAATTGGAGCGCGTAAATGTGAATTTACCTGCGATTAGTGCACGGAGCCGACCGGCTCTCAGACAGTCAAATTACGGGTTCAAAAAGAAC
Organism: Pictodentalium vernedei; assembly: GCA_031216915.1. NCBI lineage: Eukaryota > Metazoa > Mollusca > Scaphopoda > Dentaliida > Dentaliidae > Pictodentalium > Pictodentalium vernedei. Next base: position 804,572,793 of record CM062296.1, read on the forward strand.
ATCGTAGTCAAATTTTACTGATGAATTACAATAGTTTATAAGACTTATTTTGCCCGAATGACTATCAGTAGTTTCCCCGAATAAGCCATGTTTTAGAAGGTCAATGAGGTCTGAAGGCACACACACCCCACCTTGTACACCTATGACTATGTCTGAAATATGCAATGGTCGACGTTTTTACCTGTGTATTCGTTATTTCCAGAAGCAGCGTCTTCAATTGTAACAAATGATGATTGATTTTTTTACGTCTATTCTTTTCCGTGATGATCTTTCTCCTCTGCAAATAAAAAAATAATCGTCAATCTTTTGACACGACTGCCGCAATATGGGAAAGCGACTAACCTATTTTTGTTAATCGTGTACAGGCAGACAACAAACATCTTGTGCCTACAACCGGGGCTTTAGATTGGCTGAATTTGGGATATTGACAATGGCTGAAATTAGGGTCGGGGCATTGGAACACCGGTTTGACAAAGTTCGCTTCGACAGGCCATTGACTCTACATTCATCCCATTTTCAGGGCACTGAAATTCCCTGAATTACACCAGAGGTCTTGAAATTCCCTCGGTGTATGTGAGAAAATAATTGTGGCTAGATCTCTGATCACTTTAAGCCATTGGCGTAGTCAGTGGAATTGGGGAAGGGGCTATTATACATTCATGCCCGAAATCCCGAAAACCGGCTCAAGGACTCTCATCTTGATATATTTCTTGGGTCATTTTGCTATAGTTGTTATATAGAGAGTAATCAATTTGTTTTGAGCGTTACGGTAAATAATTCATCGAGAGACGGGACGTGAGTAAATCACGAAGGCGTAGCCCGAGTGATTTACTCACGTCCCGTCTCGAGATGAATTATTTATCGTAACGCTCAAAACAAATTGATTACTCTGTTTATTACCTGACATTTGGAATAAAGAGGTCTTTTACTATAATAATTCAACCCAAACTATTGTCAGATATAATCCAATTTAGTGTAAACACGGAAACATTTCTAAAATTAGCAGGAAGGAAATACGAAATAGTCCTGTCTCGAGGCGAATTATATACCGTAACTTGCCGTAAGAATGGGTCACTCTCTTTAGTAAATGACATTTTAGACCAAAATGTCTTTCATTAAAAATAATTCAACACAAAATATTCGCAAATGCAACTCTGAAATACTTCTGAAATTAGCGCGTATGAATACATCACTTTCTGTGTCAAATCTTCGATTGGAAATGGCCCAGTTTTATTTTTGTGACTTTCGTTCGATATTTTACTATTTTATGTGGCGTTCCAGTCGCATTTGGGGAATGGCATTCAGCCATAAGATAAAACACTTCTATTTGGATTTTGTCAACTGTGCTTACGAACCTGTTCATAGAGGAAAGAAAGGATTTTTAAAAATATTCAGAAGGAAAATTCATTTTAATTAACTGATGTGGAACTGGAAAACAAAACATCAACAAATCGGTGGGGGCGTGGCTTATATACGTCAGTCGTTCCAAGGTTACTATTGAAGTGACATAATTCACTCGTGACATTACCACTTTTTAATCAACATTAAATTCAATGCAAAACGAACTGAGGAATGTAATAATACGGATTATTACGGATTGTTCTACGGATTCCCCATCAACAGCAACCCTAAACCACGAGGAAAATAAAAATCCGTTCTGCACACATGTGCGGAACGAAAATCGTTGACAAACTATTTTTATAAAGAAGCGAAATTTCCCTGGAATTTTCTTCAAATCGTGCACCGCAATTACAATTTAAATCACTGGCGATAGCTAAAAATCGTTCCCTTAGTTCTAATGTGTTCTATGTGCCAGTAGGCACATAGAAAACATTGGAACGCAGGGGATGAAATAGTAACACGGGTTCCTCTCGCAAATTTGGTTGGCGATAAAATTGTTCTTTTTGTTGATAGCTGTCAAATTAATTGCTGAGTATCCTTTTAATACTTGTTTTATAGACATGAAGGCGTGTAATAAACACAGAAGGACACGCGTGCGTGAATTGTGCCATTGCGGAAGGATAAAACACGGCCTCTTGTTCTATCCTTCCGCGATGGCACTCGTGACATATCGACCAACCCATACACATATGCGTGTCGTTCTGGTTATTTTCTTCTGTCACTGGCAACAGAAAAATAGTTTGTCGTCCCCAATTCATTTGGCATTGTCACGCCCCTGCATTGAGCCGAAATCACTATTTTGGGCATAAATTCATCAAATTGGGACAACTAAGTGTGTCTATATGTATGTATATATGCGTGTGTATATATATCGTCGACTGAGTGCTCGAATGTTCTATGTCCCACGGGGGACATAGAACATTCTAGCGCTCGGGCGACGATATGTATCTGTGTATATATGTATGTGTATGTGTAAGAACGTAGACGTCTTCCCTATGCACAGTTCATATCCAACTTGTACGTGTGCTGTGACTACAGTCTACTTGTATTCTCTGTAATACTAGATGAGTTACCGGATCAGTTTGCACCCAGGTTGGCTTCTTGCTTTCTTTCTTCATTCCAATATTCTCTTTTTTCCTACAGTACCTCTCATGTTAATTTCCATGGTTTAAACAATATAAATGAAACTGTACGAGTGTCATTAATCCGATTATATCGTTATATTGTAAATGTCAAACGTGGAAACGACCTTTTATAAGCTCTTTAGCTTTCTGACGGATCCACCATCAACAATGTTGTACTTTGTATCTCTTGAAATGTTGAACAAATAAATATTGTTTAAACTAAATTGGGACAAATTTACTTTAATACGGAGTTCCATAGATCCGAAGTCACTAGATATCAAAGAGATATGTATCTTTCTTTATTGAATCTTAAATTCTTAGAGAATCATTTTGGGGTTCCCAATTGCATTTGACACCAATAAATCATGTCGCCCAGCCAAGGGGGGGGGGGGGGGGGGGGGGGGGAGGGGGGAGGGCACTAAAAATCTGCAAGACGTGACGTCCTATTTTTTATTCGACTCCTTTTTACACGCACGCACGCACGCACGCACGCACGCACGCACGCACGCACGCACGCACGCGCACGCACGCACGCACGCACGCACGCACGCACGCACGCACGCACGCACGCACGCACGCACGCACGCACGCACGCACCCACCCACCCACCCACCCACCCACCCACCCACCCACCCACCCACTACGTGAAAATTTTCTACTACCGTTCTCAGACACCCACCCCCACAGTCCCATTAAAATCCAAAATAAGCTTTTAAACTTAGTAGGCACAGCTGTCTTTAGGGGGTTTTCATAATGTTCTTAACCCTTTACCCAACGTGACGGCCAAAAACGGCCAGCGCTATTCTCAAAAATCGCCAATTAATTTTTATTATTTTTTCATTTTTTGTCTCAAAAACATAGGTTATGACCCCTCATTGGAACGAGCTCGTCGAGCTCGTTCCAATGAGGGGTCATAACCTATGTTTTTGAGACAAAAAATGAAAAAATTGGTTATTCAATCATTTTTTGGCAAGTGTCGTCTGCTTTTCCTGTTAGGTAAAGGGTTAAACTGATACCACCAATTTAAACCTGTGTGGGCTGCTGTGGGCCTCAATCTACAAATGACAAGCTGTTCATTATCAGGCTTGGCCAGAGCAGGTGTACATATACGGGAACAAATTTTCATTTGAATTGTTCCCAAAATATTGTCTGCACATTTTCTACATTTCAAACAAGACACCCACCCCCTACTAACGTGTGACATTTTCCCAGATTAAGCCCAATATTCTCACATATAAAGCCTCCTGATGTTGTATTTATGTTAAGAGTGTGATGTACAACATCATCTTTAAGGTTTCAAACACAAATGATGGTATATATTAGCTGATATATTGATATATTTTTAAAAAATTCAAAAAATTGCACAAGTTGGAAATGCACATTTTTGGCGCACTTAGGAGACCCACCCACCCACACGTCACGTCTTGGAAATTTTTGGTGGCCTCCCCCTGGCCCAGCTGTCATTTATATCACACTTTCCGTAATTGTTTGCTGAGTGTCTTTCACGTGCTCTCCTGATTATTTAGGCAACACAACATAGTTCAATGGGTACTGGTTGTCTAATTTTTGGTATAGATTTCCCCATTTTCCTACATGATTGCGTGCTTTCAAATATAACAAGCGACACAAAACTATAACTAAGTCCTTAGGCTGACCTAACACAACGGACGTTTTTCGCAAAATCCAGAAATGTTGTTTTTCGCCTCAAGGATATCTTTTCTTTCAGAAATAAATGCCCTAAAATGTACCATTATAAATTAATTCTAAGATTATGATCTAAAAATGCGACGAAATTATGCCTTGGACCGAAAAGTCGGTCTTACGAGTTCAAAAGGTTAACTGACGTCCTATATACCATATTAGGTCACGAACAATTTGTGTAACTGGAAAGATACTTTTGCCTAACGTGAAGACTGGTTCATCATTTGCTGGTTTATCAAGGCAGTATTCATTCTCAGTAAGTTACCAGGATTGTCAAACGGGGACTGGGCGTTTTTACCTTGAGGGTGTTCGACCCTGGGATGTTTCGTCAGTAGTAAGGGGAGGCACTATGGCGTAAAAATTTAACTGAAATCTCCATAGACATTGGTTCGCCAGAACAAATTTTCGTCTAGAAGGATTATGGCTTAAAATTTTAACACTGACAAGCCCCATTGGGTTTTGAATTTGGCATAAAAACTGGCGTAAAAGAATATAGCGTAAAAATTTAACACTGAAAATTCCCGATGGCTTTTGCCGAAAAAAATGTTTATGGCACTCTGGCGAAAAAAAATTATGGAATTTTCAGTGTTAAATTTTGACGCCATAGTGCCTTCCCTTACTACTTTCGTCCTTCAAACGTTTCGACTATATGTGTTTTCTGTAGGATGCGTCCTCATAAAAAAATCGAAGAGCAGAAAGCATACAACTTTTTTCGGGTATAACTTTAAAAATTTCAAAAAGTAGACTAAGTGGGAAATATATATTCAAACTCCAATAAATAAATATATGAATTGTGAATTTATATTGAGAGGGAAATTATTAGTTGAGTAACGTTTGCCTGATGTTATCTCTTTGTCTCTCCATTGGGATTACACAACAAATTAAAAAGGATGTGTAAAAATGTGAAAATGTGATTACGGCTTATAAGTCCTTTATAAGAAAGTTCCGACATAATATTCCAGTAATTAAGTGTGTTGAAGTTGCTTCTCAGCTTGTAACTGACTATCTATTATTGTGGTTGTCTGTCTTATATTTACCAGACCGCGTAGGTGTAACAGGTTGAGATAATTAAGGTGTAACACCTGTGGGGTTCCCTGTTACGACAGATTTATCGCTGAAGGAATACAACCTGTCCAGATACACCCACCGTGACACTTGTTACTGACACAAGAACGAGTACCAGATGTCCTTGGTAGTGTTATCTTCCGTTTTAATTGTTATGTGATGACCGGAGATTTCAATTCATTGGAAAATAACCGACGGCACACGCCATTCGCCAACTGCTGCTGTGCCATTAGTATCTCTTACATTCACGAAGACATGGGTACCCTCTCAGTATTTTCTCTGTAAAATGACTCGTTTAACGAAATGAACTAAAGTTCAACTGTTTGAACTAATTTTTTGTCCGCGTATTTTAAATATTCTTAACCCTTTGAACCCTGGTGGTATCCTCCATTTCAGTTCAATGGCATCAATTGGAAGAGTCCCCCCATTCATTGTTTGGGCTGGACTAAGTAAGTAAGTAAGTCTTTATTTACGTGACATGTGCGATAAAATTCAACCAATTTCACTCTAAAAGTCCATTTCACAGCAACGCACCCGGCCAATTTTAACCTATACGTCACGGCGTAATAGTAATTATAAATACGAATGCTCGAGAATGCCACACACTCATACTTCATCACCCCCCCCCCCCCCCCCGGGCCTAATGTTAAATATTCACTAACCCTGCCTACCCAGCATATCGAGGTTATCTCACCCCCCCCCCCCCATCACACGAGGATATTTATATGTACTCCCCCCCCCCTCTCTCTCTCTCTCTCTCTCTCACACACACAACCATTCACCCTTCCAAACACATATATACTGGCGTGGAAGCAGTGGTATCTTTGTTTCTCTGGCGAGAAATACAAACATTTGCGATTTCAAAATAACACAACATCGTCCATCGGTCGCTTATCGACAGTAGGCTAGGTCTTCCTTGCTAGAAAGAGGACACTTCAACTTTCAGGTTACAGACCTGGTATTCTGGTGCTCCTGGAACGTCAGTGATTCACCACGGAAGCTTCTATCAGTCACAATCAACCCTTCACCCAATGCCAGCAGCAAGCGGCGCCCGTGAAAAAATTCTCGTGTAACTAAAAATTTACATTTTTTTTTTGGTTCAGAAACAGAAACATAGGCCACGACCCCTCATCGGAACGTGCGCAACGCGCTCGCTTCAATGAGGGGCGGCAACCCATGCCTCCGATGCAAAACTGAAAATATTGAAAATACCAAACAGTAATTTTCGTGTACAGCACCGGCCGGCTTATGCCACCACGTTGGGCAAAGGGCAAAACAACTAGATACCCTGTCACCAATAGCGCAGTATAACCTCATTAGTTAACGCACTACATACTCTGGGCTGCACGCTAAAAATATTGATTAGTCCACCCTACTCATTCACTCAGCAGGTATCCTTCTTAACCACCTGCTCACTGATGTCAAAATATCTAAATTTCAGGCAGAAAACATTTCCCAGAATGCAACTAGAAATTTAACCAATTCAATCTTGTTTGACAGAGCTCATTGAGCTCTGTCAAACGAGATTGATTTGGTTAAATTTCTAGATGCATTATGGGAAAAAAAGCTTCCTAAAATTTTGGTATTTTGACATCAGAATGAAGGGGGTTAATGAAGAAATGATAATGAAGTATCTTAATTCTGGGCCGAAAAAGCGGCCTCTCACATTCAAGGAGTTAAAAGGAGATTTCTTCTTTTAGAGCTTTCTTCTATTAGAGCTTCTTGACCTAATTCAGGGAATTTATGAATGGTACTCGGGTGAAAAGGACATCACTTGTTTTAGTAAGATTCAACTTTCGACGTACTTGATCAGTTACACATTTTATTTCATTTCTGTGGCACAAAATGACATTTATTTTATTTATTTATCTATGTTTAACGACACTTTCGAAAGCCAGGGGCACCTCCAGTCGGAGAATTTTACGGCTGGGGGAAGCCGGAGTCCCCGGAAAGAACCGCCTAGCAACTGTCGCACTCCCCAGTGTACTAGCTTCACACAAGCAGGGTTAACATTGGTTGAAGACAAGAGAACCATCGGCGTGAAGTTCGTCTTAGTACACAACGTCACCGTGCCCCCAAGTGTGCAATTGGGCATAAGTGTCTTGCCCAAGGAACAACGCGGTTGCCGCAGGTGGAATTCGAACCGCGCATCTCTCGGTTTGCAGCCTGCATCTCTACCAACTGAGTCACACAAAAAGACATTTGAATTGTGAATTATAGGTATCGCGGAACTAAATATTGAAATTAGAGTGAATCGTCTTAAATGCTGCACTCGGAAATGGTGCAATCTCTAAAAATAAACAGCCTTGGGAAAATCCATTGTTTCAATAAACGTTTGAAACATTTTTGACATCTTACATTATTGTTGAATATTCCTGATAAAAAAGAGGGTGATTTGATGACTTTTGGATCTAAAAAATACAATTTACTTTTTGTGTGTTTTTGTAGGGAATTCCCTGAAAAATATGTGCACGTGACCGGTACTTCCTTTTGTGTCAGTTTTTCTCTCTTATTTGTTGCATGACCCCCTGCTTTCAGATCAGAAAAAGTTGTCTGAAGGGCTATACTTGACAGAGATATTTGAATGCCAAAATTAAAATGATGCGATCATATTTTTTTCCGCCTGAACGTTATAATGGTCGCCTGTGGGAAAATATTTAGTTCTGTGATACCGAGTGAGAGGGAAATTCTTAGTTTTGTGACGTATTCCCTAGTACATCCTTTTATCACGGAATACCTTACGTAGCTAATAATTTTCTTATAAATTAGTCCTAATCGAAATAAAACACTAATATTATGAGATATAAAAGGTGGAGAATTTTATTTATAACTTTAGTTACAATATTAAATTAACCCTTTGAACACCAGCGGCCGATTTTCCGTCCAGCAACATGATACGTCATAACGTCATTATATAGGATGGCTGTTCAGTGAATGTGTGGGGAAGACCAATCAGTATTTTCAACGTGCAGCCCCTAGGCTGCACGTTGAAAATATTGATTGGTCTACCCCAAATAATGAATATGGACTTTTCTAATTGCTGCCATTGAACTGGCATGGAATATACCACTAGAGTTCAAAGGATTAATATGTCTTCTTTTCAGTTCCAAATGGACTAAGTACCTGCAGTCCGTTGCTGGTGTCCATGGTGTGGTCGTGGTAAAAAAACTTGCAGTGACCTGCACAAGCAAGTGTGTAGTTTGAAGATGACGATTTGTCAGGAATTGTAAAGAAAATGTTGTGGCTAATGATAAACCATTAATGCTTAACCCTTTACCCGACGAATCGGCAGCATCCACCTGCGTAATTTACAAACCTAGCAGTTGAAAAAAATATTTACAATTTTTTTTTTAAACAAAACCATAAAACCATATCATGTGGCCCCTCATTGGAACGAGCTCGTTGAGCTCGTTCCAATGAGGGGTCACATGACATGGTTTTAGTGAAATTTTTTGAACATTTTTAAAAGTCAATAATTAAAATAATACATTTTGATATCGTCTGCGTTGGGTAAAGGGTTAATCAACGAGTAAAGTGAATATTCAATTGTTTTGTCCCCTTTAATCGAAAAAATGAACAGGACGTATTTCGGAAATGGAAAAATCCAGAAGCCTGCCAGTGATAATAAGCTAATCGTTCTCTGAGGAGCTTGGCAATTATAAACACACTTCCGGTACGGAAAGAAATATCATTTTGTCCTCCCAAAAATAACTTGGATTGTCTTCCCCAAAACCACCAGAAGGCCCTATTTGATTGCACATTTTTAAACTTCTGATATGGAAGAATCCCCCAGAGCCCACTAATGTGTCAAAAGGCCACCAGAGGGCTCCTTAAGCCCCCCTTCCCAACAATTTGAAAAACGTTCCGCCTCCCGTTATCTCTCCCTCGGGTTTATTCCGCCTCCCGTTATCCCCGAATCTCCCTCGGGTTTAAAAAAATAATAATGAAGAAGACACAAAAGTGTGTATTTTTTGTACCAACCTTCCGGCTAATAAGTCCTTTAGAAGAAAGTTCCGACATGATATACCAGTAACTAACTTCCTTCAAGTTGCTTCCTATCTTGTAACTGACTATATATTGCTGGCTGATGGCCTTATATGTACAAGAGTTCTTGTATGTAACAGATTGCTATAATTGAGGTGTAACACGTGTGGAGGTCTCGGTTACGACAGATTTATTACAGAATGAATAAAACATGTCCAGATACACCCGTCCTGACACTTGTCACTGATACATGGACGAATACCAGATGTCCATTATACTGCTATCTCACCGTTTAATTGTTTTGTGATGACTCGAGATTTCACTTTATTGGAGAATAACTGATGGCACGCGCCATTGACCAACTGCTGTGTAATTAGTGTCCCTTGTATCCACAATCACTTTGGGGGTGTGAAAAAGGATTAGTGGAATAGTTAAACGCTTTGTTCGACTTTTGCATTGAAAACGATTCCTTCATGTATGATGCACTAAAGTTTTTTTTTTCTCTTGTTTAAAATATTCCAATAGGCCTCATAAAGTAGATTTTCTGTTTCTCAGGCCTTTTTTTGTAAAATTGGATGCGGGTGTTTTTTTATTTTATTTTTTGTAATTATTTCTTTTCCATCAAAAGTTCATGTTTTTGGTTGTTCTCTGTCTTAGGCCTCATAATCTACAATCCCGAAAGCATGTGTGGTGGTGTATTTCGTCCCTTGAGTGCAAGAAGGCTTTGCAATAGCATTGCAAAGCCTTGTTGCACTCAAGGGACAAATTTATCAATTTTATTAACTTGGATAAAAGATCAGACATAAACAATTTAATTTTTATTTTTTGAAGTTTGCATTGGTTATAAGAAGAGACCATGCGGTAGCCAAAAGGACCATGCGGGAGGGTCTAAGAAACAGACTAACTTTTTTTTTGGCTGAACTGTAAATGATCACTGTTGTTCAAACTGAGGTCGCGATCCATGGAGCTGAGGGGCAAAATTGGGAAAGACGGTGAAAGGGAGTGCCAGATGTGTAACATGGGCACGGTGGAGACCCTGGAACATTTTCTTCTAGAATGCCCAAAGTATCAGTTAAAACAATAAGATTCACTGGGAGTATAATGGAGAAGTGGGATGGGAGAATGAAGGACATGTGGTTGGGGGAGACTCAAAGGAGAGGGTTAATATGCTAATCGGAGAGATTGGGAAGAATGGGGCAAGGGATGTCATCAAGCAGTTCGTCTCCGAGTGTTGGGAGGAGAGGAGAAGCGTGGGAATAGGGAGGCAGTTGGGAGTTCAGGGGTAACCATGGCCCTCTTGTCCGAGAACCGCGACAAATCAGCGGCTGGCCAAAGTGTTATTTTTATTATTATTATTATTATTATTATTATTATTATTATTATTATTATTATTATTATTATTATTATTATGTGTTTCTAGGGTGTGTTTTTAAAAAAGAAATCAGCCCCGCTCATATATCTTGGTGCCAAATGAATTTTGAAAGAAAAATCATTTTAATTTATTCTCAGTTTCAAAATATTATTTGTAGGCCTAAGTAGCGAGGGGTGCCACTATAGGTACAGGCATTTAACACTGAATCCCCGATACCCCAGGACTACTTTTAAAATCTTCTTCCTACCTTCAAAAATGCCACTATAGGTACAAAAAATGCCACTATAGGTACAAAACCCTATGGAGAATCCTATGTTAATTTTGTACCTATAGTGGAACCATTGAGGTATGGGGGTTTCAGTGTTAAATGCTTGTACCTATAGTGGCACCCCTCACTACTGGCCTATTATTTATTTTCCTCGATATGCTGATACTAAAAACAATTTTTGTTTGAAAACGTAACAACAACAATAAACTTGATCGATTATTGAAATGCTTTCTGGGGGATTTCTAAGAATACATTATTAAGCGGGATGATGTCAGAAAAAAAATTGATAAAAATTTTCTTTTGACTGTCATTTTTTCATCGGAGTTTACGACACTGCGATTTTGTCCATCCTCCGACTTTCAGTATTACTTCAGTAATATATCTGGAGTTATTCCTTGTTCATCGCATCTTATTATAAAATCATAGTTATCATTGTATGCGCAAAAGAGGTTGAAGTTTTTTTTCAGAAAAAACGAGGTGCTATTATGTGGAGAAATATTTTTTTGTCCCAATTAGTTTTTTTTTTTTAAATTGGCATTGGGGATGACAGAAAATCTCTTGTTTCTAAACAAGTCTAATTTGGGATCTTTTAACCAACTATCTTCTTTCTGCAATATGAATTAACTTTCTTGAGTTAAATTTTCACAAACTTTCTATATCTGTTTTACAGCAGCCATGACTAGATTTAGGGTGCTCGGTGGCTCAGTCGTTACGGCATTGGACTTCAAACCGGAAGGTTCACAGACTTCCCGCCAGGGGGGACTGAGTTGTGTCCTTGGGTAAGGGGGGCACGGCGGCGCTCTGTACTGAGGCACTCTGCACGTCGATGTTGCACTTGTCTTCAACCAATGTTAACCCCGCTTGTGTGGGGTTAGTACAGTGGGGAATCTGACGGTTGCTCGTCGCTGCTCGGTTCTTGGGCTTCCCCTGTGAAACTGCCTGACACAGGGTAACTCTGGCTGCCAAAACTGTCGTTAAACCTCAAATAATTAATTAAATAAATTAATAAATAACACGACTACATTTGGCGGAAAATATGTTACAAAATACTCAGCAGGGAAATGGTAAATAGTGCAACAACATATTATTGAATGTATGAGAGTTAATAACCATGATGGGCTCTAACCCGTTGGATTCTGATGGTATGTTCAATACCAGTTCAGAGCTATTATCTGGTAGAGTGGGGGCGCGGTGTCTCAGTTGGTAGAGGTGCAGGCTGCAAGCCGAGAGGTCCTCGTTTCGAATCCCACCCGCGGCAACCGCGTTGTGTCCTTGGGCAAGACACTTCACCCCCATTGCCCACATGGGGGGCACGGTGGCGTTGTGTACTAAGGCGTACTGCACGTCGATGGTGCACCTGTCTTCAACCAATGCTAACCCTGCTTGTGTGGAGTTGGTATGTTGGGTAGCTGACAGTTGCTCGCCGTTGCTCGGTGGTTCTCTCCGGGTACTCCGGCTTCCTCCATCCGTAAAACTGTCACGGTCATGGATAGCCATTGTGCAGAAATATGTGACCTTAAACACCAATAAATAAATAAATAAATAAATAAATAAATAAATAAATAAATAAATAAATAAATAAATAAATATCTGATAGGGTCTATATTTGTTAACCTGGGGGAAAACCAATCAATATTTTGAACGTGCATTGAAAAACGTAACTGCGTCCCCCGAGTTCCAATGTGTTCTATGTGCCAGTAGGCACATAGAACACATTGGAACTCAGGGGACGACTGGTCTATCGCACAAATTCATTAATCAACTAGACGGAGTGATTCTGTAGAATCAAGGGCTTTCGCTGGCGTACATTTTAGCCCATTGAAAGAGTTATGGGAACAATAGTCTTCTGCATGTGAAACACTTCCTCGTGAAAATTGCTTAGTTTGTGCATTATAGGGTGGTGATAGGTCCCTTTTATTCAGTTCTTCCTAACACTGTCAGAGAGGCGATTGTGACAATGCTCAGAGGAACTGTTAATAGAAAAGATTCGTCAGTAATTTGCTGTACTCGCGTACATGCGCTCCAACTGTTGGAAACTAGAATGAGGGGGCAATGCCAGGTGAAAGTTTGCATAGAAGAATCATGACGAGCTGGTCTCTGCTCTCTTGTACCTCTGATGGAGGTCTTCTTGGAAATAGCCATACAACAACAACGGGTTAACAAAACAAACTCACAAATTGGAGTGTGTCTATCAATTGTCCATAATCCAATTACAGCTGTATTCAGCTGTATTCAAATCAAATTCGATTTTCTAGAGAAATGAATACATTAAGGTGCGACCAACGCAAAACACGCAAGATTTAAATATCAACAAATTCTTTATAAACTCACACTTATTTACAACTAGCAGAGATCCCCGTGCTGTGCATGATTATTCCACCAGCTCTCCAGACTGTCGGAGCTCCCAGAGTTTCTGTGGTTAAAGGTTTTACCATTAAGGCAACACCAAACGCAATCGGGACCAATCCAATGGCCCTTTTTTGGTAAAAATACATCAGGTGACAAATTTCAGCTCGATATCTGTAAATGTCGGATGGTGGCCCTGCCTTATACGAAAGGTTGTAGAATGATGGGCTAAAACAACTATGTACCAAACATCCCCCGCCGTGTTGCTCCTAATGAAAAATATCCACTTGGGACCATATTTCTTCTACATTTCTCTGAACACACAAGTGTGCATAATGGTTTTGTTCCGGGTCAAGTGTTAGCACAACGTGGAATGTCAATCCCTGGATTGCGCTTCAAAACTCATTTTAAATCAGAAAAACGTCACTCAATTTGACCTTCACCCAACCGGGGTTAAGGGGCTATAAGGCTGAAATGGGGGCGCGGTGGCTCAGTTGGTAGAGATGCAGGCTGCAAGCCGAGAGGTCCTCGGTTCGAATCCCACCTGCGGCAACCGCATTGTGTCCTTGGGCAAGACACTTCACCCCAATTGCCCACGTGGGGGCACGATGACGCTGTGTACTAAGGCGTACTGCACGTCGATGGTGCACCTGTCTTCAACCAATGCTCACCCTGCTTGTGTGGAGTTGGTATGTTGGGGAGCTGAAAGTTGCTCGCCGTTGCTCGGTGGTTCTCTCCGGGTACTCCGGCTTCCTCCACCCGTAAAACTGTCACGGTCATGGTTAGCCATTGTGCAGAAATATGTGACCTTAAACACCAATAAATAAATAAGGCTGAAATGGAGAGTTTCTTCTTTTTTCATAAAATCTTTCAAAACACATTTTAACTCCTAGCACTCTGGTAGTTTTTCAAATTTTCCGTCATTGACTCTATATTGCCCATACAGCATGAAAAATGTAACAAATTATATCTTATTTGACAGAGCTCAGTGAACTCTGTCAAACAAGATATAATTTTTTCAATTGTCAGTTGCATTGTGGGAAACATTTGCTGCTGAAAACTTTGATATTTTGACATCAGAGTGCAGAGGGTTAACGTTGAAAACATCACAAAAATATTGCCCCTCAGACTGTCAAGTTTATAGCTTAAAGTTGCGATTTTCTTAAAAGTGTATATATTTTCGATAATCTTTCTCACTGGGCTAAATATAAAATGCAAAGGTAGGTATCTTGCGAACCCTGAAAACCCATTTGTCACTTAAACAGGCCAGCAATAATGCATGTCCTGCTAATTAAACATGAAAGTTTGTGGCCGTTACTGCAGTGTAAGAATACATCAGGTGACAAATTTGAGCTCGATATCTGTAAATGTTGGAGTGCAGCCCGTTGTTGCACGACGGGTTGACGAATGATGGGTTAAAACAACTACCTACCTAAAACTCTCCTGCATGTTAGTCCTAATAAAAATACCCATAGGTACCAAATTTCAGTCCCATATCTCTGAACATGTAGGTGAGCATACCGGTGTTGTTCTGGTTGAAGTGCTGACACAACGTTGAATGAAAAATCCACCCAACTCATGTAACTTCTCACAGAAATTGAACCCCACCCACAAATTTCAGCTCAATATCTCGATATCCGTATGTGTACAACACATATTGCTCTGCTTGAATATTTAATGGTGAAGGGTTAATGGTACGTTGCACAGAAAACCTATCCTATCCAGGTTATTCCAGACTAAACATCACCCTTTGGTGACAGTTTTCAAACCAATGTTCCTGAAAATGTAGGAGCGCTTTAGTTAGAGGGTTAACCATTTACCCAACGTAACGGCCACAAACGACCAGCGCTATTCTCAAAAATCGCCAATTAATTTTTATTTTTTCATTTAATATCTCAGAACCATAGGTTATGACCCCTCGTTGGAACGAGCTCGTTCCAACGAGGAGTCATAACCTATGTTTTTGAGACAAAACATGGAAAAAAATAGTTATTCAGGAAATTTTTTGCAAGTGTCGTCTGCCTTTCATGTTAGGTAAAGGGTTAAAGCGACGTCGAACTCAATCGAGGCCCACCTAACGTCCCTTTTCTGGTCACGTTACCTTTTGTGGTCTAATTGCCTGTAGGTACTAAATTTCTTTCTTTCTTTATTTATTGGGGTTTTAAAGTCACATATTTCTGCACAATGGCTAATCATGACCATGACAGTTTTACGGGTGGAGGAAGCCGGAGTACCCGGAGAGAACCACCGAGCAACCGTCAGCTCCCCAACATACTAACTCCACACAAGCAGGGTTAGCATTGGTTCAAGACAGGTGCACCATCGACGTGCAGTACGCCTTAGTACACGACGTCACCGTGCCCCCAGATGAGCAATGGGGGTGAAATGTCTTGCCCAAGGACACAACGCGGTTGCCGCAGGTGGGATTCGAACCGAGGAACTCTCGGTTTGCAGCCCGCACCTCTACCTACTGAGCCACCGCGCCCCCTGGGTACTAAATTAAAATCTAGATCAGCTATGGCACGGTGTAGTCGAACAACGTGCGGCGTTGCATGGGCTGAAGAGTTATGTGATGTTGGACGCAAACGAGACCCCTCCCATGTCCTTTTCCAAGTCAAATTACCCTAAATTGTACCTCAGCTGGTATGTGGAAATGTTGGAATTCTGTGGTTAAAGGGTTAATTCGTAGTCATTTTCGATCTGCATCCATCTAATTAAGGAATAGTGCATGGCTTGGAGTTGACTATGCCTATATCGTGCCCAGTGAGGTGGTGTAGTTCCCGCCGCGAAGCGGAGGGAACTACACCACCTCACTGGGCACTATATGGGCGTAGTCAACGACAAGACATGCACTAATCCTTATATTATATCGAACACCCATCAAGAAAAACATCTGTCCGATTTGTTAATCTGTTACCAAGGTAGCAGCCCTATATACCAACCAGCGTTATAGAGAAAAATACCATGTAGTTTTTAAAAAACATTTTCTTCTTCCAAAACACGGCTAACTTGGATTATTGATATGAGCAGAAGACAGATTTTGAATCGGTCATCAAGGGTAAACAAAACATTCCCCCCCAAACGGAACTGTGTATTCTAGAATCGCGCAACTCGCGAATGAAAACTAAAATTTTCGAAATTTGACAACGCAGTTTGATAATTTCCACACATTTGTCACACATATACATTACCGAATGGGTCAGTACGGGATACAAACTCCGAAGATTCAATTGAATTCCATTATTTATTCGTTTACTGCCCAAAACTTACAATTAAATAGCGAAATAATATGAGCAGCGAAACAAACGATTTTTCATATCCGGACGCGTTCTTATGAAAGTTAGACCCAGGAATGGATCATTCTCTTCGAAACGAGATATGGATCATCTTCTCAAGGAATAAAATGAACGCCTCGAAAAATGGGACTTCAACATTGAATGGAAAAGCGATACATTTTTCCACAAAGATTTCTTTCCGGGTCGTTTTGTGGATGTTGTGCCTCTGTGAATCGATTTTTAAATTTTGCCTGATCAGTTTTATTCGCCCAGTATGAAAAGAAAACTGATATAGTAGTGTGCTAAAAATAGAAAACGTGTAGTGCCTGGGTGTAGTGCCTGGTCAGTTCTGTGGATGCAAACTACACGAAATAGGGTATCATCTTTCAGCCAATCAGAATGCAAGGAAGTCACGTGAGATATAATATTGTCAAATAGTGCCTTTCAATAATCAAGTGTAAAGATAATCATTATGATTGATAGTTCCCTATACACCCTGTACCCAGATCGTATAGTAGACACGAAAGGATCAAACAATGCCCGGAGTTGCTTGGGTTGAAGGGTAACCACGACGTTGATCGCATTCGAGACCCACCCATTTCACTTCAGAGGTCTATGTTATGCCACTTTCCTGGTCAAATGACCACTAGGAGTGGGTGGAAAGGTTTCTAAGATCAGAATTATATTAGATCCCAAAATCAGTAAATTCCCCCACCCCCACCCTTCTCCACATCCCTCTACAGATGGAAGTGAGATTACGTTTTCACTGATTTTGAACAAAATATAATAATTATGTAGGGAGCGCGGTGGCTCAGTAGGTAGAGATACAGGGTGCAAACCGAGAGGCCCAAGGTTCGAATCCCACCTGCGGTAACCGCGTTGTGTCATTGGGCAAGGCACTTAATCCCAACTACCCACGTGTGGCCAAGGTTGTGTACTAAGGCATACTGCGCGTGGATGGTGCACTTGTCTTAATTCAACCAATGCTAACCCTGCTTGTGCGGAGTTAGAACGTTGGGGAGTCTGGGGGCAAGGTTGTGTACTAAGGCATACTGCGCGTGAATGGTGCACTTGTCTTAATTCAACCAATGCTAACCCTGCTTGTGCGCAGTTAGAACGTTGGGGAGTCTGACGAGGTGACCTGGCTGTCGAAAGTGTCGTTAAACCCCAATAAATAAATAAATAAATAAATAAATAAATGTGTAAGAAAAAGAATATTTGCTATAGGTTCGCAATGGAAATTCGCTGGATGTGGATGCCACTCACAACTCTCCACTCTTTGTCGTAGAGCCTCGCCCCCTTCCGTCCACCACAACTGAAGCTTGTGTTCTAATTTCCACAGTACTGGTATGTGTAAGTCACAATGATTTGGTTTGTAAAAGGTGGGTTGATGGAACATAATCGCTGAAAAAAGAGCAAACCCCATTCAATCTTTTCGTTGATGTTATGAATTGTTCTTTATCTATCATTCATTGAATTAACCTAACACGAAAAGCAGACGACACTTGCAAATAAAATTCTTGAATAACTATTTTTTTTCATTTTTTGTCTCAAAACATAGGTTATGACCCCTCATTGGAACGAGCTCGACGAGCTCGTTCCAAAGAGGGGTCATAACCTATGTTTTTGAGACAAAAAAATGAAAAAATAATGAAAATTAATTGGCGATTTTTGTGAATAGCGCTGCCCGGTTTTGGCCGTTACGTTGGGTAAAGGATTTGTATGATTGTTAAAAGATATGGTAAATATACTTAAAAAACACAGCGACAGTCCAAACGAAATGGTTGAAGACAAATGTGATCAATGGTGGAACTATTCAGTCTATTAATGGCGTTCCATTAATTCATAATTACGAGGCTGTAGACTAAAATAGTCAATTCTGAGGCCACTTTTTGGCAGAATGTTTTTAAAATAAACTTTTGATAACAGTTTGTGATTGTCAGGTTATTTCTGACCAATCTGCGAATTGGTCCGTCGATTTGCCCTACGCCTTAGTGCTCTCCCACCCAAACTGGGGTAATGGGGTCATAGTGGTAATAGAGCGATTCTCTTCTTTTTTGCATAAAATAATAATAATAATAATAATAATAATAATAATAATAATAATAATAATAATAATAATAATAATAATAATAATAATAATTTTAAAGCCTAGAATCCACACACGGCGCTCAATGGTTGTACAATAATTGCATACATACATATACACACATACACGTACATTCTCTCACAGATACATTGATCACTATTATCATTTATTGGTGCCCAACGCCACATCAGCAACCAAGGCTATATCGTGGCGATAAAAGCGACAGAACCTAAAAGAAAAAGGGTATTGAATTGAAACAAAATAAAAAAAAAATATACAACTTTACCAAAACAAGTATGTGAGTGTGACTTGACGAGTAACGAGGCAATCCTCATTGACTCAGTCACACTCACGCACCTGGTAATGTCAGTTTATGACCAAAATTAAAAGACCACTGAAGGAAATGCCTTACGGAAAAAGTAGGTTTTAATACCAGACTTCAATGATTCAAATGATTTGCTATTTTTTATGTCGATTGGAAGAGAATTGCAAAGCCTTGGGCACCAGTCACAAATCACCAGCACTAGTAAATTTAGATGCGGGCTGAACCAGATTGAGTTGACCTGATGACCTAAGAGACGTCGGTGGTTTGTGGATGGTAAGCAGATCGGTCAGGTAGGATGCTGCAGATCCCGAGATACACTTAAGACCAAAAGGACAATTTTAAATTGAATTCTTTGCTTAACGGGTAGCAAGTGTAACTCAGAGAGTACCGAAAGTCTTCAAAACTCATTTTAAAGCAGAAAGCAATACCCAAATAGACACTCGCCATAACCCGGGGTCAAGAGGTCAGAAAAGCACTCGAAGTCATTCAAAGCATTTTACAGCCGAAAAAACATGACCCAAATAACACTCGTCCTAAACTGGTATCCTCGAATACTGAAATGAGGCTAAGAGTGGTAATAAATTAGGCCTCATTGAGGGAGTTTTTCATGGCCCTCATGGCCTCAAATGAAATGAGGTTAAGACGGATAGTTTTTTAGACCTCACTGAGGGGTTTTCTCAATGCCCTCATAGCCTCAAGCCTCATACGACAAAAAGGGATTCTCCAAAAAGTATCCTCGAAAGGTATCCTCAAATGATGTATTATCATGTCATAGGTATCCTCAAATACCGAAATGAGGCTAAGAGGGATAGTAAATTAGACCTCATTGAGGAATTTTCTCATAGCCCTCA
This sequence comes from Pictodentalium vernedei, assembly GCA_031216915.1. Classification (NCBI taxonomy): domain Eukaryota; kingdom Metazoa; phylum Mollusca; class Scaphopoda; order Dentaliida; family Dentaliidae; genus Pictodentalium; species Pictodentalium vernedei. The sequence goes on from CM062296.1 coordinate 804,592,594, forward strand.
TGGACTCATACTATAAAAAAGGGATTCCATAGCCACAGACGTTTTCCAAAAAGGGATTCTGGGGGAACCTGAGCCAGAAAAATTCACTCTATTTCAATCGAACTTAACCCCGGGGGCCTTCTCGGTACTGGGGGTGGGGGGGGGGGGCTCTTGGTTCCATGGTACGGCGGTCCTAAAAGGATTCTGGGGGAATGCGTGTCAAATAAAGTCGTTTTTAGTGATTTGGAGGGGTTGTCGGGTTTATTTGGGTAATTAGATTTACTCCTCTTTAATCGAACATACCCTCCGAACATACCCCAGTCCTATTATAAGCCTTTGGGTAACATAGCAACCACGTGCTACCATAGAAACCAAAATGGCGGACTTCAGTATACAAAATGGCCGACAGAAACCACCCTAACAACACGCGCTGCGCATGCGCACCAGGACCACGTATCGCTATGGGGATGACGTCACAAGATGGCCGCTCACGCGGGCTACCATGACAACACAACATGACGACACTAAATCACGTGACTATGGCGTCACATATAAGATCCCCCATGAGACCCTCCTGAATTGAGACGGTTCATTCCTCTCCTACTACTACCGTAGCTTTTTCGACACGGGTAAGATTTCTTAATGACCATTCATTTAATAGTTTCTGCACTTTCTTTCTATTTTTTCTATAATTTTTTTTGCAGGTAATGTGTATCACTGAATTTGTGTTTTATTCAAAAAATGGTAAGATTTTCGCTGTGATTCCATTTTATCGGTTTATCCGTTTTTAGTTCCATCCCGCAACCTTACGAGAACCGATCCATCCTATATAAGTTTTGTCAAAATTCACTTTTAGACCTTATAAGTAAGCAATCTCGCCAACAATGTTTAAAGCCGCGTTGAGTGATTTTTCATCATCGTTAAGAAATAAGGTGCTGTCGTCTGCATACTGGTTAATTATGTATTCAGAATTGTATATTTTGATACCATTTATTCCCGGACAAAATTTTAACCTAGCACTCATTATTACCACACACAGGATGAACATTTAAAAGAAAGTGGGCCCCCTTGTCTGACACCTCTTTCCACAATAAAAACACTGAAAGATGACCATTGTTTAAGACACAGTTAGAAACGTCATTATAGAAAGCCTTAACCCTTTACCTTACCTAACGGCCAAAACCGGCCAGAGCTATTCTCAAAAATCGCCAATTAATTTTCATTATTTTTTTCATTTTTTGTCTAAAAAACATGGGTTAAGACCCCTCGTTGGAACGAGCTTGTCGAGCTCGTTCCAACGAGGGGGTCATAACCTATGTTTTTGAGACAAAAAAATGAAAAAAATTAGTTATTCAAGAATTATTTTTGCAAGTGTCGTCTGCTTTTCAGGTTAGGTAAAGGGTTAAACCAGCGAATGATTGATGGGCTGAAATTGTAAAATTTTAGGGTTTTCTCAGTATAGTTCCATTCCAGAGAGTCGAAAGCTTTTTCGAAATCAAGTAATACCAAGCAATATTACTAGATTTGCATTTGTCGAATAGATCGGCAATTAGACGTGTAGATTCTCCAATAGACCTCCCTTCTTTTAAACCCAACTGACTTTCGGAGATAAGTTTTGGCAGGACAGTTTTTTGACGGATTATCTGTGAAGCGGTTGCTTCAAATCAGCATGTCATAAAAAGTCGAATTTTCTTTTGTAACTTTTTATAAACGAAAATAACAGGCAGTTCCCAAAGCTATCTGCCCGTCTCCTGAGTGCTAGAATGTCCTATGTCCCATAGGGGACATAGGACATTCTACCACTCAGGCGACATGTTGTTTTCGTTTATAAAAGTAACAAACGTACACTTGGTTTCTACTGATGTCATAGGTTTTCTCAACTACTTGCCTCTTAAAAGTTAAAAGCTTTATGGAAACAGGTGGGGGAGGGGGGGGGGGCAGGAAAATATTTTCGGACACAAGACAATAAAGCTTTTTTCGACCCTTGGGCACCCACCCACCCACCCCTTTTTTGAAGGAATTTTTTTTCCATTTGAAATTTGCCCCCCCCCCCCCCCCACAAAAACAAAAAAAATAAAATAAAAATAAATAAATAAAAGTAAATCGCACATAAACTGCTTTGATGGGCAATTTCAACAGGCACTTTTGCTGGAACATAGTTTGTCTTGTTCCAGTAACCATTCCCGACGTTTAATCTACCCACAACCAGCTGGTGGAGATGAAACATAATTCTCCAGAGCTTGCAACTGCAATTTGGTCCCATTTCTTGCCAAGTTTATGAATTTATTCAAACTTTCTCACAGACCCTGGCAGTCAGTGTGGGTAATCAAGAGAGTAGAGAACATATACTGGCAATCTACCTCAACAGAATTAAGAACAAGAACAGGTGTGAAATATGTTGAAAATGTTGATGTTTTACCTGGTTACACCACTGTATTTGCTGCTGTTTCTGCCGATCTCTTTCTATTTCTATCCATTTCTACACTCTATTTTAGTTTCATCAGTCTAATCTAAATTTATTAAGCATTATCAAGTGTAGAATTCGTAGAGGCAGTAAACTCAGTGTTGTATTGAACCTGTCAACAGTCAATGTTGGTATCGGAAATCCCTCCCTCATAAACTCTGCGTCGTTGCACCTTGGCTGGTATGAGTAGTGATTCATTTGATGGAGTGATGTGATTAGTGAGCTTTGACCAGACAGTAACAGAGAATTCCAAGCATGTGGCTAATGTACTACCTCCCATGGGAAAAACCACGGGTAATGTGTGTGACATAAAATGAAATTTTAAGGCAACTACGTTACCGGTATTTTTTCCCTCGGTCATAAAATTGCGCTGTTGCCCCTTGGCTGATATGAGTAGTGGTTCATTTGATGAAGCGGTTTGAAAGCTTTGGTCAGACAGTACAAGCAGTGGCATAGATAGCTTTTCGCTGGCGGAGGGGCAAACCCAAAATTTTCCAACAGACCGAAAAGTTTACGACAATGTAACAACAACAAAAACCCAAACAAACAGAAAGAATCTGTTGTTTACTGCAAATGTACTGAAAATTGGTCTTTTTTACCCCAAATTTACCCAAAATGGCATGTTTTTATCCCCAAAGCCAGCATTTTAATGTTATTAGGCATAAATTCGCCTAAAAATGGTCCCAAAAATTTCCGACAAAACTTCTGGTGAGGGTGGGGGGCCTCCGCCCCCCCCCCTTTATCTACGCCACTGAGTACAAGAGAATTCCAATCAAGTGGCCAATTTACTACTACACTCTAAAATCCGTTGGGTTAAAAATCAACCCAAATCAACTGGGTTGAGTGAATATGAACCCAATTTGGGTTCATATTCTCTCAATCCAGTTGATTTTTAAACCAACTGATTTTAGAGTGTACCCATGGGAAAAACCACGGGTAAATTGTGTGACATAAACTGATATTTTAAGGCACCTACAAGTACGTCATCGGTGTTTTTCCCGCAGCAGTAAATGGGCCACATGGCTGGGACCGTGAACGTTTCCCATGCTGCTAGCCCCTATCCTGTACTACTAATCACCCCGCTGTTAACCCAGAGGAGACGGGGTGATGGCAAAAAAGACTACACAAGTCTCTCTGATCAATTTTCATCACTTACGAAAAAAAGCTCACAGAAAAAAATCTCAAGGCATGGAAAAACTTGCTTTCAGAGCCACTGCCCTGCCTAGACACCCTCGGTCTTGTGTTCGGAAAAAAATATGACGCCGAAAGTGGATTTTTATGACGCTTTACATCAGGGGTGAATTAACAAAACTAAAATATATGTAAATAATCGAGTTAAACGTGTCTACAGAAAGGAATACGCCGCCCCAGGGCTGCCTTTGAAGTACCTTGCCCAAGTGGGAGCGAGGCAAACATGAAATGCGCCTGTATGCTAATTCCAGTGGCGTAGATAAAGGGGGGGGGGGAGCGGAGCCCCCCCCCCCCCCCCACCATAAGTTTTGTCGGAAATGTTTTGGGACCATTTTTAGGTGAATTTATGCCTAATAACATTAAAATGCTGGCTTTGGGGTAAAAACATGCCATTTGGGGTAAATTTTGGGTAAAAGAGACCAATTTTCAGTACATTTGCAGTAAACAACAGATTCTTTCTTATTGTTTGGGTTTTTGTTGTTGTTACACTGTCGGAAAATTTTCGGTCTGTCGGAAAATTTTGGGTTTGCCCCTCCGCCAGCGAAAAGCTTTTCGCTGGCGAAGTGGCAAGCCCAAAATTTTCCGACAGACCGAAAATTTATCTATCTACGCCACTGGCTAATTCACAGAGCGCACACAACACACGTAGCACATGGGTACAATATGTTCCTGTGTGATAGTGCACAGGGCGGGGAGGTTTTGATTTTTCAGATTCGGTTTCGCTTCAGTTTCAGGGAAAAAAACTCAGTTTCGGTTCGGCTTTTCTGTGTGTTAAGAACATATAGAAAATAACACTTCAGACTTCTTAACATGAAAGAGAATCCGCAATAGTTTATACGATACCATTCACCACAAAAACTCTAAGTATTTACAGTTAAAATTAGAAGTCCTGTCATGAAATGCGCACAAATAGTACGTTGATATGCGCGTTAATGTGCGCGTTATGGCCCAAGTAAAGCTATCAAATTCTGTACATATGGCCTGTGCACAAGCAATGTTTCAGCCAATGGACCTCCGGGTAACCCGGAGGTCCATTGGCAGAAACATTGCATGTGTTTGCTATGAGTAACCAGGAGAACCTGTCGTGCTTTGGATGCCATTCGATATGGCAATTGCGCGCAATTCCAACGCGCAATTAAGTCTACATAAGCGCAATATTCGTGACAGGACTTCTAGTTTTAATTGTACATTCCTATCAGATTAACTTATCTTTGGTCTCTCTCTAATTAAAAAGCTTCATACCTCACTGTGGGACAGCGATGATGTAATTAATTTCCAGTCGTCCCCTGGACATTCAAATAAAAAAATGCATGTAAACGATATGTGGATATCGACAGCTGACGACTTATTGTAACCTGAACATCGTATTCTGAACACTTGTATGTTCGGGATTACGAGCGAACTAAAAAAGAAAAAATAAAGACTACACAAGTTGTGTGAAATATTTTAATTAGTAAAATTTAAAAAAATCTTTAACATGAAATACATAACAAGTAAGTAACAGGGTTCGCGATCGCTGAGCTTCAACACCCCCCCCCCCTTTTTTTTTGCCGGGCCATGCTTTTTTTTATATGCATATATTTTAACACAACCAATGACTGGTGAAACAAGGGGCGGATCCATAGCGTCCCCAATATTTTCGACAGCTATGTTTCTCTCGTACATGTTCAGTTTCGATGGATTTCGGATCATTTTTTTGCAGTAAGTAGCAACAAACGCTAAAATATATACAGTCTGTTAAAAAATCGGTTAACTGAAATAGATCGTAATCTTACAGACAAACAAGTACCAAATCCACCCCCAGACAAGATAATCCTCAGACAGTATAATACAACAATAACATCATTTTGGAGGGCATTATGGTTCATTAGCGGCCCTGCAGCAATGATGAACAGCCCGAGGGTTTATTAAAGGCCCGAGACGAAGTCGAGGGCCGTTAATAAGCCCAAGGACTGTTCATCATTGCTGCAGGGCCGCTAATGAATCATGATACCTGACAACAATTATGTTATTACTATTATTACCACTCCCTGTTATAGCTAACCGCACGAGGGATTTGCTGGAAGAAATAATCACTGAAGTCGGTTCGATATTTCTGTTTCGATCGTGCGTTCGACTTCAGTTCAGAAATACAAATGAACGTTATTCGAATGGGAGTAATTCATTAGACCATGGAATCTAAAAATAGCCGGGCCGCGGGCCGCTAATGGCTATTTATACCATTATCGCCCGCGGCCCGGCTCCGTCGAATGACGTCACTGAAATTATGGAGTTTTAACGGCCCTCCAAAATCATGTTAATTGACTAGTAACTTATAGACTGAGTGGTAATAATATACCAATAACATGATTTTGGAGGGCGTTACGGTTTATTAACGACCCGACAGGAATGATTAACAGCCAGAGGGTCCATTAACAGCCGAGACGAAGTCGAGGGCTGTTAACGGTCCGAATGCTGTTAATCATTCCTGGAGGGCCGTTAATAAACAGGGACGCCCAACAAAATCTTCTTATTACTATTATTACCACTTCTAAAATGGTTAAATCCAAAGGTTCTTTATCAAGTTCACGAGTTTTCGCAATGACATTTAACCAAAACACATGTGTCGTCTGTCTCTAGATAAACAAAACGTAACGTGGTCAATCACATGATAGTTTAATTTAAATATTTTTGTTTGCCACGAAAAATTGGCCTTCTCCCGAAATCTACTAACAAAAACCTACCGTAATGAATTAATTACACTCACCTTGACAATTTGAATGCTTCAACACCGAAGTAATGGGGAAATCACACAAATTTCCCGTGTTTTTTTTAACATTCATTGCAGTTAAGCGCGTTTCATCATCTCGGAACCAGTGGCGCGTTTGGCATGACGGATTACATAAACTGTAACCGGAGCCGGGGCTGTTAACGAAACATTTAGCCGGAAGCGGGCTGTTAACCACCTTAACACACAACTTCCGGTTTGAGTCTGTGCATTATGCACTTTTACCGTAAAGGTAAAATTGTGTTAATATACTAGAGAACGCACGATACAGTGGTAATAATTGCTGTTAACGTCTGGTAAATCATACAGATGAGGTCTATTTATCAGCTTTGGTCGTTACGACCAAAGCTGATAAATAAACCTCGTCTGTAAGCGTTACCGACGTTTTTAACGCTCTCAAAGTGTGAAATCTTTCAAATATATCTCCTGAAAAATCTCAAATTATCCGCTCAGATGCATGGAAATTGGGGTTTTGGGACCTTGGAATTTAAAATTTTCGTACCACGAGCCGAACCATCGTCGGCCCTGTTACAACCGATAATGTTACACCAACCAATAATGTATCATCAACGCATAATGTTATAACATAATGTAGTAAACAACCGATAATGTTGCAAACGCCGCATAATGTTATAACTTCAGTCAACGCGTTTTGTAGCAAAAATCAACGCATAATGTTATAACTCGAGTCGGCGTTTACAACCGATAATGTTACACCAACCAATAACGTATCATCAACGGTCCACCAGTCTGAAGGTAGGGTTCATTGCCCCGAGGGTTCATAGCTCCGAGGGTAGGGTTCACTGCTCCGAGGGTTCATTACTCCGAGGGTTCATAGCTCCGAGGGTCCATTGCTCCGAGGGTTCATTACTCCGAGGGTTCATTGCTCCGAGGGGTCATTACCTCGAGGGTTCATACTCCGAGGCTTCATTACTCCGACAGGGTATGTGTGTGTGTGTGTGTGGGGGGGGGGGGGGGTGGGGGGGGCGGTGACGATTATTGTTGGGCCGGATGTATGTGTGTGCGTGTGTGGGCGGACACACACACACATACACACTTTGGGCCCAACCATAATCGTCACCGCCGTGAGGTTCATTGTTCCGAGGGTCCATTGCTCCCAGGGTTCATGGCTCCTAGGATTCATTACTCCGATGGTTCATTGTAGCAAGGGTCCATTACTCCAAGGGTTCACTGTTCCGAGGGGTCATTACCCCGAGGGTTCATACTCCGAGGCTTCATTACTCCAACGGGATAGTATAACATGTATGACTTGTCCCACATTCGGGGGACCTCGGTGGGGGACCTCGCCTATTGCGCATGCGCGAGGCTCTTGTTTACAACACTGTAACATTTATATTAGAAGTAGTATAGCATGTACCTTTCGCCCCTCTTTCCAGGACCCAGGAAGAAGGTTCTCATTTGCAAGACTCTCATCACGTGACTATATCATTGGGTAGCCATGGTAACTCGTCATACTGTGACGTCATCACCATGTTGCCACGCCACGTCTCCTGTGCGTGCGCGCATGTGCAAATATGGTGTTATATTTAGATTGGGGAATGTTACCTCCCCTCTACACACCCCATGTATCCATCGCTCCGAGGGTCCGCAATACCCATCGGGAGGTTCCGGTCATTACCCGATGATTCCGATGATTTCTGACCATTGTCGAGTCGATTTCGGCCATTCGATATCACGAAAATAGGAAATAGCGATTTTCCCGCAAAAACAAGTAAACATACCTCGTCTTGTTGGACGAGCTTTGGAAAACAAGATGGCCACCCACCAATGGCCACCATCCCCACTCAATATATTCATCGTAACATCAATGGGAAATTCCCCAATCTAAATATAAGACCCTATGTCTTGAGTGCATGCGCAGGAGAGGGGACGTGGCAACATGGTGATGACGCCACAAGATGGCGGGTTACCATGGCTACCCAATGATATAGTCACGTGATGAGAACCATCAAATGATAACCTTCTTCCAAGGTTCCCCAGCGGGTTCCCCTGAAAGAGGGGTCTAAGGTACAAGCTACGCTACTAATAGAATTTCAAATTAATATCCTAATGCTCTCAATCTCCCTCTCTCGCTCTATATCTCCATGCACCTTCCCTCTCTTCCCCTCTCCTCTCTCTTTCTCGTTCTGTATCTCTCGCTCACTTTCCCCCTTTCACTCCCTCCCATCTCTGTCTGTCTGTCTGTCCGTCTGTCTGTCCGTCCGTCCGTCCGTCCGTCCGTCCGTCCAGCCGTCTAGCCGTCCGTCCGTCCGTCCGTCTGTCTGTCTCACACACACCCTCTCCTTATCTCTCTCCTCTCCTTCGCTCTCCCACCCTTCTCTCTCTCTCTACCCCCACTAATCCTCTATCTCTACCCCCTCTCCACCACCCCCATCTTCCACTCGATTCCTCCCCTCTCTCCCTCCCCTCTCTCTACTTTTCTTTCTCTACATGTATCCCCTTTTTCTCCCCGCTTCCAATTTCTTCCCCCACCCTCTCTCCTCTCTCTCCGTCCCCACTCCTCTCTCCCCTCCCTGCCACCCCCCCACCTCTCTCTCTCTCACACACACATACACTCTCATTGCCTATGTTTTAAATTTGCTAAGGGTTAATTTGTTATTAACTTTGTCCGTCATTGTGATTGTGTTTCAAGCACAGACTTCGGAAATTGTTTTCAGGTACCGGCAGTTCGTATAAGAAATTTACATAGCTCTGTATTTCAAATAAATGACATCCGTATTGCTGCGTATTAGGATGTTGATTTCAAAGGTCTCTGAGGACACGGAATCCTCTACCAATGGCTTTCATTTCGCAAAGGGCTTTTTGTTTTGTTTTCCTTTGATATTAGCATGCTGGGTATCGTATCGGCATAGGCATGCCACAAAATTTAGTTTTCAGTGGTCAGTCAAACAGCCATGAAGCTCTACGTCTTACTGGTTTTGTGTATATTGGTATGGGTTTCACTCATAAGATACTCAATAAGTTATGGCACTCGCCCTATGGATGACGACGTATATGACATTATTGTGAGATGCATGACGGGCAATTTTGTTGTGCCTGTCAAACGGCGCACAAGAGTGCAGAAGGCAGCACTTGTCCGTTTCTACAGAAACAGAAATGCATACAGTATTGCCGAAGGTGGCCATTTGCTTTACAACGGCAAAAAGGTGTTACGAACAGGAGACATTGCAAACCAAGTAAAGGCGGCACTGAAGAAAAGCAAAGGGTCAGGCGCTAGAAAACTCAAGCACAGGCTTGGTAGCCAGTTTTGCGGCATCAGTGAACGCTCTGTGTACCGATATTTGGATAAATCCACATCTTACCACCTACTGAAAGCTAAGTTTTCTAATCGCTGTGCGCTCAAGCCAATACGAGCATCATCTGTGCAACAACGACATCAAGTTGATATAATGGACATGCTGAATTGTAAGGTGACATATAATCGGAAGACATACAGATATGTTCTGTCCCTGATGGATATCTTTAGTCGATATGTGTGGCTACGGCCAATGTCGACTAAAAGCAGCAAAGAAGTCGCACGCTTCTTAGAAGATATATACATAGAACACGGTCCACCCAGAGTTTTACAGCACGATAGAGGAGGTGAGTTCCTAGGTGCGGTGAAACGACTTATGCAAAAAATGGACGTACGAATAATATCGAGCTCCCCCTATCACCCACAGAGTCAGGGGAAAATTGAGAGGTCCCACAGAGTCCTTAGAAAAAAAATTATGTATGATCTGGTAAGCCTTAAAAAACGTGGTGTGAACTGGGTGAATCGCCTTCCCCAGTACGCTTCAATCTTGAACGACGACGTACGTGAAGAACTGAACTGGAAAACACCGTTTGAGATTTATTTCGGTCGGCAAAACCATCGACTAACATTTGCTAAATTTTCAGACGACAGTGTTACAATCGAAAATGTATCAGCTAAAAGACAGAATGAGCTACAGCCATTACCCAAAGATTTGCTCAATTTTGATACAAATAGAGGTAAAGTCCGTGCCGCAGCAGCTGCAGCTACTTCACGCTGCATGAGGAGAATGATAAGACGTGAGCTTGGCAAAAATCCGTCATCACTCTATAATGTGAAACAAAATGTTCTTGTTCGCATAAGAAACGCTAAGCACCACGAACCCCGTCGACTTTATGTTCTTCGCGGCACCATTCTGGAGAGAGATATAAAATTTCATCGTTATCGAGTGAGGTATCTTTCGCCCAAAGACAATACTGCAGTAGTCAGGTGGTTCTCCGTAAATGATATAACCAGCGTGACAGCCGAGGCTGAGAAGAAGAGGCGAAGTCGTTCCCACAAAGCTATACACCGTAGTAAATATTATATTGTGCTCACCCACAAAGAGAAACTTGAAGGAACAGGTTTTGCTGTCCAATTAGACCCACCCGGTGATGGTAATTGCCAATTTGCCGCTCTTGCAGATCAGCTAGCCCATATTGGTATCTATAGATCACAAGAGACCTTGCGATCCGAAATTGTGTCCGACCTTCAGAGGAATCCTTATAACAGTCTTGGTGATTATATGGGTGATTACGTGGAAAACGGTGATTTTGGACGGTACATTACAAACATGGGGCGTGATGGGACATATGGTGACCATATCACTTTACAGAGAGTAAGTGAAATTTACCACGTTCAGATCTCTGTCTCCTCTTCGCTTGGTGCGGGCGGAACACGCCTTCTGTCTCCCAATGGACAAATCAACGGTAACTTGCCCACATTATATTTAGGACACATGGCCGAAGGCCATGGTGACCACTATGTTAGCATATGTCCATCAAGCATGAATCGATCGAAAATATTGAACAACATACAGACCTCGACTTGCAATGTCCGTCAGAATCAAATACCTGCATCTGATTCGTCTGATATTTGTGATCGGGCGAACCAGATAGGTAGTGACTCTGATGACAATGCTAGTGGAAGACATGATACATTGGAACGGGACCTTGTCTCCCCGAATCAGTCACCTATACCTGATTCGTGTGATACTCGTGATCTGGCGAATCAGATGGGTGGTGACTCGGAAGACAATGTACCCGGCAGACAAGATGCAAGAGAACATGGGGTTTTACCTGTTTTGCCAGTAGAAATTCTGCAAATAATTATTTCAAAAGCACTCTTTAGAGATATGACGATGCTAGGCGCTTTTAACAGGGTGTCGCAGCAGTTCAAAGAAATAACATCTAGATTTTACCCATTTCTACACATTTCCAACAATTTAGCCACATCAATTGGTATTCGTGAAAGCGGCAACAGCATTATTAGTGTCAGGCGCCTCTATTGTGCATCTGGGAAAGGGAGTGGTATAGCCCATCGTATTCGGGAACTATTTGGTGGTACTGCAAACTGGTTCAATGCTTGGTTGCTGTTGACTGCTTCTCAGTTTTCCAGATATATCGTTAGCGATATATTCTGGAAATAGGTTGCTACAGAAAGTTTGCAAAAGCATACAATGCCGCTGGAAATAAGTTGCCACATTACCGCATAATTTTACAATACGTACCTTTCATTTTAGGCACAAGTCTTTGGCACAACTTCTAGGGAAGCTCTTAGAAAGAAAGATTCTCTAGAAATTCTACCAAGAGCTGTTGCTTTCAATGAATCGGTACTGCTTATAAGATTAGTTAGCGTTAATATGGCAACTTATTTCCATCGGTGCAGTAATTATTCCTAATTTACTTTAATTTTTACTGGACGATAACTTTGAATTTTTCACATTTATAGCACTGATCACGGATCACGTGATAAAGCAGCGGTGACAGCTGGATCTTTTTTATTTTATATATACGCTACAGGTAAACCAGGCTAGCTCATAAACAAGGCCAATCCTTAAAGTGACATTCTAACATTTAACATTTTTTGAACAATTTCTAAAGACGATTTATAAATTTCTGACTGTCTGATATATACGGTATGTCTATATTTGCTGTGATGACGTAAATATACTGCCTATGTGACTACGCGAATCGTCGCTTCAACATAGAATTTAAATGCATTTTGGATCCAAAATGAAATTAGATTCTATGTTGAAGCGACAATTTATGTAGGTACAAAACCACTATATTTAAGTAATAGCAGCGAATATAGACATGCCGCATATATCGGACACTTTATTTTGGGACATTGATCATTTCTAATTAGTCTTTAAAATTGTTCAAAAAATATTCAGTGTTAGAATGTCTCTTTAAGCGGGTGTCCGTAATTACTAACTAGGCAAACACCGACCGGGTGACCACCACCACCCCCCCCCCCCCTCCATTCAACTATCCAACAGCCACGTATACTGTAAAAAATGCAATTGTAGGGAACAACCAGGCGACGTATCAACAATATATTTGTGTATAGGTCACTGGGTATATCCCGGTGATCCATACACAAAAATATTATTGCCAGTTACTATTTTGGAAATGACAAAATGAAAGTTAATATGTCAAATTCCCCACGGTTAGTGAAATCAGTCGAAATTACTCCTTTAACATAGGGTTTCGTTGCCTTTTATTTTATGTACTAGGTAGTGCCATGTATTACGGTCACCAATTTCTAACGCACTCCTGTTTAGACAATAAATATCTTTCGTACAACGTACGACGACGATTACAAAACACGGATAGGGGTCTCACTAGTTACTGGGTGTAACTGAATGCAACTATCTGTAACCTACTTCGCAGACATATCGAATCAAAATTAATTTTGTCTCAGAAACATATCTTATGGCCCCTCATTGGAACGAGCGCGATGCGCTTGTTCCAATGGGGGGGGGGGGGTGCATAAGAAATGTTTTTGAGACGACAAAAATGAAGGTATTTAGTTATTGTAGAATGTGCTTCGCAAATTAATGTCGTCTGCTTCCCATGTTGGGTAAAGGGATGATTTATATTTCCGGTAAACATCTTACAGGGGAGCTTGGTGGCCCAGTCGGTAGGGCATTGGACTCGTGATCCGAAGGTTCTGACAATTGCGGGTTCAGTTCCAGGTCTGTGCGACCGAGTTGTTTCCTTGGGCATGATACTTCATATCCATGGCGAACAAGTGCTAAGGCGTATTGCACGCTTGTGGTACACAATCCTTCAGCCAATGCTAACTCTGTTGAGTTGGTATGTTGGAATGTCTCGCAGTGACTCGCCGCTGCTCGGTAGTCCTCTCGGGTATTCCGGCTTCCTCCACCCGTGACACTGTCCGACACGATATGACCTGATGTTAAAGTGTCGTAAAACACCAAATAAATAAATAAATAAACATCTTACAGAAAGTTTATTAGGATTAAATGTTAAATAATAAATATATTTTAATATTCAGTTACATCCAGTAAGTAGTGAAACCCCTATCCGTATTTGTAATCGTCGCCGAACGTTTTATGAAAGGTATCTAATGATGAAATAAATGGTATCAGATGCAAAACTGTAAGGCAGACAGACTGACAGGCAGACAGGCATACAGACACGCACACAGAAGGGAGAGACAGTCAGAGAGAGCAGAGTGAGTGAGAGAGAGACATATAGAAACACACAGACTGATGGAGAGACAGACATACCGACAGTCATCAGTTAGAGAGAGAGAGAGAGAGAGAGAGAGAGAGAGAGAGAGAGAGAGAGAGAGAGAGATGGTCAAAAGTACTGCCGCATATAGATACAACACTGACAACTTGTCATGTTTACTGATGACTTCGCTATACGAAAAAAATTATTCATTCCATTCTTGGCTCCATATACTTGGCATACAATCAAATAATTTTACAATATTTTTTCTATTAGGCCTACTATCTGGATTGTTCTGTTTATACGATGCGACATGAAACAGCTCTGTTATTTTTGGCTTTCTATAATGCCCGACGAATTTTATTTTTTCCGATCTGATTTGTGTCAGAATGGTACATGGCGTGATTTGGAATTTTACAATTGGAATCTACGCAGTCCGCAAAATCTTGAATGACGTCATGTACTATTTTAACACAGATCAGATGGCCACTCAGCAAAATTAGGACAGATTCGCATTAAGCTATTGAAATTTTCATGTACGGTCAACAATCTAGCCTGGATACACGCAGATTTCTGCCAAAATGTTTTAATTACACACATGAAGTATATAATGCTGTAAGATTGTCATATTGCGGGGATCCTAGGGACTAAATATCACGATGACATCATCACCAAGTATGTGACGTTATCACCAAATAGTGATGTCATCATCAGAACAGTTACGTCATCTCCAGGATAGGGGCGACATCACCATGGTTTCAGGAGCGCATCTATGATGTCACACGTTTTCGCAGGGGCGGTTGTCAGAGAAATGACGTCACAAGATGGCGTCCATGGACCAACAACGTTTTCACTGAATGGAGTGATCTCCACTGCCCTAGGCGACATCGAATTACCGAACTCGAGTCGAAAATGATCGGAAATCTTGAGAAACGATTTCCGTGGCCACCGGAACCTCTTAAACGCATCCCGGAGCATCGAAGCGATGAAGTGAATGAGTTGGGAGTGATCTCACCTTTCCTGTACGTCGTTGAATCACCAAACGCGCCACGACAATGGCTTTTCTCCCGATGTTTCCATAGTATCAACACAATCGACCCAGTGAGAGTACCAGGTATGTGTTCATGTTCTTTTGTGTACCAGCACCTTGTGGTTTGGCACATGGACACAATGTCATGTGTCTTGGGATAACACCAACGATGACGGGAGAAAAGCCATTGTCGTGACGCGTTCGGTGATTCGACGTCCCATAGGAATGGCAATATCACTCCACACTCATTGACTTCACCGCTTTGATTCGTCTGGGATACGTTCGGAAGGTTCCGGCGGCAACCGGAATCCGTTTCCGAAGATGCTCGATCATTTTCGGGTCGGTTTCGGTAATTCGATGGCACCCAGAGCAGGCGAGATCACTCCGTTCAGCGAAAACGTTGCTGGTCCAAGGGCACCTCCATCTTCTGACAACGTTTATACGACAACCGCACCCTGCATCCGGCAGAAGCATGTGACGCCTTAGGTACGTACATGGGCACTTGATACCACTACGATGACGTGATTATCCCGGTGATAACGTAGCTATTCTGATGATGGATGTCATACCCTTGGTTATGACGTCACAATTTGGTGATGATGTCACGGGATGAAGTATGACCTCTGGATCTCCCGAATATGGAAAGCTTTAACTGGTAGAGTGCTGAAAGCCCAAAATTGGGCTCTACTTCGATATTTTTCACTGCTACATACTGGATCAGTAGTTTTAGGATCGGCTTCTGACAGGGTTAAGATTAAAACTGTCCAATCTACCAAAATTTGCCTTGTTGGAATATAAGGGAGAGTGCCTATAGGCACTCTCCCTTATACCCCAACAAGGCAAATTTAGGCTAACCTATTCAGAAAGCCCAATATAATTCAGCACTCTACCAGTTAAGAACGATATACAACTCACACATGTCGCTTTGTGTGCTTTAGCTTTGATACACAAACGCGAGACAAGAGACTAATCGTGTTTTTTTTGTTGGGGAGGGTGGTAGTGGGGGTGGGTAATCACAATACCAATAGGTTATTGAAGGAACCCAAATGACTAATGATTTCTAAGGAGTGTGGACACGTAGGATATCACCCACCTAATTTTGAAATGCTTGGAAATATTGTGCTGACATTTTGGCAAAGAAATGCCTAACATTGTTAAATTAATTGCGAAACCGGAGTGAGGGCGTGTTTGAGAGAGAGAGAGAGAGAGAGAGAGAGAGAACAGTCTTATGTTTTTATTATATTAAAATTTTGCAATGAACATGATAATCATTTCTGAAATAAAAAAAGTTATGAAAGTCTTTTTATTATTTACTAAACTTCTAATTGTAGGTTTCAATGGTTCAAGCCATGCATGAATCCGCACATGTAGTTTCCGAGACCTGGCAATTAACGGTGGAGATGAATAAGTAGTTTAAAATATGAACACTGCTTCATCTAAGCAGCAGTGTTCAGATTTCAAACTGCTCATCTTTTTGCACCTGTGATTGCCATAATTTATATAATAATTTGGTATTAAGTGAGATGTTTGAGGCATGGTGACTATACTTGCCATTCATAGGGTAGATAAAGCGAATACATCTGGTCTGACCACAAGATATTTAATTATTAGTTTCTTTGGTGCTTTAGTTGTAAGACTTTAACATCTGAGGTCATACCGTGCCAGACAATGTCACGGGTGGAGGAAAACGGAGTGCCCTGGGAGAACAACCGAGTAGCGGCGAGTCAATCTCAGACACTCCGACGTACTATCTCAGTAAATTTAGCATTGGTTAAAGGACGCATACCGCCAGTGTGCGATACACTTTAGCACATTTTCGTCACCATGCCCCATACATGCAATGGAAGTGTAGTGTCTAGCCCTAGAATACAATTCGGTTTAACCGTCTGGAAACTGAATCGTATCCTCGGGAAACTTTGACACACGAGTACAGTCCCCTTACCAACAAGGGAACGGTCTCGCTTTATTTTTTTCGAAACACTTCTTCAACTCATCATCATGCTATGCCATCCCTATACATCAGTACATCACCAACTATCAATCACTTCTATTGAACATAAAGTCCGCTGGGCTTGTGAACGGATGGGGTCCGCACCCCCACGACGCTGACGATTATCGTTGCGCCCTGTCTGTGCGTGTGTTTGTGTGTGTGTGCGTGTGTTTATGTGTGAGCGTGTGTGTCTGTGTGCGTGTGTGTCTCTCTCTCTCACACACGTACACTATTTTAATGACCTGTACCGTATAATGCCCGGATTGGACCCATTGACGCCTCCCTCCCTCTGGAATCGTGAACGGATACGGCCCAGATGTGCGCTACCTCACCCACGGCGGTGACGATTATGGTTGGGCCCGATGTGTGTATGTGTGTGTGTCCCCCCACACACGCACACACATACATCGGGCCCAACCATAATCGTCACCGCCAGCCCCCCCCCCCCCCCACACACACCGTCGGAGTAATGAAGCCTCGGAGTATGAACCCTCGGGGTAATGACCCCTCGGAACAGTGAACCCTTGGAGTAATGGACCCTTGCTACAATGAACCATCGGAGTAATGAATCCTAGGAGCCATGAACCCTGGGATCAATGGACCCTCGGAACGATGAACCTCATGGCGGTGACGATTATGGTTGGGCCCGATGTGTGTATGTGTCCCCCACACACACGCACACACACATACATCGGGCCCAACCATAATCGTCACCGCCGCCCCCCCCCCTCCCCCCCCCACCCACACCATCACACCAATGAAGCCTCGGAGTATGAACCCTCGGGGTAATGACCCCTCGGAGCAATGAACCCTCGGAGTAATGAACCATCGGAGCAATGAACCCTCGGAGCTATGAACCCTCGGAGTAATGAACCCTCGGAGCAGTGATACCCCAACCTCGGAACTATGAACCCTCGGAGCAATGAACCCTACCTTCAGACTGGTGGACCGTTGATGATACGTTATTGGTTGGTGTAACATTATCGGTTGTAAACGCCGACTCGAGTTATAACATTATGCGTTGATTTTTGCTACAAAACGCGTTGACTAAAGTTATAACATTATGCGGCGTTTACAACATTATCGGTTGTTTACTACATTATGTTATAACATTATGCGTTGATGATACATTATTGGTTGGTGTAACATTATCGGTTGTAACAGGCCCGCCATACCGACCACCATCTACCGCCCGGTCCAACCCTCTCACTTTGAAAATCGTTCCGCCGCCCCTGAGTAAATATTTACAGAAAAAAAAATCCACCGAGAGACATTGAAATCTTAAAGTATATGTTTGTTGGGGTGGCTGCCTTGTTTTATGTAAGTTAGAAAATGATTATTTAGGTCATGGAAGGGTTACTGTTGCAAAGACTTGAGATTATTTTGTCCGTGAGGAGACCAGATCGTTTGTTATTAACTCTTTACCTAACCTTAGCAGCAAACGACATTTGCTAAAAATTTTCGTAATACTACAAATGTTCATTTTCTGCATCAAAAACATAGCTTATGAGTCCTCACTGGAACACGACACCGAGTAATTGTTAAAAATCCAACAACACCAAAGGGTTTTCCAATTAGCTGTCACTTCATACCCATCAAATTGTTCAAAACTGCATCTTGCAAAAGATAATTAATTAATTAATTCTAAAGCGTTAAAATCGCACACATTGTGGCCAATGCAAAAATAAAAACCTCTATTTTCAAACCCATAGTCTAATGACGTCGCTTTCTAGTGGGTGAAGGCAGTTAGTAGTGGAGAGAAGTCTGTCGAAATCGCACAAAGTTAAAAATCACTATTTTCAATGTAAAATGGAAATATTAAAACTAATCTATAGCCAAAATGTTTTTAAACCATCAAATAATTCGAAGATTGCTTTCTATGTGTAAAAACATTTTCTCATTTTCTAAAATTATTAATATTTCCTTTAGAGTATGGTAACGTGAGTTATTTTATTATTCTCAAAAATTAAATGTATAATTATTTTTATGTTTTATGTTTTAAGTAAATAAAAATGTTCTGTCTTTAATATATAATAACTAAACCCAGCTGAGGAAAAACATTTTACAAAATGAAACCTCGATAAGTGCATTTTGCCCTCGAACGTGTTAAAGATCACATCACTGATTATTCACTCCATGACGAACAGAAAAACTTTGAAAAGTGTGAAATTTTAGCGCATAAGAACGGAACGTTTTATCGTAATCGTCAAACAGCATTTTAGATGAAGTGAAAAATTATGTTTTAAAACCACTTTACAAACGAAAAATGAAAAACTGGTTTTCTGATTTAATGCATTTGAGAAGAATTGTATCCATCAAAAGGGTTCATTCGTATCTCCGAAACATTATCACGAGTTAATTAAAACTCAATTTACCTCTTAAAAACCTAACAGTGGAACGCAATTTTTTCCGTCTCATTCATTCAATGAAAAAACCTTTCATTCACACCGGAACAAAAACTGAAACGATTTGTAAAGATTTCATAGTGTCAATTAAAACACAATTTACCTCTTAAAACCTTAACTGAGTGGAACGCGATTTTTCCATCTCATTCATTGAACAAAAACCTTTCATTTACACCAGAACAAAAAATGAAATGATTTGCGAAGATTTCATAGTGTCAATTAAAACACAAATTTTCTCACTTAAAACTATCTGTGTGGAACTCAATTTTATAGTCGATTCTATTGAATGAAAAAAACTATTTATTTACACTGAGTGCAAAATTGAAAACTTCACAAAACTGATCTATTACGATTTACCTTAAAACTCGCTATGACAAAACGTGGACGCATGATTTCCATCGGTTCTAATTTTCCAAACTCGAGTTTTTCCATTTCATTCATTGAACGAAAACCTTTCATTTACACCAGAACAAAAAATGAAATGATCTGCGAAGATTTCATAGTGTCAATTAAAACACAAATTTTCTCACTTAAAACTATCTGAGTGGAACGCAATTTTATAGTCGATTCTATTGAATGAAAAAACTATTTGTTCACACTGAGTGCAATATTGAAACACCTCAAAACTGATCTATTACGATTCACCTCACAAAACTCACGAGGTGAATCGACAAATCGTTTTCGCCGATCGGATCGCACCCTCGACCGTCCGGAACGCGAACGTCGGTGTCCCAGAACCGGCAAACCGCATTTTTTCGATGTACCGGAAGCCGAAATCGGTTTAAAAAAAAAAAAAAAATCCTCGATGAGTAACTGCTCTTTACACTCACTTTTCGCCGTTGGCGAACGTCGAGAAAGCGTTTTGAGATCGATTTTCCCTGTCCTAGAATCGGCAAATAGATTTCACCGATCGGATCGCGCCCTCGACCGTTCAAACAGCCGTTGACGAATGTCGGTGTCCCAGAACCGGCAAACCGCATTTTTGATGCTGTCCAAGAACCGGCAAAGTGTTTTTTGCTTGCGTTCACCAAAGATAGATTGAAGGTCTGATCCGCGATGGGAACATCGAGAAAAAATTTTAAATTTACATTTTCTTCAAATTTCATACATTTTTTTCCCTTCTGAGCGATGTGTCGAATGTACTCGTTCGCCAACGGATGTTTGAACGGTCAAAAGTGCGATCCGAGAGGGTGAAAAGCGTTTGCCGGTTCTGGGACACCATGTAAAAACGACATTTTTTACACTCTGTACATGGTTTAACACTGAATCCCTATGGCGGTACACGTACATGTACGTGTACGTTACAGTTTTTGTAAATTCTGTCTTGAATCGGCACTTTACACCTACTCCTATATATAGGATCAATGACACCAAATCTATGAGCAGGAGTTATAATTTAAGCACCTCGGTCGTATAGTAGCACGAAAACCAATTGTCGATTTTTTGTTTGTTTTTAAAATCGTTGGCCGTATGGTGAAGTTCAACTACTCACAAAATAGGACTAAACCCTTTACCAACGCAGACGATATCAAAATTTATTATTTTAAATATCATTTTTCAAATGTTTGGTTCTCGGTTCGAATCCCACCTGCGGCAGCCGCGTTGTGTCCTTGGGCAAGACACTTCACCCCGATTGCCTACATGGGGGCACGGTGACGCTGTGTACTGAGGCGTACTGCACGTCGATGGTGCGCATGTCTTCAACCAATCTAACCCTGCCTGTGCTGAGGTGCAGAGTTCAGAGTTACGATGTTGGAGAACTGACAGCTGCTCGCCGTTGCTCGGTGGTTCTCTCCGGGTACTCCAGCTTCCTCCACCCGTAAAACTGTCACGGTCACGATTAGCCATTGTGCATAAGTATGTGACCTTAAACACCAATACATATATACATTTCAAATGTTTAAAAAAAATTCAACAAAACCATATCATGTGACCCCTCGTTGGAACGAGCTCGACGAGCTCGTTCCAATGAGGGGTCACATAATATGGTTTTGTTGAAATGTTTTGAATAATAATATTTTTTCTACAACTGAATTTGCATATTACTCGGGCGGATGCGGCCGATTCGTTGGGTAAAGGGTTAAAATATGCGGGCATGATACCCTCAGGTTTGGTGGACTACTTTTGATAAAGAAACAACCAAGACTCTTCAGAGTTATGTACAATGGTAAATTCTTCGAAAAAATGTCGTTTTTCAGACATCTATCTGACAGAGAAAATGGTCACGTTTATATGTACAGAATCCATCATTCAGGAAACAGTTTTCCCTCAATCTTGCCAACATGCAATCCCTGTTCCCACCATTAGGATTTCCAGTATGCCAAGACAACCATGTCAGTGGATCTCCTCTCCAGTTTTCAGGCGCTCCATTTCCCAAAATATCGTATCCATCGATATAGAGGTATTCTGTAAAAGATTCAATATTTAAAAATAAAAATGAGGTTTGGTGGTGGCATTCTGGTGAGTATACAATGCCTGCGGGATTGAGGGGAGTGGGACACAGAAGGCATTACTCCCTGAGCGCAGACTTTGACCCCCTATGCACTGTAAAAAATTACCGTAATTCTACGGTTAACTACTGTCAAATACAATGGTCTCGAGGCCGTAAATTAATTTTAAAGGTGTTGCCGTAGAAAAACCCGCAAATTTGACGCAGTGAACGTATTTCTTCCGTCACGCTGTCAAATTACGTCGCACGGCGGTAAAAATGGTGAATTATGGGATCGGCCTTGCCATGTGCCACTCTGGAAGTCGCCATTTCCAAGAAGACGCCCGATGCTTTTGAAGACGAACAACACCGTATTACTATCAGTTTGTAATTTTGTGGCCAAGTGAATCGTGTTCATTGCAGTCTTGGACATGAAAATCAAATAACGTCAATTTTTGATGCGTATAATTGTTTCGGTAATCATGCAGAATAGCAGACAGTTCGTACTGCGTCACCGATATTCAATGGATCGTGTGGCTTGTGGCCACGGATCTCCGCTTAGGCCGGCATACACAGGGATTTGCGTTGCTGTTATTGGTTCAAGGTAAAATGCGGTTATTGATGGATGGAATTAAATTATGGTTTTCAGTTGATTAAGGGCCATATGGCTGGAACTCTGCCTCCGGTCATTTTGACCGTAATTATTTTGATGGTAATTTTTACGGGAAAATAAGGCAAATGATGGTTGAATTGTTTTAAGGTCATATGACCGGCAGCTAATTTCCAGGCGTATGGCCGTACAAAGAACGGCAAACCGTGAAAAAAAAATTACGGGAATACACGGCAAATGATAGTTTAAAGATTTTTACGGTTTGCCTTAATGCTTACAGTCATATGCCCGGAAACTAGCTGCCGGTCATATGACCGTAAAAAATTACGGTAATTTTTTACAGTGTATAATTGCTCTCCCCCGTCCACAAAATACACACTTATCCACCTCACTCACATATACACACTGTCTCCCTTTTCTTTCTTCCCACACACTCAGTGGATGAACATATCCAGTAATGATTTATAGAAGCAGATAACACAAAAGTTAACCCTTTACCTAACATGAAAAGCAGACGACACTTGCAAAAACAATTCTTGAATAAATTTTTTTTTTCATTTTTTGTCTCAAAAACATAGGTTATGACCCCTCGTTGGAACGAGCTCGTTTTGAGACAAAAAATGAAAAAAATAATGACAATTAATTGGCGATTTTTGAGAATAGCGCTGGCCGGTTGTGGCCGTTACGTTGGGTAAAGGGTTAAACGGGACTTACCTGTAAGGTGCGTTTTGATTACAACTCTATCCACACAAACATTAATGGTAATCGTCATACCCGTGTTTGTACGAAAATATTTAATTGAAGGCCGAACTCTATTTATCACAACTTTCTGTTTCCATTTCCATGTGTGTCTGCTACCCAAATGATTTCAAAATAAGACAACAACGCTGTCTGCTTTCAGTGAAATTGGGAACATCGTAACTTTAAGGGTCTGTTTAAGTAATGAAAGTTTGTTTATTTTGAAAATTCACACCTCTGATATTCCTTCAATTCAAATTAAATATACACAAAATATACATCAAAACAAGATTGAGATGTATAGAACACGAAACACATGTGTAATCAACTCATAGATTCGACTGTAGGCACCACTGGTTCCTGGAAGTCAGCTACCGTATTCGCACAAGAACTGATAATTTAATAATATTTCACGAAAACAACTCGTGGCCAAATGGATATGTGCTTTACATATCCAAGAACAAAGCTAGGGGATCAAAATTCTTCAAAACACGACGACAGAGCTGTATGGGGATAAATTCCAAAGCCTTTGCTTTTGTTTACGTATGTATATACTTTCGATTTCCGGTCGACGTGATCGGACGGAAAAAAGCATGTAAAAACAACGCCGTGTAAAATCAGCCTTCATACAGTATACTGTTATTAGATAGAGATTGCACATTTGCCATATTCAACGCAAGGTATCATGATACTTGTTGAAATTTCTGAGAATTACGATTTTGTTTTTTCGATGGAAATTCGTGGTATCGAGTGATTTGCGCATGTCTGTCGAGCATGGAAACCATCTTCAATAAAAAATGCAGACAGTGTTGTCCTTTCCCAAATGCAGTCCTATCGCTGTATTCCAAAGTGTTTTGAATGCCTAGCTTTGTTCTTGGGTATATGAAGCACATTTGGCCACAAGTTGTTCTGATGAAATATTATTTTATTATCAGTTCTGGTGCGAATGCGGTAGCCGACTTCCAAGAACCAGTGATGCCTACAGTCGACTCTATGAGTTGATTACATATGTGTTTCGTGTTCTATACATCCCAACCTTCATTTTGATGTATAATTTGTGTATATTTAATTTGAATTTAAGGAATATGAGAGGTGTGAATTTTCAAAATAAACAAAATTTCATTACTTATATAGGCCCTTAACTTTCTTTGCCACGCAGTTATATTCAGTGCCAAATCGATTTACACCGATCTTACCGCTTAACTCTTTACCCGCTGAATATTGTTAAGATATTTTTCATCAAATCTAGTCATGGCTGCTGTGAAGCAGCCATGACTAGATTTGATGAAAAATTCATCTAAACTTAATACAAGGAATCATTGGTGAAAAGATCCTTTTTATTTACAGGGAGATAATTTGATGAAATGTGTCCATATTACACTTATGTCAGTGACAAGAGAAATGCTGTCCTGGGCAGGAATGCAAGGAGTTAAGCCTAGTAATATGAAATCGGTGCCACCGAAATCGCGGGTCAGCATTGGACTTTCAAACAGAAACATTCCCTCGTGGTTAGAACCGTTAAATTACCAAAAAGAGGCACGGACGCTATGGAATTACAGATAAATTGTAATCATTAACCGAAATAATCGTGGTTTTATTCACGCCTATCATCGCCTGCTTATTAAATAGGATTCAATAACAAATAAGCTATTATTGTTGTAAAATCGGCTGGTTCTAATAAGTTCGCCACCACAGAAACGCTCTACAGGAGGACAATAGTTTCAAAACAGGTTGTGCAAATTTAAAGCATACAATGAACAATTACGCACTCTAAACCAAATCAGTTGTTCGATACATTTTTATACCATTTTTATACCCCCACAAAACGAAGTTTTAGGTAGGTATATAGGCGTCAACTTGTCGGTCGGTTGGTCGGTGTCGTTGTCGTCGTCGGTCCGTTGCACATGTAAATTTGTGGAACGAACTACTTCCACAGTTTTAGCCGCATTTTCATGAAACTTCACAAAAATGATCAACACGATGAGGAGCAGTGCGTGACATAATTTTTTTCCCGATCCTATTCAAGACGGCCGATTGGCGGCCATATTGAATTTTTTTTATGTAAACTTGTGGAGCGACCTACTTCCACAGTTTTAGCCACATTTTCATGAACCTTCACAAAAATGATCAACATGATAAGGGAAAGTGCGTGACATAATTTTTTCCCTCTCGGTTTCAAGATGGCCGACTGGCGGCCAGATTGGACTTTTCATTGTAAACTTGTGGAGCGAACTACTTCCACATTTTAGCAGCATTTTCATGAAACTTCACAAAAGTGATCAACATGGTGAGGGGAAGTGCGTGACATAATTTTGTTCCCGCTCGGTTTCAAGATGGCCGACTGGCGGCCATATTTTTTTTTGCTTATAACTAAACACCAGAAATGACCCATATGGTACCAAATAAATAAATTTGGGAAGTGTTCTCCCTAGTTTATCAATGGAATCATTTTTGTGCATTTGTCAAGAATAGTAACCCATCTTCAACAGAATTATGAGGTACAATTTCTACCAAATGTTCACATCGCGCAGTTTTCATTCTCCATTCATGAAATCACTTGTGGCTCTATTCCGGTGCTCTGAACTGTATAGCGTTGACCCATTCTGAACTTTCTTCATCAAAACTAAAACAAAACAAAATGGCAGCATTTGGGAATCGTAGATATCATGGATAGGAACTAGTGTTACTGCTCATTCTTCTCATAAATGACAAAAAGATTTCTCAGAGTCTGTACTAGAAGGATTGCAGTTACTTTAAGGTTGGTCATTGTCCAAATTTTGGTCTCTTCCTTATGCCATGGTAGACCTTCAGGCACTGTTCTCAACCAAACGACAACAGTTCTATGGCAAATTTCAGTTTCCATGTGTTGTATGTTCCTTTCCAAACATGTTGGTATATAATTTACTGGGTTTATTTCTTTCTCGCCTTTTTTAATTTTGAAGAAAATTTCCTGAATTTTGACCAAGGTTGGGTTGGACGTCCCCGTTAGAATGAAATAAATCGTTGAGCGAATTACGATCACAAAAACAAAACCATGGTTACCGCAATTTCATTTCAAATCCCGGGAACCTAAACACATAAAGTCACACTGTTTATTTTGTTTAACACTTTACCCAACGTAACGTACAAAACCGGCCAGCGCTATTCGCAAAAGTCGTCAATTATTTTTCATTACTTTTTTCATTTTTTGTCTCCAAAACATAGGTTATGATCCATCTTTGGAACGAGCTCGTTCCAATGAGGGGTCATAACCTATGTTTTTGAGACAAAAAAATGAAAAAAATAGTTATTTAAGAATTTTGTTTGTGTTAGGTAATGGGTTAATGCCGTGTTTATTTACACTGCCGGTAGATTCGGAACTGACAGTACAGGTGGAGCATTGTGAGAAGTCTTCATCCTTATTTTGGTGTAAAATATGGGCGAATGTTATACCGGAACTATAGTGTTGAGGTAGGGGTGGGTGTTGGTTGGAAATACAAAAACGATGCTGAACAAGGTTTTGAAAATATAACTGAGTGTGGCAATTCCTTTAGATTTTGACTTTTGTATCAAAGAAGAACCCAGCCTTGCATCACAAAATTTTAACTAAACTAAATAACACCACTTCCGGTGACTTCAATCAAATGCGATTCACTTGTGAAATTCATCATTTTTACCACGTTTTCATACCAGAATACAAATGCCTCCTAAAGCTTCATGATACTTTAATAGAAAACTGAATGATATTTCATTATCTTTAATAAAACAGAAAAGAAAGGAAAAAGCAGGAATGGAATAAAAACCGCTTTGGTGATGTCATAATCCATAATAAAAATATATGAAGGTGTGTCAACTTGTGCTCCCCCACCCCCAAAGCGAGTTCTCAGTCTCAAAGAGAATACAGAGCATGAACAACAATGTATGAGTAAGTATACAAATGAGAACATATATGTATGGCCACATATTTCAACGCGTTCAAGAAGGTGTGTTCATGGCTGGCACTTTTGCTTGAAAACAGAAAAGTAAGTTCAGTTGAGACAGTCGGATGTTGTGGTTACTGCTGTTACAACGTCTGAAATACCTCTACAAGAATGTCATTTAATGTCATAACCAAAATAATAAGTGAAAAAAAATGTGGTGGATGGTTTTTGTTCTAAAAGTCAGAGTTTGTCTCGAAATCCCAATTGTGAATCAGATGGGTCTAGTTGGTGGACAGAACGGCCGCCGTGGACTGGTCACTTTCCACGGGTGGGCATTATTTTCACGGACGCAATAGTATTAGATTCCTAACACCAAATATAGGAATAATCATCAAATTTAATTAATGAAGCACCGGGAGTAGTATGTCTCGGGCTTTTCACCCCTATTCTGGGGACCCCGGTGGGGGCCCCGGAAGTGACGTCATGTCACGTGATCTAGTGGCGCCATGTTGTGTTGTTATGGTAACCCGCGTAAGCGGCCATGTTGTGACGTCATCCCCATAGTGATACGTGGTGTGAGTGCGCATGCGCAGCGCGTGTTGTTAGGGTGATACGTGTTTCCGTCGTCCATTTTGTATACTGGAGGCCGCCATCTTGGTTTCTAGGGTAGCACGTGATTGCTATGTTACCTAAACCCTTCTTATAGGACAGGGGTATGTTCGGAGGGTATATTCGATTGTAGAAGAGTAAATCTAATTACCACAAAAACCCGACAACTTGTATTATTTCGAATTCTTCCAGAATTCTCTGCTTCTATCTATATATGCAATAGTTATCGTTTATCTGGCCATGTTCCTTTATTCTAGAGTATACTCCAGATCAACTGGAACAGTTTTGCTTATTATTGCTATATTTAGCAATTTCTGGTCTATTCTTGTTAGTTCTGACCCTATTCCAAGTACTCTTGTTGTTTCATATATCTAAATTATAACTAACCAATCAGATTGCTTGCTTTCCCATAATCTGTATGCAGAGTTATCTCCCTTCTGTATAATGAAATACTATATCCAATGGACACATCCCATGGAATCCCATTTTGGGGAAACACCCGTGGCTATGGAATCCCTTTTTTGTCGTATGAGGCAATGAGGGCTATGTAAAAGCCCCCAATGAGTCCTCATTTATTATCCCTCATAGCCTCATTGAATTTTGAGGTTATGAGGACCATGAAAAATCCCTCAATGAGGTATAATTTACTACGACTCTTAGCCTCATTTCAGTATTTGAGGATACCTATGGCTTGGTATTGTATTATTCGAGGACACCTATCGAGGATACCTTTTGGAGAATCCCTTTTTTGTCGTATGAGGCCATGAGGGCTATGTAAAAGCCCTCAATGAGTCCTCATTTATTATCCCTCATAGCCTCATTGGATTTTGAGGTTATGAGGACCATTACAAATCCCTCAATGAGGTATAATTTACTACGACTCTTATCCTCATTTCAGTATTTTAGGATACCTATGGCCTGGTATTGTATTATTCGAGGATACCTATCGAGGATACCTTTTGGAGAATCCCTTTTTGTCGTATGAGGCCATGAGGACCATGAATAATCCCTCAATGGGGTCTAATGTAGTCTTACCAACCGTTTCCATCTTCTCGCCAAAGCTCCAAGACCACTACAGGTCTATGGCCTATCTGCCCTATCATTATCTTCTACAATATGGATTCCGTGTTTTAACATCGACACTCGAGGGTATGGAAAGAGACTAATAAAGCCTAATTCATCAACTACAACATAAACTTTGACTTAATCTTAACACCCAATATATACAATAAAATTTTTAATCTGAATGGACTGTAACCCCTAAATATTACATGCAACAACCTAACTAAACAGACGAAACATGAACGAAGAGCGACCTAGTTGGAAACAACTGAACAGAGACAACCAACCACTACAAAACAATAAAGGTACAGAACGAAGATCCAACACAACCAAGATCGAAGTGAACAGAAGAAACTTTTTAACTGAATGAACTACAGCCCCAAATATAACCCAGTGTTAACTCTTTGAACTGTTTGAAATGAACTACAACCCTAATGAAGGTATTAACACCCTTTGAATTGAATGAATTTTTAAACTTAATGAAAATATAACGAAAGGTGATCTGAATTTTAACTGAATGAACTACAACCCATTAAAATGAATTCTTTTAACAGGGAAGGGGAATACCCTCGAGTGTCGATGTTACAACACGGAATCCATATTTTACGGACTCGGCTAGGAATCTCAATTACGGAATGCCTTATATGTATACAGGGGAAATCTGATTCAACCTTGATCAATGTTATAGTCGAGACTGAGATAGGTAGAGCTAGGAAGTAATGGATGATATATGGGGCAGAATAACAGAAGCCAATAGTACTGGTACAAGGCCGCAATGGAGCAAGACTGTTGTAGAAGCTAATGATAGGACAGATAGGCCATAGACCTGTAGTGGCCTTGGAGCTTTGGCGACAAGATGGAAGCGGTTGGTAAGACTACATTAGACCCCATTGAGGGATTATTCATGGTTCTCATGGCCTCATACGACAAAAAGGGACTCTCCAAAGGGTATCCTCGATAGGTATCCTCGAATAATACAATACCAGGCCATAGGTATCCTAAAATACTGAAATGAGGATAAGAGTCGTAGTAAATTATACCTCATTGAGGGATTTTTAATGGTCCTCATAACCTCAAAATTCAATGAGGCTATGAGGGATAATAAATGAGGACTCATTGAGGGCTTTTACATAGCCCTCATGGCCTCATACGACAAAAAAGGGATTCTCCTAAAGGTATCCTCGATAGGTATCCTCGAATAATACAATACCAGGCCATAGGTATCCTAAAATACTGAAATGAGGATAAGAGTCGTAGTAAATTATACCTCATTGAGGGATTTTTAATGGTCCTCATAACCTCAAAATTCAATGAGGCTATGAGGGATAATAAATGAGGACTCATTGAGGGCTTTTACATAGCCCTCATGGCCTCATACGACAAAAAAAGGATTCTCCAAAAGGTTTCCTCGATAGGTATCCTCGAATAATACAATACCAAGCCATAGGCATCCTCAAATACTGAAATGAGGCTAAGAGTCGTAGTAAATTATACCTCATTGAGGGATTTTTCACGGTCCCCCATAACCTCAAAATTCAATGAGGCTATGAGGGATAATAAATGAGGACTCATTGATGGCTTTTACATAGCCCTCATGGCCTCATACAACAAAAAAGGGATTCTACAGTCACAGGCGTTTTCCAAAATGGGATTCCATAGGATATATCTGTTAAATACTGAAATGAGGCTGAGAGTCGTAGTAAATTCTTCCTCATTGAGGGATTTTTCAAGGTCCTCATAACCTCAAAATTCAATGAGGGTATGAGGGATAATAAATGAGGACTCATTGAGGGCTTTTACATTGCCCTCATTGCCTCATACGACAAAAAGGGATTCCATAGCCACGGGTGTTTCCCAAAATGGGATTCCATGGGATGTGTCCATTGGATATAGTCTTCCATTATACAGAAGGGAGATAACTCTGCATACAGATTATGGGAAAGCAAGCAATCTGATTGGTTAGTTATAATTTAGATATATGAAACAACAAGAGTACTTGGAATAGGGTCAGAACTAACAAGAATAGACCAGAAATTGCTAAATATAGCAATAATAAGCAAAACTGTTCCAGTTGGTAGACTCTTCTACGCTACTGGAGTATACTTTAGAATAAAGGAACATGGCCAGATAAACGATAACTATTGCATATATAGATAAAAGCAGAGAATTCTGGAAGAATTCGAAATAATACAAGTTGTCGGGTTGTTTGTGGTAATTAGATTTACTCTTCTACAATCGAACATACCCTCCGAACATACCCCTGTCCTATAAGAAGGGTTTAGGTAACATAGCAATCACGTGCTACCATAGAAACCAAGATGGCGACCTACAGTATACAAAATGGACGACGGAAACACGTATCACCCTAACAACACGCGCTGCGCATGCGCACTCACACCACGTATCACTATGGAGATGACGTCACAACATGGCCGCTCACACGGGTTACCATAACAACACAACATGGCGCCACTAGATCACGTGACATGACGTCACTTCCGGGGTCCCCCATCGGGTCCCCCAGAATAGGGGTGAAAAGCTCGAGACATACTACTACTGGGCAGGGGTGGCGCCAGGGATTTCTTGACAGGGGGGCTGACCTCTCCGACAGGGGGGCTATAACATTTGACCTCCCAAACGAAGGAAAATGAGTGAAAATTGGTAAATTGGAGAACCAAAATAGAAGCAAATTGAGTATGTTTGTTGATTATTTAACCCTTTACCTAACCTGAAAAGCAGACGACACTTGCAAAAATAATTCTTGAATAACTAATTTTTTTCATTTTTTGTCTCAAAAACATAGGTTATAACCCCTCGTTGGAACGAACTCGATGAGCTCGTTCCAACTAGGGGTCATAACCTATGTTTTTGAGACAAAAAATGAAAAAAATAATGAAAATTAATTGGCGATTTTTGAGAATAGCGCTGGACGGTTTTGGCCGTTACCTTAGGTAAAAGGTTAAAGTAAACATATTATAATAAGGTCGGGAAATATTTCATCTATAAAGCCAGTTTGACGAACGACATTAAGGAATTTCGTGAGAATCACTATTCTCTATCAAAGTTCCAGTGCTGCACGGGTTCGAGACTGACAAGACGAGATATCAACATTCGATTGTCGGAAATTTCTCGTGAAGTCGGGTTTACGAGACTCTCCGACGGACTGACTAAAAATCTCCGACGGGGGGGGGGGGGGGGGGGGGGGGGCTGGACCTCTCCGACGGGGGCGGGGGCTGTAGCCACACACACACCCTAAAGCCCCCCCCCCTCCCCCCTTGGCGCTACCACTGGCACCGGGTACAACCCGGTGCTTCATTAATTAAAATTTTGCTCATGATGATTGTTATAACCTGGTAAACGCATGCGTCTAAATTTCGTTATACAATTATCGATCGTCTGTCGCGTAGTGTGAAAATGAAAACGCCCAACGCAAAATAAAGTCGCTTCATGAAAAAAAAGTTAACAAAAAATGAGATAATATTAAAAAAAAACAATCATTCCCAACCACAACATTAACC
This sequence comes from Pictodentalium vernedei, assembly GCA_031216915.1. Lineage (NCBI taxonomy): Eukaryota > Metazoa > Mollusca > Scaphopoda > Dentaliida > Dentaliidae > Pictodentalium > Pictodentalium vernedei. Next base: position 804,624,778 of record CM062296.1, read on the forward strand.
CAGTCCAGTGGCCGTCTCGTCTGCGGATCCCCATATATTTAAATTGTCAACTTTATTATGCTGACATGCTTCGAACTTCTTTTTAAAAAAAAGTTTTTCCCAGCTGTTTTGCAAATCTGCCCAAATTTGTACTTATACTTTTACTAACAGTAATAGCCACCAAATGGTTCCATGTGAAAGGACACCAGCCGAAGAGAAACAGCGATACGAATTTCAACGAACACGCCCAACAGAAACGATAACGAATGTAACTGAGACTGGTTCCCAAATGGTTGATTTGATTTTTTATCGATCCATTTGATCACTACAGCTTCAAACAAAACAAACGGACTCTACACCTTTTGGGTTTAAACATCGGCATTAAAATTTGTTTATTTAAATGAATTTTAATGCATGGGATGTGTAATAAACAAAGAACGCGATGTGTGTTTGAATCGGGTTTTTTTTACATAACTCGTTGGAATGGCGTAGTCATATTTCGCTAGAGAGACTCCGTGGGATGTGTAATAAACACAGAACGCGTTCTGTGTTTGAATCGGTGGGTGTTTTACATAACTCGTTGGAATGGCGTTGTCATATTTCGCTCGAGCCTGGCTCGAGCGAAATATGACAACGCCATTCCAACGAGTTATGTAAAACACCCACCGATTCAAACACACATCGCGTTCTGTCTATATATTTGTGGAGGTGCATTCTAGAATGTTCTCTCGAAGAGATTGGGCGCATGCTGGATTACACGCATTCATCTGCCGGCATGTGCATTCTTCCACCCGTTTTTTCTACCTGTCTGCCAAGTATATAACTCCACAAATAATAGTTGGATCATCCATATTTAATTTTGGAATTATTCTTTGCGCACGTGGCTGGCGATTATCTTGGAAATTCAATACAGTTCGCGTACTCCATGATTCTTGTATCCTCGTCGTCATGCAACGTTTGGAGAGCAAATTTTAGTATCGGGGTGGAGGTGGGGATGGTTTGTTCATCGGGATTTAACGTCACTTTAAACGCCTATGGTAACATCATGTAGGACAATTTTACGGATAGAGGAAGCCGAAACACCCAGGAAGAACCACTGAGCAATAGCGAGCAACTGATAGACTCCCCAACTTACTAACTGCTCTGTGATCAGAGTCGAATAATGGACTTTTCGGTGTGATAGCTATTGCTCTATCACCAAAATCATCGCGCTCCCGTCCATGAAGTGTTGGTGTCAAAAAGTTCAAAGATCAAATTGGACGTAGGGGTGAGTGGGTCTTAAAAGTTTCAAGAACGAACAATGCCACGTTGTATCTGTAATTCTTTTCCTGGCCTCCCTCTGGTCATACTTATATTACATAGAGAGTAATCGCTTGACTGGACTAGTTACGTGAAATAATTCATGAGAGGTGAGGGACGTTGTACAAACACGAGTGCGCGAATGCGCACGAGTGTTTTATAATATAGTCCCTCGCCTCGAATGAATTATTTCACGTAACCAATACAGTCAAGCGATTACTCTGTTTATTACTTTTCATTATTAACGATAATTATAGTATTTAACCCTTTACCTAACGAAACGGAAAAAACCGGCCAGCGCTATTCTCAAAAATCGCCAATTAATTTTCATTATTTTTTTCGTTTTTTTGTCTCTAAAACATAGGTTATGACCCATCACTGGAACGAGCTCGTCGATCTCGTTCCAATGAGGGGTCATAACCTATGTTTTTGAGACAAAAAAATGAAAATAATAGTTATTCAAGAATTATTTTTGCAAGTGTCGTCTGCTTTTCATGTTAAAAGAACAAAAAACACCCACGGCAAATTGTCTTCGTTTGCGCGCGCGGATACATGACACAATTTTTGATTGCATAATTCACTTGTGAGGTTATTGTTTATAATCAAACTCGGAAATCCCAGTAAATCACACTTTGGAAAGTAATAAGTTCTATTTTTTTAATCCCTTGCAATATTCCGTTCTTTTTTTTGATGATAGGGTAAGTTTTCGTATGCTTATCAGTCAGAGGAATCACCTTCAGAGAATAGCATGAATAGTTTTTTTTATTGTTGGGACATTTTCCCGACAGACGAATATATGCTCCGACAGATTTTAGAGTGGTAAATTAACTTTTTACTGTATAGGCACCAAGCACTGGTTATATCACGGAATTTTTAACTGAAACGCTTTTAGAAAACAACAGAAGAATTTTTCACCTATTCTACAAAGTTTTGCGAAAAGAGCAGAGGCCTAAAAATTTTCCCGAAAATCTGAAAATCATGAACGTACGCGAAAATACGGTGGCTGATTTAGGCCACCCTCAATACTTTTTTATCTCGAGATCTCGAGATAATATCTCAAGATCTCGAGAAACTATCTCAAGATCTCGAGATAGTATCTCAAGATCTCGAGAAACTATCTCAAGATCTCGAGATAATATTTGAGGATCTCGAGAAAATATCTCGAGATCTCGAGATAATATCTCAAGATCTCGAGAAACTATCTCGAGATCTCGAGATAATATCTCAAGATCTCGAGAAACTATCTCAAGATCTCGAGATAATATCTCAAGATCTCGAGATAATATCTCAGGATCTCGAGAAACTATCTCAAGATCTCGAGAAAATCTCGAGATCTCGAGATAAGCATATATAATCGGCGTCACCATTTGATCATCAGCATGAATTCACTCAAACTGTTTATTCACTTGTCGCATCTTTTCCGACTGCAACATATTCGTGCCCCCCATGACAATTACACGAATCCACTCCTGCCACTCAGAAAACTTATCAACCAATCACCTTGTTGCGAAGTTATGAGAGCCCACCAAATCTCAGCCCAGCACTAATATAAACAGAGTCCCGTCACCCGAACTTGCACTTGCTGGTGTCTTGTTCCCAATCCAATCCCAAAGTGTCAGCCTAGCACCCGGCACCTCCTAGTACGTACTGTAGTGCCTTTTACCCCAAAACAGGACGTTTTCTCACTACTTTACAAGATGACAAGTTTATGTCTGTCTGACACTCCAAATCCTAAGTGTTGATCCAGTACCCGTTACCTCCTAGTGCATACTGTAGTGTTTTTTACCCTAAAACTCAGGGGAGGGGGGGGGGGGGGGGTGGGGGGGGGGCAGCCAAAAAAATACGGATTCAAGGTGGAAATTTTTACATTTTCAATTTTTGGGACCCACCACCCCCGGAATACAATTTTTTGTCAGCCATGTCTTGGACACCCAACCCTCCCGCACAGTTTTTCCTCAAAGACAATTGGGACCAACACCAGTTTATAAAATCTGTTTAACGAAGTATTCAAATTACCTAAATCAAAAAAAAATAAATAAATAAATAAATACTTTTCCCAAACATGAAAGGTGCCGCAAACCAACTTGTCGGATATCCCAGCCCTCCTCTTGGGCATCCAAGGCATCCCTAGCCACAGATGGCCCCAAAACAATCTCTCTGCTTATAAAGCCACAACGGAAATGCAGCATCAGACCCCCAGGTAACCACTGGAACCCGCCTCCACCAATTGAATTGCAGATATACACCCATTCATGTTTCAAGCAACACAACCCTTACCCCGATGTACAACTGCTATACTCTATGCTGTTCAGACACCAGTCGAATCCCATCACCAAGAAGCCCTGCCCAAAATATATTGTTCCCACCTGGATATCTTCAACTGCCCACAAGAAATAGTTGTTTTTCATTTCATTACTTTTCGGTTAAATGTTTAGTTTGTACAGCTGGTCTGAGAGAGTCCTAATACTGAAGTTCTTTGACCCATGCCATGGTGGCTTGTCTGAGATGAATTGCCTCTTATTTATTTTGTTATGTTGGTGTCACTAGAATCATATTTACCTTGCTTAAAATTATACACGTTTTCCACAATCAAGATTTTTATTCTATCAATCTTTCCAATTATTCCATACATGGAAGCACACTAGATCAATGGCATGAGGCACCCTGAGGCTTACAGAAGAATCAAATAATAGGAGCTGCAAAGCACTTATAAGAGGCAGACTGCCTTAGTAGAAATATAAAGGAGTGAAAATCATGACCAAATAGCTGGGAATCACTTTTGTGTTTTGCAAATTTTTTCCAGTCCCAGAACAGGAACCACCCCCTAATGAAGTGTAAAACATGGGGAAAAAATTCTAACATGGAACCCCCAACACATATCAATGCTCTATTCTGTTCTAAGTTATGAATCTAAGCACTTGAATTCACTTTGGTTGTAATTACTTGTCTGTAAAATGATATTTGACAAAAAATTGCTGGACACCGGCAAAAACTGCACTTTGGGGCTCGGACCCACCCACCCACCCACCCGGACCTTGTATCCTGGCATTTTTTTGCGACCCTCCCCCCACCCCCCCCTGTAAAACTCCACATTTTCTCATTTATTTTCCTCCCAGCCCCATGCTGATTGTAGTGATGTTTACCCTAAATCAAAGTTTACTCACTACTTTACAAGACACACACCCATAAATATCAAATATTTCCTTCCAGCTCCACATTGAATGGAGCGATTTTTACCACCACTCAGAAAGTTTACTCACTACTTTACAAGACACAGACCCGTAAATACCAAATAGCTCCCTCATCCCCACGCTGAAAGATTTCATCCCCACTCCCTTGGTAGATTGTTCACCCACTTTCCACTTTGCTGACGGAGACATACAGAATAAGTTTAACCCCATCCCCGCGTCCATTTTGACCGAGCAAGTCGACGGTGCTGCCCGATGTATAATAACCCTATACCAGCGACAGCTATAAACCTACCCGAGGATTCCCTTTCCTCTCGTTGGTTTGAAAAGTCTGGATTAGGCGTAACTAGTTACCTCCTGCGGATACTGCTTCCGGACGAGTGATTAAGGACCTCGCGTATTACCAACGTCAGTGTTAGAAAAAGGGCTTGCCTAGTACAAGGCTGCAGATGCTAGACAAAACCGTGAATTTGTGGTCAGTACCCAGCAATCTCCTGACACCCAGGAGCTGTTCTCACAATTACACACCCAACTTGAAGCCCATAACTCTGAGCTCAAGAGGCGAATAGAACCCCCCCCCCCCACCCCCGACCTGTGAATCCCAAACATACCAGGATGGGCATGATTAACATTGTTTCCACACAAAACCCAATTACATGTAGTAATGAAAAGATTGACCTGTCGCACGACAAGTCTCAACGGTCCATACACGTTTCACACTCCTCCAGGGACATACCCGAAAGTGACAAATCCAATGGTGATGTATACAGTCCCGCGCATATATAGAAGGACAACTTGAACCAGATTCTCAGTATCTCCGAAGAAGAATAAGCCCTCTCAACGTCGTTTACTGCCACCCGTTACCAGCTGCAACATGGTACCCCAATTAACCAAACGATCTTCCGTGATCACATACTCTCACCCGCTCACAGGAGACTCCCACCCCCAGTACTTGTTACCCTCACCACCAACGTCAATTCATGAACCGACAGTAATACAGGACATCCCGTCCCATAAGATTGATTGGTCCCCTATGTTCCCACCGGTTGAAACCCATTCCAAGCTGAGAAACCTTAATTTAGCCATCCATGAGAGCATAGTTCCACCAGGACCACGCGCCACAAACCACTCCCTCTTAACTTACAAGATGACACAGACACACACTCAATTTATGAGAGTAGCATCTTGCCCAACCAAACCCCGATAGCGAATCACACCATTGATTTGTCCTCCGACAATACCCAACTATGAATACACTTTTCATACTCCTTCAGTGGGACTCCCAACAACATCCCTCAAAACGACACCACTGCGAACCACCCTGCAATGATAGTCGAAATTCAAACCCGTCAACATACCGCCCGGTTTGACCTATCGTTGCTATAGCTCCCAAAAAATGTTTGACCCAATTTGCGGTCCTCCCAAATGAGCGAAAGTGTCTCTCCCGCCAAACAGTGAACCCCGCAATGTTGTGTTGAAAAGATGTTCCCGCGACATTTGATACAAGTAGCACCCCACTTTCTATTTTGCTATTCCAGCTTTATGGGGCCGGGAGTAGCAAAACAGAAAGTGGAAACATTGGGGGACCTATCAATCTTATGGGACGGGATGTCCTGTATTACTGTCGGTTCATGAGTGGACGTTGGGGTGGGGATCACAAGTACTGGGGCGGGGGGTCTCCTGTGAGCGGGTGAGAGAATGTGATCACGGAGGATCTTATGGGTAAGAACATAGGAGACCAATCAATTTATTTATTTGTTGTTTTTTAAGGTCACATATTTCTGCACAATGGCTAATCATGACCATGACAGTTTTACGGATGGAGGAAACCGCAGTACCCAGAGAGAACCACCGAGCAACGGTGAGGAACTGTCAGCTCCCCAACATACTAACTCCACACAAGCAGGGTAGCATTGGTTGAAGACAGGTGCACCATCGACGTGCAGTACGCCTTGGTACACAACGCCACCGTGCCCCCACGTAGGCTATGAGGGTGAAGTGTCTTGCCCAAGGACACAACGTGGTTGCCGAACCAAGAACCTCTCGGCTTGTAGCTTGCACCTATACCTACTCAGCCACGGCTCCCCCGGGTCCAATTAATCTTATGATACGGGATGTTCTGTATTACATTCGGTTCATGGGTTGACGTTGAAGGTGGGGGTCACAAGTACGGGGGTTCTCCCGTGACCGGGTGAGAGTATGGGATCATGGAGGAACGTATTGTTGATTGGGGTGCCATGTTGTAGCTGGTTAAGGGTGGCAGTAAATGATGTTGAGGGGGCTTCATCTTGTTCGGACATACTGGGAATCGTGTTCACGTTGTCCGTCTTTATATGCGTGGGACTGGATACTTCACTGTTGGAGTTGTCACTTTCGGATAAGTGTGAAAGGTGTATGGACCGTTGAGACTTGTCGGGTGACAGGTCAATCTTTTCATTACTACATGTAATTGGGTTTTGTGCGGAAACAATGTTAGTCATGCCCATCCTGCCACGTTTCAGATTCACCGAGGAGAGTGTGTGTGTGTGGGGGGGGGGGGGGGGGCTATTCCATTCGCCTCTTGGTCTCGGGGTTATGGGTTTCAATTTGGTCCTGGGGGGTCAGGAGATTGCTGAGTATTGACTATAAATTCACGATTTAATCACTCGTCCGGAAGCAGTATCCACAGGGGGTAACTACACTCTAAATCGGTTGGGTTAAAAATCAACCCAAATCGACTGGGTTGAGTGAATATGAACCCAATTTGGGTTCATATTCACTCAACCCAGTCGATTTGGGTTGATTTTTAACCCAACCGATTTTAGAGTGTAGTTACGCCTAATCCAGACTATTCAAGCTATTCAAACCAACGAGAGGAAAGGGAATCCGACGGTATGTTTATAGCTGTCGCTGGTGTAAGGTTATTATACACCGAGTAGCACCATCGATTTGCTCGATCAAAATGGACGCGCGGATGGGGTTAAAGTTATGCTGTATGACGTAGTATGACGGGTCCGTGGAATAACAGCGTGTCAAGAGAAGATGTGTCTCAGTCACCAAAGTGGAAAGTAGGTGAAAAATCCACCAAGGGAGTGGGTGATTGATTTCACTGTGGGAATGAAACCTTTCAGCGTGGAGCTGGGGAGTGTGGGGGGGGGGGGGGGGGGGGCTATTTGGTATTTACTGGTCTGTGTCTTGCAAAGTAGTGAATTCACTTTTTGGGACTTGTGGTAAAAATCACTTCATTGACTGTGGAGCTGGAAGGAAATATTTGGTATTTATGGGCGTGTGTCTTGTAAAGTAGTGAGTAAACTTTGTGTTTTAGGTTAAACATCACTGCAATCAGCATGGGACTGGAAGGAAAAGAAGTGAGAAAACGTTGAGTTTTAGGATAAAAACCACTACAGTATGCACTAGTAGTACAGGCGTTGAACTAAAAAAGTGGTGTTACCTGGAAAAAATTTGATACAAGCTGATGTTGGTGTCATTCGACGCGGACTTTATCTGGGAACAACATATCCAAAATCCGCTAAAATCCGCCTTGGGGAAAATTTTTCATAGCATCTCAACTGAGGGTGGGGTGGTGGCCATTTTTACCAATTTCCCGATGTCATTTTCCAGGCGGTTCTGTATTAAGGGCAGGAATTTGTCTCTTCTCAGATTTTTCCTGTCAGTAGAATACAATATAATGACTATAGTATTATACCAGCCCACGTAATTGATGTACACCGCGAATAAAGAGCCTTGTATAGCACACTGGAGAAAGATAATTACATCATATCAGTCGCGGGTATTCCATCGATTCTGTTACACACAGCACATCGCTTTTAGCTTATCGCCACGTGCTCTCGAATTATTCGATTGTTTTGTCATTCTGTCATATTTTCTTTGTTTCGGTGTTAGCATACACAGGAAACAATTCTTAGTCACATTGTCCTTTTTCATATTTCGTCAATATCATATTTCTTGTCTATTAATCCAGTTTCGATAATCCGCCTCAGGATCCGTACTACTTATAGCTAAGAGAAAATAATCCGTTCCCTCCATCGGCACATTTCCACCATTTGATTAGATATGGCTTCACACCAAGGTGGTCGCTTTCAAGATGATACCTGTGTAATTTGCCAGGTTGGTTTCGATGAAGTCAAATCAGTTAAAGTCACCAAGAAAGGTTGTCATACCATGCTTAATTTCTGTAATGTCAGGGAGAGATCAGACCTTGAAGCACACCTTTTGGACAAGCTTCAACAGGACGCCGTAGGTGTTGTTCTGGTTCATTCAGATTGCCGTAGGGATTTCACTGATGCGAAGCGGGCATCTGCTGCAAACTCTTCTGACATCGAAGCTCCGTCGGCCAAGAAATTGAGATGTAATGTGCCTGTATTCGACTTCAAGACACACTTTTTGTTCTGTGGTAGCGCCGCAAAAATTGATCCACGCCACCCCGATAGGAACAAAATAATCAGGACCGTCGAGACACTACCTATACGAGAAACCCTCCTCGAACATTGCGAACTGAGAGGGGATAGTTTTGCTTCAGAAGTAAGCGTTCGGCTATTGAGTTGCATTGATCTGGTAGCTGCCGATGCTGTCTATTATCCACTCTGCCATACGAAATTCCTAAACTATAGACAGTTGGAAACTGCGAGACCAGCTGGTCGAAAACCTGACCATGGCATGGAACATTGGTTTGAGTGCATATGTGAATTCTTAGAAACTCATTCCGATTCAGAACTGTACACATTGACCGAGTTGCATTCGAAGATGGAAGAGCTCGCAGGTGAATCAACTGTGTACACAAAAAAAGAAACTGAAGCAGAAACTAGAAGAGCGATATGGCGATTATATCTTTTTCGCCAGGGTACAGGGTCGCGACAATGTCCTATGCTTTCGCAACATGGCTGAATATCTGATAAATGAAAAATGGTATGCGGACAAGAAAGAAAGTATAAGTGATGAAGCTGAAAGGATCATTGTTACTGCAGCAAAATTGATCAAGGGGCAGCTAAGAGAGATGGTGTATGATATAGATTGGTATCCAACCCCTGCTGACATACAGGACATTTCGCGAGGCAAAACCTGGATCCCAGCCTACCTACAGTCTTTTCTCCAGTGCTTGATACCAAATGATATAAAACGAAACAGCATAGGTCACTCTATAGTCCAATCGGCTAGACCAAGATCAGTCATAACACCTACCCTATTCGGGTTAGGAGTAGAAATGGACCATACTTTCGGGTCAAAATGGCTCGTCAATGAACTAGCTAGGCTTGGGTTTTCTATCACCTATGAGGAGGTCAAACGGTATAAGCAAGGTGTGATGGAGCTAGATTCTGTTGACAGCTATACCTCTAACTATTTCCCAGGAGAAATCGTACAGTGGGTCGCAGACAACGTCGACCATAACATTGCGACTATCGATGGGAAAGGTTCACTTCATGGTAGGGTATAATCGCCGTGTCAACCCAAACTCAGGTGCCATCCACCCCTATGTCGCATAGATCGATAAAACGCAGAGCTGGAGTTGGCGCTCAACAAATGTTGGTGAATAAAGGAATCCCAGTGGTTGATTACTTGGAATCAACGAGGAGAGGCTTTGGTGGTTTGAGGTACAAACCAGTAGTAGAGCTGCAATCACCACATACACTTCCATCTAGCCTGAGTACTGACGTTCTATGGCATTGTGGGTGGCTATCTAGAGCAGTAGATGACACTGTTCCTGATTGGTCCGGCTTCATGCAACTAGCGCATTCTGTGCACGGTTCAGAGCATCAAGCGAAATCAGATATACTCTTTCTCCCAATAATAGATCTCAGCCCAACAGACAGCACATGCATCTTTTCCACATTGAAATTCATCTTAGAGCAAGCGATCAGATTGAACATCCCAACCCCGTGCGTCACGTTTGACCAGCCTTTATGATTGAAGGCAAATGAGATAATAATTGATCAATCCATGAACATTGTCTGCAGGTTGGGTAGTTTCCACACAATCATGAGCTTTCTCGGCAGTATCGGCTCGATGATGGCTGGATCAGGTCTTGATGAAGCTTTGCAGGAAGTTTATGGTCCACTAGCAGTTCGGTCGATGTTGACCGGCAAAGCTGTTTCCAGAGCTATGCGAGGCCACCTCCTAGTAGAAGCTGCAGTGACGAATAAATTATTGGGTGCCATAACCACATCCGAAATGAGCGCGAATGTTTCTCCTCCCACTGTTGAGAGTGTACAGATAAACCAGAGGGACTTAGATGGTGTGAAGGAGTTATAAAAGGTGTGCTTGAAGGCGCGGTCACCCTTTCTGATGTTAGCAGCTCATCACCTCTCGTGACGGTGAACACTTGCCTTGACAACTACAAAGCCAAACTGTCAAGAGAATCACGCACCGCTAAGCTATGGGTACAATATCTAGAATATATTCAGGTACTGAAAATGTTCATCCGTGGAGAACGTCTTGACGATTGGAATCTCCATCTCATTGCTGTTGGTAGAATGCTGAACCTCTTCGCCGCAACAGGGCATGTACACTATGCCAAGAGTTGCAGAGTCTATCTGCAAATGATGCTTGAACTACCAGAAAAACATCCTTGGTTGTATGAGAGATTCTACTGTGACGGCTTTCATGCTATACGTTGAAGTTCTAGGATTTGGGCAGGCCTCTCTAGTGATCTTGTTATTGAGCAAGTTCTTATGCGTTCAATTAAAAGTCGGGGTGGGTTGACGCGAGGTCGTGGCGTGACGGAATCTGTACGACAGGAGTGGATTTACACGATGCATAAATGCGCAGAGATACATGAAGCCATGACAACGTTGACCGACCTAAAGCTCAATACCAGCGAACAGCATGTAGATATGGGCACATCTCGTCGAAAACGAGACAACTTAGACATGGCCAGAATACTAGAGTGGTTTGACACACACAACCCGTTCGATGGAAACAAACGAACGATTGCGTTCTCTGTCATCTGGTTTGTTAGCTTCCGAGGGAGATGGTATCAACTGCGATATCACTGAGTCTGTAGGGGCAGAGATACACTCTAGATTAGACAACGCTATTGTTTCCGATGCCACTATCAAACGAAGTGATCAAATCCGTACCCTAGCTCACCTCACCCCCGGGTTGAAGCTAGATGAGCAGAGGGTGACAATTGACCCCTCAACTTTGTTTACTAGACTGGTTGCTGTTGCCCAGAGAGAGCAAGACATGGCACAGTTCTTTGCGTATGAACTAACTGTAATGCCAACAGCCCTCTTCAAAGATTTTTTCTCAGAAAAGCAAACAAGGCGGACCTAGCAACTGCAATAACTGATGGCTTATCCCTTACTAAACCACCATCTGATGGTCTGTACGTGCTCGACGGGGGCGCTCTCCTCCACAGAGTTAAATGGAAGACAAACACCACTTACTTGGAAGTGGCAAACCAGTATGTTGGATACGCGTGACAAAGAAATATGGGCAGAATTGTCGAATTGTCTTCGATGGTTATGGTCAACGACCAACAACCAAGACTCAGGAGCAGAGAAGAGCTCTCCACGTTTGTGCTGATATCCGTTTGACGAACAACACGACTGCCCACAAAAATCAGGAACTGTTCTTATCGAATGGAAATAATAAAAGGCAGTTTATAAAAATGCTTTCCACATCACTGAGAGAGGCTGGGCATATTGTCGAATTCAGTTCTGGAGATGCTGACACTAACATTGTTGACAATGCAGTACAACTTTCGTCCCAGGGAAAAACAGTTGTCATTGTTGCAGATGATACAGATGTACTAGTTATGTCCGTATACCATTGGGATCGTACTTGGTCTGATATCTATTTCCAGTCAGAAGCACGGAAGTCACACAGGGGTGGAGATGCATGGAAAATCGCAGATATAGTAGAGAAGATTGGAGAAACAACTCAGAAGAACCTCCTCTTCATTCATGCATGGAGAGGGTGTGATGTCACATCAGCAACGTTTGGGCACGGGAAAACGTTGCTTCTCAAGAAGTTAGAGAAGTCATTGCCTATTCAAAATATATCAGAAGCAATGCACGACAGTACCATTTCTCAGACAGAGGTTGGGAAAATGGGGACTGAACTGTTCGTTATGTTGTACTCTGGCAAACATTCAGACACTTTGAATGGTTTGAGATATTCAAAATTTATGATAATGGTCACTTCCAGCAAATCCGTAATTGAACCACAAAAACTTCCCCCAACTGAGCGTGCAGCACATTTCCACAGCCTGCGAGTTCACCAACAAATAATGGTTTGGAAACTATTGGATAACGATGCCCTAGATACTGAGGAGTGGGGCTGGGAAAGTCGTGGGAATGAGTTGATACCTGTGATGACTGACCTGGGCGCAGCGCCTGAGGCTCTTCTCAAAGTTATCCGATGCAAATGCAAAATGACATCCAAAAAGCCATGCGGAACAAACATATGTTCTTGTAGAAAGAATGCGCTCAAATGCTTGTCTGCCTGTGGAGACTGTCGGGGTGAGAATTGCTTGAATGCCGAGCCGATTGAGATCGGGGAGGAAATCGGTGACAATGAATAACCGTGAAGAACACCAACAAATGTCTTGTTAGACCTCATCATGTAGTTAAATTCCTGTTATTAAATTGGACCAGTCAACATTATCTGCACCTCATTGTATGCGAAAACATCGATCAAAGAACCATTTCTAGTTTTGTATTCTGTGCAGAAGTATCTTAAATCGGGAGTGAAAATTTGAGAAAAAAATGTGATTTTGGGGGTTATTATCCCTTTTTCCTCGTAAAAAGTGTGAGGATTTCATCAGGCAATTGCCTCTCAATATAATTAACATTTGTATCTGGTCGCCTGCGACACAAAATAATATATAAAACTCAATCTGTGACATATAAACGGCCGACACCCCGGAAACACAATTTTCCCCCTTCACGAACAACCCCCTGACGGGAAAGCTGACATGAACAATTTTCCCCAAGGCGGATTTTTGCGAATTTTGGATATGTTGTTCCGAAATAAATTCTGCGTCGAATGACACCAATATCAGCTTGTATCAAATTTTTTCCGGGTCGAACCCTACTACGCCTCTACTATAGGAGGTATCGGATACTGGATCAACACTTTGGATTTGGAGTGTTAGACAGACACAAACTTTTCATCTTGTAAATTAGTGACAAAACGTTGTGTTTTAGGGTAAAAGGCACTACAGTAGGTATTGGGAGGTACCGGGTGCTGGGTTGACACTTTCGGATTGGAGTGGGAACAAGACACCAGCAAGTACAAGCTCGGATGACGGGACTCGATTTATATTAGAGCTGGATTGAGATTTGGTGGGCTCTCATAACTAATACGCAAAAAGTGATTGGTTGATAAGTTATTCACTTTTCTGAGGGACAGGAGTTGATTCGTGTAATTGTTATGGGAGGCATGAATATGTTGCAGTCGGAAAAGATGCGACAACTAAATAAACAGTTTGTGTGGCAGGAGTGAATTCATGCTAATGATCAAAGGGTGACACCGATTATATATGCTTATCTCGAGATATTATCTCGAGATCATGAGATATTATCTCGAGATCTTGAGATATTATCTCGAGATCTTGAGATAGTTTCTCGAGATCTTGAGATATTATCTCGAGATCTTGAGATAGTTTCTCGAGATCTCGACATAGTTTCTCGAGATCTCGAGATATTATCTCGAGATCTCGAGAAAAAAAAAGTATTGAGGGTGGCCTAAATCAGCCACCGTACGAAAGTGTAAATAAAAGTGATTTTCGGGATTTTTTGGGTACTCTCAGCCCCTTGAAGCCAGGAATGCGCAACTAAAGAAATGGGTTTTCTTCAATAGTTTTACGATACAACAATTCGAGAGCAGCAAACCATCTGAACGCGACATTGTAGTTAAAACCATCTGTGCTCTCGGACAATGTTGTCGACGACGATGAGCATTAAAATTTCATCGGTCGGAAAAGTTTGCTGATTTTTATAGGGACAATAAGCAATATGTGACGGGATTTTCGCACTTCGGCCTTTATATGGGTTCGCGCGTAACATCGTAGCTTCGGGCCTGCACAGATCAGGGCACAACTCTCTTGGGACAGTCCATATTTTTCAGATGACTACATTTGGTTCTCTGCTGGTGGTATTCTCTTCCCCGCCACCCCCCCCCCCCCCCCACCTCTCTCTCTTTTGTTATAACACTATACATTACCATCATCTGGTGCACCCAAGGTTTGTAATACATCCAAAATATGCGATCTCGTGTTGTCACTGTCAATCAGTGCGAGATGCCCTCCATCTTCATTGCATTTGTTTACGGCATCTAGTTGATCATTTACTGAAGTCATACTGTATTTCAAACAGAGTGTAATGCCTTCAGAACTCCACAGCTTATAGCCATTCTCTGAGGGGCAAGCATTCTTTAAATCTGAAAATAATCATAAGGTTTTTAGTATAGGGACCTGTGAATCACACATTTTCTATTCGAATCTAATCTCGAACCAAATCGGGTCGACTATTTAAAATTGAATCGAACCTCGAATTGAATTATGGGCGTCTTGAAGATGACCCATTTTCGGAGGGGGGTCTGTAAACCTTATTTGTTCCGACAGTGATGGTGCAAGTCCAGAGTGAAAAAATATTCCAACTACACCATCAAGGCATGCCTTCGTCGAAGGCATGCCTTGATGATGTAGTTGGACTATTACCCAGTAAGGATTATAATTCAAAAGCAGGAACGAATGTGAGAATTACCGGGACTAAGCACTGCACAGTGCTACCCCCTAGGAGGGAGCGCGGTGGCTCAGTGGCAGACTGTTGGACTTATATGCTAGAGGTCCCGAGTTCGATTCCCGTCCGGGTCGACCCGCGCTGTGTCCTTGGGCAAGGCACTTTATCCCGGCTGCCTACATGGGGCACGATGACGCCGTGTACTAAGACGTACTGCACGTCAATGGTGCACATGTTTTAACCGCTGTAACCCTGCTTGAGCGGAGCGTGAACAGAGTTAGAATGTTGAGGAGCTGACAGTTGCTCGTCGATGCTCGGTGGTTCTCTCCGGGTACTCCAGCTTCCTCCGCCCGTAAAACTGTCACTATTAGCCATTGTGCATAAGTATGTGACCTTAAACACTAATAGATAAATAAATATATACCCCCTAGCAGCAGAGAAGCGTCGACACTGTTCAGAAACCTTAAATTTGCTTCCAACAGTGGTAGTGACGAGTGAGACTCAACTTACCAAGGGTGGTGGCATGGGTGTAGATGCTATTTATGTTAATATAGCGAAAATTATATTCAGTCTTTATTTTCAGCATTATAAATTATACGCTTTGTAAAATGACATGAAAAGATTCGAAGGAAACGAATTGGGCAGCCGAATCGAAGCGAACAGTAACTTAAGATTCGAAATCGAATAGAGTCTCGAAGCTTCGCAGGACCCTAGTTTTAAGGCTGAAACGGGCTTTTACGCGAAAGGAGAGCTCAGCGAACGACATAAAAAATATAGAATAATAACGAGTGTTACCGGTTTTGAAATGTGACACCTTGTCGGTGCTCCGACTCCGAGAGTTTTCATGATAAACTAAAAACATTCTGTCCTAACATCACTGGTTATTGAACACTGGGTAGTTAAAACTAAAAACATTCTGTCCTAACATTACTGGTTATTGAACTCTGGGTAGTTAAAAGAAGTGGACAGAAGCTTCATTTTCGTTCCGACATTTACAATGCGTGGGAAATGAAGTAAAAGAATTTAGCGTGATTTGAATCACTGAATTGATTTTGTTGCCTGGGTTTTAAGATGCATAGTCATACCCAGGGCCGTATTATTCTTAAGGCTGACTAGGCTGAAGCCTAAGGGCCCGGAGGGACAGGCGCCCGCCAATTTTATTTTTTGCTGAGGTACTGTTACCAGCGCCTTAGGGCTCCAGTGGCACTTTGCACTCTGCGCCGTAGCGATCCATGTACATATGTATTTATCCATATATATACTCTCATAAGTATACTATATATATATTTATATACAGTACATTATTTTAATGCTTATTTAAACAGTATGTCAAGTTGTGAGTAGAATTCTTCAGGTGATCCGCAAAATGGATATAGGGCTATTTAATGCGGTATAGTGCCTACCGTACCAGAGTCAGGTTGTCAGCTGTAGTAGGGTGAAAGATTGAGGTGCCGGAGGGGCCCCCGTCCCGAAGTACGTAAAGGCCTGGGGCCGGTCATGGGCTTATACGACAGTGGTCATACCCTTACATTTCGAGCGAAAGAGTGAACTGGGGTTTTAAGTATTGGGTAGCTCATATATGGCAGGAAATGAGCAGGATTTATACCCATATCCAGGAAACTATCACCACGTTAAAATCTGGAGTTTAGAAACAATGGGTTAGTCCAGATACGTTGATACTAACAAGCTGATTTAATTAATGAACAGATGAATTAACGCATTGAGCTGGTTTTGTTTTCACTCACACAATCCATTACAATTCTGACTTCATTAACACTTCACCTAACACGAATGGCAGACGACACTTGCAGACACAATTCTTGAATAACTATTTTTTTTCCATTTTTTGGCGTCACAAAACATAGCTTATGGCATCTCAATGGAACGAGCTCAACGAGCTCGTTCCAATGAGGTGTCATAAGCTGTTTTTGAGACATAAAATGAGAAAAGTAATGAAAAGTGAATGATGATTGCTTTGAATAGCGCTGGACGGGTTTGACCGATATGTTAGGTAAGGGTTAATACTATAGGAGTCTTTATGTTATTTTCATAGCTACCAATGTTTATAGTTCTATTATAGTTATATTACTTGGAAATTGTACATATAAATGCCTGATAACTTCTGTAAATAATATAATTCGGATAGCCTGCTGCAAGAACGTTTGACGTTGGATGGAGGGTGTGGTTACCAGCTCCCATCAGCACTCTGTAAAATAGTGTGGAGTATTTTTGCCTCAGTCGTTTCTGAAGTGAAATCTCCGGTACGAAGTATCTTCGTGAGTTCCCCCGTCATAAAACACTAAAAGCAGTGGAAACTGTGACACTTTGTTGAAGTATAATCATTAAATAACAACACTGGAAATTGCGTAGGTGCATGGGAATTAATAAATGCCACAATTACTAGGATTTTTGCAAACACTGGAAACCGTCATAAACAGTGGTAACAAGAATAATTGGTTCTGAAATGTCCTTAAAAGCTCAGCGTTTGTGGAATCTTCTTTCACTATGCCCCGTCCAGCCAAGTTCCAACAGACGTTTTTCCAGATGGAGTAGACCGAATAATTCCTTGCATTCCGTACAACCTATATTACCGCATTAGACAGCCAAGCATTACCCCACAATACCTGGAATTGTATTACCTACTACCTATATCAGCCATAGGAAAATGCAAAGACTAAGGTGGATTAGTAGTACCAAGTGCTAACAGGCGACCTGCATGAGTATATAACGCCATACTATACTACTATAGCCCTCTCGTACGAGAAGTCCGACCTCCCTAACCCGAATACGATTGTACAGTGGATAACAACAACGTTCAGCGTTTCTATGACGTGGCGACGACAATAGCAACGTCAACCGTTTCGCGGGGAAAACTTTCAAGAAATCTCACCTTTCCCACTTATATTGCAGCACATACCTATACTACATACATGTATATACATACTATGTGTACACATACTAATATACATACTATCCTAGCTGGATGAAGACGAAGTTTTGTACTGGAAAAAAACTGCTCCACAAAGGCTCTAGTTTATAAGGGAATTTAACAGTAACTGCTCCCCTAACGCTCTGAGTAATGGGACCCCAATGGTCCTTTCTATACTACTCCCTTGGTCATATTTATGGGTGTCAGGTGGCTCTCAGATTTCAACATTTCTCCCCATCTACGGCTATATATAGAATATACCCATAGTAGCTTAGTGTACCAAATGTTCATCACGAGTGGTGAAGTGGTATTAACCGCGAGCCTTCGGCGCGCGGTTAACACCACTTCACCACGAGTGGTGAGCATTTGGTACACCAAGCTACTTTGGGTATATTTTATTTATACCATGATCGTCAGATTATCAAGAGTCGCTATTACTTTTTCTCGATTTTACTGAGCACCAGACGTACATACGTGCGAATTGTTTTTTGTTTACACGAGCATCGGTGGGCCGTACTTCCGCTGTCAATTTTATCGCCGAAACGAAAAGGAATATGAAACGAGGCCTTTTTCATTTTAATAGCATAATAATATACCATTTCGAGTTATGGATGATTTATTAACATGAGACAATGCATGTTTGTTAAGTTTTTGTGTCTTATGGGGCAAACTCATTTAAAAACGTAATAAATAATTGCCACTTTCATTTCACTCTTCGCGAGGCGACGTGCGATCAATTTAGACAAGTTCGCATTCAGGTCGGCGTCACCAAAAGTCAATTTAGATGTAGTTCCACTGTAGGTGTAAATTTTAATTATTGAAATTCCTTTGCTGGCGTGTACACCACGGTTGGTGTGTAAAGCTAAAATTTATGTCATAGGCTTTTCATATATTGTAGAGTAGGTTATCATGGTATAAAAATGCTTTAATGTTTGATATATAAAATCTTCGTAAGGTTGATTTATAAGTTTGCTCTGATTGATTCACTTTGTGGATTTTAGGTGTGCCATGAGGTCATTTATTTATTTATTTATTGGTGTTTAAGGTCACCTATTTATGCACAATGACCAATCGTGACCATGACAATTTTAGAGGTGGAGAAAGCCGGAGTACCCGGAGAGAACCACCGAGCATCGACGAGCAATTGTCAGCTCCTCAACATTCTAACTTTGTTCAAGCTCTGCTCAAGCAGGGTTTTAGCGGTTGAATACATGTGCACCATTGACGCACAGTACGCTTTAGTACACGGCGGCATCGTGCCCCCATGTCGGCAACCGGGATAAAGTGCCTTGCCCAAGGACACAACGCGGGTCGTCCCGGACGAGGATCGAACTCGGGACCTCTAGCATAGAAGTCCAACAGTCTACCACTGAGCCACCGCGCTTCTGCCATGAGTTCATAGTTCTTACACTATGGGCGGTGGAGGAAACATAGAAAAATCTTCTTTACCGAACGGCACCTCCAAATGCTTCCAGGTTTGATATATAAGATATTTATAAAGTTGATTTACAATTTTCAAGTAAAGCGCTAAACGCCATTTTTCGGGATGCCATTTGGGCCCCCACGTTTTAACACTATTGGTAATAGAGAAAACGTAAAACAATCTTCCCTAAGGCCACTACTCCAAATACCTTCATGTTTGATATATAATATGTTTTGAAGGATGATTTACAGCATATTTCAATCAGACCTCTTGGGGAAAATATAGGATTGCTATAGAACCCTAAAACTTACCACTGTCGGTTATGGAAAAAAACACCTTAAAAATGTTTCTATCAAGCTACTCCTCCAAATGATTCTATGTTTGACACAAAACATATTTGCCGGGTTGATTTACAAATTAGTTGAAATCGGGCCATTGATGTCATGTTCGAGATGTAAGCAGATAGTTTTCAACCGATGATAGAAACCGGCCACCACAATCGGCTGATTGTGGGCAATCGGATGACAACGGCAACGGCTCCTGGAATATCGGTTCAAACGATTGTTGCCAAGCCTTTTACGATGATTCATTAACCGCATTTTATTATCTTCTGCAATTGTTCAATTGTTAATGTAAAATTATGTCAATGATACCATTCAATAAAGTTGAGAAAGAACCACAATGTGTATTCTGAATCTCTCCAGACGTCCCTTTACGGGATAAACAAGTTAAACGATATGTAAAGCTTACAATTGAGCGTACCTGCGGCAATCGTCAGTTCATACCGGAAAAGTGAAGGTTGTACTCCATTGACCCAGGTCGCAGTAAAATTACCAGTCGCACGCACTTGGGTAGTAAACGTGGCTCTGAGGGCCACGTTTACCGCCCAAGTGTGCGCGACTGGTAATTGTTCTGCCACCCCAGCCAACGAAGTTTAATACTGTGAAAAATGTTCAGTTTAATGTAGTTCTTTCAAGCCTCGACATGTCTGATAGTGCACGGTATTACAATCGGAATCGGCATCAGAATCGGCCGATTGTGGCCTCAAATAACCGGTAATCGGTCAGAGACCATTTTTGGTAATCCGTTGAACACTATTGACAGATTTTGACATGCAACCAAGGGCGTCGGAAGCAGGGTATATAAGAAGTCGGGGCAGGGTATAAAAACGAGCTTATATGAGTTCAGACAGGTGTTTACAGTGTATCATAAATTGTAATGTGACGCCCAATGTCATGCCTTGAGAGGAACAGGCTGCTATCTGCTAAAGCATTGCAGATAGTATATTGTTCCACTCAAGAGATAATATAAAACTTTATAAATCACCCTGTCGATGGCATAGCTTCGCCCACTGCCCCTCTCCTCCCCCCTCCCCTTGCTGTGCCCTTGTATGTAACATGTAAGCAAAGATAATTCACATGTTTGTACAAATTGAGCGACTTGGGACATTTTGAGAGTGCTATCACCTTTGCCATCCCGTCCTCATCCCCAACACATCATCCATTCTAACTTGTTTGCAAACAGGTCAAACATTTTGAAAAATATCCCAACCCTTTGACACCTTTTGTGTGGTAAATAATTATTGGCTGGTTATTTCGAAAAATCTGTGGAAATTTCATGGGTTTTGACAGATGAGCGCTTCAGGTCACTTGGGGCCTCTTATTTAATATTGTTGCTCCATACAAAAAGAAGAAAAGAAAATAATTCACAAGAACGAATTTGCACTTAAATGTATCTACTTACATTTAATGTAAGTCTTTTTACCAGGACCACAAATCACTTTGTTTGACTTCTCGCAAGATTTGGTATTCTTGTTGTATGCGAACGACCTACACATTTCGTCATTGCTGCACATGGTAGCACATTTAAGTTGCGAAAACGCCGTGGTGATGCTGCCGTTTGCTCTCGCGAACTTGGATGGGCTCTCGTAGAACGAATTTACAAGCACATTTCCTCCTGCAAAGCGTTCCAATAAAAATACTATTAACATTCCCATTTTGATGTTACAACCGTTCACTGTAATTTCAATGAGCACTTTCATCATGAAACTGAAATCGACCCAGCTGTTCTTCCAGAAAGAAAGTCCAAAAGTGATCTGTTTGAGATGGAGCATCAGCTTTTTTTCTTGGCCGTTCTAGTCGATGAATTGTAAATTCTTCACAAGACAAATAGATTTTCTGTCAGACATAAACGGATCCATAAATTAGTATGGAGGCTGAAATTCATTTTCTATGGTTATGATGTCATCAGCCGCAATAGGATAATTTAACCCTTTGAACCTTAGCGGCCGTTTTTCCGGCCTGGAACATTATGCGCCATAACGCTATTAAATAGGATGGCTGTTCAGTAAATGTGTTGGGGTACACCAATCAATATTTTCAACGTGCAGCCTCGAGGCTGCACGTTGAAAATATTGATTTTTCTACCCCAAATAATGAATATGGACTCTTCTAATTGCTGCCATTGAACTGGCATGGAAGATACCACTAGAGTTCAAAGGGTTAAGTTTGTATTCTGATTGTTCTAAACTAAACTTAGTAATTTGTCCCCCATCCCTCCTCTAAACCAGAATATTTTATCAAACTTGAAGCAAGAAAACCACTCTAGCAAAGATTAACATCAAGCAAGCATAAAGTACACTTTGCTATATTTAAAAGTCATTGGAGTCACTTCTGCTGAGGGGGAGGGGAAGGGGACAACTGCCCCGGGATTTTTAGTGTTTTAAAAAAGTGTAGATTGGTCTATCGATACGTCTTAACTGAAAGTCGTGCGAATGCTTTTGGTACCGGCATCCGAGGTTCCGACGCAGGTGGAGGTGGCAGGAGTACGTAGTTGCATTACTGTCCAGGATCATTCATATAAAAACCCCACTTGTTCCAGTTTGTTGGGTTTCACCGGTCGTCCCTGAATCGTGGTGGTCACTGTTATCTTTGGAGAAAAAAGTGCATCACACACACAGAAATAAGGGTAATACATTACCAAAATTGTAAGAAAATAAATTAGCAGATATTCTCACGAAAATGCAGTAGAATGATCTCCTAGCACTAATTTAAAAAATTATCTGGGGGGGGGGGGGGGGGGGGGGGTCAAAGGACCCCCCCCCTCTCCCCCGCTTATCGCTGCACACCTTCGGCGCTCGCAGGACCCGTAACGCCCGTGCTACACATTGCGCCGGGACCCTTCGTCGCTCTCGGCAGCCCTGGTGGGAGTGGGTACTGTGAGGGTACTGTGAGGTTGACATTTCATTGTTCAAGTCTTTCAGATTTGTAATGCAACACTAACTATGTATAGAACGAGCATCTTTTACAGCAATGATTGGGCATGAAAAGGGCCGTGGTCTGTAACTTCTCTTATAGCACAGGGGGGGGGGGGGGCACCAAAAATTTGCAAGACGTGACGTGGGGGTGGGTGGGTCTCTTGAGTGCGACAAAAATGTGCATTTCCAACTTGTGCAATTTTTTGAATTTTTTAAAAATATATCAATATATCAGCTAATATATACCATCATTTGTGTTTCAAACCTTAAAGATGATGTTGTACATCACACTCTTAACATAAATACAACATCAGGAGGCTTTATATGTGAGAATATTGGGCTTAAACTGGGAAAATGTCACACGTTAGTAGGGGGTGGGTGTCTTGTTCGAAATGTAGAAAATGTGCAGACAATATTTTGGGAACAATTCAAATGAAAATTTGTTCCCGTATATGTACACTTGCTCAAGCCTGATAATGAACAGCTTGTCATTTGTAGATTGGGGCCCACAGCAGCCCACAGAGGTTTAAATTGGTGGTACCAGTTTAACCCTTTACCTAACATGAAAAGCAGACGACACTTGCCAAAAAATGATTGAATAACTAATTTTTTTCATTTTTTGTCTCAAAAACATAGGTTATGACCCCTCATTGGAACGAGCTCGACGAGCTCGTTCCAACGAGGGGTCATAACCTATGTTTTTGAGACAAAAAAATGAAAAAATAATAAAAATTAATTGGCTATTTTTGAGAATAGTGCTGGCCGGTTTTGGCCGTTACGTTGCGTAAAGGGTTAAGAACATTATGAAAACCCCCTGAAGACAGCTGTGCCTACTAAGTTTATAAGTTTATTTTGGATTTTAATGGGAGAGTGGGGGTGTGTGTTTGAGAACGGTAGTAGAAAATTTGCACGTAGTGGGTGGGTGGGTGTAAAAAGGAGCCGAATAAAAAATAGGACGTTACGTCTTGTAAATTTTTAGTGCCCCCCCCCCCCTTGTATAGCATGGGGAATTCTTTGTTCACTTCATGTTTGCTTGATATTATCGTTGCTGGAGTTCTTTCTAGCTTCCAGTTTGGTTTCACGTTCCTCATTCGACGCTCTTTGGCGGTCAATGGGAAGGAGACTAGGGGGTGAAAGTCGCCGAGCGACATCACTTGTCATTTGGTCCGTGAAGTGACAACCGTTACTTATTTCCAGTTTCTTATTTGATATTTGTTATCAACCGATAAAATCTGTTGATAACGAATGTCGAATAAGGAACTGGGAATAAGTAACTGTTATCACGTCCCGTCAATTGGTCTATGAAATCCAGATGACTGTATGAAACCAGACAGAAAACAACACTTGGCAATGCATGGAGATATGGCGGCACCTATAGTTGGTCTCATGCGTCATTCAATGCTCACTCGACAATTTTCCCAAAATAAGAACATCGATTCACATGGTTTCCCTCACTGCACTGGTATATTTGTGACAATTTGTTAAGCACCGAGTATCTCGACACAGAAACAAACATCAAACCTGCATAACAAAGTGTTTTGTTAAACGTTGTTATGCGTCTGTGAATCACAGTAGGGGGGGGGGGGGAGGTTGGACCTCGAGACTTCAATACAGAAACTTGTATTTCTCTTTTGGGTTTTTGCCATTAATTGCAAACTTATTAAGAATTAGCAAGAAGAGGGTGCGCGAACTCGTTTTCTTAGGACGTAACCGACGAGACCTGACCCGACGATACAGAAGATTCCCAAGTAAAATTTGCCATTTCTACAGCCTTTAAAGTAGAGAAAATGTACATTGTATGCACTCTATATCATATAGACCATAGACCTATATATAACAGTAATCTGCGTCGAATGCTAAGGCAAACGACCTACGGGTAAATCAGGGGAGGGGAGGGGGGGGGGGCACTAAAAATTTGCAAGACGTGACGTCCTATTTTTTATTCGGCTCCTTTTTAAACCCACCCACCCACTACGTGCAAATTTTCTACTACCGTTCTCAGACACCCCCACCCCACTCTTCCATTAAAATCCAAAATAAGCTTATAAACTTAGTAGGCACAGCTGTCTTTAGGGGGTTTTCATAATGTTCTTAACCCTTTACCCAACGTAACGGCCAAACCCGGCCAGCGCTATTCTCAAAAACCGCCAATTAATTTTTATTATTTTTTCATTTTTTGTCTCAAAAACATAGGTTATGACCCCTCATTGGAACGAGCTCGTCGAGCTCGTTCCAATGAGGGTCATAACCTATGTTTTTGAGACAAAAAAATGAAAAAAAAATAGTTATTCAATCATTTTTTGGCAAGTGTCGTCTGCTTTTCATGTTAGGTAAAGGGTTAAACTGGTACCACTAATTTAAACCTCTGTGGGCTTCTGTGGGCCCCAATCTACAAATGACAAGCTGTTCATTATCAGGTTTGGCCAGAGCAGGTGTACATATACGGGAACAAATTTTCATTTGAATTGTTCCCAAAATATTGTCTGCACATTTTCTACATTTCGAACAAGACACCCACCCCGTACTAACGTGTGACATTTTCGCAGTTTAAGCCCAATATTCTCACATATAAAGCCTCCTGATGTTGTATTATGGTAAGAGTGTGATGTACAACATCATCTTTAAGGTTTGAAACACAGATGATGGTATATATTAGCTGATATATTGATATATTTTTAAAAAAATAAAAAAATTGCACAAGTTGGAAATGCACATTTTTGGCGCACTCAAGAGACCCACCCACCCCCACGTCACGTCTTGCAAATTTTTGGTGGCCTCCCCCTGGGTAAATCGCACAAAAAAATACAGGCTGCTTGTAAACAATTTCGAATCAACACTTAAAACAATTCCAATAATTCACTCATTGTCAATTCTCAAATATCGGTCTCGGAGCAGGTTGTAAATATAAACTAGCATACGGGCTGAGTTAATTGCAACCATTTTTGAGGTTGCCGTTGTCAAAGTTGGTATATGATGGAAGAGCATTTATGGCTAGGCGATTACATGTTATAGGCTAGGGATCGACTCCCGTCAGGGCCACCTTCCGAAAAAACTATACAGCTTTCATTCCAGTGGCTCGGTCCCTGGGCTCTGCCTGTTCACTTCCTGCTTGACACAGGCGATATAAAATTAAATGCAAGCAGTTGCATCTTCACAGATCTTCCATTAATTGAGATTCTTGTGTTTGAAAGCTGGGAGTATATATATCCCTGCCCCCACCCCCCCCCCCCACCCCCTGAGATTGCTTCCGGTGCGCGTGGACATAACCAATAATGTTTGCGTTAACTGCTATTATGCCTGTAACGTAACAACATTTAACAAACACTTACTGCAGTGATTTTTAAATTTTTTTTCAAAATGCTTGTGTCAACATTTTGCTTCCAACTGAGTGTATAATTTATAGAGCCACGTCACATTTTAATCTCAACAGGGTTAGTGTAATAATAAAATGAGGCTGCAGTGGCTTCACTTCAGACTTTATCTGTCCAGAACGGACGTCATTTAAAACCCACCAACTTTCCCAGTTGACTTTTAACTCTTAGAAGCCGGGAGTCGAGTTTTCTTGCCTGTGATGTAATACGGCAGGTAATCTGGCTATTACGGTTCGGCTATCTTTGGGCTGGGGGAGAATTAAACACCGTGCAGGTGCTTCTAGTCAAGTGTCGTCTGCCTGAATAGGCAGACGACACTTGACTAGAAGCACCTGCTTTACTGTAAGTTTTTCGCGGTATGTCATATTCAATAAATTCATTCCGATTCCCAGCTTGTAAGAGTTAAGTTCTCAGTTGGGGGGGGGGGGGGGGGGGGGTGCTTGTGTCTAATTTGAATTACTGGCTAACCTTCTACCCAACATAACGACCGTATACGGCCAGCGCTATTCACATAAATCGCCATTCAAATTTTATTATCTTTTTATTTTTGTCTCAAAAGCATAGCTTATGATCCTCATTGGAACTAGCTCAACGAGCTCGTTCCAATGAGGGGGTCATAAGCTGTATTTTTGAGACCAGCTCGTTTCCATGAGCTAAGTTTTTGAGACAAAAAATGAAAAGTTTAGACATTCAAGAAATCTTTTGCGAGTGTCGTCTGCTGGTCGGGTTGGGTAAAGCGTTAAAAATGGAAAATGTGAAAAGTAACACGCAACTCTGGAGAAAAGGAACACAATTTAATTATAACATAACCACAGGGTATAAACCGTATAAACCTTTAGCCGGAAGTTGAGATAAGCGAGGCGAGAGATTTCTATTTTTATCTCAAAGTTTCAGTCGCAGCGTATCCAAGATCACCGAAAACAAGATTTTTTTAATAAAAGGAATGACTGAAGAATGCAAAATCAGTAAGTATGTTATATAAAACAATATTTAACAATGAAACGACACAACTTAATGGAAAAATCGACTCTTGTAGTATGAAAAAACATCTGCTGATCATCTCGGAAAATGAATTTCTCGGGAAAATTTCTCCTTCAAATATCGTTTTTCACATGTTCGCACAAATGTAACATGTTAAAATCATAGATCGACAGATTCGGCGTTCAATTCCACACCAGAAACTATCAACCATAACAACGAAGGAGGTTCGGTGCTACTGAAACTGTTCAAAATATAATGTCACCTTATCGACTTTTTTATACGCCCAGTTGGTAAAATCGTTGATCGGGAGTTGGTGATAATTATACGTCCAGTTGAGATTATTCGATTTCCCATATGATCGTTCCAATGCCCATATTTGTGCATGTACGAAGGTCTAATCAGTTAACAAACCATATGAACAGACTCCAATGCACAACGTTGACGTCACATCTTTCAACTGAAACACTGCTGACTGAACCACCGAACCTGCAATCACGGGGAGGGGGCGAGAGGACGGCTCCCCCCCCCCCCCGAAGAACTTTCGCCTCCCACCCGAAAGATTTCAGACCATGTTTTTCAATCGGCATTCATTTTTTTAATTTACCTATGCATTAGGGTAAATTAGTTCAGTTACAACTGTAACACTTCATTTTGCCTTGGCTCCAATTCCTTCACACCTGTAATTAACATATCCATAATCACTTGTCTATGAAGGTAATCCCATTGCCATTTGTGAGCTGTTTATTCATCACACATACATTCACACTGCTTTGTCGGGGAATTATTTTTCCAGTTGGGGTTATTTGGGGTTTGTTTCATTCTTTTTAATGACCTTTTTAAAAAAAAATTGTTTACCGTTTTTGACCGTGGTCGTTTTTACTTCATAACGATCATTTAGTGTCTATGTTTTGCGGTTTTGCGTGGCTTTTTTTTAATTATTTTTTTTCTATTTATTTTATTTTAGGTTGTTGAAGTGTGTGTTTGTGTGTGTGTGGGGGGGGGGGGGGGGGGGGCAGTCGAATGGGAAGAAAATGTTTTCACTTCAGATAACGGCGTGTTATAACAATACGCCAATCCTCTGTTAATTGAAACCAGTTTGCCTGACAGCATGCTGAGCTAGCAGTTTATTCGACAATAATCCCTAACCCGACCCCCTACCTCACCCTCTCGCACTCTCTCATTTTCACTCTAATTTTGGCAACAGTCTTTTATGTCCAATAACGGTCGAACAAACATCAAATGGGCTATTTTTAGTATTCTCTTCGAGGCAACTGCATCAATAAGTATCTGGCTTTTAACGATTCCATTTTTAGAGAAATTAGCGGAACACTATGGAATCCTACATGAAGTATACCATACCTATACTTTTGTTAATATTTAATGTTGTTCTTTGAGAACTTATTTTATCTGAAATAAATACTGTTTAAACTAAACTAAAGTATTTTTAGATAATGCGTGACGCCACATGGGATTCCCTCGATATCTCGCCAATGTCGTGTTGAAAACAAACAGATCCAGGGTCGAAAACAAGCTTTATACCCACCAAGCGAACCCTACCTTGTGACAAAGGCAAAAAGATGAAATAAATAGAATAATTCGCACCTTACATAAGTATTTTATAAATTTTCATCTTATTTTCACTTAATTTACATACGATTTCACGGAAACAGTTTCGAAACAAGACTTCGGTTACCAGTTTTCTTTTTGAAACTTGAATGCCAAACAACATTCTACATGATGTAGGATAAGCACAGTTAGGTCAACAGTAGCTGAAATTAAATTACGTTGTTGTCAATAGCAGTTCAGAGCAGGGTCAAGTTGTCAAAAATACAAAGCGATCATTTCTTTTAAATTAATCGATCACATTTATTGTCAGTAGTATAGATCGCACGTTTCACCCCCAGGTTGCAGGACCCCGGAAGTGACGTCAGGTCACGTGACCTAGTGGCGCCATGTTGTGTTGTCATGGTAACCTGTGTGTGCGGCCATGTTGTGACGTCATCTCCATGGTGATACATGAGGTGAGTGCGCATGCGCAGCGCGTATTGTTAGGGTGATACGTGTTTCCGTCGTCCATTTTGTATACTGGAGGCCGCCATCTTGGTTTCTATAGTGGCACGTGATTGCTATGTTACCCAAAGTCCTACAATGGGACGGGGTATGTTCGGGGGTGTGTTCGATTGAATCGGAGTAAATTAATTACCACAAACAACCCGACAATCTCTCCAAATCACCAAAATCCACCCAAAATCACCGAAATTGAATTGACTTTATTTGATACGGATTTCCCATTTTATCGGCATAGAACGTAGTGCTATAGTATCAAGGGTTCCCCTGGGGTGTGTTCGATTAAACTAGAGTATACCTAATTACCCAAATAGACCCGACAACCCTTACAGACCACCAAAATCTCCACCAAACCACTCAAACGGACATGTGAAGCCCCATTTTGGGCGTATAAAAATAACACGTTATGCTATAGTACCAAGGGGTACAGTGGGTATGTTCTATGGAATAGGAGTACAGGGCCTGATTTTCCCAGAATCCCATTTTTTTAATGCCTATCGCATATGTTTCTCTATCACTAACAGTCTATCCAGTCCAAACTATCTCTGGTTCCCTCGTCCAAGTCTTATAATTACCAGTGCTTGATTTCCCATAATGCAGTTATCTCCCTTGTGTATATCAAAAGCATTCCCAAACCCAATAAGCAATCGAGCAGTTACTGATTAACCATTGCTCGAATGACTCGAATCCCATCGAGCAAATGAGCTTTAAAGTAATTGCTCGATCGAGTGACTCGGCATATTGCTCGAACGTCTCGAAGCTCATCGAGCAAATGAGCCAACGAGCAATTGCTCGTTCTAGTGACTCCTCGAACGACTCTTAGACTCATTTCAGTATTTGAGGATACCTATGGCCCGGTATTGTATTATTTGAGGATACTTATCGAGGATATCTTTTGTAGGATACTTATCTGAGTATACTATTACTTATTTGGCTCAACCTTCTAGGCCACCCCAAGGCATACCTATCCCAAATATCCCTTATAAGCTAAAGAGTCAAGAGAGTAATTGCTCCATGAGTGTCGATGATAAAACACGGAATCCCATTTTACGGAGTCGGATAGGAACTGCATTTTACGTTCTGCGCAAAAAGAACTAGTGGGTCAGAATAAATGTATTTCAACCGAGAATCACTAGTTCTATATTTGATTAGAACTAAATGTTTCCAACTTTTGAAATTTGAACCATAAAATTTCCAACTTTCAAAAATCAGGGTCCTCATTGGGGGGGGGGGGGTGTAAGCCCCCCCCCCCCCCCCCCCCCGTCGGAACGTCCCTAAGTGCTCTTCGTCTTTGCTGGCGAAGAGTAGTCTCTTGCGCATCCCATTTCCTTTCATCTAGGTGAAAGGTAGTGGGATGCACAGGAGACTAGGCGAAGAGGTCATCCCGCACTTTAATAGCACAGCCAAACGGAACGCACACCTGGCACGCGTCACTAGCCAAATCGTCTTCAGAGTGACAAGAACCGATCTTGCCGGTTTCTGAGAATTTCACCCAAACAGGCCGCCAACAAAGTTATCCAAACTGCTCTCCAGTTTCCTTCTTAACCCTTTTGGAAAAAATAATTTTGTACGCCATGTGTCCTGGTCATATCTTGATACACCCAAACCGGCCTCTCGACTCAGCAATTTCATTCAAACCCAGACCGGCCATCACATTATTCTATAAAATACACCTGTAACTAATATATTTTACTGATATATTTTTCCAGTTTGTCATGCCTGTAAACTGAAATTATTTACTCTCATTCAAGAACGTAACCATGGGGGGGGGGGGGGGGGGGAGGCACATCCCCCCACCCCAAGTTGAAATGTGGGTGACAAGTTGAAAAGAGTGGTGGATAAGTTCGCTGGTCTCTCGTGCCAGAAGTCGCGGGATCGCGGATCCCCGGCTGGGAAAAGATATGGAGGTATCTGAACCCTCTCTGGAAGCATCAGTTGCGGGGTTGATGTCACGGCGTGTCGTCCTATTGGGTGGGAAAGTAAAATGGCTGTCCTCTGTACGGAGAGAGATAGACTCCACACCGGCTAAAGATCCTGTCGTAGAACACAACAAATTGGAATTCTCTGCTCCTTTCGCTATCAGACTCGCTTCTAAATTTATTCGTTTGGTTATTTTCTTCGTTTGCGTTTTGTTTTACACTGACCTCTAACATGCAATTTTAAAAATGTAGTTTACATGTATACCATATTTTTTCTTTGTTTATAGTAATACGATAACGCACTGGAAAGGCGTTCATTTGAATCAGTTCCACATATTTATTTTTAAAATAGAGTATAGTTGATTATTCAGGAGCGAAGGAAGGTAAAAATATTGGCGGTGAGGTGGGGGTGGGGCTATCAGAGCTAATCCCAAGGGGACCACCATGTATGCTCACCGTGTGCTGTGCAGCAGCATCCGAGCCGCACAGTGGTTAGGTGGCGTGTGTGTGTGTGTGGGGGGGGGGGGGGGAGGGGGTAGCACAGGAGGCGATATCGCCATATCCCATTCTCGGTGGTGAGGGTCCGCGGGCTTTCTCTGGGATATTTTGAAAAATGAGGGCCAAAACTCACATGCTCAGTGATTCTGAGGCTGCTGTGACTGACTCCTCAGATGAGGACTGTTGAACGCTGCAATTTCGAATTCTCTGCTCCTTTCATTATTAGATTCGCTTCTAAATTTATTCGATTGATTTACCCATTCGTTTGCGTGTTTGTTTTCTTTCTTTGGGAGCATGTATTCCCTCTAGATCATACTAGCATGCCCAACACTCTGTAAAAGTGCGCACGTGCGTGTGTTTGGGTGGGGAGGGGGGGGGGGGGTAATGCAGAAACTTTAGATACATTGCCCCTCCCCCTTCCCCCACACACTTTCAAATTGCTCCCCGGCGCCTGCAAAAGCTCGGGATTTTCAAGTTATATACAGTAGGTTTAATATATATTCCCATATATTTAGTATCCCGTTTGTATCTCATTCATAGTTTTGGGGGTTTGTTTTTTTTTTTTAAATATCTCGAAGCAAATTCTCCGTTCAATACTGAGTCTTATATTCGTCGTTCTGTCATTTATACTCCACGCAGGCATTTACCGGCTCTGGAAGTGTCAAATCTTACCAATATTTCTCCATTAAAATTTAAAAACCTCAAAATGTCCACTCAGGTGCAAGGAAACGAGGGTTTGGGGACCCTGAAATTCACAATTTTCCTACCCCGGGCCCAACTGTGGTCAGCCATTAGTAACGAAGGCCCTGCTTCACCCCATAATAAATCAGATAAGTTTATGTTATACCTTTTGTAGTTCACTGAAATTTACAGACCCGATAATTTAAGAACTTAACAAATTGGTGCTTGAGCCTAAAAATTCATAAAATTATAATTACGTGCTATCTATACTGCCATATGCGTACGGGAATTTTTATTTTTTGGGTGGGGTGGGAGAGGATGTGGAGCTGAGGTCCACTTCATCCGAAAGAATCCTGAGTGCCCGAAAAAATCCTGACTGCCCCCCCCCCTCCCTCCCCCCCCCCAAAAAAAAAAATTATTTCACCCCCAAAACGTGTTTTGGAACAAATTGTGTCTGAAAGAGTCAACTTACAGTAAATAATGCGGTCC
This sequence comes from Pictodentalium vernedei, assembly GCA_031216915.1. Classification (NCBI taxonomy): domain Eukaryota; kingdom Metazoa; phylum Mollusca; class Scaphopoda; order Dentaliida; family Dentaliidae; genus Pictodentalium; species Pictodentalium vernedei. Next base: position 804,657,540 of record CM062296.1, read on the forward strand.
AACTTGATCTGACACTGTTACGCTATGCCATAAAACCAGTCTCATCTTCATATAGTTCACCGCCTATCGTTAGATTCTGTAATGCAGTAAAATGGGCTATTTCTCTGCGTTGAAAAAGGTAACCTGTGGTTCGCTTTTTCAACGTAATGCATTTTGCGTTCAACCCGGCTTGTGCGCGTATAGGCCTATCTTGCTTTCGGAACTTACAGGCTCCAAATTTACCAGATTCTCACATCGAAAGGGTCACCTGACAAGCATAAAAAATGTATACGACTCATCAACTGAAGATACGAGCGTATACAACTGGGCGTATAAAAAAATCGATAAGGTGACATTATATTTTGAACAGTTTTAGTAGCACCAAACCTCCTTCGTTGTTATGGTTGATAGTTTCTGGTGTGGAATTGAACGCCGAATCTGTCGATCTATGATTTTAACATGTTACATTTGTGCGAACATGTGAAAAACGATATTTGAAGGAGAAATTTGCCCGAGAAATTCATTTTCCGAGATGATCAGCAGATGTTTTTTCATGCTACAAGAGTCGATTTTTCCATTAAGTTGTGTCGTTTCATTGTTAAATATTGTTTTATATAACATACTTACTGATTTTGCTTTCTTCGGTCATTCCTTTTATTAAAAAAATCTTATTTTCGGTGATCTTGGATACGCAGCGACTGAAACATTGAGATAAAAATAGAAATCTCTCGCCTCGCTTATCTCCACTTCCGGCTAAAGGTTTATACGGTTTATACCCTGTGATAACAGCGACGTACTTCTAATACTATGACCCTGCGAATATAGCATTTCCACTCGAATCGAATATCCAATAAAATATAGACCCCAAGTTTTCGAATGGAACAAATACCGAACATCGAAATGGACGATTGCCTTTTTTCGGTTGGTGACCAATGCGAAATACTGAGGCAAAGAACGCCCCGAAAACCTTCCGAGTGTTCAGCTCTACTGGAAGACAACCACGAGACTGGTAGTGATACAAACCGGACCGTAGTGCACTGGGCCTAAAGTGTTATCACCTAAGAGATAAGAGATTAGAAACAGTAGTGGAAGTCGATAGTAGTGATTATACACTCTTAAAATCATTTGAGTTAAAAATCAATTGGGTTCATATTCACTGAACACAGTTGATTTGGGTTATTTTTTAACAAAACTGATTTTAGAGTGTCGTGACAATGACTGATGGATGTGTGTGTGTGTGTGGGGGGGGGGGGGGGGGGGGTAGGGGTGTATGCGAACCTGATTTGCACCGACATTAATGGCTCAAGTCCCGACTGATAAAATATTTCAACAACATCAAGGCATCCCTAACGATATCCAAAAAATTCTATATTTAGCTCTCCGATTTCGACTTGAATTCAACTCGAATATATATATTCTTGAGAGGCGAGGGACGTTGTACAAACACGAGTGCGCGAATGCGCACGAGTATTTTACAATATAGTCCCTCGCCTCGAATGAATTATTTCACATAATCAGTTCAGTAGAAGCGATTACGTTGTTTATTACTTTTCATTATTAGCGCTAATTATATTATTTAACCCTTTACCTAACGTAACGGCAAAAAATGGCCAGCGCTATTCTCAAAACTCGCCAATTAATTTTCATTATTTTTTCATTTTTTGTCTCTAAAACATAGGTTATGACCCCTCATTGGAATGAGCTCGTCGAGCTCGTTCCAATGAGGGGTCATAACCTATGTTTTTGAGACAAAAATGAAAATAATAGCTATTCAAGAATTTTTTTTGCAAGTGTCGTCTGCTTTTCATATTAGGTGAAGGGTTACAAAAAACAATGAAGTCCCCATTACACCCACGCCAAAGCGTCTTCGTTTGCGCGCACGGATACATGACACAATTGTTGATTGCATAATTCACTTGTGAATTTATCGTTAAAAATCAAACCCGGAAATCCCAGTAAATCACACTTTGGGAAGTAATAAACTTTCTGAATCGAATTGTTTATCGAATCTCGAACATTAGCCCGACGATATCTAATACTTCCTCTTTTCCATATAGTTACGTGATATTTTTTCAAATTCTCAAACTTTCATCAGCAATTCTATGAAAAACAAGGGGGGGGGGGAGGGGGGGGGGGGGCATGGTGGCTCAGTGGTTACGGAATTGGACTTCAAACCAAATGATCCACGGTACGATTCCCACCAGGGGTAACTGCGTTGTGTCCTTGGGCAAGGCACTTAATCACGATTGCCTACGTGAGAGGCACGGCGGCTCTCTGTACTAAGGCTTACTGCACGCCGATGGTGCACTTGTCTTCAACCAATGATAAACCTACCCATGGGGAGTTAGTGCGTTGGAAAGTCTGATAGTTGCTCGCCGCTGTTTGGTGGTTCTCTCCGGGTATTCTAACTTCCTCCACCCATAAAACTGTCCGACATGAAGTGGCCTTGGCTGTCGAAAGTCTCGTTAAAAAACAATAAATACGAGAAACAGAAACTAACATATCTTCGAGAATCCTCTTGACAGTCTCCATTGTCTGGCCCAAAATTGAGGGTTGTTTCTGAGATATCCGTTCTACCTGTCTATAACCCACAATGATCCTCCATACTTCGTGTATACTCAGCCCATTGTCAAGTCAGAACACAGTTATGACTTCTCAGCAAATATTTTGAGAAATAATTTCACCATTTGTCTGACATACGACGACACCGAGATGAAAATTGTAAAAAAAAAACAATGACAATTTATGAGAGGCATCAAGTTATGAATAATCAATGATGAATCAGTTAACTCTTGAGATCGGCAAGAATGTCAGACAGACGGGAAAACAATAACCAAGAGGAGGAAATATGTGATGACAAAGACAACTTGGATCCATTTAACTGGTGGAGTCTAGAAGCCACTACAGTTAAAACTAGAAGTCCTGTCACGAATAGTGTGCTTATCTAGGCTTAATTGTGCGTTGGAATTGCGCGCAATTGCTATATCGAATGGCATCCAAAGCACGGCAGGTTCTCCTAGTTACTCATAGCAAACACATGCAATGTTTCTGCCAATGGACCTCCGGGTTACCCGGAGGTCCATTGGCTGAACCATTGCTTGTGCACAGGCCATATGAACAGAATTTGATAGCTTTATTATGGCCATAACGCGTACATTAACGCGCAGATCAACGTGCTATTTGTGCGCATTTCATGACAGGACTTCTAGTTTTAACTGTATAAGGGGTTTTAGAAAAATGAGGGTACCAGAGCAAACGCCAACATTTTTCTTGCTCATGTTTCATATTCAACCAAACGCAAATAACATTTTGTTCATATGAATTTGTTTTATTAAAATTATTGGAGAGTGCCTGTAGGCACATTTTGAATAACCAATTCGGATTACCAAAAACAAACTAGCCCTCAACAAGTTAAAAAACTGGCGGTGATGTCTTATTCAGAACACAAATTACTGAAGGGGAATTAAGCTTTGTACTTATTTTTCTGAAAGACTCAAATTTAAAAGAAAATACACCCCCCCCCCCCCAAAAAAAAATAAAAAATAATAATAATAAAAAGAATATGCGAAGTGATTACGAGATGAGGAGTTTATGAAAGGATAGAGGTCAAGCAGTATTCAGTGAAAAACATTCTTGTTTGACCTGGTCTCAAGATAATTTTGTTTCGAAGAGAACGATTCAGGAGATGAACAAAGGACAACTTAAACTTAAACTTCAATATACCACATGACATAATCATAGGGACATACACCAAAACAGACAACCAAACACCCACCCACCCCAAAAAATACCGACCCACCGACCCACCCACCCACCGACCCACCGACCCGCAACCCACCTACCCGCAAGACACCCACCCACCCACCCACCCACCCACCCACCCACCCACCCACCCACCCAAAACTCACTCAAAACTCACCCACCCACCAAAACCCACCTACCCACCCACCCCAAAACCCACTCACCCACCCACCCACCCACCCACCCAAGAGACCCAAAATTGTAGACCAGAACAGTGTGTTAGGGAAATCTGAAGTAAGTATTTATTGATCCGATGTTAAAATAGAAAATGTACTCACGTGTAGAAGGAAAAAAAACAAGGAGCGGAACGAAAAAGTGCATGAACTTGATCATACCGGAATTGCCATATCTATTTAAAGTTAACCGATAAAAAGACATTGAGAAATGTGCTAGGTACAGCAAGCGTGGAATCAGGCATACCTGTACAAATATCATATCGATTGGTCGTTAAGCATTCAAGTGGCGCTTTGTCGTGAATGAAACACAAAAACGATGTCAAACAAGAATGTAAACAGACCGCCTTAGGCAATATCTTTCGTCAAACATATCAGCCTTATTTACTTACTTCAAGTTCAATCAGGGTAAAAATACAAAACACGACTCAGATTGAGCACGAGGGAGTGGTATCAACAATTGTAGTATATCATGTACTCGGACGACCCTTATCAGCAGGACCCCAGGCAGGACTCCGGAAGTGACGTTATGTCACGTGTCCTAATGGCTCCATGTTGTGTTCTCATGGTAGCCCACGTGAGTAGCCATGTTGTGATGTAATTATGAAAGTTATACATGGTATTAGTGCGCATGCGCATCGCGTGTTGTTAGGGTGATACGTGTTTTCGTCGTCCATTTCGTATGGTGGAACGCGTATGCTGTGGGCATGGAAGGCCTACGATAGGATGGGGGGTATGTTCTGATGGTATGTTCGACTGAATAGGAGTAAATATAATTACCACAAACAACCAGACAATCCCTCCGAATCACCAAAATCTGTCCTATTTCACGGAGTCGGATAAGAATCCCATTCACGGAATCTCCATATCACGGAGTCGGATAAGAATCCCACTTACGCAATCCCTATTTTGGATATGTCTGTGGTTACAGAATACCTTTTTCGTCATATGTGTCTATGTGCTGCATGCGATGTGCGCAACTTGTGCATTAGCACAAGAGCACATAACGGCACACCCAAGTGCCAACGTGCTACCTGTAATGTGTACACACAGACACATTCCACCAACCACCAGACCCACGTTCCGTTGAATCCATTTCTATGACGAAAAAGGAATTCTGTAACCACAGACGTATCCTAAATTGGGATTGAGTAAGTGGGACTCTTATCCGACTCCGTGAAATGGAGATTCCCTTAGTGGGATTCTTATCCGACTATACTTCTAGAATCATTTTCCATCGTATGTGTCTATGTGCTAGCACGATGTTTCACATTGTACATAAGCACACAAGCAGATATTGCCACACCCAAGACGTTCCTATGTGCTACATGTAATGTGTACACACAATGTGTATTGACACATAAGCACATCTCAACACGATCAAACAGTTTCTTATATCCCTAGCGTGCCTAGGTCAAGGGAATGTAAAGGTCAATAAGGGCTTAGGTGAATGGAACAATTGGTTATAACTGTAAAAGACCTGACTGAGGGCAGAGTCGAGACAGAGTCAAGTATAGCTAGGAAGTATGAAGTGGTGCTTCAAGTCAATAATAGTGGTACAAAGATGTAAGGGTGGTGGAAGACTATATTAATAGGAGGCTTCTGAAGAAGCTAATGATAGGACACATGGTGGCGACTGTGGGCAAGTGGTGCTTTAAAACCTGAATGTCTTGGAGTGGACAAGAAGACCGGCAAAATAGATACAAGGAGACATAACTATCGTTAAATAGATATCCTCAGGTAATTATTCCCCCAAAACATCCTCAAATAGTACAATGCCGTGTCATAAGTATCCCCAAATACAAGTATGTGTCTATGTGCTAGTGCACAATGTGTCACACTGTGCATTAGCTATGTACTATCTGTAATATGTGCAGATTGTGACAATATGTACTAACACAGAAGCACATCTCGATACGATGAACATACAGTTTCTTATATGCAAGGCACCAAAGCTCGCACAAGTCTGGGCATTGTATAGACTGCAACAAGCTTTGATGAATGGGGTGATCTGACTGAGCCTAGATTTGGCCAAGGGCAGATGTCGAAACAGAATCAGGGGTAGCTACTAAGCTTATAGTAGTGCTACAAGTTAGTATTGGTTGAGACACAAGACGGAATAGTGGTAGCCATAACAGTAAAAGGGCTTAATAGTACAAGACTGCGAGGTTGGTAGAACACCATACTAAAGGTGAAAACAATACAGGCTAATCGTAGGATAGACATCTGAAGTCGTGGTAGAAACCCACGATAAGACCATCTATTTAGCCGCTGTATAAGAGCTGTATATGACCGTGAAATCCCACTTACGGAATCCCACTTACGGAATCTCACTTATGGAATCCCTTTTACAGAATCCCTTTTTGAAAACGACTGTGGTTATGGAATCACTTTTCCCCAAAGGAGTCGTAGAGCAGTATGCGGAGTCACTCGGTCGAACAAACTGCTCTATAGCTCATTTGCTCGAAGGGATTCGAGTCGTTCGAGTGTTTTTTGGAGTCACTAGATCGATCAATTGCTCTATAGCCCATTTGTTCGATGGGATTCGAGTCGTTCGAGCAATACGTGTGCCCATTACTGGTCGATTGTCTTTTGGCCTTAAGAATCATGTAGGCCTTCGTTGTAGGCAAGGGAGATAACTCTGTATGGTGAGGTACAGGTTACGAGAAATGAGGCACTGGTCATTTCGAGCACTGGAGCGGGGCAGAGGTCAAGACAGGTCCAGAGATGACTAGGACACGGGGGACTGCTAGGATAGTCATAACAGGGTCAGTTATAGGCAAAACAGATAGAAATCGAGGATTTCAAAACATTCCGAACAAGTACAACTATACAGTCTATTTGTGTAATTCTACAAAGTGTTCGGGAAAATTCGAGCCAGTACCCCAATACATCAAAACGCCCCTTATAACACCACGTGCTACTGTTATAAACCCCAAATGTGGAAATCCAAGTCCGTCTCGGTGATTTTAGACAGGTTTGGTGATATGGAGGGATTGGTGGGTTGTTTGTGGTAATTAGATTTACTCCTCCTCGAACATTCCCTTCGAGCATACATCCTCCTATTTCAGGCCTTCCAGGCCCATACCACACACGTGCTACCATAGAAACCAAAATTGCGACCTCCAACATACAAAAAGGACGAAGGAAACATGTATCACCCTAACAGCACACTTTGCGCATGCGCACTAACACCACGTATCACTATGGTAATCACATCACAACATAGCCGGTTATGCAAGCTACTATGACAACCAAACATGGCGCCAATGGGTCACGTCACTGTGACGTAACTTCCGGGGACCTGTCCGGGGTCCTTCGAGAAATCCTCGAATTTTTATTTCGATAGCCAGAACATTAATTCTCAGTTTAATCGCCTCTCTTGAACTTGGCCGCTTAGATCTATCTTAATTTAATATTCGCTTTTAAGTTCAGTTGAAAGTCTTGCATTTCGGTATATCCTGACATTCCTGACAGACCAGATGCATAATATGGGTGTGTGTCCAGAACATGTGCGATGTACTGTTTTTCCCGCAATTACCTATTAACTGGTCATAATTACATAGATAATGACTACAGGAGAACAATGGTCTCTCTTACTTTTAATCTTTATCAGTCAGATCATATGGTGTTGAGTAAACGCGCACTTTATGGCCATTACATGTCATGCTTAATCAGCAGCGCATGAACTATTGCTGGTCTGTTTTAGTGACAAATCGGTTTTCGGGGTTCGTCATATACCTATCTTTACCCTTTATATTTAGCCCAGTGAGAAAGATTATCGAAAATATATGCACTTTTAAACAAAAAATCGCAACTTTAAGTATCACCTTGACACACGTAATGAGACACAAGTAAATACTTTATATTCAAAAGAGTTTTGTGCTGATCTTGAAGTGGTTGATCAAACAAGTATTTTAAGACTTTTATATTTCAGTAAACGGAACAGAATCAGTCAGAAGCCTAGTATTGTTTTCTGATAATTGAAAACGCGTTTCTTCCTAAGCTACATTACTTTAGTATACTTGGGTGTCACTTTTTGCCACATATGCACAAAACTAATCGGACTGTATAGTTCGGCAATTTTCAATCCCTTTCTATGTGAAAATGTGAATTACCAACTTCGTGGATGCTGGAGTGACCTGGAGTACGAAATGTTTGAGGATTGTGTTCCAAAGGAGGGTGGTCAAACAAAAATGGTTTCAAAGCAAAACACATGAAAGAGGTATGCTTTTGACAGACAAACGGTCCAGGCCAAGGAGTAAAATGTGTAATTTGGTGGAAAGAAGTAAGAATTGTTTCCAGAAATGCACAGACTGCCGATTCGAGCCCTTTCTGTCTGTTTCTACGTCCCTGTCTACATCATTAACTCCACGTCTATGTCTCTGTCTGCCTGTCTGTCTATCTGTTTGCCTCTCTCCCGAGAGAGAGAGAGAGAGAGAGAGAGAGAGAGAGAGAGAGAGAGAGAGAGAATCAGAGTTCGAGTGACAGAGATAAGAGATAGGGTTAAACACACTAAGTGTCTTCTTATAAAAAAGTTTGATTCAGTTACTGTTGTACAAGTAATGACATTAATAATAATTTTTCAAAATCAAAACATACTTCTGTGGCTTCTGATTTGTTTTCTATCTAAATATCTTTCTGAGCATGTTGCAATTTTATCTAGTTTGTGGTGTTCAAATTTGTTTTTCAGTTCAATGCTTATTTTAGTTTTGGGGTTAACTTAAATGTAATGCACTTATCACATCTGTCATTGCATTGGACATAAAACCTAAGATAATTTTAACTCAACAATATATACCATACCTTGAGTGTAACAAGACGCCATCTGAAATGCCTTTTAACCCTTTGAATCCGAGAAGCTTTCCTCCTCGCTGGTGTTTGTTCTTTGGTCGCCTCTTCACTTCACTCCGTCACTGCCGTCGCAAGGCCACTAACGTATTATCACTTCACCGGACACCTTTGCTCTACCATGTGACCGAATGCCACTGTACCATTGCCATCGCACGGCCACTAACGAACGTATTGTCACATTACTCTATCGCCTCCCTCTAACAAGTGGCGGAATATCATCCTACCACCGCCGTTGCACGACCACCAGCTTATTGTCATTTTACTGGACGCTTTTCACTCAAGCAGTCGCCACCAATGGGGTTAAACTCTACTCTACGTTTATCTCAGAATAAATAAAGCCTACTCTGCCTACGTCTGTCTTGCGTTCTACAACAGGAATGCCGTCTTCCTAAATACTAATAGCTCCCTGATCTCGCACTTTCTATTTCTGGTTGTATACTCAGATATGGTCATCGACTTGGCCCGCGACTGCCCCCTATTCTAAATATGAACTCTGTGGTTCCCCTACATTACAACGTGCTTATACTTTCGCACCGATGCGGCACCCCCTCTCACCTACAGCATGTGACATCCCCATATCTTTTCCTGTGACCCACAGCCTTACACCCTTCAGACTGGAATTAAAATTTTCGAGAAATCCCCCAATTTTTATTGCGATAGCCAGAACATTAATTTTCAGTTTAATCGCTTCTCTTGAACTTGGCCGCTTAGATCTATCTTAATTTAATACTCGCTTTTAAGTTCCTTTGACAGTCTTGCATTTCGATATATCCCGACAAGCCCCAAAAAATCTGTGCCAGTTCCATGGACGCTCGATCTGCTAGCATGCCTTTTTGGGGCTTGTCGGTAGTCGAGTGGTCTATGGCGTTGGTCCAGTTTCGCTAGGCGATTGGTGCCGCAGAAGTGTACTCTCATCAAGGCAGTGGTTCGATCTCCATCGGCGTCAGGGTCTTTCATCCTAAAAAATGCATAACAGAAGTGCCGAATTCTGTATTCTGTACCGTAAGCAGGAAATTTGGAAAAGAGATTGATTCTCACTGATTTCATCTGCATTACATGGTATAATTCATTGTAAAAAACTAATTCTGGGGGATATCGAGTAATTTCGTGTGGACTGTGCCAGTTCCATGGATGCTCGATCTGCTAGCATGCCTTTTTGGGGGCTTGTCGGTAGTCGAGTGGTCTATGGCGCTGGTCCAGTTTCGCTAGGCGATTGGTGCCGCAGAAGTGTACTCTCATCGAGGCAGTGGTTCGATCCCCATCGGCGTCAGAGTCTTTCATCCTAAAAAATGCATAACAGAAGTGCCGAATTCTGTATTCTGTACCGTAAGCAGGGAATTTGGAAAAGAGATTGATTCTCACTGATTTCATCTGCATTACATGGTATAATTTATTGTAAAAAAACTAATTCTGGGGGATACCGAGTAATTTCGTGTGGACTGTGCCAGTTCCATGGACGCTCGATCTGCTAGCATGCCTTTTTGGGGGGCTTGTCGGTAGTCGAATGGTCTATGGCGCTGGTCCAGTTTCGCTAGGCGATTGGTGCCGCAGAAGTGTACTCTCATCAAGGTCAAGGCAGTGGTTCGACACCCATCGGCGTCAGAGTCTTTCATCATATATATATATATATATATATATATATATATAGAGAGAGAGAGAGAGAGAGAGAGAATATATATATATATATATATATATATATATATATAGAGAGAGAGAGAGAGAGAGAGAGAGAGAGAGAGAGAGAGAGAGGGGGGTTGTTCAAACAACAAAAGAAGAAATATGATCTATGAGAGAGAGAGAGAGAGAGAGAGAGAGAGAGAGAGAGAGAGAGAGAGAGGATCGACCACGGTGACAGAGATAGGGTTAAACACACTAAGTTTCTTCTTATAAAAAAAGTTTTATACATTGTTGGACAAGTAATGACATTTCCAAGATCAAAACATACTACTGTGGCTTCTGGTTTGTTTTCTATCTAAATATCTTTCAGAACATGTTGCAATTTTATCCCGTTTGTGTTGTTAAAATGCTTATTTTCATTTTGGAGTTAACTTAAATGTAAAGCACTTATCACATCTGTCTTTGCATTGGGCAAAAACCTCAGAAAGCCTGTGTTGAATTCTTAGTGAAAGATGCGTCTATACACATATAGTGTTTTGTGACTTAGCCATGTCTTCTGGACGTTTTCCAACATTCATGATAGATCTGCTTCAAGATATTCTTTTTGAGGTAGTTGTCAAAATATTGAACAGGATCTCGCGGAAGCGCATTAATGGTCTGTTTTATGTTATTCTCCGCGTTAATACATATTTTATCTTCCTCTTTTGTCCGAACACTTCCTGATTCTGCTGTTTTTAGAACCATTCATTCATTCATTTATTGGAGTTTCATGACACTGTCGACAGCCAGGGTCACGTCGTGTCGGAATTCAAGAACCATTTAATTCTATGCTGGCTAATGTGTAATGTGGTAAGAGGATACCCCAAACAAACACGAATTCGATCTGTCTCCATTAAAAATATATACATGAAACTCTTTTTCCTGGCGTTGCTTTTTAACCCTTTACCTAACATGAAAAGCAGACGACACTTGCAAAAAAAATTATTGAATAACTAATTGTTTTCATTTTTTGTCTCAAAAACATAGGTTAAGACCCCTCGTTGGAACGAGCTCGTTCCAACGAGGGGTCATAACCTATGTTTTTGAGACAAAAAATGAAAATATTTTGAAAATTAATTGGCGATTTTTTTTTTAACCCTCTTCACACTGTTGTCAAAATGGCAAAGTTTTCAGCAGCATATATTTCCCACATTGCAGTTTGATATTTAACCAATTATGCCATGTTTGACAGAGCTCAGTGAGCTCTGTCAAACAAGATATAATTGGTTAAATTCATAGTTAAACAAGAGAAAAACATGGTGATTGGAGAAACTTTTGTTGCACTATACCAGAGTGCTAGGTATTAAAGGGTTAACCCAACCTACCCTGACTCCGTGGCTTTCTGATAAGGTGTATGGATATTTGTAGAGCATGTGACTTTGACTTCTTCATCCCATTGGTCTCTGGAAAAGATTCGACCACTGGGCATAGAACATTTTGATTTTAGCTATTTTGTCTCTTGTGGAGATAGAACGAAAATATATGGAGAGTAATCGCTTGACGGGACTTGTTACGTGAAATAATTCATGAGAGGTGAGGAACGTTGTACAAACACAAGTGCGCGAATGCGCACGGGTGTTTTACAATATAGTCCCTCGCCTCGAATGAATTATTTAACGTAACCAGTCCAGTCAAGCGATTACTCTGTTTATTACTTTTCATTATTAACGATAATTATATTATTTAACCCTTTACCTAACGGAACGACCAAAACCGGCCAGAGCTATTCTTAAAAATCGCCAATTAATTTTTATTATTTTTTTCTTTTTTTTGTCTCTAAAACATAGATTACGACCCCTCATTGGAACGAACTCGTCGAACTCGTTCCAATGGGGATCATAATCTGTTTTTGAGACAAAAAATGAAAATAATAGTTATTCAAGAATTTTTTTTTGCATGTGTCGTCTTTTTTCATGTTAGGTAAAGGGTTAAAAAACAAAACAATGAAGTCCCCATACACCCACGGCAAAGCGCCTTTGTTTGCGCGCATGGATGCATGACACAATTGTTGATTGCATAATGCACTTGTGAAGTTATTGTTTGTAATCAAACCCGGAAATCCCATTAAATCACACTTTGGAAAGTAATAAATAGGTTATAATTCAGCGTTAAAATATTTCTTGCAGCTGAATTTCATTTTAACCCTTTTCTTTATTATTAACATGATAATATTGTGCCAGTGTAAATACGAATGTGGGGAGCACGGTGGCTCAGTGGTAGACTGTTGGACTTCTACGCAAGAGGTTCAGAGTTCGATCCCCGCCCGGGACGACCCGCGTTGTGTCCTTGGGCAAGGCACTTTATCCCGGTTGCCTACATGGGGGCACGATGACGTCGTGTACTAAGGCGTACTGCACGTGTCTTCAACCGCTGTAACCCACTTGAGCAGAGTAAGAATGTTGATGAGCTGACAGTTGCTCTTCGATGCTTGGTGGTTCTCTCCAGGTACTCCGGCTTCCTCCACCCGTAAAACTGTCACGGTCACGGTTGGCCATTCTTCAAAAGTATGTGACCTTAAACACCAATAAATAAATAATAAATACGAATGTAGGGCCTGTGACCTTGACCTTGTATGAACCGTCTGTGAAATATTGTAGTGGTATCCTTTGTAGTTTCTGAGTTCTCTGAGTCACAAAATGGCCGACATTTCAAAACATCGGAATCTGAAATGACGTAAAAACGTGGAAATTGTAGTACAATCGAAAAACAAAAAAATATGAATCTTTTTATTTTTTGAACTCTATAACGTACAAAAACTTTATCTGAAAATAACAAAAGTAAACTTGGCTTTATTTTATACTGATGCCATATTTGTTTTTTCTCTCAATAATTACTTGCTTGTTAATTGGACCTTCTTCGCGGGAAAATAATTTCAAGGGGGATAACTTTATCGAAAGTCGATTTTCATGACGATTTTAGTCAGGGTTTAAAAAAGATTCGAGTTGTTGTGTCGAGTTGTATGATTATAAATCTCTTGTGAAGTCATTCGGGTCAGGGTGAAGACACACTCGAGTAGAACCCAGCAGCCATCTGTTCGGGTGCGGGGGGCGGGGGGGGGGGGGTGGTGAACAGACTTAATGTTGCCCGTCGCCATTGTCTATCCGTATCCACTCTAGAGTCACTGCATGCGTGTATTTGTTGCTCTTCTGGAGGTCAATGTCGAAGTGTGAGCGAGTGTGGTGTAATTTAGTAGCCTGATTCTTACTAGTCGTTCGGGACAGTGTCAGGCCACGAGCGGTACCCAACAACCATACAGACATATCATCTGGGTGTGGGGTTTGGGCAATGAACAGAGTTTAAACAGCTCGTCGTTATTGCCTATTCGTATCCACCCTAGTGTGGTTACATCTGTGTGTTTGTAGCTGTTTTGGAATCGATGTTGTGGGAGAGTACGTGAATGAGGTGTGATTTTGAAGTGTGATAATCAGTATAATAATAATAATAATAATAATAATAATAATAATAATAATAATAATAATAATAATAATAATAATAATGCTATTTCATCGATTCTTAGGCTTCGTGAGGCGACGCTGGTGCGGCGAGTCATAAAAGGTGTGCCTGTGTTCGACACCAATTAATTTACTATACCTTAGATACAGCCAGGCTCGAAGATAGTGGGGAAGGGTCTCCACCCTCATGACCATGTCTGTATGAAAGTTTTGCTGTCCGTCGGAAAATTTTTGGTTACTCGAATGCCAACATTTTTTCCGAATGCCGCTAATTTGAAAAAATGTTAACCATTCGTTGATATAATGAAAAGAAGAAAGTTACAGAACATCGAAAGATGGTGAAAGCTGAGCTTTTAATTTTTAACCCTTTACCCAACGAATCGGCCAAATTCGCCCGCGTAATATGCAAATTCAGCAGGTAAAAACTATTATTTTTCAAAACATTTCAACATAATCTATATCATGTAACCTCTCGTTGGAACGAGCTCGTTTCAATGAGGGGTCACATGATATGGTTTTGTAGAAAATTTTTGGAAAATTTTTAAAAAATGATATTTAAAATCTGAATAAATTTTGATATCGTCTGCGTTGGGGAAAGAGTTAAATGGGTTTCAACGATGCATATATCGATGATGCACCTTCGCTAACATTTCATAATTTCAATTTTCATATGCAATTTCCCATACCCTTATTGTTATATTTACTGACAGGTTTAGAAAACTAAGGGGTTGGGGGACTTTCCCGTAAATCTCTTCCAATGACGAAAAGTGTCAGCCGTATCTGATCCTCGCATGAATTTTAAGCGCCAATGAACTCTTTTAGCTCTTTCTACTGAACGGGAAAAATAAACGGGCAAGTAAATACCATTATGAATGATTGACTTTAACAGACTCATTTCTTTGGTATGAAAGAATCATGCGTTCATGACTTGACAATATTTAATGCCTCCTTTAACTGGTAGCGTGATGGAAGCCCATATTTGAACTTTATTCTGAAGTGCCTGGACCTCAATTTAAAGGCATACATATTCTGTGGATGTGCTTCATATTATCTCTGAAGTGATATTATTTTATCTGTTAGTATGTGCCTTGTTGCAATTCATGGGACAGTGCCTTCTGAGACTCTCCCATAAACTGTAACAAGCCAAAGATGCTCAAAGAAATTTTAAAGAACAAAAATAATTTAGCACTATTCAAGATAAACAGTCGCGAGATTAACTCAGACTTGTTTGTTTCCATCAACGCCCGGAAATAGTTTTACAGTACGTGGAGAGTGTATTATCACTAAATCACCCGCAGAGTGGAGATTCCACCCGGGCAATAATTGCAAATTTGTTGCAAAGCATAACCAGAACCAGCAAAGTTTCAGCCAATGGACCTCCGGGTTAAACCCGGAGGTCCATAGGCTGAAACATTGCCTGTATTTATTGTCGATATATAAACAATTTGAAAGTTATAGGTTGGGTGGTAACTCCACTCCGCGGGTGATTTAGTTACAATCCACTCTCCACGTACTGTAAAATTAAAAGTGATGAAAATAATGCTATTGAAATCAAATAATAGTTTTTCCAATATGTTATGTAGTTTGAAAAATAGAAGAATATGTTGCATCAGTTTAATTAAAATAAAAAAAGAGTAATTGAAACAAGAGGCGTCTCTGCCTAGACAGCTCCGCCGAGTGCCACTGCTTTCATGGGAAGCTAAATACAAGACAAGAATCTAAGTATTACTGCTTGTGACCTTAACCTTCAATGATATGACGATGGGTGAAGGTCATTACACAAGGTTAGGCTATGGGTAACAATTGTGTGAAGTATGAACAATATCTGTCACACAGATTCAGTTATACACACCAGACAAGGGTTGTATAACAATATCAAAGTCTTGTTGTCTGTGACCTTGACTTTGATGGTATAACCTTGGATCAAAGTCGTGACACACTTTTGTGTCATGAGAAATAATTATACCAACTATGATCAATCATACATAGAGGATATGAAATGGGTGTTTTTCTCATATAATATTTATGAAACGAGTCTAAGAATTTTCCGTTTTGGCGAGCCTGTGGCGAGCCCAAACGGAAAATTCGGACGAGTTTCATAAATATTATATGAGAAAAACACCCATTTCATATTCTATTTATCATATGACACACACACGCGCAAATTAGCCACTGAGTATGACTTTTTAACCCATCACCTAACTTGAGTTGCAGACGGCACTTGGAAAAAAACATCATCGTATAACTAAAAAAATTCATTGTTTGCTTCCAAAACATAGGTTATGACCCTTCATTGGAACGAGCTCGTCGAGCTCGTTCCAATGAGGGGTCAAAACCTATGTTTTGAAAGCAAAAAGTGAAAATATAAAAAAAATGAATGGCGTTTTTCTTGTCGGTAAAAGATGAATACAATATAACCCACCCTAAATAGGACAGATACCATAAATTCTCCCTACTGAAATTATGCAAATGTGACCCAGTTGTATTTTGTTTAGACAATCAAATTGTCCAGTTTTGAAATTGACCAATGAAAGCTCCCAAATCTAATTATGCAAATTATGAAAATGTGGCCCAGTTGTATTTTGTTCAGCCAATCAAATTGTCTAGTTTTGAAATTGACCAATGGAATTGACGGAAGGCTTTATTTATCACTGATTAATATGAAAACAAAATATCAAATGTTTTAAAGTGAACAAAACGAACGTGTCATATGATAAAAAGTTATATGAACCAGACAAGGGCTGTATAACAATATAAAAGTTTTGTTGTCTGTGACCTTGACTTTGATATGACCTTGGATCAAAGTCATGACACAGCTTTGAGTCATGAGAAATAATTGTACCAACTATGAATAAGATCTGTCAATCACACCAAGTTATATTGACCCCCATGGGCTGTATAACAATATCTAAGTTTTGCTGTCTGTGACCTTGACCTTGACCATGAAGATCTGAACTTGCAGGAATGTCGCTACACACCTTTGAGTCATGAGCAAAAAATTGTACAAAGTATGAACAAGATCTGCAGATTAAATCAAATTATATGGGTCGGACAAACAAAAATGTTGACAACGGATGAACAGACGACGGACGGACGACGGACAACTTAGCATTAGAAAAGATCCACTGACATTCTGTCAGGCGGTGCTAATATTCAGTGGTTAAGAAGTATCTTGTAAACTCTGTGCATTGTATATGTGGGAAACAGTTGGGGATTCTGTCACTGGAATTGAAGTGTGTGAACTCAAAAGGGTTGGGTGTAGCCTTTTCTGCTAAACTGGTGGCAGGGCTAGGGGTCCTATAGCCAGCACTGCTTGTTCGTTGAAGTCATATGATTATCTCATGTCAGAGTGTGCTTCTGTCATAAGGTGTACTTCTACTGTAAATTGCACTTTATCCAAACACCTTTATGAAACAAAAGTTCATTTGTTTTTTTCATTTTTATTTTGAGGATAATGGAAGGGTTAATGTTTTTGGCTTTCATTTCTCTGAAAATTACTTTTAGACTTTGATAGTTTATACAGCTATTCTTTTGGAATACTAATGCAAAATGATGACAGTTTGAGGACAACAAATTCATTAAACTTATTGTTTAGAATCAGTTTATTGGGAAAAATGTAAAAAGTGACACGTGCTTTTTTTCACTCAAACACCCGAAGTGTGTTAAATGTAATGTTTTAACGCTTGTTTGTTTAATACACTTGTGACATACAAAAATGATCCTCGGTGAAAATGAACCTAACGGCTCTCCTGGTATCCCTGCACCACTCGCTCTCGTCCAGTAATCGTTAACCCATTCAAACATAAGTGTGGTTCTGTATATGTCTTTTTATCGACTTTGTAAAAGGTTTAAGTTACAACACTGTGTTTTCGTGCAAATGGAGGATAAAAGTTCCCGGATTTATCCGATTGGTGGAAAAAGAACTGAGCTTGTAAGTGTGAATAAAATTTTAAAGTGCATGTTTTGGAAAAAAATAGAAAACATTGGTGATAATTGACTTCTGAAATGTGTGAGACATGAAAAAAATTGGGAGGGGTGGGTAAAAATATGTCTATTTCATTTAGTGCGAAACTGGACGGGAGAAAAGGAATCCCCAAATTTAAAGGCAAAATTCACATGGCGACCTATATTTTTTTCAGTATATTTTTTTCATGAGATGATAAACTAAATGGATAAATGATTATTTTTGCCCAAATCAGCTTGATGAGATGGAGAGAGGAGGGATTAGCACTGTCGTCAATGGGAAAAAAACACTGTATTGTCACCAAAAAATCTTCAGTTGTGTGGAGTCAAACTATGGAGTGATCTCCCTTCAATTGTTAACTCCGTCTTCATTCTGTCCCAACTATGTTTTCAACCACAAAAATCATAGATTTATCCGACTTGTTTGATGCATCTCTGCAATTTTCTGTCATACTCCTTCGTGGGTTATACTTTGGTTTGGAACATTTTGTTTTTAAACATTGTCAGGTGAAGTCAGAGGTGGCGGTTGATAACGAATATCGATTAACCCTTTACCTAACATGAAAAGCAGACGACACTTGCGAATAAAATTCTTGAATAACTAATATTTTTCATTTTTGTCTCATAAACATAGGTTATGAAGCCTCATTGGAACGAGCTCGATGAGCTCGTTCCAAAGAGGGTCATAACCTATGTTTTTTAGACAAAAACTGAAAAAAAATAGTTATTCAAGAATTTTGTTTGCAAGTGTTGTATGCTTTTCATGTTAGGTAAAGGGTTTAGGGCTAACAAAACTAAGAAGAAAATCCGTCAATTCTTGAGAGCTGTTGAAGTGTTCATTTGTTTGAAAAGCAGACGACACTTGCAAACGAAATTCTTGAATAACTAATCTTTTATTAGTGCGTGTGTGTGTGTGCGTGTGTCGGTAGGGTGTGTGTGTATTGAAGGACACAATCTTGTTTTCGGAGAATTTGGAACGTTAATTTCTGATCCCCGGTCGGGTATCGGACCGTTGGCAACCTCGCCTGGAATTCAGGAGTCGAACACCTAAAACACTGTACCACTGCACACTGAAAACGATGGCTAGAATCCAACGTTTTAGATGATGTTCCCATGAATACTTGGTTCACTTTCATTACGACAGCTACATGAAAGTGTGAAACGTGCTGGCTATAGTACGATGAAAGTGCTGTGGTTGGACTCAGACGAAGACTGGAACGGGCCTGTGTGTATATATTGAAGGACACAATCATGTTTTCGGAGAATTTTGTAATGTTGATTTCCGATCCCTGGGCCGGGAATCGAAGGGAACTATGGGATATACATGTTGTTTATAGAAGCTACCTTCTGTTTGACGGAATGAAAAAGAATCCGCGAAACACGTCGCGAAAGTGAACCGAGACAAAACAGAGCTCAAGTCGGATGATCCTTTGCGGGGGTTATTTTTTAGGGTTGTTCTTATTGTCGTTGCTGTTGTGTGTGTGTTTGGGAAGGGGGGGGGGGGGGTGTTTGTGCGTGCGCGCGCGCGCGCGCTTATGTGTGTGTACGTGTTCACAAGTCGACATGGGGTCTTTGACACACAGCCAGTTGTAAGTAACTCGTACCATCGGTACAATTAGTGGGCGTGATACCTCTCCCGACTCTCGCATTCAAAACTCCAACCCTCGATCCAGCGGCTTTATATATCCAATTATTTTTTTTTCAAATTCATTTGAAAACATGAAGAATGACTCAAACACATTACACGCTACATTCATTCATTGGGCTTCTCAAATGTGATAGGGTGTGTTTAGTGTTACTAAGTTATCTCTGGAGTCCCTTTATGGACATAGTCGATCCTGCCACGCATTAAAATCATAATGAATTGATTTTTTTGGAAAGTGTACTTTGGTGACTCACGTGCAAAACACTGCAGCAACCCGCAGATGAGTCACTCACCTTTGCGTGTTGGTTTAATTAGCCACTCTAAGATGTTCGCTCTGCAGATTATCTCAAACTGTTGATGCAGATTCAGATTCGTTTGAAACAAAAAACACAGAACGACTTGACTCGCTCCAACATGGCTATAGATAGCGTACCTTTATTGTTTCCAGTATATATATAGAATATACCCATAGTAGCTTGGTGTACCAAATGTTCACCACGAGTGGTGAACATTTGGTACACCAAGCTACTTTGGGTATATTTTATTTATACCATGATCGTCAGGTTATTAAGAGTCGCTATTATTTTTTCTCGATTTTACTGAGCGCCAGACGTACATACGAGCGAATCTGTTTTTGTTTACACGAGCATCGGTGGGCGGTACTTCCGCTGTCAAATTTATCGCCGAAACGAAATGAAAAAAAACAAACTGAGCCTTTTTCGTTCTAATAACATAATAACATACTATTTCGAGTTATGCATGCTTTATTAACATGAAACAATGCATGTTTGTTAAGTTTTGCATCTTATGAGGTAAAGCCATTCAAAAACATAAATAACTCTCACTTCCATTTCACTCTTCGCGAGACTACGTGCGATAAATTTAGACAAGTTTGCATTCAGGTCGACGTCACCAAAGGTCAGCGGGGATGGAGTTCTACTGTAGGTGTAAATTTTCACTATTAAAATCCCATTGCTGGCGTGTTCAACACGGTTGGTGTGTAAAGATAAAATTTATGTCATAGGCTTTTCATATATAGTAGAATAGGTAATCATGGTAGAAATGTTAATTTAGGGCATAAAGACAAATTTATGCCAAAAAATACGGAGCGAAAGACTCCCGCTCTGGAAAGATCCAACGCTTCAAGTCATTTCGAGTTCAAAACATGACCAAATGCCCTTGCAAAATGTATTGAGATTCAAACGACACGGGGCATCTCGAAGGCCGGGAGTCTGTTAATCATGACCTACAGAAATGACCTGAGATAAACACCGCACGACTATGGCGGTAACTTAGGAGTAAGAATTGAAGTTTTAATTTCGTTATATGCATGTATAAATAAAATTATTGAAGAAATTCACAAGAATTGATGATAAAATGTGAATATGAGAAAATCTTGGAAAGGTGTATGGTATATCATTAAAGCTAATTAACCGATTGACCGCTAGTTATTGTGTAATTAAGGGGCGCGGTGGCTTAGTGGGAGACTCTTGGACTTCTATGCTAGAGGTCCCGAGTTCGATCCCCGTCCGGGACAACCCGCGTTGTGTCTTTGGGCAAGGCACTTTATCCCGGTTGCCTACATGGGGGGGGGGGGGGGGGGTGTGGGGGGGGGCACGGTGACGCCATGTACTAAGGCGTACTACACGTCGATGGTGCACATGTCTTCAACCGCTCTTCAACCGCTGTAACCCTGTTTGAGCGGAGCTTGAACAGCGTTAGAATGTTGAGGAGCTGGCAGTCTTCGATGCGTTAGAATGTTGAGGAGCTGGTTCTCTCCGGGTACTCCGGCTTCCTCCACCCGTAAAACTGTCACGATTAGCCATTGTGCATAAATATGTGACCTTAAACACCAATAAATAAATAATAAATAAATTGGTGTAAATAGGCATCAAGTAGATGACCATTTGGGGAGGGGTGTAAAGCTGATTTGATCCGATTCATTGTGATTTCTCAAGCCCCAACTGAGACAATTTATACAGATTATCATGATAATGTGCATGTCCTGTGATTTGTATCAGATTCGAGGTGGTGTCCAGAATGGGATCTCAACGAGCCGGCTTTGCCCGCGAGTTGTGATACCATTTTTGAACACCACCGAGAATCTGATGCAAATCACAGGACATGCACATTATCATGATAATTCATTTATCTAACAATTCTGTCACCTAAACAGATTAAATCTTAACCCTTTTACCCAACGTAACGGCCAAAACCGGCCAAACCTATTCTCAAAAAACGCCAGATAATTTTCATTATTTTTTGATTTTTTGTCTCAAAAACATAGGTTATGACCCGTCGTTGGAACGAGCTCGTCGAGCTCGTTCCAACGAGTGGTCATAACCTATGTTTTGAGACAAAAAATGAAAAAAATTAGTTATTCAAGAATTTTTTTGCAAGTGTCATCTGCTTTTCATGTTAAGTAAAGGGTTAAATTATTTTTAAACATTTTTGGGACATAATGTTCGGTCGACCACTGAAACGCACATAGAATGTATCTATGTGCCTGTTATGATAGCCCGAAACGCTACCGGAAACGAGTCGTCTACATGATACGGAATCAGAATGAGTCGTCTATATGATACGGAATCGGAACACATTATGTGATACGTACCGTTTCTCGTGGCTTTCAGGCCAAAATCTATATGATTGTTAGATAAACCAACTGGATCATGAAGGTAGGCCTTCGACGAAGGCATACCTTGATGATGTAGCTGAAATTGTAGTCAGTCGGAATTATAGTTTAAACAATTCAAGACAGAGATGATTCTAAGGTTCGTTCAAGTCCATAATTTATTGACGGACAAATAAAAGATACATGTAGCAGTCATGACGTAACACCTCATTTGTTTACGACCTAAGGTTCCGCTCTACAGTTTCGCTCTTCTGCACAGTATGTTGAAACTAATGTCATGTAAAGTGGACATGTATTTTTAGTATCAGATATATGATTACATTAGGCTATTTGATGGACAAGAGAATTCGAAGTTTTGGTCACTGTGTTGGATTCTGAAACACAGGAGTGAAATACCAGATGAATTATGGGAAAACAGTGGCTTCGAAAAATTGACTACGTTTTAAAATGTTGGCTTTACATGGGTTCGGTTTCCAAGGAAATGTCGACCGTAGGGGATGGCAATCGGCTCCAAAATGTGGTCTCTGTACATTTGCACGTTCTTGTTTATGTCGATGATGTGAAGTGGAGTTTTGCCTCAAGAGCTGACACCGGCCCAAATCATGATGCTTCCACCACCAAAACGGTCAATAAGCTGAAATTTCCTGAGAAGCGCAACAGAGAGTTACCTAAACAGTCTCGTCAAAAATCGGACTTAACGCGGTATAGGATATGTCAAATATGCACTGCAGTGAAGTGGTCAATAGCCAGCAAATATTCACCAGTTTTGAGGATCTATGCTCGCTCCGACAGAGGAATGGGGAACATCACAATATGAGATATTCGTATACCTACAGGTATTATAGAGGGGTGGGGGAGGGGCTTAACTTTTTTTTTTGGACAGTATACACAAGAGAGATCAGGAGAATGCGCAGACACAGTGACTGATGACATCACGGATGAATTGCAGTTTAAGTCATGCTAGAAGCCCCAATAGTAGGACTACTAGGAGACAGTCAGAAGGATCTGTATTAGTGCAAATACAAGAGACATATATACTAGAAATCATGATAATAGTTTACAGCACTTCAAGTGTAGTTTTTAACACTTTAGTTTTTAGCGTGTATGAGACAGTCAGAAGGATGTGTAGTAGTGCAAATACAAGAGACACATGTACTAGAAATCAAGATATAGACAAAACTACATGTATGTTTCAATGAGTCGTTTTGTATTCAATGAGTCAGATGTGCGTCTTTCTACGCACATCTGACGAATTGAATACAAAACGACTCATTGAAACATACATGTGGTTTTGTAGTTATTACATGACCCAAGCACCTACTGACCTAATTTTCTTTTCTATCAACGGTGGTAAACACCATGCACTTTATGCAATCGCATTGCATAAAAAAGTCCCGGTTGGAACAGGTTGGTGTGCAATACGTAATTCCGTATTGCACAGCCGTATTGCACGCCGTATTACATAAGAGAGACTGCATGGGCATGTAATAAAATGTTTTTTCCACAATCTCTTTCACAGAATCTCTTTCTTGCTAGGCAACGTTTATGAACATGGAATCCCTTTTCCCGAGATGATTCTAAGAGTCGTTGGAGGGGTCATCTTTTTTTTAACAGTTACACGATAATAGCATATTTGCCCCATTAGCTTAGAGTCAGTCTTGTAATGACTATTCTAGTTACCGATCGACTGACATACAGATACCTGTGAAGGAACCATACAGACCTTCGTCGTACACAAGGGAGATGAAGTCGTGGTAGAATCCAATGGTAGGACAACTGTGAGATAGTGAAAGCGATAACAGGAAGTGCAATGACAGTAGACAGATTTACTAGAAACCATGAAAATAGTTCTTACTTAATCCCTTCCATGTTGTGCGGTCGTCGTGGAAAAGGTCAAACTCCACGCCTGGGCAATGCACATGCGTTAACAGTGAATCTGCGACATAAAACAATGGAATCGCCCCGAAATTTTCAATAAATGATACACACTAAAATAAAGTGTTAAAACTGACACTTTCAAGGTGTTAAACCCATTCTAACTCTTAGGGTTTGATTTTAACACTCAAAGCGCAATGCTTTAAGCACTTAGACATTACAATCGTCAGACATCTGAAACTTGAATGGATGTCACTTCCTATGTGTCTAGCATTGGTGGTTCATCCAGAATCGTCCATAATTTGATTTGCGCTTGGTGGGTACATAAAAGGACACAACGCAAATGACGCGGATCAGGCTCGAGCGTTCGAGCCTGATCCGCGTCATATGCGTTGTTTCCTTTTAAGTGTCGCGACATTACACTTGTCAAGTGGTATTATTGTAACACCTGTCAAGTTCTGGGATATCTACACTTGAACAAAGTGCTAGTTCAACACTTAGTAAGTGTTAAATACAGCACTTCAAGAGTAGTTTTTAACACTTTAGTTTTTAGCGTGTAAACGTAATCGTTGGAACCACCGAGGATTTCGTTATACACAAGGGAGATAACTCGGTATAGGCAAATACAGACTACGTGAATGAAGCAGTTTGATTGGTCGATGCTGTGGAGTATGCGCCGATCCAATTCCAGGGTGAGAGTAACCAGAGATAGCAAGGAATCTAAACTTCGACGGAGGGTAAAAATGAAAAAAAATGTCATTAAAGGGCACTAACTAGGTGTTCCGATTAACACGTGAACTTGGGGGCTAGACACCAATAAGATAAACTAGCGTTCTAAATACGATGTCACTCCATCAAGTATTTTAAAAGTTATTGGGTTTAAAATCTCGCTGAACACAGTCAGACCTTTCGACCGACGGAGCCACATATACATGTCCGGGGACTGGTTGAGATAAAGGAAGGGTGGGGGGGGGGGGGGGGGGGAGAAGCGGGGCGAGCCATCCATCTCCTGAACTGACAAAAATCTGAAACAAGTTTTAGACGTTACGTTCCTTGAATTTTTATGCCCTTCGTGATTCATGAAGTCGATAACACACTCCATGAAAACTTACATTTGTCAATTTCAGTTATCCAATCAGAATTCAGTGAAAATACCATTCGTGAAATAAAACACATTACTGTTGTACTGTGGCGCAAACTGATCGCGTTATAACCCAATGTTAGATTTTTTTTTCGTGGCGCTATAGATAGATTATATTGCATAAGACTATTGTGTTTCTTCATTGAAAAAAATTGAAATGTCAAAGTCTGACAGAACAAAGTGAATCATTTATATCTCTTAATTTGAGTAATTCAGGTTGAAGCGAATTTCATAGTTATCCTCTTGTGATTGATAGACAGTTGTTCTATATTTGCCTGACATGTTGTGAATCCCGAATGTAAAACATTTTGAAATATTGAAAATCAACACGAATCCACTGGGTTTTTATGTCACCGCCAATCGTCATTCCGAATTTATTCAATTGCGTAATTCTGATCAAGAAATAGTTTTTGCTCTTCAGCTAACGCAGCAACCCAAAAACGAACGCGATAAATATCCCCACCGAACGATATCAGAAGCTCAAACACACTAAAAACTAAAGTGTTAAAACTGACACTTTCATGGTGTTAAACCCATTCTAACTCTTAGGGTTTGATTTTAACACTCAAAGTGCAATGCTTTAAGCACATAGACATTACAATCGTCAGACATCTGAAACTTGAATGGATGACACTTCCCATGTGTCTAGCATTGGTGGTTCTTCCAGAATCGTCCATAATTTGATTTGCTCTTGGTTTGTACATAATTAAAAAAACACAACGCAGATGACGCGGATCAGGCTCGAGAGTTCAAGCCTGATCCGCGTCATCTGCGTTGTTTCCTTTTAAGTGTCGCGACATTACACTTGTCAAGTGGTATTATTGTAACATCTGTCAAGTTCTGGGATATCTACACTTGAACAAAGTGCTAGTTCAGCACTTAGTAAGTGTTAAATACAGCACTTCAAGTGTAGTTTTTAACACTTTAGTTTTTAGCGTGAAGGTAAATGATTCTGTCACTGACATGGCTGGAGGGTCTTGTTTCGGGGTGGGGGTGGGGGGTCCTGTGAATTTCCAACTGTAACCCATCCCCCGGTTGCGAACATCCGACTTTTGAGAAACACACTGGCACCTCCTCCCCTATCAATAAGAATGCTCCTGTGAACTTCCAGTTGCTGGAGAAATCCGAACGTCCCCACTTGAGTTCGAAATACATGACCTTTGGGTTCTAGAGTTGGAACCCATCTCTTGAGTGAAACAAGGTGCCATCTGCAATCCTTAATTTTCACTTACTGAGAATTTTAGCTGGGATTCCCTCACCCCCCTCCCCACCCCTGTCGCCACGTCCCTGAACACCGTCTGTGTGGGAATCTGTCCCATATTGTCCTTGGACGCCCTGGCGAATTCAGCAGAAGTGTGTGTGCGTGTGTGTGTGTGTGTGGGGGGGGGGGGGGGGCTAGGGGTGAAGCCGGGTGGCGGGGGGTCTACATTCCACTCGTCGGAGAGCTCAGTTCCCCATCGAGGAAGCTGTCTCCTTTATTGTGTGCTTGTCGGGGAATACCCTATCACACACGTCGGGAAGCACAGGCCCTTTGTCGGGGAAATTTTGGGGCCACCACTGAGGGAAACAAATCTTTAGAGATGCATCTGGACTATATCATGGTTCGGCCTAATGGGAGATAAATACACCAACAAAACTGTCATTTTGTCGATTCCTCGGTCGTGGCACCTGAGACGAACAGTGCTAGAAAGTGTTTTTTGGGGGATAAAGAGTGCACTGTTAAAAGATGGCCTGTTATACTTAGAAAAACACGCGAACTTTTATCTCACGTCATGTATATTATAACAGATTATCACAGGTCCGAAGTCAGGACCCCGAAATGTTCCTACAAGCAAATGTACTTTACACACTGGTCTCTCTTTTTTAAGTGCGAACGTAAAAATAATAATAATTATACAGCACGTTGCTATTGCCTATCCATATCTACCCTGGCGTGGCTACACGTGTGAGTGTGCATGTGTTTGTAGCTGTTCTGCAGACGATGTTGTCGATGTTGTCGGACTGTGCTCGCGTGACGTGTGATTCTTATGAGTTGGTCGGGGCTGGATCAAGCCACTGGCAGCAGCCAGCAGCCATGCTGTTCTGGGATGGAAGCGGTGAATAGAATTATGCAGCTCTTCACCATTGCCATCTGTATCAACTCAAACGTTTGACTCCGGCTACATGTGCGTTTGTTGCTGTTCTGGAGTCGATGCTGAGGGAGAGTTCGCGAATGTGGTGTGATTTTGCATGTGGCCATCTGGTCACGGTTCGATCTTTCGCTTCGACTTCAACTATTTTCCAACTCGAAGGCAAGCCGAAGGTGGAATGTTGATACGTTCAAGTAATACATCACGGATGTGACAGCCGATACTAATTCCCAGTTACTTATTCGATATTCGTTATCAACCGATTTTATCGGTTGATAACGAATGTCGAATAAGGAACTGGGAATAAGTACCGATTGTCACGTCCTCCTGAGAAACGGGAGGGGGAGGTGGGGGCAGGGGGGGGGGGGGGGGGGCTACATCACCTCACTGGGAAGTATATGGGTGTCGTCAACGTCAAGACATACAGTAATCCTTAGATTACATCATATATCACCGAACCCCCTTCAAGAAAAATCTGCCCGATTTGTTAAGTAAAGCGAACAGACAAAAAGCAAGTCTAACAGATAGCCAACAGAGGAGCCTTTATATGCGGAAAAGGTATCAAACCGCTTGGTTGACTTTTAATTGCATGCCTTATTCATGCTTCACCACTTGCTTTTGTGTGTTTAGATGCAAAAACTCCAGAGCGTTTTGTGCTAATAAATAGAAACGTAACAGTGCCCGCTCGGTGAAAACTCCGTGACGTAATCCTCCCGCCCACAGGGTATAGTGCCCGGTTAGCGATCGCAAAGGACACTACACGAAATGGAGTGTTAGTAGTTAGTCAATCAGAGGAACGGATAGTCACGTAATGCATAATATTTAAACCTAGTACACCAAAATTACTTGTGACAAAATTATAATTAATGATGACATATAAGTCTAGGCAGGGACAGGGAGCGGGTGTAGTCCGGGATAGTAACCCCGGACTCAGAAATTTGGGGGCCAGGGCTTAGCCCAGAAGTCCAAGATGATTCTTGAGTCTGTCCCCCCCCCCCCCCAAGTTCTGACTCTGGTGCCAAATCTACCCCCCCCCCCCCGACTCCCGAGAGAGAACCAGCATGATAAGTTGCCCGTCTTATTGTCTTATTGGAATACTAGAGCTCCGCGGAGACGCTCAATCTGTTTCATGATTCTTGAAGTGATAACTTTATTAAATCAACTTGACGTAATAAAGTTATCACTTCAAGAATTGTGCAGTCAAAAGCTATAACTCCAGGTCACTGAATACTCACTGATGAACTTACAAATTTGAAACATGCTACGGAAAACGTCATTTTGACGGTGGAAAAAACAGTGATTTTTCATCCCCAAAGCTGCCTGAAGTCTCCATTTAATAAATGGTTTAAAAACTTTTTGGGAGGAGACCCCCTCCCCGGAACTCTCCTATCATCACTCGAGCCTTCAGCATCTGTATTAGTATCTCGAAACTTTCGAAAGGGGCCCTTCCCAGATTTAACTCTTGGGCTCAGACGTCCTCTCCCCGGCTCTGAGTCTATGAGGTAACATTTACTAATTTTTGTCTTAGGAACAATAAAAACTTGGAAATTACTGGTAGGTGAAAAACTGAAAGATATTTTTGATGAAGGATTATCTGTGAACTAGCTGCTTCTAGTTAGGTTGCCATCTAGAGTCAAGTTTCCTTTGTTAATTATAATAAACGAAAATAACAGACAGCTCTGGGAGCCGTCGGTTATTTTCGTCCATTACAGGTAACAAAAGGAAACTTGATTTTATTTTTCATTGACATCAAAGGCGGTTTTCAGCAATTACTTGCTTCCTCAATTTGACCGTCGCTCACCTAATACTTTCAAGGGAGGTAACTGTAACGAAAGTCGACTTTCATGATGAGATCAGTCAGGGATGATTTCAATTTATGTGTGTCTGTTCTACAAGAAGGCTCATATTGGAGTAATCATTTTTGCCAATAATGCCAACCGAGAAGATAACGTGTTATTTATTAAATTATCGTACGCTTGGAACGGTCGCACCACTCAGTGGTAATAAGGCCTTTACGGTTTGGAACCTGCAAACATCCGTGAATATGAGATCATCCGAAAACGTCATGTAGAACACGAATAGGTTAGAACAAACAAGAATCGAATGGCAAGAAACCCGCACAGTTTTCAGACTGACAGTGACATGGCTTCCTCTCAGGGTGCACATGTTCGTCTGATAAATCTCTGAACCCATCAACAAAACGGATCGGATGGCCAGAATAACTGAACGTAAGCTCCTGTCCGGCAGCAATATCCCTAAGCGAAAATAAACATAGCTTTGGTACTTTATTTTCGACGCGCACAGGAACCATTGCTAAGTTTGGGTCGCAAGAATGATTTATAAATCGTCCAATATTACCAAAATGGGTTGGATCCACAACAGTTTTCGTTTCGTCGTTCTGAAAATGTTCTCTTAAAACGATAATATAGTTCATCGAACCTTTCGTTTGTTGGGATGTTCGTTGCCTTGCTTCGTCAAGAGAAATAACTTCTCCGGCGTATTCGCACACAAATCTGTATCTCGATATTGGCTCCAACGACCGCAAACAATGTCCTTTATATTCATTTGCATAAACTATAAATGGGAATTGTATACCTTTTTGTACAATTCTATTTCTACAAGACATATGACAAACACATGATCTATTGCATTCAAAGATTGGACGGATGCTACTTTCCATTAGAAATGCTGGTGCAATATTACCTTCTTCATTGTAGGCATGTCCGAATGGAAGGACACAGTCACAAACATCGTTACATATCTTGTCCTTACATTTGCACCCATCTAGATAAGTTTCAAAATCGTCCATATTACATCCACAGCCTGGAATACTGGAGCGTATATACTGAAATATAATGAAGAATGATAAGAGTCCGCGTTTTGCTTTTGATGGTTCTTACCCGCAGGGACGCCGGAAGCACGAAGGCAGCTCCCCCCCCCCCCACCCCCGCCCCTGCCTTCGGATCACGGGGCGGGGGCGGGGGCAGAGAATGCGCTTCCCCTGTTCGTCACTCATATTTTTTTTAATGATTTATTCTCGAAGTACACCTAAAATACACCGCAAATCCGTTCTGGAAGCTTTAAAAATTCAATGGGGGAGATTGGGAGGGAGGTATGTCAAGAATAAATTATCAGATTTACACCAAAAACTATACAGCTCGGCACGTCAGTAACCGGAACACAAAAGTAACTTGACAATCCAAGCAATATTTTTCAAATTATCGAATGCCAAACGGATTGGAGGAATTTTCAATTTGAAGGATAAAGGGTTAATATATCAGGATAAAAATAACAGATTTACACCAAAAACTATACAGCTCGGCACATCAGTAACCTGAACACAAATATTAAGTAACTTGACAATCGAAGCAATATTTTTTAAGTTATCGAATGCCAAAGAGATTGGAGGAATTCTCAATTTGAAGGATAAAGGGTTAATATCTCAGGATCAAAATAACAGATTTACACCAAAAACTATACAGCTCGGCACATCAGTAACCTGAACACAAATATAAAGTAACTAGACAATCCAAGCAATGTTTTTCAAGTTATCGAATGCCAAAGAAATGGATACGGACGCCGGATGAACAGACGGACGGACGGACAAAGGATGGACGAACGACGGATGGCCACCCCGGACGCCGGCATTATGTGCACCATACATAGTATGGGTACACATAAAAATCATAGTCAGCAAAATTTTAATTAATGAAGCACCAGGTTGTACCCGGTGCTTCATTTATTAATTTTTTTATGATTATTCCTATAATTAGTGTTTGGAATTTAATATTATTGCGTCCGTGGAAATACTGCCCACTCGTGGAAAGTGACCAGTCCACTGCGGCTGTACTGAATCAGTCTTGAAAACTTTGTATTTGAAGGTGATTGTCATCTTCGACAGCCGGAACTTTCTGAAAAAATCAAGATGCTATCCCCCTTTATAACTTTTGCGAATACTATATTTTGCGTCGCTGCTTTACGTTTGTTGGGCGCTCAAACTTTCATTTGTACCGATTAACATTACCAAGCTATATTTGGTGGTATTCTTGATACTTTAGTGGCGGATCCAGGATTGTAAGTTTGAGGGAGAGATATATTTCATCCATAGCTTATGGTGAAGAGCATCGCCCGACGCACGTAACAGAGAGTTCGAATTGCGCAATAGTACCCACTTTCATTACTCTAGACCTTTCTGGGGTAAATGTTGAAAAATGGAAGGTCAGTGTGACCCTCCGTTGCATATGACCGCAATGTTTTTCCAGCCAAAATATTCCCGCAGTTTTATAGACTGCTCACGTGATCTACCATGTAGGCCTATTGCGCGGTTGGGACGATTTGGGGGGCAGAAGTGGATTACTGGCACTGGGTTGGTGACAGTATTCCACTGATGCCCTAATATCACCTCACATCGCTTCTCGGGTTGTTTAAGGGTGTCGGAATCCCTGTATACATTTCAGCCCTATTTTGAAAGTCGCTCCGCGGCGCCAGCTTTACGATGATATTAGTAGTATGTCAGGGGCTTTTGAGGGAAAGGTTGGATGACCCCGGTGGATGACCTCGCAGGGGACCGTTGAAGGCAGCCAATAAGCTATCGAGCAGTTACTGATAAGTCATTGCTCGAATGACCCGAATCCCATCGAGCAAATGAACTTTAGAGTAATTGCTCGATCGAGTGACTCGGCATATTGCTCGAATGACTCGAATCCCATCGAGCAAATGAGCTATCGAGTAATTGCTCGTACGAGTGACTCCTCGAACGACTCTTAGACTCATTTCAGAAAAAAGGGATTCCATAGCCACAGGCGTTTTCGAGAAAGGATTCCACAAATGGGATTCCAGAAAAGGAATTCCATAAGTGGGATTCCGTCTTACCTCGAGTGACTCGCATATCTTGCTCGAACGACTCGAATCCCATCGAGCAAATGAGCCAACGAGCAATTGCTCGTACGAGTGACTCCTCGAACGACTCTTAGACTCATTTCAGAAAAAAGGGATTCCATAGCCACAGGCGTTTTCGAAAAAGGGATTCCACAAACGGGATTCCACAAAAGGGATTCCATAAGTGGGATTCCGTCTTACCTCGAGTGATTCGCATATATTGCTCGAACGACTCGAATCCCATCGAGCAAATGAACCAACGAGCAATTGCTCGTCCGAGTGACTCCTCGAACGACTCTTAAGACTCATTTCAGAAAAAAGGGATTCCATAGCCACAGCCGTTTTCGAAAAAGGGATTCCACAAATGGGAGTCCACAAAAGGGATTCCATAAGTGGGATTCCGTCTTACCTCGAGTGACTCGCATATATTGCTCGAACGACTCGAATCCCATCGAGCAAATGAGCCAACGAGCAATTGCTCGTACGAGTGACTCCTCGAACAACTCTTAGACTCATTTCAGAAAAAAGGGATTCCATAGCCACAGGCGTTTTCGAAAAAGGGATTCCACAAATGGGATTCCACAAAAGGGATTCCATAAGTGGGATTCCGTCTTACCTCGAGTGATTCGCATATATTGCTCGAACGACTCGAATCCCATCGAGCAAATGAACCAACGAGCAATTGCTCGTCCGAGTGACTCCTCGAACGACTCTTAAGACTCATTTCAGAAAAAAGGGATTCCATAGCCACAGCCGTTTTCGAAAAAGGGATTCCACAAATGGGAGTCCACAAAAGGGATTCCATAAGTGGGATTCCGTCTTACCTCGAGTGACTCGCATATATTGCTCGAACGACTCGAATCCCATCGAGCAAATGAGCCAACGAGCAATTGCTCGTACGAGTGACTCCTCGAACGACTCTTAGACTCATTTCAGAAAAAAGGGATTCCATAGCCACAGGCGTTTTCGAAAAAGGGATTCCACAAATGGGATTCCACAAAAGGGATTCCATAAGTGGGATTCCGTCTTACCTCGAGTGATTCGCATATATTGCTCGAACGACTCGAATCCCATCGAGCAAATGAACCAACGAGCAATTGCTCGTCCGAGTGACTCCTCGAACGACTCTTAAGACTCATTTCAGAAAAAAGGGATTCCATAGCCACAGCCGTTTTCGAAAAAGGGATTCCACAAATGGGAGTCCACAAAAGGGATTCCATAAGTGGGATTCCGTCTTACCTCGAGTGACTCGCATATATTGCTCGAACGACTCGAATCCCATCGAGCAAATGAGCTATCCTATCGAGTAATTGCTCGTTCGAGTGACTCCTCGAACGAATCTTAGACTCATTTCAGAAAAAAGGGATTCCATAGCCACAGGCGTTTTCGAGAAAGGGATTCCACAAATGGGATTCCAGAAAAGGAATTCCATAAGTGGGATTCCGTCTTACCTCGAGTGACTCGCATATATTGCTCGAACGACTCGAATCCCATCGAGCAAATGAGCCAACGAGCAATTGCTCGTACGAATGACTCCTCGATCGACTCTTAGACTCATTTCAGATAAAAGGGATTCCATAGCCACAGGCGTTTTCGAAAAAGGGATTCCACAAATGGGATTCCACAAAAGGGATTCCATAAGTGGGATTCCGTCTTACCTCGAGTGACTCGCATATATTGCTCGAATGACTTGAATCCCATCGAGCAAATGAGCCAACGAGCAATTGCTCGTTCGAGTGACTCCTCGAACGACTCTTAGACTCATTTCAGAAAAAAGGGATTCCATAGCCACAGCCGTTTTCGAAAAAGGGATTCCACAAGTGGGATTCCACAAAAGGGATTCCATAAGTGGGATTCCATCTTACCTCGAGTGACTCGCATATATTGCCCGAACGACTTGAATCCCATCGAGCAAATGAGCTAACGAGCAATTGCTCGTTCGAGAAACTCCTCGAACGACTCTTAGACTCATTTCAGAAAAAAGGGATTCCATAGCCACAGGCGTTTTCGAAAAAGGGATTCCACAAATGGGATTCCACAAAAGGGATTCCATAAGTGGGATTCCGTCTTACCTCGAGTGACTCGCATATATTGCTCGAACGACTCGAATCCCATCGAGCAAATGAGCTAACGAGCAATTGCTCGTTCGAGTGACTCCTCGAACGACTCTTAGACTCATTTCAGAAAAATGGGATTCCAAAAAGGGATTCTTAAAAAGGGATTCCGTAAGTAGAGCTTTTTTAGTCGTATGAGGCCATGGAGGCTATGTGAAAGATATGGCGGTCCTATTGCACTACGTGCTGCAAAATATTCTTGAAGAATCCATATCACATATAGTCGGGTTTGTTTGGGGTTTTTTTGGTGATTTGAGGACTGGTGAGAAGTAGTGGGCTCTGGTGGGGACTATTTGAGGCTGGTGGGGACTAGAGGCTAATTGTCGTAAAAACCTGTGGTTTCTACAACTGGATCTCCACATCTCCTACTACTTCACTTTCCCCTCTGGCTCTCCCTTCAACGGTCCCCTGCGGGGTCATCCACCGGGGTCATCCAACCTTTCCCTCAAAAGCCCCTGACATACTACTGATATTGTTTTTATCAAAAATGAACCGGCTTGTGGAATTGTTTCTCCGGACTTTAACTTTCGACCGTATACCAGTAGGCAATGAAGCATCAGTCAGTATCGATTGAGAGTTTCTTATGATGGAAAACATGATAGTTTTTACAAGAACCTCTATACGTGGAGGCCATGTACGTCTATAATGTTATTTGCACTCGAATTAAAACATGACAGATTTCGTCTCTTTCGTGTTTACCAAAAAAATCGGTAACATTAATAGAACATTGCGTGAATGATTTCATTTGTCAATTCATATCACCGCTTGATTCTACTGAAATGACAGGCTGTTCGTTTGTTCCATTCCCAGAAGTTACATCTCATGAAATATAAATGACGTTAAACTTATCTGTATATATTTTTGTTTGAATAACTTTTAAGCTCCAGGCAAATGGCATTTTATAAATGGGTAAAAAACAACTTCTGAGAATGGTCTGCATTATAAGGAAGCTTATAGCTTACAATAATTTCAAATTTCCTTATTACAGGCCATTAGGGGATAAGCAATATACCGAAAATCCGAACCGATAACGACATCACGGGGATACCGAAAAACCGAACCGAACCGAACCGATCATTGAATACCGAAATCATCTGCATTTTTAAAGTTTTCAACCTTTGCTATTTATAAGACATTGTTGAGGCTTGATAACTGCCGAAGTGTTCATTTGCAGAAGAACTGACGGAGTTTCTTCTTAGTTTTGTTAAACCTTAACCCTTTACCTAACATGAAAAGCAGACGACACTTGTAAACAAAATTCTTGAATAACTAATTTGTTTCATTTTTTGTCTCAAAAACATAGGTTATGACCCCTCATTGGAACGAGCTCGTCGAGCTCGTTCCAAAGAGGGGTCATAACCTATGTTATTGAGATAAAAAATGAAAAAAATAATGAAAATTAATTGACGATTTTTGTGAATAGCGCTGGCCGGTTTTGTCCGTTATGCTGGGTAAAGGGTTAAAGTCCTGGACATTTGTCCAGAATTCCCACCAGACCACAGCCTGTACATGTCCACCTGCTTAGCAGTGCTTTCCAGTCAAGTCTTGGCTGCCTATTAAGGGTGCCAAGGCTTGACTAGAAATCATTGCTCAGGTGATTTGTCTAAAGTAAGCAGGACCTTCTAATGACGGCACGTTAAGGGCACAGGCTCTGAGATAGCAAAAACCTGGGCATTTAAAGGTTAAGGTGTGGTGTGTTTGGAATAAATCATAAAATTACTGTAAATATGATTTGTGTTGGCAAAAGAATGCGAATGTTGGTCTCATTGGTGGTGGCATTTGTGGTGCTCTGGTAGAATGATTCAATAACAACTTATGTATTTTCCTGGTGTGAATTCCCCTTTGGTACTATAAAAAAAATCTCAGTCAAGCCAGATACCGAATACCGAACAGATACCGCTGTATATCCCCCTAAAATATCGAATTTATAATTCCATCTGTACAGTCCATCCTGAAGCAGTTTCCTCTTCCAAATGATTGTGTTATGACAGGCGGTCACCACAGCTGTGGTGTCAAATGACATTATGTAAAATGAAAGCAACTGAAAACTAATCTACTTGGAAGCAATTAAATTTACGAGATAGTCACTTGTTTTAGCGCACGTACTTGTGCCTCCATTGCACATGCGCCCTGGGACATCACTTGTTTTAGCGCACGTACTTGCGCCTCCATTGCACATGCGCCCTGGGACACTCAAATAACGCACGAAAGTAAAAAGGTGGGTAATATTTGGAGTGCTGTTTTAACAAGGGAAATTTGTTTACTTTGAAATTCCGACATCTGATATTCCATAAACAGTGGCTTCGACCGAGTTACAGAAGTGTGGGGGGGGGGGGGGTACAGCTTGGTAATGCCCGCCGCGCAGCGGTTGCATCGGCGCGCAGCGCCGAGCCGGGGTGCGTTTCGGGAGGTGTGTCCCCTCCCAAAGTTGAGACAATTTTTAAAACTTACGTTGTAAATGGTGTTCTCTGGAGCATTCTCAGACAATTAAATTAAAACAGTTTTATCCTTTTGAAACTTATTGGTTAGGTCTTTCAGTTATAGAAAACGTCGTACATGGTGACATTTTAACGGAAGAACGCTGTTGTAAAGTGCGAGCACAAAGCACCAAACGACACGCCAATCGAAAATGAAAGTAGGCTGCATTCCAAACGGATGCGTTGCACGCTCTCGATTCTTGCATTCCTCGAATACTCTTAAGCGGTATGTTTCAGATCGTTTGAATGCAGCACGCCTTGTTGCAATTTGGGCCCTCGACTCTTGTTTGTTGTTTGCAACTAATGTGTGTGTGTGTGGGGGGGGGGGGGGGGGGGGGGAGGACACAGAAACATAATTTAAAAACTTTTCTGATTTAGTGCACTTGGGAATATGGAATTAAGCATACTCACCATTACACCGCAACGTTCAATACAAAAACTAAAATGATAGTATTTTTTTACTACGCTTGGCTAAAAAATTGGAGGGGTAAGTACCACCACCCCCCCCCCCCCACCCCATGGCGCCACAACTGTCCATAAATGCAAATTAAACATACCCAACTTATACATCGAAATGAAGGTTGTGATGTATAGAACACGGATAATATATGAAATCAACTCACAGCGTTGACAGCGGGCACGAATGGTTCCTGGAAGTCTGCTACCGTATTCGTACCAGAACTGATAAGAAAATATTTTTTCAAAATTTCAGGCAAACAACTCGTGGCCAAATTATTAAATAGAGACTGTAGAGTTGCCATATTACTTGCAACATATCATGACAACTGTTGGAAATTCTTAGAATTACAAGCTTGTTTTTCGATGGAAATTCGTGGTTGATATAAATAAAATTTACCAAGATCAGCATTCAGTTTTAACAGAATAATACATGAACTGAAGTAGATTAAGCAGTAAAGTTCGAGTTTATTCAACGCAGTCGCCAAACATTTTGAAACAAAGCGAATATAAATGCCTGGTATATTGGTTCTATACAGAACCCAAATTGGTTCGATATGCCAACTGTTCATATCTCCTTTGCTTAATAATAGTTTGAGACAACCTCGTATAAGCTCTGAACTTACGGCTGAAACCCCCTAAATTTATGTTTAATTCTGTTAATATTTAATGTTAATCTTTATAAATTTATTTTTTTTGAAATAAATACTGTTTAAACAGAACTGGTTCCATCTCAGGGACAAGATTAGAACCAGTTTTGTTTCTATATTTTTTGCAGTGTGCAGGTGGGTAGTCCAGGTGGAAATTCAGGACAATTGTCCAGGCCCATAAGGGCCAACAAAATTCTTTCAAGAAAATGAAAACTTTTACCGGTATCAAGCCTCAATGAGGCCATATATATAGTGAATATAGGGAATATTTAAAATTCAGTCGGTTTCGGTTTTAAATGATTGGTTCGGTTCGGTTTTTGGGGTATACCCATGATATCGGTATCGGTTCGGTTTTTTCGGCATACTGCCCATCTCTAGAAGTCACGAACGATATTGTTCAGCCGATTAGACTCGAAAACAAAGAATCGATTCTCAAATCTGTTGCCAGGTGGAGAGAGGGAATCAAAGCGAAGAGGTCTTTGGGTTGCATGAGCGTTAAAGAAAAGCCAGGTTTTGAAGAGTACCTTGATGGCACCTTTGCACGCTAAAAACCAAAGTGTTAAAAACTACACTTGAAGTGCTGTATTTAACACTTACTAAGTGCTGAACTAGCACTTTGTTCAAGTGTAGATATCCCAGAACTTGACAGGTGTTACAATAATACCACTTGACAAGTGTAATGTCGTGACACTTAAAAGGAAACAACGCAGATGACGCGGATCAGGCTCGAACTCTCGAGCCTGATCCGCGTCATCTGCGTTGTGTCCTTTTAATTATGTACCCACCAAGCGCAAATCAAATTATGGACGATTCTGGAAGAACCACCAATGCTAGACACATGGGAAGTGCCATCCATTCAAGTTTCAGATGTCTGACGATTGTAATGTCTAAGTGCTTAAAGCATTGCACTTTTGAGTGTTACAATCAAACCCTAAGAGTTAGAATGGGTTTAACACCTGGAAAGTGTCAGTTTTAACACTTTAGTTTTTAGTGTGTGGGAGGTCACTGCTGTTTAAGCCGTGGTCGCGGTCGCTGAAGCTTAGGGGAAACATTTGGAAAGACAATGAAAATGAGTGCCAAATTTGTAATTTAGGAGTAGAGGAGAACCTGGACCACGTTCTATCAGAATGTCCAAAATATCAGTCTACACACTAAAAACTAAAGTGTTAAATCTGACACTTTCCAGGTGTTAAACCCATTCTAACTCTTAGGGTTTGATTTTAATATTCAAAATGCAATGCTTTAAGCATTTAGACATTACAATCGTCAGACATCTGAAACTTGAATGGATGGCACTTCCCATGTGTCTAGCATTGGTGGTTCTTCCAGAATCGTCCATAATTTGATTTGCGCTTGGTGGGTACATAATTAAAAGGACACAACGCAGATGACGCGGATCAGGCTCGAGAGTTCGAGCCTGATCCGCGTCAACTGCGTTGTTTCCTTTTAAGTGTCGCGACATTACACTTGTTGAGTGGTATTATTGTAACACCTGTCAAGTTCTGGGATATCTACACTTGAACAAAGTGCTAGTTCAGCGCTTAGTAAGTGTTAAATACAGCACTTCAAGTGTAGTTTTTAACACTTTAGTTTTTAGCGTGTAATAGAATACGATTCACTGGGAGCATAATGTGGAAGTGAAGTGGGAGAATGAAGGATATGTGGGTATTGGGAGCCACAAAGGAGAAGGTTAGTACGCTTATTGGAGAGATTGGGAAGACGGAGGAACGAGACGTCATCAAACAGTTCGTATCCTGTTGTTGAGGGAGAGACGATGTGTGGGGCTAAGGCGGCCTTTGTGTTAATTAAGGCCATCTAACCTGCAAACCGCGACAAATCAGCGGCCCGCCAACGTATTCTTATTTATTATTCAATTCGAGAATCGTTTCGAAATCAACTTTCCGATTCGCAGGGCCCTTTATTTTCTACCCTTGCACACATCTCCTAAATCCCCTCCTTCACCAATCGATTGTAGCACATTTTAATCGCGTTCTCAAACTATAGTACCTGGAACTTAGGTGTCGTCATGTGCTTCTGTCCTAGTTCATAACGAACTGGAAAATTTTCCAAGGCATTGCAGATGTCCACCATGACAAACCCTTCAGTCACTTTTAATCTGACCACCTTTATCAAAATGTCTGTACATTGTCATCTATTTTAACAGCGATTGATTAGGCCGCAGCTTTGTCTGTTGCAATAATTTTGTGTTCTCAACGGAATTGCGCTTTGACACAAACATCGACAAGCGTTCAGCGGAACACCTGAAATAAACAAGAAAATCAGTAAAACTGATGTACGCTCCCCGACAGTTAACAAGTAGATTCGTAAAATTCTGGTCCCCCGCTATGGGAAATAATTTGGCACATGTTTTCGAAATGCAAGGGCAGCAACTCTTGAAAAAAATATAAGGGCAACGTTTTTGTAACATGTGCGGGAGCGGCTTGTCACAAAGGTCCCTCATGCCAGATTTCTCTGACATCCACGCATTCACTACTGACATCACTGCGGATGGACGAACGGACGGACGGGCGGACAGCCGGACGGACGGACGGACGGACGAACGGACGGACAGACGGACGGAAAAAACGGCGCTATATGCTCTGGTGAAAAATATGTGGGCAACTTTTTTATAACATGTGCAGGAGCGGCTTGTCACTAGTATCCCTCATACCAAATTTCACTGAAATCCATCCCCGCATTGGTAAGATATATCTGCGTTCGGAAAAAAAATCATGAAAAATTGACAAAGCAACGACTGTAACTGTGACTAAAAATATGCGGGAACTTTTTTATACCATGTGCAGAGCGTCTTGACCCGAGGATCCCCCATTTCAAATTTAATTCCAATCTATCCAATCACTGCGCGATACCGCTACGGACGGACGGACGGACGGGCGGACGGACAAAGCAGCGACTATATACTACCCGAAATTTCGGGGAGCATAAAAAAGTCGTAAAAATGTCCCCGTCAAAAAACTCCAAAATCACCACGCGCATCAATGTAATATGGAATGAAAGTGAAAATGAGTAAGGATCGACAATAAAGCATGTACGAATTTGGGTGGCAAATTTAACACAGGTCCGAAGGAATAAAATATTAAGCTACACCTTCAGTCTTAAATTCTAATGACCAAACAGGCCATAAAATATGTCCGGATTCAGGAGAATCGGATTTGATTCTCGCGAACTCCTGCCGTGAGAATCTATTTTCAGTTTTAAAATAATTTAGAATATGAGAATCCCCTAAAACACTTAAGATTGTAACCAGTACATTTTTCACGATTAATCCCAAGCACTCTGGTAAAGCAACATAATTTTTTTCCAATCACACTGTTTTTCTCTTGTTTAACTATGAATTTAACCAATTATATCTTGTTTGACAGAGCTCAATGACCTCTGTCAAACAATGTATATTTGTTTAAATATCAAACTACACTGTGGGCAATATCTGCGTATTTATATATTTGCTAGAGTTTAACACTTTAAGGGCCTAGTTTCACTTTTGGTGAGTTTCTAGTCTTATATATCCATGTATAGAACACTGTTCCTACATACAGGATTTCGGTGGTCTTACAGATGGTAGTTATAGTACACTGGCAGTGGTTTCTAGTGAAGTCTTCACTGTGTCAGAAACCGGGGCTTTGTCGTTGATGGGGGAAATAGATTCACGCCGCGTATTTAGCCAAAACTCAAGGAGTGTCGCCTGAATCCGTGCGTGAAGTTGAACTAGTACTGAAATGGTTAACCGGATAGCCGGTTTTAAACCGGTTACCTACCTAACCGATTAAAAAAAACGTCAACTGGTTATCCGAAATATCGATAGTGATCACCATTCCAAGGTTGAAACGTAGTAAATCTGCCGCTTCTCCTTTGGAATAGATCACATCTCGAAGCAGCGCTGAAAATATTGAGAAATGATCGACTTTGGCGTTCAAGACTTCGTTAATGATCGGCAATTTCCGTGAGAACTGAGTAACCGCAGAAAGTATTCCGTAATATGTATACAAACGAACGTTGTCGAGTACTCGACAACGTTCGTTTGTATACACTACGGAATAGTTTCTGAGAATACTGCTTTCCAATTCTCTTTAGTTTTAATCCCAGATTCGGTGAAATAATGGCTACGGTTAACCGGATATTATCCGGTTATAGCTCTCGGTTAGTCGGTTGTGAAAATGAGTCAACCGTTTCAGTCCTAGCGTGAACGAATGTCTCACCGTGACGAACCTGCCCGTTTCAGTTTTGATGGAGTGGTTCTTATCCTGAAGGGGTCTGTGACTTTTCGACAAAAAGCATGAATCAACAGGGTTTCACTGGAAACAACAATTTTAATACATATACATAAAGAATAAATATGGTAATTTGTGACTTACATGGAATCCAATGAATATGATAAACAAAACGTCAATCACCCCCTATCCACACAGTTTTTTGCGTCACTTGCTGTCCCGCTTACTCTGCTGTCGCTGGTTTTCCCTCCTTCCCGCAGGTGTTCGTTCTTTGGTCGCCTCTTCACTTCACCCTTTCACGGCCGTCGCACGGCCACTAACGTATTGTCACTTCACAATATCGCATTCTCTCCATTTGTATCAGAATAATGTTCACACAGGCAAAGCCTACTCTGCCTACGTATGGCTTGCCTTCTAAAACAGGTAATACTAATGCCGTTTACCTAAATGGAAATAGCTCCGAGCTCGTACTTCGCGTTTCTAATCCTATTCTGATATATGGCGACCGACTTAACCCTCGATTGCTACTATTCTACATATGAGCTCTATGGCTCCCCTACATCACAACGTGCCTACACTTTCGCACCGATGCGGCACCTCCTCTAACCTATAGCATGGGACATCCCCATCTACTCGCAACGACCCACAGCCTTACACACCTTCGCACTGGGATGATATTTTCGAGAAATTCCCCGATTTTTATTTAGATAGCCAGAACATTAATTCTCAGTTTAATCGCTTCTCTTAAACTTGGCCGCTTAGATCTATCTTAATTTAATATTTGCTTTAAAGTTCCTTTGAAAGACTCGAATTTCGATATATTTGGACATTTCTTTGACAGGCTGGATGCGTAATATGGTTGCGAGTCCAGAACATCTGCGAT
This sequence comes from Pictodentalium vernedei, assembly GCA_031216915.1. Classification (NCBI taxonomy): domain Eukaryota; kingdom Metazoa; phylum Mollusca; class Scaphopoda; order Dentaliida; family Dentaliidae; genus Pictodentalium; species Pictodentalium vernedei. The sequence goes on from CM062296.1 coordinate 804,700,530, forward strand.
GTACTGTTTTCCAACAATTACCTATTAACTGGCCATAATTACACAAATAACGACTTGCAGGAGAACAGTGTCCATCTTTCTCATTTAGTCAAGTTATCAGATAGCCCATGTGGCGTTCAACAAGTGCTCCATATTGGACATTAAATTAGACGCTTTATTAGCAGCTCTTGAATTATTGCTGGTCTGTTTAAGTGACAAATTGGTTTTAGGGGTCCGTCATATACCTATCTTTACGCTTTACATTTAGCCCGACTGAGAAAGATAATCGAAAATATATACACTTTTAAAAAACAAAATCAAAAATGCAAACTATCATCTTGACACATTAGACACTACTACTAAGGCACAGGGAGAATGTTCCAGCCTTTTAAGGACAATTTCAGAATCTGTGACGAGAATCAAATGAACATTTAGCGAAAATCAAAATTGATTATCATTCTTTTCTTTGCGAGAATCATTTACGAGAATCGATTGTGATTCGCGCATGAATTTTAAGTCTTGTCAAGCCTCTGCAAACGGCGCAAAATGTCATTCGGATTCGCGCAACATTTACGTGCACCTTTGCAGGCGAAACCTTTTTTCCGGTCGAGCAAATAGTGTGGTACAACCGAAGCATTATATAGATGTGTGATTTGGTACTCGGCTATTAGTACTCAAACGATTAGTCGACTAGTCGATGCCGACTCTGGGCAAACCAGTAGTCGACTCTCAATTGTGCAGTCGACTAGTCGGAGGAGTTCAAGCTTTTAGGTAAATAGTATCCCTTCTGTGCAACTGTCAGTTTGAACAGAAATATTGGGCAATCAATGTATACATCTATTGCCATCTAATAGTAGTGACAGTAGTTTGTTTTAACTGGTACTAGTAGGGTGCTGAATTATTTTGGGCTATCAGGATATGTTATTAATTTGCCTTGTTGCAATTTATGGGAGAGTGCCTATAGGCACTCTCCCATAAATCGCTACAAGGCAAATTAAATAAGACTATATAATTTCACTCTTAGCATAATTAGAAGCACATTAGCAGAATAATGTTCCAGTAAGTTGCTGTATATGAATGTCCAAGTGAAGCCAAATTTGGACCTTCAGCACTCTACGGGAACACCAACACTGCTATAAAGAGACAAGTTATCACCAATGACTAGTCGAAGTCGACTTGACTTTTGGGTATTGACTAGTCGACTTTGGAATTCACTAGTCGTTTGAGAACTATCGGCTATCCAATGGTTTTTGAATACCAACATTGTTTTACTTGCGGCTATTGCGAGTCCAAAACAAACTTGAGAACCACATTAGCAAATAAATGTCCAGTTCAACCGACCCTGGGTGACCCATGAACTTGACATTCAAGTCGGTCAAGATTATAGTTTAAAACCCCAAGACCACTTGGATATAATGGTCGTGACGCAACTTTTTATTTAATTAACACGTACCATACTCCAAAACTGGCCATACTAGGCACCCAACAGCCCAAATCGGTCTTAACCCTTTACCCAACGCAGACGATATCAAAATTTATTATTTTAAATACAATTTTTTCATATTTTTCAAAAAATTTCAACAAAACCATATCATGTGACCCCTCGTTGGAACGAGCTCGACGAGCTCGTTCCAACGAGGGGTCACATGATATGGTTTTGTTGAAATGCTTTGAAAAATAATATTTTTTCAACTTCTGACTTTGCATATTACGCGGGCGGATGCGGCTGATTCGCTGGGTAAAGCATTAAGTACAACACCGTAACAACCGAGCCACCGTGCTCCCTGTTCTATAGGGTTAAATCGATTAACATCTTTAGAAGTGTTACACGAACTAATTACTTTTCTGTTACCGTCAATCACATAAAACTATCCCAGAGACATTTCGTCAAAAACGTTTTCAATAAAGGTTTTCTCTTGGGAAATCTGTAACTTGCGCGACATTAACTTCGAAATTCGTAATGATATATTATCAGTCTCCTGAACATCCTTTTCTCCATGCTGCATTAAGAATCTTACAAATTAAATCTTTAAACTACAAATGCAGTGAAAAGGACTTCAGCGCTGTACAAGTAAGTTACTATTAGAGATGGGCAGTGATGGAATTTCGAGGTCTGTATCGGTTTTCGGTGTTTTTAGTGGGTTAGACCACGGTATCGTTTCCGTATTTGGCAGGGCCGGAGTCGGGGGAGGGGCAGGGGGCAGCCCCCTCCCCCCCACGCTTTTTACACCAAGTATAGCTACCCGAACAGCATTTCCTCTCTGTATTCGTACTGACACAATTCAACCCGTATAAAATGCATAAATATAACCACAGTAATTTCTCATTTCTTTCTCCTCAGGCCCGGCATTCTTTAGGAGTGCAGGAGTGCTGCACACCTACTGCACTCCTAGAAAAAATTAAATTGAGGAGGGCAATCTTTTGCACCCCTTGATTTTCTGGAATACCAGACCTGTTTGGGAATGCCTTTAAAATCTATTATCATTTCGTCTCCTGAGTTCCAGTGTGTTCTCTGTGCCTACTGGCACAGAGAACACATTGGAACTCAGGGGACGATTTGTCAATGTTGCATTGATTCGCAATAATTCACGACCCATTCTGTGTCTCATTTCGATACAATTTGAGTGTAGAAGATAGTCACATAAGAACAGAATGCAACATTTTGAATAATGAGAAGATGTGTGTGCCAATTTTTCCACTATGTAACTAAATGTAGTACAATTTTTCAGTCACATATTAATACCTTGAAGTGAATATAACCAAAATAGCATACAAATTTTTGCATTGAAAATTTCAGGTGCAATTGCACTCCCAATCAATCTGAGGGAGGCAACTGTTTTGCACTCCTTCATTTTCTAGATTGCCAGGCCTGCTTTCTCATCAATTCTCATTCGATTCATATGTGCCGTATTTCTTTTCTCATTCACTTTTACCCTCTGATTTTGCAAAATGTGAATTTGTATTCAATGGTAAAGTACTAGTTCAATTCAATTCAATCCAAAGTATTCGAATTGGGTGGACTCCATATAGGTTGTAGTGTGTACCAAAAGGTGAGATATATAAAGTCGAATGTTTCTCTTAATCAAAAACGAAAAAAAAATAAATCTAATACCAGTACCTAACAACCGAAGACAACCGATGCCACACGAAGACAGCTGATGCCACACGATTCCAGCTGATACAAGACGATTCAATATTGTCCGGTCAATATCCAATATCGCAAAATAATGACAATATGGTTGAGGTTACGTTGAGGTTGAGGCCGCCAAAGTTAGTGTGTTAAATATGGTGGGAACAAGGGTGAAGGGTAGAGTAAATTTAGATATTTGCCAATCACTATTGACCTCCACCACCACCCCCCATCCTCACGAAGAAAAATTATTTTCCATCCTACACCCTTGCGGTACCCAGAAAAGTGAGACCCCCACTTTCTGATATTTGTTATCGGACTTGACTCAGATATGCTGATAGTACCAAAGGAGAATTCACACCTGGAAAATACAGAATATCATATCATACTACCACAGCACCCAGGGCTCGCCTTGAGTAAAATGGTCGGGGCCTAAAAAAAGTGCCCCACATATTGAGGTCGGAGCCTTTTCGGGGCTGATTTTCCATTTTGTCCATTATTGTTAGAGCTTTTTTGTGGAAAATGTCGGGGCTTGAAAAAAAGCCCCCAGCAAGTGCTCCTCGGGGCTGATCTCGGGGCCTGGGCTGATCAGCCCCGACTAAAGGCAAGCCCTGAGCACCACAAATGCCACTACCAATGAGCTCAACATTGGAATTATTTTTCCAACACAAATCATATCTATACAGTGATTTTGTGACTTGTTCTAAACACATGCACATTAACCTTTAAATGCCTATTTCAGGCTTTTGTGATCTCGAAGCGGTGCCATTAACACCCTATCATCTGGAGGTCCTGTTGACAATAGACAAAATACCTGGGCAGTGATTTCTAGTCAAATCTTGGCTGCCTCAACAGGCAGCCAAGACTTGACTAGAAATCACAGCTGAGTTACTGGCCATGTTATAGTCTTGTGGGAATTCAGGACATCTGCCTAGGCCCCTAAGGGTTAATAAAGCTGAAGAAAAACATCTGTCACTTCTTTCGTCAAAAATGAACACTTCATCTGCTATCAAGTATTAACAAGGCTTTATAAATAGCCAAGGTATGAAAATTTGAAAATACAGATGGTTTCCGTATTCAATGATTGGTTCGTTTCGGTTTTTCGGTATCCCCAAAATATCGGTATCGGTTCGACCATCTCTAGCTACTATGACTACAGGTTTCGTGCTGGATTTTTCACTACATCTGCGGTTGGGTCACAATATATATCGTTTTGGTTGATGTGGGATAAGGAGAATTTTAATGTCTCGCTCTGCCCCCTGTGGTAGTAACAGCGTACCAAAATAATAGTTCGTGAATTTTTATACCACGACTGCTGTGCGTATTCAACGTTACGCGATACAATACAGACGTTGGGAAATGCTCTGGACACACCACGCGTGGAATCTGGATTACGCGTAAGAACGTAAGGTAAGAACGCATCTAATTGGACGTGACGCGCATAAGTGACGTTATGACGTGAATGAAATGCTTCGACACAAATCAGAGTGAAGCAAGCAAGTTATCAGATCGCGGAAGGTGATATTTTTCGTTAAAAATATCAACTTCCGTCACTCAGTTCAAGTTTAATTCGACCAGGGGTCGTTGATTCAAGTCATCTGTACCCCACCCTAGTCGTGAGTAGGGCTGTCGCGACTATCATTTTTTGTAATCGAATAATCGTGACCAGTAATCGACGGTCAGTCGATTAATAGTCGCTTCCCATGATTTTTTAGCAAATCATTCTTCTGTTCGTAAAACTCTGAAAATGACAATGGCACCAGTGTGTTCAGACGAAGTGGGGTTGTGGGAACAACAAATCGGTCCCGACTGAAGCTACATGTAGTCCAATCTTGGACCCACAGTCCGTAATATAATTTTTGGGGTTGGTACGTCCTGTAGGACGTACCAACCCCAAAAATAATATTACTGACTGCGGGTCCAAGTTTGAACTAGATTGAAGCCGATGAATTAAAATGAATTTACCAAAGAACGTTCCTGCATATGTTTCCTTTCTGCAATAAGTTTCTCGAAATTTTGAACATTGAGATCTATGCATTCCCTCGTCAGTTGTTAAAATTGGATCTTAGTCTGAAGTTCCGAACTTTGAGAAGTGATCTGACGTTCTGACTTTCGTCATAATTTTGTCACTTCCGCGCTTTGGGTTTTCCAATGGGTGCATTCGTGTGTACAAGACTGAAGAAATTCAGAAGAATCTATTCTTCTCGAGTAACTGTGTGTGTTCTTTCTTACACAGTCAGTGACAGTCGTACAGTCTTCCGGATATGAATGTTAACTATGGTTAGATATTTAAAGTTATTCACCTTCATTGATCATTCACCTCACAAAACAATGCAATTTAGCCCCGACGTGTAGTAGACGTGTACCACCTTGAAAATGAACGACGATCGACTAAAAATAAAAAACGTCGACTACTTCAATAGTCGACGGTTAGTCGACTAATCGAATAATCGCGACAGCCCTAATCGTGAGCTGTCTGTATTCTTTGAAATTCTACCCTGTTTATGAAAAATAATGTGTACAGTTCTATTTTTTTGTAAACAAACAATGGATATCGGAATAAAAATATGAAAAAGAGTATTTTACTAGTGTCTTGACGGTTTTACAATGCGAATTTTACCACACAAAAAATCCATCACAGGACATCGACTATTGCCCTCCATGGTAAAGGTTCAGGAGAGAGCCTTTCCACACACTAGCATAATACCAAATCGAGATCCTCTCGTCTCATCAATAGACAAATTATCTTAGTAGTGGTTTCTTGTGGAATCTTGGGTGCCTGCCTTCTAGAGGTAGCCAAGTCTTGGCTAGAAATCAGTCTTTCGATCTTGAGACGATCTGTCGCTCTTGCGCGCCATCGCAATTTTTACTTTTTGCGAGTAAACAACAGCGCGCTTTGGTTCCACCTAGCGAACGATTAACCCTTATCTAACGTAATGGCTACATCTGTCTCGCCATATCCAAATTGTGCAGTAGAAAAAATCGTAAATTTCAACAAAGCCATGTCACGTGATAAGTTGAGAACGTATCGATTGGATAAAAATGAATACAAGCTTGAACTTTATCTGAAATTCACCATATCTCAACAGGTCCGTGAACTGTTTACTAGACTCGGTAAGGTTAGTAACCATAATTTAGAAATAAAAAAGGGTAGACAAAAACAACCTCCAACGCCCGTAAATCATAGAAGATTTCAGGTATGCGATACCGGTGAAACAGAGAGCTTAAAACATTTTGTTATGGATTGTGAGCCATATGTCGAAATTAGGAAAACAGCGTTCGAAGAAGTTATAAAAGAAAACAAAGCATTTAAACAATTGAAAGATTCGGAGAAATAATATTATATATTGAAAAACTATGATAGTAAATCGATTTATATTGTTTCTAACATGGTCTGGTCATTCTTCTGCGAACGAGATCACCGTCAGAGTTGTTAAAGAAAAAAGTCATTAGTACTTTATATTATACGTACATCATGTTTATTATAACTTCTTATTTGTTATTTTTGTATTGTGTAACTGCCATTATGGTTTTTATGCATTAAACTATTGAATTGAATTGAATTGATGACCTCGTTCCAATGAGGGGGGTCACATGATATGATTTTGTCGATTGTTTAGAGCTGAAATGGTTAACCGATTAATTGTTTAACCAATGATCAACATCTTGATTGATCCAAAAAGTCATTGATCGATTAACCTTTACTTTTGAACTACTGTATTATATGGGTTAACAAAGGAACAAACTTGATCCAAAACAGGCAAACATTGTCACACTGACTCACATCAATTATATGAGACAGATTAAAGCATGCAAGTTACTTGCTGACATACTTGTTTACTTGCATAATCATCATACTGTATAAGTAACTGGAAATGGTCATTCTTAATCCTTTACCCATTGCGGGTAGCAGACGATACTTGCAAAATAAATTCATGAATTACTAAAAAATTTCAATTTTTGTTTCAAAAACATAGCTTATGACCCCCTCATTGGAACGAGCTCAACGACCTCGTTTCAATGAGGGATCATAAGCTATGTTTTTGAGACAAAATTGAAAATATAATAAATTTGAATGGAGATTTTTATATACATGGCCTAGTCGGTTTTATTTGTTATATTGGGTAAAAGGTTCATGCTGTAAATCACCAACGGTAAGGCAATTATCCAGATATCTATTTGGACATGTGATTAATTGGTTAACCAAGGTTAATTCACGTGATTAAACGATCAAGAAAATCCCTTAAGCGTTTCAGCTCTAATTTGTTTAAGATTTGAGTGAAAAGTATTCAAATAACAAAAATTTTGATATCATGTGTTTTCTGCAGTGTTAAATTCCAATGGTGGGGAATAGGCCAAATAATACCACGCGTACACGAAAATGTGAACGATACACCATAAATTATGTCCGGACTCAACAATACCGCGCTTCATTTCAAATGCTAGCGAGCATTATACAGCGCGCCTCCAATTTTCGAAATCGAAAGACTGATAAATCACAGACAAGCTACAAGACACACAGGGTGGGGTGTGGGGGGGGGGGGGGGTAGGAGAAAGTCTGAAACTGCCCATACCCATAAGGACTAAAAGAGACTCGGTACGTTTCCACTCAAATTTATTTTGCGAACATGGATTTCAGAGGGGCTTATTTTATCAAGATTTCCTCGGCCGCAGGTTGACAACTGCAGCTCTTCGTTCTTTCATTTCAGATGGTCTACCCCTAGATTGTACCTTAAGCATTAATACGACAGGGTCGATAGCTTGTTGCCAACCATTTGACCTCCGCCCTCCCCTTTTAAAGTTTTTAACGGTAAGTTTTCGCAATGTTGTTTAAAAATTTGTACCTCTGGCTCGTGTTAGTTCGAAACATGTCCCCCTAGTCCAGAACCTCGCAGATGGGCAAGATGAATGCTATTATAGTAATTGTTCATTATTCAAATGTTTCTATGTGCGCCCACCCTAGCCCAAACATGTACTGCACGACCGTATTTTAATTTTTGGGTTTGGTACGTCCCTTCAATGAATTAAAAAATTAAAACATGGTCTTTCAGGTCATGTTTGGACTACGCTCACCCCGACATTCATTCGTCTTGTGATGGATACCGCTGTGGTCGCACACAGACAAAACTGAAGATGTTTTAGGGTTTAAACTCTTTATTCAGCAATATATACTTGATGTTTGAAATTGATCGAACAGAAATTGTAAGATTATTCAGTTTGCTTGCAAAGGACGCTCGAAACGAGGAAAGATGTTTGGAAAGAGGCGAAATATTATTTTTCAGGATTTGTCTGATTTGGTAACAACCACTTCTCTGTTTCGCCTCACCGAATGAGTAACAAAGGGTTAACCTTTTTACAAATCCGGTGAAGCGAAGCCGAGAAACATAAATACTCAGAACGTCACACGCGTGTGTTGATCTGTGTTTATTACACGCTTTCACGTCTATAAAAGTAATTATTAGTAGGACACTCAGCAATTCATTTGACAATATTAGTATCAACAAAAGGAACAGATTTTATCACAACCTATTTTGCGAGGGGGACCCGTGTTACTATTTTTAGCTATCGCTAGCGATTCCTATTGTAATTGTAGTGCACTATTTGTAGGAAATTGTAGTGAAATTTCGCTTCTATTTAAAAATAGTCCTTCAACAATTACCGTTCCGCACATGGGTGCGAAACAGATTTTCATTTTCTGCATGGTTTAGTGTTGCTGTAGATGGGGAATTCGTACACACTAAAAACTAAAGTGTTAAAACTGACACTTTCAAGGTGTTAAACCCATTCTAACTCTTAGGGTTTGATTTTAACACTCAAAGTGCAATGCTTTAAGCACTTAGACATTACAATCGTCAGACATCTGAAACTTCAATGGATGGCTCTTCCCATGTGTCTAGCATCGGTGGTTCTTCCAGACTCGTCCATAATTTGATTTGCGCTTGGTGTGTACATAATTAAAAGGACACAACGCAGATGACGCGGATCAGGTTCGAGAGTTCGAGCCTGATCCGCGTCAACTGCGTTGTTTCCTTTTAAGTGTCGCGACATTACACTTGTCAAGTGGTATTATTGTAACACCTGTCAAGTTCTGGGATATCTACACTTGAACAAAGTGCTAGTTCAGCACTTAGTAAGTGTTAAATACAGCACTTCAAGTGTAGTTCTTAACACTTTAGTTTTTAGCGTGTAGAACAGGCGAGTAATAGCCTAAATTGTTTATTTGCTGTAATCGCCACTGAATTTGAATTGGCAGACATTTTGTTTACACATGTTTGTGAACGGTGTGATTTGGTGACCTGTCACTGTTCGACGAAACAACTGAAACATAACATTGGAAACAGAATACTGGAAACATATGAAAAATTCTCAGCGCGAAACAACGCCTTTAGTAGTAAGAGTTGGTTTCGTTTGATTCATTCTTGATTTCGCAATATGATAATTTTGAAATCTCCGTCCACCGGTGTATGCGTTGCGACAATCAAAGCATCACCAAGCGCAGGCTTCTTTGCACATCACCACCAATATGTCACCGCTGATTTAATTAGACGCATTCAAAGTTTGAAAAGGGGTAGACAATTTACAAGACTCAAATAACAGGAGGCTCATGCGGGACCCATAGCTGTATGCACGCGACACGGTATTATCCGTAATAACACATAGACATCCACCATTACCATTTCGGTGCTTGTAAAAAATTAAGTTACAAAAATGGGAGGGGTTGCACCCCTCCTCCTTGATTCCGCTATGGGAAGACCAGAGTAAAAAATCTCCCTCAGAAATGAACAGTAAGAAGCAGAGAGAACAAAATCTGATCAAATTCAGCAGCTCAAAACGGTTGGCATCTATTCAGCGCTACCCTCTAACTATTACCATACATGAAGCTATTTATTTATTTATTTATTTATTTATTTATTTATTTATTTATTTATTTATTTATTTATTTATTTATTTATTGGGGTGCAACGACACAGACAGGGTAACTCCTTGTCGGACAGTTTTACGGGTGTAGGAAACCGGAGTACCCGGAGAGAACCACCGAGCAGCGACGAGTAATGCCAGACTCCTCAGCGAACCAACACCGGACAGACAGGGTTAGCATTGGTCGAAGGCAAGTGCACCATTGACGTGCAGTACGCCTTAGTACACCAAGCCACCGTGCCCAAACGTGGGCAATCCGAATTATTAAAGTGCCTTGCCCAAGGGCACAACGCAGTTTCTCCTTGCGGAGGTCGAATCGTGATCCTTTCGCTTTTAACCCTTTACCTAACGAATCGCCCGCATCCGCCCGCGTAATATGCAAATTGAGCAGGTGAAAAAATTAAATTTTTCAAAAAATGTCAACAGAACCATATCATGTGACACCTCAATGGAACGAGCTCAATGAGCTCGTTCCAATGAGGGGTCACATGATATGGTTTTGTTGAATTTTTTTGAAAAATTCAAAAAAAAATTATATTTAAAATAATAAATTGTGATATCGTCTGCGTTGGGTAAAGGTTAAGTCCAATGCCGTAACCACTGAGCTCCGCGCTCCCTGCACATTAAGCTGAACGGTTGTATTGAATATTAATATTTGCGCAGTCGCAACGTGAATCTAATTTATATCCCTTTGCACGTGCCATACCTTCAAAATTTAATTCACGTCTTTTCTGTTCGTGAACACTCGGAGCATATTGTCATTTCCAACAATGCAGTCACAGCTCAACTCGTGTGTTGAATATCATAGAAATCGGAAGTCTTTTTATATCCGATTTCTATGTTGAATATGACCCGAGTAAGAAAGTTGTATGCAATCCACGCTGATTAGAAGCTTTTAACAAATCGTATCTACTAAAGCATAATTACCTGAGTAAACTGACATGTATTTTCCAGAAATGTTAGGTCGAATTAGCGGTAACAAATTTCCCTAATCTGACTTTCCTCGTGTGGGGAATAATGTACGATACACCGTTCATACAATATTTTTACTACAACATTTGCAGTATGATTATTCAGGTTTGAGCTGTTCTATCAACCTGGCACATGTTGGCTACCACCAAACAAGTTGGTAATTGTAACCCACTCACCTCCCACGCACCCTCCACCAAAGAACTCGTACCTTTCCGGCTTTGTTCTTTCACTTTCAGATTTACCATTTACATATGGGGTCGTCCCGAAGATGGCTGAATGGGTGGTGGAGGGGGGGGGGGGGAGGGAGGTGTAAACGTGATTTGTCCCGAATGTGGTGGCTCAGATCAAATATTCCAAATACATCTTCAAAGCATACCCTCGTAGAAGGCATGCCTCGATGACGTAGTTGGAATATCAGACAGTCGAGATTATAGTTTAACCCTTACCCAACATGAAAAGCAGAGGACACTTGCAAACAAAATTCTCAAATAACTATTTTTTTCATTTTTTTGTCTCAAAAACATAGGTTATGACCCCTCATTGGAACGAGCTCGTTCCAATGAGGGGTCATAACCTATGTTTTAGAGACAGCAAAATGAAAAAAAAATGAAAATTAATTGGCGATTTTTGAGAATAACGCTGAACGGTTTTGGCCGCGTTACGTTAAGTAAAGGGTTAAAAACTCAAGACTTGTATGTATGTAATTTTGGACAGTGACAGTGATTTTTGACAGGATAGACCTGTTGAAACTCGGTTATCTTAATTATTTGGTGAATCTCCCCGACAGCCGATGGTGTAAAGTAATGTTCCTGCGAATTTTCAACTCAAATATCAAAACGGGGTGGATGGTCCAAGTGAGGGAGCTAGTAGAGAACTACTACTCATTGGAGATCTCGGACCTGGACGTTGGGGCAAACCAGGGTAAAAAAATCGTCAGAGAGGTCATGGAGGATTGTAACCGTAATTGGCGAGAGGGGGTCAAATCAAAGAGGTCTTCGGCTGGCCTGCGTGATAAAGAGAGGCCAGGTTTTGAAGAGTACCTTGATGGCACCTTTGGGGGGTCACTGCTGTTCAAGCTGAGGTCGCGATCCCTGGAGCTGAGGGGGAAAATTGGGAAAGACGGTGAAAGGAAGTGCCAGATGTGTAACTTGGGCATGGTGGAGACCCTGGAACACTTCCTTCTAGAATGCCCAAAATATCAGTCTAAAAGAATGAGATTCACTGGGAGTATAATGGGGAAGTGGGATGGGAGAATGAAGGACATGTGGTTGGGGGAGACTCAAAGGAGAGGGTTAATGTGCTAATCGGAGAGATTGGGAAGAATGGGGCAAGGGAAGTCATCAAGCAGTTCGTCTCCGAATGTTGGGAGGAGAGGAGAAGCGTGAGAACAGGGAGGCAGTTGGGAGTTCAGGGGTAACCAAGGCCTTCTCGTCCGAGAACCGCGACAAATCAGCGGCTGGCCAAAGTGTTATTATTATATATTATATATTACATAATGCATGTATATATAAAATATACATGCAATACTCGTGACGTAACATTTTATTTATTTAACACCCACCGTATCGGTTCTCCAAATTCGTCGTGATGGGCCCCAGCAGCCCGAATGAATCGGATAACCTACCACAAACCTCCATTTGTATGACCGACTGTGTGTGTGATATAAGTCCAAGTATATCAAATCTATTCTTTTGAGAAAGTAAACATTTTCTAGCAAGATAGTATTGATAGCTTAAGCGGCAATAAGCCTGAAGAAAATGTCCCGACTTGAAAAAAATACTCCGGATGGGGCATCCCATTAACTCTTTTGGCGCGGAATAATCTGAGAAACAGAATTCTTAGCGCCTAATATTCATCAGGAATTTAACAAAAAGTATAGGTTCTTAGACTAAATCGTTATTATTCTAAAAGATGTTCTAATGATCTCATTGATAGTTTTTCAAATGATTTTCTGTATATATTTAAATGGCACCTTTATACTTTCAAGGAACGATATCGTTGTTCATGGATAGGACATAAATAGTGCATGAAACATAGGAATACGTATCTTTGTTTAACCCTTTACCCAACGAATCGACCGCATCCGCCCGTGAACTATGCAACTTCAGCAGTTGAAAAAAATATTATTTTCCAAACAATTTCAACAAACCATATCATGTGACCCCTCGTTGGAACGATCTCGTTCCAGCGAGGGGCCACATGATATGGTTCTGTTGAAATGTTTTGAAAAATTTGAAAAAAATGATATTCAAAATTATAAATTTTGATATCTTCTGCGTTGGGTAAAGGGTTAAAAACACTTAGAAATGGACACACACAGTTGGCTAAAATGACTACTGTAGCATGTTTCCGCGGTCTGTCGTCTGTCGACTTTAGTCGCCTGTCGCGCCAAAAGAGTGAAAGCTGCGTCCATGTTTTCCTAACGAACAGGTGATATGTGCAATGTTGGTCTACGTCAGCTCTTGCTTCTTTTTGACTTGTTCTTTCAAAAATATAGCTTTTGGGGGGACGTGACAACCGTTACTTATTCCCAGTCCCTTATTCAACATTCGTTATCAACCGATTTTATGCACCCTGAAGGGCTTTATCTAAAGGGAGTTTTTGTAAAAAAGTCTTGAATAACCAGGAATAACAGCAACTTTTCATTGGTTGTCTCTGAAACTTATCATATGACTGCATCTTTGGAAAGAGGTCGATAAGCTCTATTCAATCACGGGTAAATAGATTTGGTATTAAAAATTAAAAACAGATATAAAATTTGAATGGTTACGTTTGTGAATACCGAAAGGGGTAAGGAATGACTCTTGGGCGAACCTATTTAACACTGAAATTCCCAAACACATTTGTTTGTCAGAGAAAATTCACGATCGTGTGTACTTGGGCGAACTGATTTAACATTGAACGTTCCCATAGACATTTTTTCGCCAGTGTGCCATCTTTCCGTGTGTACTCTAGCGAACTGACTTAACATTGAAAATTCCCATACACATTTTTTTCGTCAGAGTGCCATCTGCCGATGGCACTCTGGCGAAAAAATGTCTATGGCAATTTTCAGTAATAAGTTCGCCCAAGTGTCATCCCGTTACGTTGGTAACTGTCGATTAATTATTGGTGTTTAATGTCACGTTCAGCATCTATAGCTATATCAACATAAGTATAAAGTTGAGCTTAGCTGATCGTTTATTTCTCTGCAGCCCATTGAGGACCTCCTCTCTTCGTCCCTATACGATTGGACCAATATGTTTGTCCCTATAAGTTACAGACTAGAACTTACACTGTAAGGACAAGATGTCTATGGGAATTTCTGTCGTAAATTATGTCCCTATAAAGTCAGTCCCGTGTTAAATGCTTGTATACCCACTGTACCTGTTCGCACGACTCATGTCTTCAGCGAAGGCATGCCTTGATGATGCAATTGGAATATTTTATACCAGTTGGGACTTAAGCTATCACAGATGGGATAAATCAGATTTACATCACCCCCACCCACCCACACACATTCGGTTATCTTCGCGACGCCCCTGAACTGTAGCTACTGTAGTACATTAGGCTCTGGAAATGATTCAATTGACAATTAGAGTTTTTAACATAACCTATCATTTAATACTTTTGATATTTGTCTTTGTCTTCCATTAGGAGGAGAAATAAAATATGACCGACGAAAAAAATAACCACCACCCTGAATAGTTATCTCACATTCAAAGAAGTGACAGCAGTAATGGAAGGCACTTGGGCGTAAAAAAATAACACTGGAATTCTCATAGACACTGGTTCGCAAGAGAAAATTCACGTCTAGAAGGAATTGGGCGTAAAGATGTAACACTGAAATTTCCCATAGGGTTTTGAATTTGGCATAAAAATTGGCGTAAAAGGACTATGGGGACCTGATTTAACATTGACAAATTCCCATAGACATTTTTTCGCCAGTGCTACGTTGGCACTCTGGCGAAAAGAATGTCTCTGGGAATTTTCAGTGTTAAATTTTTACGCTCAATTCATTCTAGACGTGAATATTCTCTGGCGAACCAATGTCTTTGTTTAGGGAAGTCAGAATAAATAGAACAAAGAAATCATAACAGAGCCGGTAGATACATATGTAGAAATCGAGAGTTTACTGGGAAATCAGAGCCAAGTAAACAATTAGCGGGTTGTTTGTGGTAATTTTAAGAAGTAAACGGGGATTTGGAGACAATACGAACCTGAAAACTACTCTAGTTCAATCGAACACCCCTGTTTTTGGTGATTAGGAGATATTGTCGGGTTGTTTGTGGTAATTTTACGAATCTGGAAACTATTGTACAAAGGAGCATACCCTCCGAACATACCCCTTGTCCTAGTACAAGCCTTTGGGTAACATAGCAACCACACGCTACCATAGAAACCAAGATGGCGGCCTCCACTATACAAAATGGACGACAGAAACACGCATCACCCTAAAAACACGCGCTGTGCATGCGCACTAACACCACATATCACTTTGGTAATGACATCATAACATGGTCGCTCACGTGGGTTACCATAACAATCAAACATGGCGCCACCAGGTTGCGTGACATGACGTCACTTCCGAGGTCCTGCCCGAGGTCCTGCTGATAGGGGTCGTCCGGATACATGATATACTACTTCTATGGGAATTTCAGTGTTAAATTTTTACGCCCAAGAGCCCTCCCTTACTACTAGTGACAGTTTTGTTCTGTGTTTAATTGTTACTCTAATGTAAAGTTTCCCCAACAGATGAGATAATATCAGCATTTGCTTTTATCTTGTCGGAGACTGACGTGTTTTGAGGATCGTACATACCGATAACATCAAGCAGAGTTGGCGGGCTTTTTTCAGTTTTTTTTTAGCTGGGAAATCAGCCAAGTAATGGTTGCTAATATAACGCGATATACACACAATTAATGGTTGCGGTTGTTTTCTTTTCTTTTCAGTATAATTTTGTTGGATTTTCCCGAATGAAACTCTAACAGAAACATAAGGGACTTCGAATGAGTTGGGTGTTTTCATAATTATTGAACTGGGAACAGGGAGGGGGTGCTTCCCACTGGAGCCAGAAAGGCCTCGAAGATGACTGATTGGAGCGGAGTATAAATTTAATTTGCGCCGACTGCGATGGCTGAAGTCCCAACTGATAAAATATTCAATCTACATCATCAAGGCGTGCCTTCCTTGGCATGCCTTGATGATGTAGTTGGAGCATTAGCCAGCCGGGATTATAATTTTAAAAAGTCAAGAGTTAATGGAAATATATGGGTGGATACATATATCTATCGGTAGTGACGCATGGGTTTTCCAATTTCTTATTTAAATGATATTTATTTGCACATACCTCACTCCAAAGTGGTCACGTGGGACCCACAACTGCTTAAGCCGGGCATCAGAGACCTCTCCATCTGTACGGCCGAATAAGGATCATATGAGACCAGTCATTATGTCACTGGGACAGAAGTTCGTGTCTGAAAGCTTGTCTCGTGTGAAAGAAAATGGTCACTGTAAAAGACCGAATCGATAACTAAAACACGATGTACCAACTGGATAATTACTGGGGGTGTACATATGTTATCAACGGGGAGTTGTGCCTTAACAGTTGGGATAAATCAGGTTGATACCCCCACCACAAATCTGTCATCTTCGCGGCACCCCTGGACCGTAGCTATTTGTAGGTCATCAGAAAAAGGAACAGATATAAATTAAATGTTGTTGATATTTGTCTTTATCCTTGGAGAAGAAATAATAACGTGGCAGGCGGAAAAAAAACACCAGTAAAGTATGCATACATTTACCATTACTCATAAACTTGTCAAATCAGGCAGTTACAATACCCATCGGAATATAGCAGTTTTTTTATGATATTCCCAAGTTTGCAGAATATTGAAATAATCATACAACGTTATCATAAACAGTAAATGAAATTTCATGCTCGGCTTTAATATTTATAATGTTTGCGTAATGTTTGTACTCACTGAGGAATTGGACTTACTATTTGTAAATTGTGGTTTATTGTTTATAAGAGACCATATCCGTACTTTGCAATGAGCAGTATAGGGTAGAACACCTCCCTTGTGAAAATCTCAAACTAAACAAAATGCAGGCTATTGAACTGAAGTTTCTGCACTTCAGTCAGTGATATTTTTACAACGATTTCTGTTAGAATTTACTTCCAATATCTGTCAATAAACCCAGATATATTTTACTGATATTGCAATAACGTCATTTTAAAAATATTTTTCCGATTGCCCGATTTCGAGTGGCGTGTGATGCAAGTGCATTCCGCGGGCAGCCATTTACTTGTGTTTTTACCAGTATAGCTTATTCCATTTAGGTGTGTCGCGAATACGACATATTTTGGGGTGGGGTGTAAAACTGATTTGTCCCGGCTGTAATGGCTCAAGTCCCGACTGATTTATTTATTTATTGGTGTTTAAGGGCACAATGGCCTATCATGGCCACGACGGTTTTACGGGTGGAGGAAGCCGGAGTACCCGGAGAGAACCACCGAGCAACGGCGAGCAACTGTCAGATCCCCAACATACTAACTCCACACAAGCAGGGTTGCATTGGCTGAAGGCAAGATCATCATCGACGTGCAGTACGCCTTAGTACACAACGCCACCGTGCCCCCACATGGGCAATGGGGGTGAAGTGCCTTGCCCAAGGACACAACGCGGTTGCCGCAGGTGGGATTCGAACCGAGGGCCACTCGGCTTGTAGCCTGCACCTCTACCTACTGATCCATCGCGCCCCTCCCGACTGATTAAATATTCCATCTACATAATTAAGACACGCGTTCGTCAGCTCTGAGTGAAGAATAAAAATCCCGACAACTTCATGTATTTGTGAGTTTTAAACTATAATCCCAACTAACTGTCATGCCAAATATACATTTCAGATTTCTTGAACAATTTTCTGTGCATAAATATATTTATCTACTATTTACCTAAAACCGCAATCACAAAAAGCAATAACAGTTGCCATAAAAAGGCGTCGATAAACCGTTATTGCAGTAACAATACAAGTCACATGACGTCGCGAGAAACGAACACACGCGACCCTGACGGGGGACGGACTATTTCGCTGCTGTTGAAAAACATTCACCTCCCTCCCAAAACACGTAACCCTGCGTTCATCGGTAATCCTTTATAATAGCGGGTTTTGGGTTTTTCGCGAAATTAGGAAATTTCATTTTTCGAAGTGAAAGGATTCATTTTTTAAGGAGAGTGAATAATATTTTTGCATCTACTGCAATTGGGTTCAGTAGTAGCTTGGGCTAGGGTTAGGTACTAGTATCATTAGGGTCAGTAGTAGGTGGGGTCAGGGTTAGGGTACCCTAACCCTGGCCCCAGCTGCCACTGACCCTAATCTGATGTTGCAAAACACGCTATTGTAAGGGATTACCCGTTCATCTTCCTTCAACATTATATTCCTTGTTGTAGGGATTGAAACTCTTCATTACATAATTAATAGACCATGCGCCCCTCTCCATCTCGAATCACGGGTAATTGAAAATGACAGCGAGTAAATTTTGAAAAGTAAAGTGATTAACGTCAATCTTATGTGATCTGCTCACATTGTACATAACTTAAGCATATCGTTACATCTCGGTAAGATCGACATACAGTTTCCGATCTGTAAGGCACCCTAGCTTGCAATAGGTCTAGGCAATGCGCAAACAAATATAGGCTAAGATTAATTGGGTGATCTGATTGAGCCTATTAAAGATTTTGCTAAATGTAGGTGTCGAGACAGAATCGCGGGTATAGCTACTAAGCCTGTAGTAGTGTTACAAGTCAGTAATCGTGAGACACTCTAGCACAGGACATATAGTGGTAGCCAACAGTAATAGTACCGGGCAGTAATCGCATTAGGCTGCAAGGGCGATAGAAGATAGTATAGGGTGAATACAATAGCGTTGGATCACATGGTGTCTTCCCACCAGACCAATTCCCTTTAGACCAAACAAGTTCAGGCATCAGAAAATCTTGATCAATTCAAAAAAAAATTGAAATCTCATCTTTTTAGAGAGGCTTTTGGTGATATGTAATTTTTGACCCCCTTCTTTCTCACTCCGTAAATTGCTTGATGGTCCGGAGCTCGATTTTTTATTTTGTTGTACAGCGTTTTAGAGCACAGCTTGTGATTTTACGCTATATAAAACTCCCTTATTATTATTATTATTATTATTATTATTATTATTAACTACATAGTGTTTCTGATTAAGTGTTGATTAAGGATAATTAGGAAAACAATTATTTATAAAAATCTGCCCAACATCTATAAAATATCGACAAGCCAGAAAATGAGCAGACTATCATCTGAAAAATGAGGTCCCCAGAGGGTGACTTTAGGGATGCTACACTGCACAGCAGGGTAGCATCACTAAATTTACCCTCTGTGAACCTCAGTCTGAATAATGGTCTCAAAACTAAACAGAAAGAGGTACCCAGAGGATAAATTGGCCCACTCTATGGGAAAGCATCATCAAATTCACCCTCTAGGGACCTCAGTCTGCAAATGTCAGACTGCTTATTTTCAGGCTTGAATATCAATAACATTAAATACATTTATAAATAATTATAAATATATCAAATTATTGATGTAGAATTATTTTTAAAGTAGAACACATCAGTTGGTCTGAGGGGAATTGGTCTTTTATGAATTGGCCTCGTGGGAGTTGGTCTGAAGGGAATTGGTCTAGTGGGAATGAACCGATCACACGACAGATGGTGGTGGCCATGGACAGGTCAGCAGTAGTGGCCTTGGAGCTATGAAGGGTGTGGAGTTGGTCTAGAAGGTCTAGAAGGCCGGGGCAAACAGATACTAGGAGCCATAACTATCTTCAGATAGATATCCTGCAATTGGTGTCCTCAAAAGGTGTCCTCAAATGATACATTACCATTGTCATAAGTATCACCAACATACCCGAATGGGCCTATGTGCTGCCTGTGGTTGTGCACACTGTGCATAAGCACACAAACACATATCGGCACATCCAGCAAATGCCTACGTACTACATGCGATGTGTACACATTGTGCACTAGCACACAAAAACATCTAGGAAAGTCAGAATACTTCATATGGAGGTTGGGAATGTCATAACATAGACAGGATAGGGGAAGGAGAGGATAAGTTATAGAATAGACAAGGATAGGCAGAAGCAAGGGTTTCCGAAGAAATCCGAACTATAAAACTTGTCGGGTTATTTGGGGTACTTCTACGAATATCCGAGGATTTGGGGAAAATCCGTACCAGAAAACTATTCTTAATCAATGGAACGGGTCTTATAGCACTACATGATGTTATTATAAACCCAAATGGGGCTTCGCAAAGTCCGTTTCGATGATTTTAGACAGTATTTAGCGATTTTGCAGTGAAAGTCGAGTCTATTTGAGTAATGAAATTAAATTTTATACAAAGAAACACACCCTCCGGACATATCTCCGTTCTATGGGGGGGGGGGGGGGGGGCGGTGGCTTTTGGTCACATAGCAAGAGGCGTGTTAACTGGTACCTGTACCCGTATCGATACCGCCGATTTCCTCATGCTCCAGCCGGTACCTGTATTGAAGCTTTTGTTCCGCCGGTACCGGGACAAAATTATCTTATCGGAAAATTCCTGATTAAACGAGGGTAAACGGACTAATAATCGTGTATGGCACACTTGCATGACATACTTTTAACTTATTTGTGAATTAACCTATCAAAACACTATACAGGTGTATGTTCTATCTGCACCACCCGACCATTTGACTTTTCAAACGTCGCATTAAAGACAAAGCGCTGTCATCGGCTACTTCAAAAAAATTATTCTGTGGTGACATCAAAGTAATCATAAAGCACGATTATCGTGCTTTATAATTACTTTGATGACGCCGCAGAATAATTGGCACGGTGCTATTTTGTTCGTGCGATCTTGGGGAATGGAGCGGTTTAAATGCGAATTTCTCCCTTCTGACTGTGATTTGTCATCCAATTGTTGATTTGTCCCGGTACCGGTTATGTTGGTACCGGCGGTACTTTGACATGCCAGATAGCAACCACGTGCTACCATAGAAACCACGATGGCGGCCTCCGGTATACAAAATGGGTACGTTGCAATGTGCACATAACACATATGCTTCCGATCCTTTAATTTACTTAGCATGTAACGTGTTAATCATAGCCATGCTAAGCCCCGAAAGGCTCCAATTGTGTACTACAGACTTCCATTTGTATGGCGACTGCTTGAGTGACAAAAGATAGAAAGACTTTTATTTTGCAATATACTAGCAATTGATTACAATATAACATTTCAACAAACAAGAACATAACTTGAAATAAGCATGAAAATGGCATAGCCCGAAAGGCTATCTTCCTACCATTCCCGTTAAACGAAATATATCAAATCTTTTTGGCATCAGTGTAACAAAATGCTTTCCTAAACAGGGTTATCTTATCTTTTGTTTGAGACTCATGGGGGCTAGATGGTATTGGAGGATTAAGTGTTAGAAAATGAGGCCGCGATACACACTAAAAACTAAAGTGTTAAAACTAACACTTTCAAGGTGTTAAACCCATTATAACTCTTATAGGGTTTGATTTTAACACTCAAAGTGCAATGCTTTAAGCATTTAGACATTACAATCGTCAGACATCTGAAACTTGAATGGATGGCACTTCCCATGTGTCTGGTATTTATGGTTCTTCCAGAATCGTTCATAATTTGATTTGCGCTTGGTGGGTACATACTTAAAAGGACACAACGCGGATGAGGCGGATCAGGCTCGAGAGTTCGAGCCTGATCCGCGTCATCTGCGTTGTTTCCTTTCAAGTGTCGCGACATTACACTTGTCAAGTGGTATTATTGTAACACCTGTCAAGTTCTGGGATATCTACACTTGAATAAAGCGCTAGTTCAGCCCTTTGTAAGTGTTAAATACAGCACTTCAAGTGTGGTTTTTAACACTTTAGTTTTTAGCGTGCACATGATATGGCTGGCGGGTCAAATTATAATCTACTAGCCTAATCTCAGATCAAAGTGTATAATTACAAACATTTAAACTGGTCGATATATAGCACCGGGCATGTCAAAGTACCGCCGGTACCAACATAACCGGTACCGGGACGGGACTATCGTACTCGATAATTATGAACACGCATCTCTATGTGCGTGTAACGGAACAACCGTGCTCGCTAATTATCGACACGCATCTCTATGATAAACAGTCATCACTTGATTAACATAAATAGTTAGGTCTCTACACAAAACTAGTATTCCTAAACTCGCCAGTATTTGCAACAATCCATTATGCATGATGGTATTATGGGGGAAATACTGGAAAGGGTGTATGGGATGACACTCAACAAATTTGCCAATCGGGACATTTTCTTCCACATGGGAGTCCTATACAGGCATGTCAACCGGTACCTGTACCGGTATCGCCAGTTCCCTCATGCCCCAACAGGTACCGGCACTGAAGCTTTTGTTTGTCGGGAATTTCCTAATTGAACAAGGGAAAACAGACTAATAATCGTGTTTGACACACTTGCATGACATAGTTTGGACTTAACGTCGAAACCGGTACCGGGACAAATCAACAATTGGATGACATATCGCTACCAGGATGGGAGAAACTCGCATTTAAATCGCCCCATTCTCAAGGCTCGCACGAAAAACATGGCACTGTGGCACTGTGCCAATTATTCTGCGGCGACATCAAAGTAATCACAAACCACGATAATCGTGTTTTATGATTACTTTGATGTCACCACAGAATAATTTCTTTGAAGTAGCCGTTGACAGCTCTTTCATTGTCTTTGAAGCGATGTTTGAAAAGTTAAAATGGTCGATCTTATCGTGGTCGTGGCGCAGACAGAACATACACCTGTAGAGTGTTTTGATATGTTCATTCACAAATAAGTATGTAATGCAAGTGTGCCAAACACGATTATAAGTCTTTTCCCTTCTTCAATTGGGAATTTCCCGATAAACAAAAGCTTCGGTACCGGTACCGGTTTGGGCATGTGGTGACCGGCGGTACAGGTACAGGTACCGCTTGACACGCCTGTTTAGGACTCCCATGTGGAAGAAAATGTCCCGACCGGCAAATGTGTTCAGTGTCATTCCATACACCCTCCCCAGTATGTACCCCAATAATGCCATCATGCATAAGATCTATTTACATTAACATTTCGGAAAAGCGTTTTTGAGAGAAAACGAAAACGAAGCTCTCAACGAGGGGGCTGGCTTAAAACAAAAATGATGAGAAATATTTTGACAGGAAAATGGGGACATGGGAGGAGTGTGGTCAGTTTTTAGTGAATATTATGGGCTAAAGGTTCTCATATTTGTGACGAATAACAATGGATTGTTGCAAATACTAGGGTGTTTAGGAATACCAGTTTTGTATAGAGACCTAATTATTTATGTTAATCAAGTGATGAATATTTATCATAGAGATACGTGTCGATAATTAGCGAGCGCGGCAGTTCCGTTACACACAAATTAAGTTAAATAAAGTACTAATTTAGTGTTTACCCGTATCCCATTTAACCCTTTGAGTCATGGTACTATGTCATGTAAGTATCAGAGCAATTGGAAGAGTCCATATTTATTATATGGGGAAGACCAAACAATATTTTCAACGTGCTGCCCCCATAGTGATTGGTCTACCTCACAGCTGTCGTTGGCATCCATTCTACTTAATGAAAGTATGGCGTATCATGTTCATGGAAAAGAAAAAGGGTCTCTCGAGGTTCAAAGGATTAAACCATATAAACTAGTGGGGTGCCGGCGAGCACCCCCATGACCATGACTTCCGGAAATCTTTGTTGTCCGTCGGAAAAAATTGTTGGTTGCATGGATGCCAACATTTTCTCTGAAGGCCCCTAATTTAAAAAAAAGTTGACCATTTGGCGAAAACAAAATTTTCAAATTGCAAAAAATACCTTCATGTTTCATATAACCTTTGTGCATTCGGTCGTTATAAGTATATGGCAGTCGAGTAGTTATAAACACGACAAAAGTTCGTGTATTAGACCTGCTGTTATTTTCTTTCATATAACCTTTGTATGAATTCAGTCGTTATAAGTATATGACAGTCGAGTAGTTATAAACACGACAAAAGTCCGTGGATTAGACTTGCTGTTATTTTCTTTCATATAACTTTTGTATGAATTCAGTCGTTATAAGTATATGACAGTCGAGTAGTTATAAACACGACAAAAATTCGTGTATCAGACCTGCTGTTATTTTCTTTCATATAACCTTTGTATGAATTCAGTCGTTATAAGTATATGACAGTCGAGTAGTTATAAACAAGACAAAAGTTCGTGTATCAGACTTGCTGTTATTTTCTTTCATATAACCTTTGTATGAATTCAGTCGTTATAAGTATATGACAGTCGAGTAGTTATAAACACGACAAAAGTTCATGTATTAGACCTGCTGTCATTTTCTTTTATATAACCTTTGTATGAATTCAGTCGTTATAAGTATATGACAGTTGAGTAGTTATAAACACGACAAAAGTTCATGTATTAGACTTGCTGTTATTTTCAAAGAATTTCTTTAAACGCATACATTTTGTACCCATGTCTTTTACATTCATTGTCTCGCAAAGCACTGCATTTTCACGAGTTTTTCCCAACGTCTGATTATCACATCGTTATCGCGCGATATATGAGGAGTAAATCGCTGGAGCATGTTCAGAGCATAATAGACTTTGATACAAAAGACAAATTTACTGTTGTTTTATTGCATTGACAGTCAATACTATTCGCATTGCGTCCAATTTAAATTGTTTCAAATTTGGTATATTTCTTTATTCATCGTGTGACAGCAAGCCTCTCTCGCGGCAGTTGTTAAAAAGTTGCCTTTGTTCGTTGTTTCCCTCCATTGTTTATTTGAGCTCTATTCAGTAAGTTAATCAGGCATCTTATTAACCCTTTACCCGCGCAGACGATACCAAAATTTATTATTTTAAATACCATTTTTTTTAAAGTTTTCAAACAATTTCAACAAACCCATATCATGTGACCCCTCATTGGAACGAGCTCGACGAGCTCGTTCCAAAGAGGGGTCACATGATATGGTTTTGTTGAAATGTTTTGAAAAATAATATTTTTTCAGCTTCTAAATATGCATATTACGCGGGTTGGATGTGGCCGATTCGTTGGTTAGAGGGTTAAGACACTGCGAAAGCTTACTTTAATCTTTATATCCAGTAAACCTGTTGTGTCACGATTCATTTATTGTATTGCATATATGGCGTCGATCACAATAAGAGTTCAGTAGTTTGGATTTCCAAACGTTGCTCTGCTTCTTATTATTGGGAAATCTCATGAGCTGTAACTGTTATATTGTTCGGATATCCAACAACTCCAGTTGTTAAATGCTTATGGCTGTTAGACATTTGGAATAGAAGATTCGCTATTAAATTATTATCATCTTTAATTTCTCTCCGAGTCATCAGTTGAACACCAGAACTACAAAGCAGATACCGAGGGTGATTCCTCACGGTTATAAGTACCAAGATGAAGAGCGGTATTGTTGTTCAAAGTGAGATTACATTCGCTAGAGCCGATGGGGGGGGGGGGGGGGGGGGGAGGGGCGAGAAAGGGGGTGCCAAATGCGCAGTTTAGTAGTAGCGGAGACCCTGGAAAATTTCCTTTAAGCGTGCTCCAAATATTTGCCTAGTAGAATAAGAGTTCTTGTAAAACTAATGGAATAATGGGATAAAAAGATGAGGTATAAGTGCAAGTGGAAAGGGTCAATGCAATAGTTAGTTGGGGTGAGAAAGCGCCAATGGGGAAAACTTAAAAAAATAAAACAACTTGTGTCCAAATGCTGTAAGATAAGGATGGTGGCCGTAGAGGAATAACCCGTTGGGGAGGTATAATCTATCCACTGCCGATAGATTATACCTCAGGAGACGACCTTGACAAGTCAGCGGATGTCCAAAATATTATTATTACGTGCCACTTATGTGATACTCAATCACAAGCTGTCCATAGTCAAGTGTTTTTAATTACAATATCACCAACAAACCAATCATCTTGGAGGACCTCCAGTTACAACCTGCCTTATGAGCTTCAGAGCTCATATTCTGTTCTAGAAACTATTTCGTGGGTGATAAATTCAAAAACTGATTTAAATTAAATCATCCATAGGTGACAAATTAATTAATAATTATTTTAGTTCATTTTAGCTATACCTTGCACTCGGCGACATTTTGTGGTCTCAACACAGTATTCTGTAACAATAATTTGTTTTTATATCGAAAACGCGTCTCTGCAAATTCATTTTTTGGGTGACGAACTCACTTCTAACTTCGAATTTACTTCTCGACTTTTCATTAGCGATGTGGCGCCAATACTGTAAAACTTTTACAATTGTATCTTCTTTAAGTGTATTTTCAAGTTATGACGTTAAGTGGGTTAAAATGAACCACTAGCATTTTCAAAGGTGTGGCAATTTGCCAGTTGGCAAATTGCCATATCTTTTAAAATGCTAATGATTCATTTTAGTCAGTTATATTAATAGGTAGAAAATACAATTCTAGAAAATACAATTGTAAAAGTTTTATAGTATTGGCTCCTGTTGGCCATTGTGAGAATGTACCTATTTACAGAAAAGTACTCAGAACTGTTTGGACATCGCAAAACTGAACTGCATTGTTATAGATGGCTTCCCACGTGAAGGTATATGGCAGTAGAAGCAGAGATAAAAAACAAAGGCCAGTATCCTTCAAAAGGTATCCCCCAAAAGCTATCCTCTAAAAGGTATCCCCCAAAATGGGATGAGGAAATTGGGTATGGCAATTTATACCCCACTGATGGATTTTCTCACGGTCCTGATGGCATCATAGGACGAATGCTGGTGGTTGTTAATTTGGGGTGCTGGGAGTGGGGTTCCACTGGACATGGGCATTCAATACCCAGATGAGGATAAGAGAACTGATCGATTATACCTCACTGAGGTATTCTCTCATGACCCCCGGGGCCTCATACGTTAAAAAGGGCAACAGAAGGCCAGTGGTTTGTTATTTGGGGATGTTTGAAGTTGGGTGCCATCGAACGTGGTAGTTCAATACTCAGATAAGGATATGAGGGACAATAGATTAAGCCTCGCTGAAGGATTTTCGCATGATCCTCATGGCCTTATACGTTGTTAGGTAGGACTTTTTGAAGAGGGTGTCAAGGGATGTAGCCATTCAATACCTGGATGGGGATATGAGAGATGAGAGATTATACCTCAGTGAGGAGTTTCCCCATAGCTCCTGGGATGATGTTATGTGGAATGATAGATTATACCCCAATGAGATATTTTGATCCGGTCGACATCGTGGATTTTGTTAGCTACATGGGCGATCATGTTGCACGACGTTTCATAAATGTACGGCTCTTTGTATGTTTTGAACATGATCGAATTTCAGACAGAGAGTAGTAAGCAAGCACCGCTTGTATTTTGAATGTTGCATACTGAAACAAAATGACCCAATACCCATCATACATTGCTTTGCAAAGAATAGCAAAGACAATTGACAGAGTTATCTTAGTGCTACACACTAAAAACTAAAGTGTTAAAACTGACACTTTCAAGGTGTTAAACCCATTCTAACTCTTAGGGTTTGATTTTAACACTCAAAGTGCAATGCTTTAAGCACTTAGACATTACAATCGTCAGACATCTGAAACTTGAATGGATGGCACTTCCCATGTGTCTAGCATTGGTGGTTCTTCCAGAATCGTCCATAATTTGATTTGCGCTTGGTGGGTACATAATTAAAAGGACACAACGCAGATGACGCGGATCAGGCTCGAGAGTTCGAGCCTGATCCGCGTCATCTGCGTTGTTTCCTTTTAAGTGTCGCGACATTACACTTGTCAAGTTGTATTATTGTAACATCTGTCATGTTCTGGGATATCTACACTTGAACAAAGTGCTAGTTCAGCACTTGATAAGTGTTAAAATACAGCACTTCAAGTGTAGTTTTTAACACTTTAGTTTTCAGCGTGTTGCTTTGCAAAGAATAGCAAAGACAATTGACAGAGTTATCTTAGTGCTACGATGGGAAGGCCGTCTACGCCCTGAACAAAGTTAAAAAATATTACCCCACAATGCTATGAAGGCGCTCTATTATTCTCTAGTTCACTGGTATCTTGTATATGGAATCCAGATATGGGGAAACAGAGCAATTCAGACCCTACAGAAACGTTCCCTTATTAATAATAAAATAAACAATACACACACAGACCCACTCTTTGCGAAAGACAAGTTTCTTAAGACAACTGACTTATTTAAAGTCCAACCTTGCCTCTTTGTATTTGATTGGAAAAATTGCAATCTTCCTGATTCCTTTAACGATTATTTCGACACATCAAATTCATTAAACTTAATCACTAGATAGTCTCAATTATTGTACGTCGGAAGAACCCGTATAAAAGCATTAGATAGACTGCCAATGTTTGCCAACCCAAGATTATGGAATAATCTAAGTAAAACTGTACAAAATATCTCAAATAGAGCAGAGTTTAAGAAAAATTCACATCGCAATTCTTATGTTCATATTCCACAAGCTTCCATTATGATAATCCCTCTAACCCTTTACCCTACGCAGACGATATCAAAATTTATTATTTTAAATATCATTTTTTCAAATTTTTAAAAAAAATCAACAAAACCATATCATGTGGCCCCTCGTTAGAACGAGCTCGATGAGCTCGTTCCAACGAGGGGTCACATGATATGGTTTTGTTGAAATTATTTGAAAAATAATATTTTTTCAAATGCTGAATTAGCGCGAATTACGCGGCGGATGCGGCCTATTCGTTGGGTAAAGGGTTAATCCATGTTGTGAAGAGAGTAATTTCTAATATCCACGCTGCTCTCCAAGCACCCAAAACTCCACAAGACTGAGATGGTGACAAACCAACTGCAGTGGATTTGTACAATAGAAATTTTGATCTGCATTGCTACACTTGAGATATCACTGCAAGATTACTTAGCTTACGCGATTGTATAAGTCGTCCTCGGATGTTCCCTACTCCCTATTGCATGCCACCAAGTTTCATTCATTCTACTGCGTATGATTTTAAATAACCTCACATAAACCAAATGCGTTTTCTGTGAATAGATGTATTTTTTCTCATTATTCATGTTGTGGGGAGTTGCCAGGTAGACAGCCAATCTGACTATGGCACCTTCCAGCGGTAAAGCATACTTGTTAAGGATATTTAACATCTTGAAATGTATTGTTGTAAACGCTTTTTCCGTTAAATAATATATCTATCCATCTATCTAAAGTCGTCAGAAATGTAAAATTTACTCATTAATTAGCTGAATTAGCTGTACGTTACAGTCAAGCTACAGTTAAAACTAGAAGTCCTGTCATGACATGCGCACAAATAGCGCGTTGATATGCGCGTTAATGTACCCGCTATGGCCCAAGTAAAGCTATCACATTCTATACATATGGCCTGTGCACAAGCAATGTTTCAGTCAATGGACCTCCGGGTAGCCCGGAGGTCCATTGGCAGAAACATTGCATGTGTTTGCTATGAGTAACCAGGAGAACCTGCCGTGCTTTGGATGCCATTCGATATGGCAATTGTGCGCAATTCCAACGCGCAATTAAGCCTAGATAAGCGCACTGTTCGTGACAGGTCTTCTAGTTTTAACTGTATAGCTTATTTTATGAATTTGATATTTATCTTGTATGTAAATATACCAATCGCCCTCCTCAGAACTCTATATCGGAACTGCAGTTTATAACTGCGCGTATTGACTCCACTATGCTGTAATACGGATGTACCTAATTGGTTTTGATAGGGGTGAACTGTACGGAAAATATTATGATACAGTCCTGTAAATGCGGCCAACGTCTCAGCACACATTCATCGTTGAGGAAGAAATTGTTTACGTTGATTGGGAATGGAAACGCAAACTTTCCAGAGATGGATAGACAACAGAAATTCCATCTTATTTATTTATTTATTTATTTATTTATTTATTTATTTATTATTTATTGATGTTTAAGGTCACATACTTATGCACAATGGCTAATCATGACCGTGACAGTTTCACGGGTGAAGGAAGCCGGAGTACCCGGAGAGAACCACCTAGCAACGACGAGCAGCTGCCAGCTCCCCAACATTGTAACTCCACACTGCAGCACAGGCAGGGTTAGATTGGTTGAAGACATGCTCACCATCGGCGTGCAGTACGCCCCCTTAGTACACGGCGTCTTCGTGCCCCCATGTGGACAATCGGGGTTAAGTGCCTTGCCCAAGGACACAACGCGGGAGTCCGAATCGATCGCTCAGACGGTCACCCATCGGAGTACTAAACGGGCTCGACGTTGCTTAACTTCGGTGATCTGACGAGAACCGGTTACCACAACGCTCAGACGGACACCCATCCGAGTACTAACCGGGCTCGACGTCGCTTAACTTCGGTAATCTGACGAGAACCGGTTACCACATCGCCCCCCCCCCCCCACCCTTCCATCTTATTAAGCAAAATAATGAACCTTCACATGCAGGGTCATGTGTAACTTGACCTGTCAATTTGTCATATTAAGAGCGTCCAAGTTGACAGAATAACAGTATAATATTTATAATATTGTCCTTTGTTGCGTGTAATACGCAACAAAGGTCAATATTAAAAATATTACAATAAACAATGCGTTCTTGACGCTGTTCCCACTTGGCTGCTCAAAGAGTGCTTACTGGATATTAGCCCATGGCTGTTAAAGATTGTAAATTCCTCTTTAGTCTCCGAAGAAAATGATATCCTGATGTCCATGGATATGCATCTCATTTCTTGTCTTGTGTTGTTCCATCTGAATGCTGCTTTCGACACTATCGATTACAGCACTCTTATCCACAGACTAGAACATAGAATAGGCATCACCGGCTGTGCTCTTGATTACTTTACATCTTATCTCAATGATCGTTCCAAGAGTATTTTTATAAATGGCTCGTCGACATCCAAACTTACATTAAAATATGGGGTCCCTCAAGGATCTGTACTCGGGCCTCTACTTTACGTGATATACGTTCTCCGCCCAGGTGACATCATTCGAAAACACGGTCTTCATTCAATACCACTTTTATGCCCACGGTAGTCAGCTGTATATACACTTCGCGTAAGATATGGGAGCCGTGTTACGTAAACGGTTAGAAGAGTGTGTTGCTGACATCAATCATTGGATGAGAAGTAATTCTCTGAAATTGAACGCTAACAAGAATGAGATTATATACATGTACATAGGACTGCCTCACCAACTGCCTAACTTCGACAAGTCATCACGGGGGAAAATAAATTTCATTCGATACTGTTGTTCGCAACCTAGGATACTTCTTGGATGAAAACCTTGCCGCGGACAAACATATCATGCAGGTTTGTCGTGCGGCATTTTTCCATCTACGGAATATCAGCAACATACGACCAGCTATTGATGTGAAAACTTCTGAACAGTTTGTGCATGCTTTCGTTACGAGTCGCCGTGATTACTGTAACTCACTGCTATTTGGTGAAAAAAAATCTTTACTTGATAAGCTTCAGAATGTCCAAAATTGCGGAACCAGGGTTGTCACCCGTAACCGCAAATTCTTCAGAATAACTCAGATTCTCAGGCACATCCACTGACTTCCTGTCCAGCAGAGAATACAATATAAAATTATATTTATCACTTTTAAATGCATTAACAACATCGCACCGTCACTCCTGGCGGAGTGTATATCACCAAGCCGTAACATACGCTCATCTGGCCCAGCCACCCTCTAAACTTGTCTTCACTGGAGAGAGGGCCTTTTGGGCGCAGCTTCAGCACATTGGAATTCCCCGCCGAGTATTTTAAAATCTGAACAAAGTATTGGAACCTTTAAATCGAGATTAAAATGCCATTTGTATCGAAAAGCATTTCACGGGGAAATGTAATTTTATTCTTTTCTTTCGCTGTGAAGCCATAGTGCACTTTTAGGTGGATTTTAGGCTTAACCCTTTACCTAACATGAAAAGCAGACGACACTTGCAAAATATTTTTTGAATAACTAATATTTTTTTTAAATGCCCCATCGAGGTTTTATTAATTCCGTACCTAATCCCTCAATTACAAAATCTTCCTAATTTAATTCCAAATGACTAAAAATTCTCTTTTTAGATTTCAGAACCTAGTGTATCACCCCCTCATTTAGGCGAGCTCGAAGAGCTCGTTTCATTGACGAGTCATAGCCTATGTTTAACTGTTGGGTGCTAGAAGCGACTATCAAGGCTTTCAAAAAATGAGGGTACCAGAGCAAAAGCCAACATTTTCTTTGCTCATGTTCCATATTCAGTCAAATGTAAATAATATTTTGTTTGTATATGTTTGTTTGATTACAAATTATTGGGGAGTGCCTGTGGGCACTCCCCAATGATTTGTAATAAGACAAATTTTGATGAACAAATTCAGACCAGCAAAAATAATCTAGCCCTCAACCAGTTAAGATGGAAACAAAAACTACCAAATTCGGGCGGTGATTTTTCTGTGAACCGTTCGGTCGAATTTCTATAATTCGCTTTGGTAAAGGATAAAAATTATTATTATTATTTATTGGTGTTTAAGGTCTCATATACTTATGCACAATGGCTAATCACGACCGTGACAGTTTTACGAGTGGAGGAAGCCGGAGTACCCAGAGAGAACCACCGAGCAACGACGAGAGGCTGCCAGCTCCCCAACATCGTAACTCCGTACTGCAGCACAGGCAGGGTTAGATTGGCTGAAGACATGCGTGCTATCGACGTGCAGTACGCCTTAGTACACGGCGTCGTCGTGCCCCCATGTGGACAATCGGGGTTAAGTGCCTTGCCCAAAGACTCAACGCGGGAGTCCGAATCGATCGCTCAGACTGTCTCCCATTCAAGGACTAACCGGGCTCGCCGTTGCTTAACTTCGGTGATCTGACGAGGAGCGGTTACCGTAACGCCTCCGCGCCCCAAAGGGTAAAAAAATAACAACACAATTATACTTATAAAAGGAAATTACGACTCATTATTGCAGGAGCCCGGATAATCTAACAGCAGCATATTTTTTTAACGTGGTAACGGTACAGAAAAACAAAATGCATAATTGTTATAGAAGTCATCAGATAGCATGTAAAAACTGCGATTTTCTATATAATTACACAAACTGTTGGAATTTTTCTTTCAACAGTAATTACGTTAGTAACATACAAGATTATTACAACCAATCAACAATAAATTACTGTCTGATTCACGATTTATGGTGTTGTGTGCTTTGTTTTTATTCCATCGGATAATAAGTGTCTTTGTTAGTTTTGTTTCATCACGTCGAGTAGAATGCTAATAAAAGTGATCAAACTAGCTACTAATAAAAATATAATTATGAAATTCTTGTTTCATCAAACTCCTCGTGATGCATAATTTATGAGATTTGTCGGACCGAGTTTTATTTTGTCTTCATATCCCAAACCAAAGTTCAAGTAGTGTTGTCTCCCTTCCCCATGCTCGATACATCGTCGCCTGAGTGCTAGAATGTCATATGTCCCGACGGGACATAGGACATTCTAGCACCCATGCGACGACATGTTTCGAGCAAAGAGAATGGGTGCCAACGCTGTTTGGAGTTTGTGTTGTCTTGAGTATAGCGAAGGGAGGCAACACTGTTTGGCGTTTATGAGCATTGCGAAGAGAGACAACATGCAAACATGCATGGGGTTTGATCCCAACCCAGTTAAAGGTTGCAATACCATAAATGAAGGCAACCCCCACCCCCCCCCCCCCCACCCCAACAGATTTTACCGCAACATTTAATAGAGCATAATCCTTGGGCAAGGCACTTAACCCCGAGTGTCCACATGGAGGCACGATGACGCCGTGTACTAAGGCGTACTGCACGTCGATGGTACGCATGTCTTCAACCAATCTAACCCTGCCTGTGCTGCAGTGCGGAGTTACGATGTTGGGGAGCTGGCAGCTGCTCGTCGTTGCTCGGTGGTTCTCTCCGGGTACTCCGGCTTCCTCCGCCCGTAAAACTGTCACGGTCATGATTAGCCACTGTGCATAAGTATATGACTTTAAAATACCAGTAAATAATTAATTAAATAAATAGAGGATAAAATGAAGGAGATCAGCTGATTGGGGCAATATTTACTGATTTTGAAACCCTCAATAAAAATGTCACAGTGTCTCTTTTAGAAAAGACTGAAAATATTGGTACTGGCTGTCCTTTTAAAATTGTGAGAGTTGAAATATAAGCAGGGACCGACCTGGGCATGCGCCAGTGCGTATTTGGTTCTGAAACATCAGGACCTGGCTCTTAAATCTCAGAAATAGGCTTCTCAGTTGGCGCGTAACTTCTCAGATCATATTTTGATATTCTTTCGATGGATAATCGAGAGAGACACTCTTACATGTATTATATATATGATTATCATTTATCATTGTTGTAGAGTGCTTAAGTTAATACTTCAAGTCTTAATTACCAAGCATTAATCTTCACTGTGGTTTCTGATTAAGTCTTGGCTGCCTAAATAGGCAGCCAAGACTTGATCAGAAACCACAGTGAAGATTAATGTTTGCTATAGTGTACTAAATGAAAATGATGAGAGCTATTACATACTTGCTGTGTGTGTTACAAACAGCAGTGTGACTCCGTAAATTGAAATCTGGCGCATGAATTGAAAAAATAAGCTCCGAGGCTAGAGCGTATTTTAAATAGTCCTGATCGGTCCCCGATAAGGTGAGTGGGGCAAGTAAAATATGCCTTTTCAATTGAGAGTGAAACTCGACGTTAGTTGGGAAATCGTCAAATTTGAACACCGAAAACACATGGTGACATACATTTATTTCTTGTTCATTTTTTGAATGAGATGATATACTAAGTGGATTTAGGACTGTTTTCCCCAAAATAACCTTAATGAGCTTAGGAGACATGAAATTGTTAACACTATCGCCAAAGCAAATCATTTAGTGTATTTCAACCTAAAGTTGTTTCCTGGTCTACTTTGGTGACCGACCGCATTGGCTCATTTGTAATACCGGTAGATTTGAAATGGAAAGGTCGAAGGTAGGGTCCTGCCAATATTCGGAATTCGAAGTGATATTCGATTCGACGCCAGTATTCGATTCGAATTCGATTCAGCAATCGATGCCGAATATCTATCGAATATCACAGATCATCCTTGCAAATCTTTCCCTCTGTCGGAATGCACCGGATATCGGCGGGAGGAAAGCGTGTTTTAAAAATGGTCACACATCAGCTTAAAAACGCTTCCATTCTGTGTTGGCGATGGATTTATCCGTCGCCCGTACTTACTATTTCATGTGCCGGCGACGGATATATCCGTCGCCGGCACATGGAATAGAGAGTACGGGCCAACATAGTTATGTTCCGGACAAAAAACATGATGTTTTTTTCCCGGTAGCGCTGTCAGGAACCATTCTAATAAATTCGATTAGTCAGTTGATTCGAATCGCGAATAGTGAGCAGTATTCGATTCGGTATTCGATTCGATCGCATTCGAAAATTCACAGGGCCCTGGTCGAAGGTTCGATCCGGAACTGCGCCATCTACGCTGTGTCTTTGGGCAATGCACTGCATTCCGGTTGTCAGTGTAGGCATGGGGTGTCAGTTTATGTGTTGTTGGGCTTAGTCTACGACGACGATACACTTGCCTGCACGCGACGCTAACCCTGTTTAAAATGGGTTAGTAGTTTGAAGAGTCAGACAGTTATTCGCAGCTGTTTTGGTGATTCTCCCGATACTACGGCTTCCTCAACCCTTAAAACTGTCTAATGAAAGAGACGGTAATCCTTTCAACACTGTCGCCTTGGAAGGCATCATTAAAGTCAATACTGTCAACAGCGTAAGTGGTCGAAACCATGCTGTTTTTGGGGGAGCAGGGCCGTATTATTCATAAGGCTGGCTAGGGGCCCACAGGGACAGCGGGTCCGCAATTTTTTTTTTGCTGAGGCACTGTTACCAGCGCCTTAGGACTCCAATGGTTAAAGGCACTTTACGCCGTAGCGATCCATGCACATATGTATTTATCCATATATATACGCTCATAAGTATAATATATATATATTTATATACAGTACATTATTTTAATGCCTATTTAAATAATATGTCAAGTTGAGAGTAGAATTCTTCAGGTGATCCGCAAAATGGATATAGGGCTATGTAATGCGGTATAGTGCCTACCGTACCAGGGTCAGACTATCAGTTGTAGTGGGGTGAAAGATTGAAGTGCCGGAGGGGGCCCCGAAGTATTTAAACGCCCAGGGGCCCCGCCATGGGCTAATAGGACACGGGTTACGAGGTTCGCCAGCTTCAGACTTGTTTGCTTTTTATATCGTCTGCTCGACCTTTACCAATTTTTTCTTCATGCAAAAATTTTATGCACACCGGGGTAAACTAAAAAAAAAACAAAAAAACACGAACCCAACTACTTAGATGTATTTACCCTTTGAGAACATGGCATGCGACTGTCAGTAAAATGCTTTTTTTCAGTCTACTAAAATCATTTTCTCAATATACCTTTGCTTAAAGGCCGCAAGGAATGGTTTGAAGTAAATAGAGTAAATAATTAAGTACAAATTTATTCAATAAACATTGGCCACAAGGAAGGAATGGTTTTATAGAGAGTAATCGCTTGACTGGACTGGTTACGTGAAATAATTCATGAGAGGTGAGGGACGTTGTACAAACACGAGTGCGCGAATGTGCAGGGGTGCTTCACAATATAGTCCCTCGCCTCGAATGAATTACTTCACGTAACCAGTCCAGTCAAGCGATTACTCTGTTTATTACTTTTCATAATTAACGATAATTATATTATTTAACCCTTTACTTAACGTAACGGCCAAAACCGGCCAGCGCTATTCTCAAAAATCGCCAATTAATTTTCATTATTTTTTTTAATTCTTTGTCTCTAAAACATAGGTTTTGAACCCTCATTGGAACGAGCTCGTTCCAATGGGGGGTCATAACCTATGTTTTTGAGACAAAAAATGAAAATAATAGTTATTCAAGAATTTTTTTTTGCAAGTGTCGTCTGCTTTTCATGTTAGGTGAAGGGTTAAAAAAACTATCAAATCCCCATTACACCCACGGCAAAGCGTCTTCGTTTGCGCGCACGGATACATGACCCAATTGTTGATTGCATAATTCACTTGTGAAGTTATCGTTTATAATCAAACCTGGAAATATTTATTTATTGACGTGACGATTTTGTCTTCATCAAGTTCAAATAAATAAACATTTAGTGACGGTTTTTTGTGCATCACGTTTTTGTATATAATCCTTTTCACAGCTTATAATTGTATTATGAGGTGAGAGTATCCAAAAAACCCCACAATATCACTTAACGCATTTACTGAAAAGGGGCCTTAGTGGGTTCCATAACTATACCTGCTTGCTGACATTCTTAGTGAGTTATTTTTGTTACGAGTACTTTGCGTAACATGTATTGCCCTGGGCTGACCTGACATAAGCTTGTCGACATTGACAGTAAAGCGGGTGGGCGGTTTCTGGTAGAGGTCGTGACAACAGAATCCCTGACAGAAATTTGTGTCGCGACGCATCGCTCCGTGTTAAACCGTCGCGCGGTGATGCTTCAGTCTGTTAATTTTTGTTGAACGTTTCTTTTATATCTCTAACACTATGTTAAGAGACGTTGTCCTTCACTCCCTATTCACTACCTCCTTCAATATCACCTCCTTCTTCAGTGACGTCATCAGTCTTCAAACAGTGGAGACTGGTGACGGCAGTGAAGGTGGAGTTGAAGCCAGGAGGCAGTGATGATAAAACTGGCGATTCTGAAAATGAAGAGGAGTTGGAAGCGGGTTTTGGTTTTTACACTTTTCTTAGGAAAAACACCTTTCCGCATGGAGATGGCAGATTGTCAACAAAATGTGTTCATTTTCACGAAAATAAATGCGTCTCGTTACTCTCGTAAATTTACTTACTATTATCCGGGACATATCCTCATTTCTTTGCAGACACTAAAAAGGGTATTTAGCGTCAGTAAAGAAACACAAAAAGGGATTTTGAAAGGACACACATTCCTAGACTTCAGGTGGAAGTTATTTGTAACATTAGTGCAACACCATGTAAATTGATAAACATCCAGTTTTTCAACAGAACCTTTCGGATGACAAACCATCCATGACTTATGTCGTCATAAAAATCTACCGTCGGTAAAGTTATCTCCCTTGAAATTATTAGATGAGTGAGGGAGGTCAAATTACGAAGCATGTAATTGTTGAGGAGACACCTATGGCAGCAGTAGAAAATAAAACTAAGTTTCCTTTTGTTACTTTTAATAAACGAGAACAACAGACAGCTATCCAGGCTACATGTTGTTTTTGTTTATTAAAAGTAATGAAAGGTAAATTGGCTTCTATGGCAAGCCAATTAGAAGTAACTAGAGCACAGATCATATGCCATTACGAATATCTCTATCCCATACCTAACAACACTAAGAAAGAGTCTACTTTGGCTCTTTGTTTAACCCTTTACCTAACATGAATGAAAAGCTCACGACACATGTAAACAAAATTCTTGAAGAACTATTTTTTTTCAGTTTTGTCTCAAAAACATAGGTTATGACCCCTCATCGGAACGAGCTCGACGAGTACGTTCCAAAGAGGGATCATACCCTTGGTTTTGAGACAAAAAATGAAAAAATAATGAAAATTAATTGGCGATTTTTGTGAATAGCGCTGGCTGTTTTTGGCCATTTCGTTGGGATAAAGAGTTTACAAATGTTTTTACAGTCATTTGTAAGTTTTTATTCTTCCCACGAGAAAAATTCGCAAATCTCAAATTCTAGACTTGTATATCAATAAAAATTTATTTATTTATTTATTTATTTATTTATTTATTTATTTATTTGGGTTTAACGACACTTTCGACAGCCAGGGTCACCTCGCGTCCGACAGTTTTACGGGTGGAGGAAGCCGTACCCGGAGAGAACCTCCGCGCCACGGCGAGCAACTATTAGGCTCCTCGTCAAACTAACTCCACACAAGCAGGGTTAACATTGGTGGAAGACTAGTGTACCATCAATGTGCAGTAGACCTTAGTTGCGCTTTCGCAACCGTGCCCCAACTTATGCAATCGGGGTTAAATGCCTGTCCCAGGACACAACATAGTTGCCCCTGGCGGGGATCAACCATGTGCCTTTCAGTTTGAAGTCCAATGCCGTAACCACTGAGCCACAGTGCTCCTATCAATGAAAAACATATATTATATGTCACGATGCGCACGATCACACTAAAAACTAAAGTGTTAAAACTGACACTTTCAAGGTGTTAAACCCATTCTAACTCTTAGGGTTTGATTTTAACACTCAAAGTGCAATGCTTTAAGCACTTAGACTTTACGATCGTCAGACATCTGAAACTTGAATGGATGGCACTTCCCATGTGTCTAGCATTGGTGGTTCTTCCAGAATCGTCCATAATTTGATTTGCGCTTGGTGGGTACATAATTAAAAGGACACAACGCAGATGACGCGGATCAGGCTCGAGAGTTCGAGCCTGATCCGCGTCATCTGCGTTGTTTCCTTTTAAGTGGTGCGACATTACACTTGTCAAGTGGTATTATTGTAATACCTGTCAAGTTCTGGGATATCTACACTTGAACAAAGTGCTAGTTCAGCACTTAGTAAGTGTTAAATACAGCACTTCAAGTGTAGTTTGTAACACTTTAGTTTTTAGCGTGATGTTGGTATAATCAACAGAAAAAAATTACAGAACATCAAGATGATGAAAACTACGTTTTCTCATTTTTAACCCTTTACCTAACGTAACGGCCAAAACCGGCCACCTCTATTCTCAAAAATCGCCAATTAATTTTCATTATTTTTCTCATTTTTTGTCTCAAAAACATAGGTTATGACCCCTCATTGGAACAAGCTCGTCGACCTCGTTCCAATGAAGGGTCATAACCTATGTTTTTGAGACAAAAAATGAAAAAAATTAGTTATTCAAGAATTTTTTTTGCATGGGTTGTCTGCTTTTCATGTTAGGTAAAGGGTTAAATGGGTATCAAAAGAGAATAACAGTCAAATGTTCAAAGTGATGGGGAAAAATTGTAAAAAGTCATGCAGCTTCTGAGTTTTTATATTAATCTGTTGGAAAATCCTCAGAATTTGTGAAATGATGCGCACATCGATGATACAAACATTTCGAAATTTCAATTTTTATGTGAAACTTCCATTCCCTTGGTGACAGATACAGTGGCGGATCCAGGATTGAAAGAAGGGGGGGGGGGGTGGAAAATGGAGTGGCAGAGCCACGAACCGAGCCCCGCAGGTGCGAGTGGGGGTGAGCTCGAGAGAGGGGTATCCACCCTCTCGTACCGGGGGGGGGGGGGGGTATCTGGGGGTCGTCCCCCTAAAAATTTTTGAAATTTTGATCGCGGTAGACACATTCTGGATGCATTTCCTTGCGTACTAGAGGCAATTTAATGCTTCGTAAATGACCGATTTTTACACTACATTTCTACGCATTGCAACATGATTCAAGTCAAAAAGGTTGGACAACTGAGCGTTTATCGGATCTCGCCGTTATCGCAATGCACGGGTTTGAGTTACCTGTTTCAAAACAGGAAATTTGTGAACGTTATATTTCCAAGCACCCCCGGCGTATGACTAGCCACATTATTGAACTCTTATGGTGATAATATTGCATCCAAATAACATGTATCAGACTATTTTCGTTGATGAATCAACATTTATGTTGACTACGATTGGCACAATGTGTGGTCTGTAGGTACAGACTACAGACCATACATTGTACCAATCGTTTATACGATGGTGTCTAGTCGCGAGAACTCCTCCTGTGAAGATAATTTCAATACAGGTTGAATTTGACGTTGAACAATTGCTTGTTGTCTCCCCTATCAAATATCAAAAAGGGGGGTGGGTGGGTGGGTGGAAATCAACCCTATCCACCCCCTCTGTATCCGCCCATGAGATATTGTGATAGTGTTAGAAAATTAAGGCGGTAAATCTCTTCCAATGAATAAAATTGTCAGTCATGCGACATCTGTCTCTCTCGGGACCATGCCACCGAACATGGAAGACATTATACAGAAAAACAGGAGTGATGGAAGCCTGTTTATTACAAGTGTTCCTAAATTCGTCCAAGGTTGTCGGTAAGAAGTTATATATAAACAAAGTAACCGGGACACTCACATTCCATCTGTCGTCTGTGCCATTTAGATGTGAATTTCCCCTTCGGTGTTGGCAGTTG
The DNA here is from genome assembly GCA_031216915.1 of Pictodentalium vernedei. Taxonomy (NCBI): domain Eukaryota; kingdom Metazoa; phylum Mollusca; class Scaphopoda; order Dentaliida; family Dentaliidae; genus Pictodentalium; species Pictodentalium vernedei. The sequence goes on from CM062296.1 coordinate 804,741,778, forward strand.
TTGGTATTGGAATGCTTTTATTTTTTATGAGATGAGCACATATGCTGTCTGTAGTATGTGCAACACGTAATAAGTATTTTCACGTTTGCTCTTATTTCTTATTGGCTTGAGGACGCGGGGAATAGTTGTTTTTTCACGGGGAATGAATGTTCATGTGTAGTTAACACAAACACACAGACACGGAAACAAATCAACATCCGATAGATAGAGCTGAAACGGTTAACCGATTAATCGATTAATCAATGATCAAGATCTTGATCGATCCAAAAAGTAATTGATCGATTAATCGTTACTTTTGAACTACTGTATTATATGGGTTAACAAAGGAACAAACTTGCTCCAAAAACAGGCAAACATTGTCACACTGACTCACATCAATTATATGAGGAAAGCATGCAAGTTACTTGCTGACATACTTGTTTACTTGCATGGTCATCATATTGTGTCAGTGGCTGGAAATGGTAATTCTTAACCCTTTATCCATTGTGGGTAACAGACGATACTTGCAAAATAAATTCATGAATTACTAAAAAATTTCAATTTTTGTCTCTAAAACATGACTTATGACCCCTCATTGGAACGAGCTCAATGAGGGGTCATAAGCTATGTTTTTGATACAAAAATTGAAAACATATAAATTTGAATGGGGATTTTTGTACATAGGCTTAGTCGGTGTTGTTTGTTATGTTGCGTAAAGGGTTCATGCTGTAAATCATCAACGGTATGGCAATTATTCAGATATCTATTTGGACAAGTGATTAATCGGTTAACCAAGTTAATCCACGTGATTAATCGATCAAGAAAACCTCTTAACCGTTTCAGCTCTACCGATAGACAGATACAGACGACCGACGGATATACAGACAGAAAGACAGACCGGCAGGCAAGATGACAGGCAGACGAGAAAAGAAAAAAAGAGAAAAAAACTTCGATATATTCTACATTGCCTGGACTTCTTGTACTGAAGCTCAATTGGGGGTGCGGTGGCGTCGCGGTAACCGGTTCTCGTCAGATCACCGAAGTTAAGCAACGTCGAGCGCGGTTAGTAGTTGGAGGTTATGAACCACTAAAAAAATCCCATTGAACACAGTGCTAACCTTTGACTCTCTGTACAACTCACCAAGTTGTTTTGCAAAAAAATAAATATATATCCACAAAGTACATCATCTCTTGAAAAAAAAACTGGAAAAAAATATATGTTGCCACATTGAATTTCAATTTAAAATTAGAATTTTCACTACTACCCTATGGTCCTGCACTGAATGGCCTTGACACTTTTTTTCATGTCTCGTGTTTTTGAGAGATTCTCACACATTCCGGCAAAAAATTGCAAACAAACTTTTTAAACCCTCCTAAAGAGGACAATATTTTTTTTGTAATTAATGGTTTCAAATCCCACTGATATTGAACCAATCAGCCAATCGGGCCTATTTAATCCTACTCACAACTTTGGGTGTTAAATGCTTCAAGTCACGTGTTCACCAATTTAGTGGTTCATAACCTACAGTGATCACAAAATGTCTGTGTTTATTGGTTCAAATCAAAGGAAAATGAGTGTTTGAATGAATAAAATTTGTCGTTTCAAATGTAATTGCTTTTACCTGAATTATTTGTGTTTTCTTTAACCCACCCTGTTTTCTTGACCAAATGTATGAACAAGTGCTTTTGCAAATTGTTTTTTCATCATTTTAACCCTTTACCTAACATGAAAAGCAGACGACACTTTCAAAAAAAATTCTTGAATAACTATTTTTTTTTATTTTTTGTCTCAAAAACATAGGTTTTGACCCCTCATTGGAACGAGCTCGACGAGCTCGTTCCAATGAGGGGTCATAACCTATATTTTTGAGACAAAAAATGAAAAAATAATTAAAATTAATAGGCGATGTTTGAGAATAGCGCGGGCCGGTTTTGGCAGTTACGTTGGGTAAAGGGTTAAATGATAACTTTGTGAATGTTGAATAAATTACATCCAAATGACCCTGGTTCCGTAAAAAAACCTCTTGAAATTAGGTCAGTGGATAGCTTCGAAATCTGTGTATTTTCAAAACATGTAGCTTACTGAATATTTTAACCCCCTCAGGCACTCAGAATTTGGAGCGGTAGATAGGTTGATTTCAGCACATTAAAATCAAATTCTAGTAGTGTGAGTTTCATTTTATTTGCTGATATTGAAGAAAGAGTCATTCTGATAATGTTCAGCAAATGTCCTTGTTACAAGCTGGTACAAGGGGAATGTATGGGGTAGATGATCTGCCCCACCCATCCAACTTAGTATGAACACAAAAAATGGTCATCTGCAAAACATGTGCTCGTTGTTAACTTTAATTGGCAGTCTGTGCACGTGAATAGTTCATTTTGAATGTACTGGGACTTCAACCCTTCCCAGTGGTAATAAATTAGTTGAGTGTACACCCTATCATTGTCAGGTGGAGATAAGACTTGAGAAAAGAGGCTTAAATTTCTTGATCACATGCATCAGTCTTGGCATTTTAGAAGTTTTCTCAAATTATTCATTTTCAAATTTGAGCAAGCAAACTTGGTTTCTTTTGTGTGAAATACATAAATTTTGGAAAAACTAAAAAAGCTTAATGAAATTATTGGATTTGTTACCAAAGGGTCATTTTATGTGAATAGCCTCCGTGTTGAAAAGAAGTGCCAAAAAGTTTCTTCTCTCTGCTCTTAAACAATGGGAAAATTCAAGAAAGGACATGGACATAGATTTTTGTCGAAGCATCCATGGTACCCACGTGCCAAGGGGACTGCTTACAGTCCAGAAAAATCTATAAACTTACGCTCAAGGAAAGTTATGGTCTCTTCTGGTGAGCTGGGAAGACCATCAATGGTTCTTGAGCCTGAGCCACAGCCATCTACTTCAAAATCTGGGCCACTGAATGAATTGCAGAATGTTTCTGTAGATGAAAACACCTGCAGGTAAATAAAAAAAACATAATAAGCTTTCAACTAATTGCATACTATTGTCCATTGTTTTGTATAGCCAAGGCGTCCATTGGAAGAGGGTTGGGGGTGTAGCCTGTATCAACTTTGCTGAGAAGTATGTCCATGAATTCATCAAATTTGGACAACAGCACCAAATATAAAGTAATTATTTGACCTTTTCATTAATATCTAACATCAGAGTGCCCATCCAGCTCATTTTATTGCCTAGGGACCAAAACAAAAAGGTTGTTGAAACTGGCTTGAATGAGCTCAAAGAGCTCACTCCAGCAAGTTTCAACAACCTTTTTTTTGTCCTTTTGTGTGAATATTCTCTCAAAAATATGCAAATCATGTACGGTCAGCATATAAAGATTAAAATGTCAGGACAAAAGTCAGAATTATCCTTATTCAGTACTAGAGAATATAAATTTTGTTTTTTGGGGAAAACCCTCTTTTCACAAACAGTGACATCCAATCATAGACTGTTGAAAATAAAGTAGGAAAGCATAATTCAACACTGAAATTTTTGTAACTCACCGGAAAGAGCACGGAGATGCATACAAAAGGACAAGAAAATGAATTTCCACAAAAAGTTGCCACATCAAGTCCACTGATTTCTGTGCCATCAGTATTGGGCAGTTTTCATCTGTGTACTGACATGGATTCACCCCCACCCCCATTTATCAAGCCCTCTTCCTTATCATATTAGCTTCTCTGTACTCAACATTTTACAAAAGTATGCAAAAACTCGAATTTTTATTATATATAAGGCTGGTATGGGAGAGAGGGGGGGGGGAGCTGTCGTGGGGGGGGGGGGGGGGGTATCCAGTTCTCAACAGAATGCTCCTTCTTTTTATGTACACATTGAAGATAATTAACACAATTAAAGTCGATCTCTGAATATATCAGACTCTTAGGGTTAAATTTTCTCCCTTCTAGGGATTCAGATTACCATGATAGGACAAGTGCTGTCTGAAAACGTGAGTCACAGTCATACAGATTTGTCCATGTTCAAAAGAATGCTGTTATGTGGAACTCTGCTTTTAAAGAACATAGAAAATCCTCTCCACTGTGTGAAGGGTTTTTGTACTGGGATTTGCCTGCTGAACAGCCCAGAGACTTTTGCTGTAGAGAGCGAATGGTTTGCACAAACTGTCGCTATCAAACAAAAATGTTTAATTTGTTCGAAGAAGTTGAAACTGGCAAAAGGGGGCGTAGACCAGCAAAACCGAATATTGGATTGGCAGTTGGTCTGAGTAAGACCCCAATAGCAGCAACCTCATTTAGGCGGATTTGTTCAAGTTCTAACATGCCAGCTCCTTCCAGTTCTGGATTACAGAAAACAACAAATAAAATTTTACCCAAATTCGAGCAATTAAATAGGGAAGATATGAAGCAGCGCCATACAAAATTTATTGAAATACAAAATTAATTGAAAAACAAACATCAGCTGGAATCGAAACACCAAATGTTCTTGATGTCCAGGCAGATGCACTCTATAATAATAGTATTTATTCTGGGATTGGAAAGACGCCTTTCCAGCCCGCCACTCAAGTAATTTAGAGTATTACAGAAAATGTTACAGAAGATCATGATATCATTGGCTTAGTTGTGCACAATAAGTTGTGTAGCAGAGGAAAGCATTTAAACACACGACACAAGTGTCGTGTGGGTAAATGCTTTCAAACAATCCCTTTTGAAAAAAATATAGGAGATGAAAGGAGCTGGGCAAAAGAGGGACTTCTCCAATTAAAAGATGAGTGTGACATAGAAGTTCGTAAATTGGTTACCGACCCTAGCAGTGGTGCCTTTCTGGCCGCTGAAGATACGTACGATGAAAATATCACTAAAACTCAGCCTGTTCACATACTTGATACAGCCCATGTTTCACGCAACCACAGAAAGTATTTGAAGGGACATAAGAAACTCCCAGGGATTATTGAAGGTCGTACAGCCACAATTCGAAAAAAAATTCTAAACAATTTAGCATTAGATATGGCTGAAAGATGCCAAAGTAAAATGAAAAAAGCATCAGGAAAATATAAAGGTGACTTGGCAAAAATAAAAAACAAATTGTCGTTTGCAATAGATGCTATTGTAGATGCTACCAGGGCTCTCATTTACTGTGTAAAAAACAGTCTCTTTCATGTAAAGGCACGGAAGAAAAAAACTGGCTAAAAAAATCTGTATTTTTGGATGCAGATTTCTCATTAAAGCAAACTGAAGACACTTCAGAATTTTGAGAGATTGTGTGAATTACAGATTAGGCCCAGCTATGCTTAATAAAACGCAGATCAACCTCAATACTCAGAAAGTTGAGACATTTAATAGGGCACTTAGGTCCTCTCTTCCCCAAAATATTACGTATTCTAGGAATGTGTCAGGCAGAGCCCATTCCGCCTGCCATTCCATCAATCAACGGGGAGGTAACTCCATCAGGAACCTCTGTAATGAATTGGGATCTACAATCCCTCCAAAAAGCAAAGTTGATCAGGCTTTAAATCAGGTCCAAAACGTTGAAACTAAGAATCGGTCTTACAAAAAGGCAAAAAAGGCAAGGAGAAAGCGCTGTAAAAAGAGGAGAAAGGTGTATGCTCTACATGAAAAACATAAGGAGGAGATAGAAAGTCAGAAAGATATCCTCCTCCCACCCCCTTTGAGTAAAATGAGTAAAAAAAAATATGCACCACGGTTACAGCAATACAGCGCGTGGGAAAAGGGTTAAAGCTAGAAAATAATATCTCACCTGTCTGCACAGGGGAGGGGGGGGGGGATCAGTGTATTTTGCAAGGAGGCATATGGCAATTGCTACAAATTCCTTGCAAAGCACAGTGAATTCTCTCCTGGTTTATACACTGTTTTTCAAAAACAAGGTGGCCTGGGTTGACACACGTCTTCTGCCCACACAGATGGCTGCACTCAACTCCACTGGGGCCCTGGTATGGAGGAAGCGTTTCCCTTGTCAACTTGTTATGGGCTAAGTATGCCATCCGGTGCACCTTCTCCCTATGCTGGCTGCCATTCGGCCATTTAACCACCATAACACCATAGCCTGACTTCGTGCACCCCCCCCTGTCCATAAAACACACCCATCCCAACCCCCACTGGTGCTACAAACACTCTTTTTATCTAGTTTGGATAGGATCAGCTCCCAAAATTCTTCCATGATGAAAAATTGTCTTGGAAAATAAAAAAATCTGGAATTGTGGCATTAGGAATCTGATGGTGTATATTTTCTGAAATATTGCTTTAGGTTATGAACCACTAAAAAAATCCCATTGAACACAGTGCTAACCTTTGACTCTCTGTACAACTCACCAAGTTGTTTTGCAAAAAAATAAATATATATCTACAAAGTACATCATCTCTTGAAAAAAAAAACTGGAAAAAAATATATGTTGCCACATTGAATTTCAATTTAAAATTCGAATTTTCACTACTACCCTATGGTCCTGCACTGAATGGCCTTGACACTTTTTTTCATGTCTCGTGTTTTTGAGAGATTCTCACACATTCCGGCAAAAAATTGCAAACAAACTTTTTAAACCCTCCTAAAGAGGACAATATTTTTTTTGTAATTAATGGTTTCAAATCCCACTGATATTGAACCAATCAGCCAATCGGGCCTATTTAATCCTACTCACAACTTTGGGTGTTAAATGCTTCAAGTCACGTGTTCACCAATTTAGTGGTTCATAACCTACAGTGATCACAAAATGTCTGTGTTTATTGGTTTAAATCAAAGGAAAATGAGTGTTTGAATGAATAAAATTTGTCGTTTCAAATGTAATTGCTTTTACCTGAATTATTTGTGTTTTCTTTAACCCACCCTGTTTTCTTGACCAAATGTATGAACAAGTGCTTTTGCAAATTGTTTTTTCATCATTTTAACCCTTTACCTAACATGAAAAGCAGACGACACTTTCAAAAAAAATTCTTGAATAACTATTTTTTTTAATTTTTTGTCTCAAAAACATAGGTTATGACCCCTCATTGGAACGAGCTCGACGAGCTCGTTCCAATGAGGGGTCATAACCTATATTTTTGAGACAAAAAATGAAAAAATAATTAAAATTAATAGGCGATTTTTGAGAATAGCGCTGGCCGGTTTTGGCCGTTAGGTTGGGTAAAGGGTTAAATGATAACTTTGTGAATGTTGAATAAATTACATCCAAATGACCCTGGTTCCGTAAAAAAACCTCTTGACATTAGGTCAGTGGATAGCTTCGAAATCTGTGTATTTTCAAAACATGTAGCTTACTGAATATTTTAACCCTCTCAGTCACTCAGAATTTGGGGCAGTAGATAGGTTGATGTCAGCACATTAATATCAAATTCTAGTAGTGTGAGTTTCATTTTATTTGCTGATATTGAAGAAAGAGTCATTCTGATAATGTTCAGCAAATGTCCTTGTTACGAGCTGGTACAAGGGGAATGTATGGGGTAGATGATCTACCCCACCCATCCAACTTAGTATGAACACAAAAAATGGTCATCTGCAAAACATGTGCTCGTTGTTAACTTTAATTGGCAGTCTGTGCACGTGAATAGTTCATTTTGAATGTACTGGGACTTCAACCCTTCCCAGTGGTAATAAATTAGTTGAGTGTACACCCTATCATTGTCAGGTGGAGATAAGACTTGAGAAAAGAGGCTTAAATTTCTTGATCACATGCATCAGTCTTGGCATTTTAGAAGTTTTCTCAAATTATTCATTTTCAAATTTGAGCAAGCAAACTTGGTTTCTTTTGTGTGAAATACATAAATTTTGGAAAAACTAAAAAAGCTTACTGAAATTATTGGATTTGTTACCAAAGGGTCATTTTATGTGAATAGCCTCTGTGTTGAAAAGTAGTGCCAAAAAAACTTTCTTCTCTCTGCTCTTGAACAATGGGAAAATTCAAGAAAGGACATGGACATAGATTTTTGTCGAAGCATCCATGGTACCCACGTGCCAAGAGGACTGCGTACAGTACAGAAAAATCTATAAACTTACGCTCAAGGAAAGTTATGGTCTCATCTGGTGAGCTGGGAAGACCATCAATGGTTCTTGAGCCTGAGCCACAGCCATCTACTTCAAAATCTGGGCCACTGAATGAATTGCAGAATGTTTCTGTAGATGAAAACACATGCAGGTAAATAAACAAAAATATAATAAGCTTTCAACTAATTGCATACTATTGTCCATTGTTTTGTATAGACAAGGCGTCCATTGGAAGAGGGTTGGGGGTGTAGCCTGTATCAACTTTGCTGAGAAGTATGTCCATGAATTCATCAAATTTGGACAACAGCACCAAATATATAGTAATTATTTGACCTTTTCATTAATATCTAACATCAGAGTGCCCATCCAGCTCATTTTATTGCCTAGGGACCAAAACAAAAAGGTTGTTGAAACTGGCTTGAATGAGCTCAAAGAGCTCACTCCAGCAAGTTTCAACAACCTTTTTTTGTCCTTTTGTGTGAATATTCTCTCAAAAATATGCAAATCATGTACGGTCAGCATATAAAGATTAAAATGTCAGGACAAAAGTCAGAATTATCCTTATTCAGTACTAGAGAATATAAATTTTGTTTTTTGGGGAAAACCCTCTTTTCACAAACAGTGACATCCAATCATAGACTGTTGAAAATAAAGTAGGAAAGCATAATTCAACACTGAAATTTTTGTAACTCACCGGAAAGAGCACGGAGATGCATACAAAAGGACAAGAAAATGAATTTCCACAAAAAGTTGCCACATCAAGTCCACTGATTTCTGTGCCATCAGTATTGGGCAGTTTTCATCTGTGTACTGACATGGATTCACCCCCACCCCCATTTATCAAGCCCTCTTCCTTATCATATTAGCTTCTCTGTACTCAACATTTTACAAAAGTATGCAAAAACTCGAATTTTTATTATATATAAGGCTGGTATGGGAGAGAGGGGGGGAGCTGTGGGGGGGGGGGGGGGGGGGTATCCAGTTCTCAACAGAATGCTCCTTCTTTTTATGTACACATTGAAGATAATTAACACAATTAAAGTCGATCTCTGAATATATCAGACTCTTAGGGTTAAATTTTCTCCCTTCCAGGGATTCAGATTACCATGATAGGACAAGTGCTGTCTGGAAACGTGAGTCACAGTCATACAGATTTGTCCATGTTCAAAAGAATGCTGTTATGTGGAACTCTGCTTTCAAAGAACATAGAAAATCCTCTCCACTGTGTGAAGGGTTTTTGTACTGGGATTTGCCTGCTGAACAGCCCAGAGGCTTTTGCTGTAGAGAGCGAATGGTTTGCACAAACTGTCGCTATCAAACAAAAATGTTTAATTTGTTCGAAGAAGTTGAAACTGGCAAAAGGGGGCGTAGACCAGCAAAACCGAATATTGGATTGGCAGTTGGTCTGAGTAAGACCCCAATAGCAGCAACCTCATTTAGGCGGATTTGTTCAAGTTCTAACATGCCAGCTCCTTCCAGTTCTGGATTACAGAAAACAACAAATAAAATTTTACCCAAAATCGAGCAATTAAATAGGGAAGATATGAAGCAGCGCCATACAAAATTAATTGAAAAACAAACATCAGCTGGAATCGAAACACCAAATGTTCTTGATGTCCAGGCAGATGCACTCTATAATAATAGTATTTATTCTGGGATTGGAAAGACGCCTTTCCAGCCCGCCACTCAAGTAATTTAGAGTATTACAGAAAATGTTACAGAAGATCATGATATCATTGGCTTAGTTGTGCACAATAAGTTGTGTAGCAGAGGAAAGCATTTAAACACACGACACAAGTGTCGTGTGGGTAAATGCTTTCAAACAATCCCTTTTGAAAAAAATATAGGAGATGAAAGGAGCTGGGCAAAAGAGGGACTTCTCCAATTAAAAGATGAGTGTGACATAGAAGTTCGTAAATTGGTTACCGACCCTAGCAGTGGTGCCTTTCTGGCCGCTGAAGATACGTACGATGAAAATATCACTAAAACTCAGCCTGTTCACATACTTGATACAGCCCATGTTTCACGCAACCACAGAAAGTATTTGAAGGGACATAAGAAACTCCCAGGGATTATTGAAGGTCGTACAGCCACAATTCGAAAAAAAATTCTAAACAATTTAGCATTAGATATGGCTGAAAGATGCCAAAGTAAAATGAAAAAAGCATCAGGAAAATATAAAGGTGACTTGGCAAAAATAAAAAACAAATTGTCGTTTGCAATAGATGCTATTGTAGATGCTACCAGGGCTCTCATTTACTGTGTAAAAAACAGTCTCTTTCATGTAAAGGCACGGAAGAAAAAAACTGGCTAAAAAAATCTGTATTTTTGGATGCAGATTTCTCATTAAAGCAAACTGAAGACACTTCAGAATTTTGAGAGATTGTGTGAATTACAGATTAGGCCCAGCTATGCTTAATAAAACGCAGATCAACCTCAATACTCAGAAAGTTGAGACATTTAATAGGGCACTTAGGTCCTCTCTTCCCCAAAATATTACGTATTCTAGGAATGTGTCAGGCAGAGCCCATTCCGCCTGCCATTCCATCAATCAACGGGGAGGTAACTCCATCAGGAACCTCTGTAATGAATTGGGATCTACAATCCCTCCAAAAAGCAAAGTTGATCAGGCTTTAAATCAGGTCCAAAACGTTGAAACTAAGAATCGGTCTTACAAAAAGGCAAAAAAGGCAAGGAGAAAGCGCTGTAAAAAGAGGAGAAAGGTGTATGCTCTACATGAAAAACATAAGGAGGAGATAGAAAGTCAGAAAGATATCCTCCTCCCACCCCCTTTGAGTAAAATGAGTAAAAAAAAATATGCACCACGGTTACAGCAATACAGCGCGTGGGAAAAGGGTTAAAGCTAGAAAATAATATCTCACCTGTCTGCACAGGGGAGGGGGGGGGGGGGGATCAGTGTATTTTGCAAGGAGGCATATGGCAATTGCTACAAATTCCTTGCAAAGCACAGTGAATTCTCTCCTGGTTTATACACTGTTTTTCAAAAACAAGGTGGCCTGGGTTGACACACGTCTTCTGCCCACACAGATGGCTGCACTCAACTCCACTGGGGCCCTGGTATGGAGGAAGCGTTTCCCTTGTCAACTTGTTATGGGCTAAGTATGCCATCCGGTGCACCTTCTCCCTATGCTGGCTGCCATTCGGCCATTTAACCACCATAACACCATAGCCTGACTTCGTGCACCCCCCCCCTGTCCATAAAACACACCCATCCCAACCCCCACTGGTGCTACAAACACTCTTTTTATCTAGTTTGGATAGGATCAGCTCCCAAAATTCTTCCATGATGAAAAATTGTCTTGGAAAATAAAAAAATCTGGAATTGTGGCATTAGGAATCTGATGGTGTATATTTTCTGAAATATTGCTTTAGGTTATGAACCACTAAAAAAATCCCATTGAACACAGTGCTAACCTTTGACTCTCTGTACAACTCACCAAGTTGTTTTGCAAAAAAATAAATATATATCTACAAAGTACATCATCTCTTGAAAAAAAAAACTGGAAAAAAATATATGTTGCCACATTGAATTTCAATTTAAAATTCGAATTTTCACTACTACCCTATGGTCCTGCACTGAATGGCCTTGACACTTTTTTTCATGTCTCGTGTTTTTGAGAGATTCTCACACATTCCGGCAAAAAATTGCAAACAAACTTTTTAAACCCTCCTAAAGAGGACAATATTTTTTTTGTAATTAATGGTTTCAAATCCCACTGATATTGAACCAATCAGCCAATCGGGCCTATTTAATCCTACTCACAACTTTGGGTGTTAAATGCTTCAAGTCACGTGTTCACCAATTTAGTGGTTCATAACCTACAGTGATCACAAAATGTCTGTGTTTATTGGTTTAAATCAAAGGAAAATGAGTGTTTGAATGAATAAAATTTGTCGTTTCAAATGTAATTGCTTTTACCTGAATTATTTGTGTTTTCTTTAACCCACCCTGTTTTCTTGACCAAATGTATGAACAAGTGCTTTTGCAAATTGTTTTTTCATCATTTTAACCTTTTACCTAACATGAAAAGCAGACGACACTTTCAAAAAAAATTCTTGAATTACTATTTTTTTTTATTTTTTGTCTCAAAAACATAGGTTGTGACACCTCATTGGAACGAGCTCGACGAGCTCGTTCCAATGAGGGGTCATAACCTATATTTTTGAGACAAAAAATGAAAAAATAATTAAAATTAATAGGCGATTTTTGAGAATAGCGCTGGCCGGTTTTGGCCGTTACGTTGGGTAAAGGGTTAAATGATAACTTTGTGAATGTTGAATAAATTACATCCAAATGACCCTGGTTCCGTAAAAAAACCTCTTGACATTAGGTCAGTGGATAGCTTCGAAATCTGTGTATTTTCAAAACATGTAGCTTACTGAATATTTTAACCCCCTCAGTCACTCAGAATTTGGAGCGGTAGATAGGTTGATTTCAGCACATTAATATCAAATTCTAGTAGTGTGGGTTTCATTTTATTTGCTGATATTGAAAAAATAGTCATTCTGATAATGTTCAGCAAATGTCCTTGTTACGAGCTGGTACAAGGGGAATGTATGGGGTAGATGATCTGCCCCACCCATCCAACTTAGTATGAACACAAAAAATGGTCATCTGCAAAACATGTGCTCGTTGTTAACTTTAATTGGCAGTCTGTGCACGTGAATAGTTCATTTTGAATGTACTGGGACTTCAACCCTTCCCAGTGGTAATAAATTAGTTGAGTGTACACCCTATCATTGTCAGGTGGAGATAAGACTTGAGAAAAGAGGCTTAAATTTCTTGATCACATGCATCAGTCTTGGCATTTTAGAAGTTTTCTCAAATTATTCATTTTCAAATTTGAGCAAGCAAACTTGGTTTCTTTTGTGTGAAATACATAAATTTTGGAAAAACTAAAAAAGCTTACTGAAATTATTGGATTTGTTACCAAAGGGTCATTTTATGTGAATAGCCTCTGTGTTGAAAAGTAGTGCCAAAAAACTTTCTTCTCTCTGCTCTTGAACAATGGGAAAATTTAAGAAAGGACATGGACATAGATTTTTGTCGAAGCATCCATGGTACCCACGTGCCAAGAGGACTGCGTACAGTCCAGAAAAATCTATAAACTTACGCTCAAGGAAAGTTATGGTCTCATCTGGTGAGCTGGGAAGACCATCAATGGTTCTTGAGCCTGAGCCACAGCCATCTACTTCAAAATCTGGGCCACTGAATGAATTGCAGAATGTTTCTGTAGATGAAAACACATGCAGGTAAATAAACAAAAATATAATAAGCTTTCAACTAATTGCATACTATTGTCCATTGTTTTGTATAGACAAGGCGTCCATTGGAAGAGGGTTGGGGGTGTAGCCTGTATCAACTTTGCTGAGAAGTATGTCCATGAATTCATCAAATTTGGACAACAGCACCAAATATATAGTAATTATTTGACCTTTTCATTAATATCTAACATCAGAGTGCCCATCCAGCTCATTTTATTGCCTAGGGACCAAAACAAAAAGGTTGTTGAAACTGGCTTGAATGAGCTCAAAGAGCTCACTCCAGCAAGTTTCAACAACCTTTTTTGTCCTTTTGTGTGAATATTCTCTCAAAAATATGCAAATCATGTACGGTCAGCATATAAAGATTAAAATGTCAGGACAAAAGTCAGAATTATCCTTATTCAGTACTAGAGAATATAAATTTTGTTTTTTGGGGAAAACCCTCTTTTCACAAACAGTGACATCCAATCATAGACTGTTGAAAATAAAGTAGGAAAGCATTATTCAACACTGAAATTTTTGTAACTCACCGGAAAGAGCACGGAGATGCATACAAAAGGACAAGAAAATGAATTTCCACAAAAAGTTGCCACATCAAGTCCACTGATTTCTGTGCCATCAGTATTGGGCAGTTTTCATCTGTGTACTGACATGGATTCATCCCCACCCCCATTTATCAAGCCCTCTTCCTTATCATATTAGCTTCTCTGTACTCAACATTTTACAAAAGTATGCAAAAACTCGAATTTTTATTATATATAAGGCTGGTATGGGAGAGGGGGGGAGCTGTGGGGGGGGGGGGGGGTATCCAGTTCTCAACAGAATGCTCCTTCTTTTTATGTACACATTGAAGATAATTAACACAATTAAAGTCGATCTCTGAATATATCAGACTCTTAGGGTTAAATTTTCTCCCTTCCAGGGATTCAGATTACCATGATAGGACAAGTGCTGTCTGGAAACGTGAGTCACAGTCATACAGATTTGTCCATGTTCAAAAGAATGCTGTTATGTGGAACTCTGCTTTCAAAGAACATAGAAAATCCTCTCCACTGTGTGAAGGGTTTTCGTACTGGGATTTGCCTGCTGGACAGCCCAGAGGCTTTTGCTGTAGAGAGCGAATGGTTTGCACAAACTGTCGCTATCAAACAAAAATGTTTAATTTGTTCGAAGAAGTTGAAACTGGCAAAAGGAGGCGTAGACCAGCAAAACCGAATATTGGATTGGCAGTTGGTCTGAGTAAGACCCCAATAGCAGCAACCTCATTTAGGCGGATTTGTTCAAGTTCTAACATGCCAGCTCCTTCCAGTTCTGGATTACAGAAAACAACAAATAAAATTTTACCCAAAATCGAGCAATTAAATAGGGAAGATATGAAGCAGCGCCATACAAAATTAATTGAAAAACAAACATCAGCTGGGATCGAAACACCAAATGTTCTTGATGTCCAGGCAGATGCACTCTATAATAATAGTATTTATTCTGGGATTGGAAAGACGCCCTTCCAGCCCGCCACTCAAGTAATTTACAATATTACAGAAAATGTTACAGAAGATCATGATATCATTGGCTTAGTTGTGCACAATAAGTTGTGTAGCAGAGGAAAGCATTTAAACACACGACACAAGTGTCGTGTGGGTAAATGCTTTCAAACAATCCCTTTTGAAAAAATATAGGAGATGAAAGGAGCTGGGCAAAAGAGGGGCTTCTCCAATTAAAAGATGAGTGTGACATAGAAGTTCGTAAATTGGTTACCGACCCTAACAGTGGTGCCTTTCTGGCCGCTGAAGATACGTACGATGAAAATATCACTAAAACTCAGCCTGTTCATATACTTGATACAGCCCATGTTTCACGCAACCACAGAAAGTATTTGAAGAGACATAAGAAACTCCCAGGGATTATTGAAGGTCGTACAGCCACAATTCGAAAAAAAATTCTAAACAATTTAGCATTAGATATGGCTGAAAGATGCCAAAGTAAAATGGAAAAAGCATCAGGAAAATATAAAGGTGACTTGGCAAAAATAAAAAACAAATTGTCGTTTGCAATAGATGCTATTGTAGAATGCTACCAGGGCTCTCATTTACTGTGTAAAAAACACTCTCTTTCATGTAAAGGCACGGAAGAAAAAAACTGGCTAAAAAAATCTGTATTTTTGGATGCAGATTTCTCATTAAAGCAAACTGAAGACACTTCAGAATTTTGAGAGATTGTGTGAATTACAGATTAGGCCCAGCTATGCTTAATAAAACGCAGATCAACCTCAATACTCAGAAAGTTGAGGCATTTAATAGGGCACTTAGGTCCTCTCTTCCCCAAAATATTACGTATTCTAGGAATGTGTCAGGCAGAGCCCATTCCGCCTGCCATTCCATCAATCAACGGGGAGGTAACTCCATCAGGAACCTCTGTAATGAATTGGGATCTACAATCCCTCCAAAAAGCAAAGATGATCAGGCTTTAAATCAGGTCCAAAACGTTGAAACTAAGAATCGGTCTTACAAAAAGGCAAAAAAGGCAAGGAGAAGGCGCTGTAAAAAGAGGAGAAAGGTGTATGCTCTACATGAAAAACATAAGGAGGAGATAGAAAGTCAGAAAGATATCCTCCTCCCACCCCGTTTGAGTAAAATGAGTAAAAAAAAATATGCACCACGGTTACAGCAATACAGTGCGTGGGAAAAGGGTTAAAGCTAGAAAATAATATCTCACCTGTCTGCACAGGGGAGGGGGGGGGGGGTCAGTGTATTTTGCAAGGAGGCATATGGCAATTGCTACAAATTCCTTGCAAAGCACAGTGAATTCTCTCCTGGTTTATACACTGTTTTTCAAAAACAAGGTGGCCTGGGTTGACACACGTCTTCTGCCCACACAGATGGCTGCACTCAACTCCACTGGGGCCCTGGTATGGAGGAAGCGTTTCCCTTGTCAACTTGTTATGGGCTAAGTATGCCATCCGGTGCACCTTCTCCCTATGCTGGCTGCCATTCGGCCATTTAACCACCATAACACCATAGCCTGACTTCGTGCACCCCCCCCCCCCTGTCCATAAAACACACCCATCCCAACCCCCACTGGTGCTACAAACACTCTTTTTATCTAGTTTGGATAGGATCAGCTCCCAAAATTCTTCCATGATGAAAAATTGTCTTGGAAAATAAAAAAATCTGGAATTGTGGCATTATGAATCTGATGGTGTATATTTTCCGAAATATTGCTTTAGGTTATGAACCACTAAAAAATCCCATTGAACACACTGCTAACCTTTGACTCTCTGTACAACTCACCAAGTTGTTTTGCAAAAAAATAAATATATATCCACAAAGTACATCATCTCTTAAAAAAAAAACTGGAAAAAAATATATGTTGCCACATTGAATTTCAATTTAAAATTAGAATTTTCACTACTACCCTATGGTCCTGCACTGAATGGCCTTGACACATTTTTTTCATGTCTCGTGTTTTTGAGAGATTCTCACACATTCCGGCAAAAAATTGCAAACAAACTTTTTAAACCTTCCTAAAGAGGACAATTTTTTTTTGAATTAATGGTTTCAAATCCCACTGATATTGAACCAATCAGCCAATCGGGCCTATTTAATCCTACTCACACCTTTGTTTGTTAAATGCTCCAAGTCACGTTTTCACCAATTTAGTGGGTCATAACCTGGATGGGTGACCATTTCAGCGACTGATTCGTGCCCCCGCGTTGTGTCCTTGGGCAAGGCACTTAACCCCGATTGCCTACATGGGGGCACGATGACGCTGTGTACTAAGGTGTACTGCACGTCGATGGTGCGCATGTCTTCAACCAATCTAACCCTGCCTGTCCCGCGATGCAAAGTTCAGAGTTACGATGTTGGAGAGCTGACAGCTGCTCGTCGTTGCTCGGTGATTCTGTCCGGGTACTCCGGCTTCCTGCACCCGTAAAACTGTCACCGACATGATATGAAACTGGCTGTTAATGTGTCGTTAAACCCTAACAAAAAAAAACTAAAAAAAAAAAATTGAAGCTTAATCATTGAGGACAGTATCAATCTAGTTGGCGACGTCAGCCTCACTCCATATACTTCAAAGCCCTCTTTCTTTTGGATCCGGGGGTGGCCCTATGGTTTATCATTACCGAGAGGGGGCTATGCTTACCGAGAGGGGTCTAGAGAGTCCCCGGACCCACCTGACTGACCATGGTTCGGCCCGGTGTGAGAAATATTTGTTTTAATATGAAAAAAATCGCAATATCCGTGACACTAGACAAAACGAAACGTCAAAAAAATAAATTAATTATTTTTTTAAAATGTGGCTTCAGGAACTAGGGTGTCAAAAACAGGTGTCAGGGCGATTCGCCCTGACACCTGTTTTTGATACCCTAGTTCCTCAAGCCACAGAATTAATTAGTACGATATAATACACAGCAGACACTAGTTGTGAATGAGATTCACTTGGAGTATAATGGGGAAGTGGGATGGGAGAATGAAGGGCATGTGGTTAGGGGGAGACTCAAAGGAGAGGGTTAATATGCTAATCGGAGAGATTGGGTAGAATGGGGCAAGGGATGTCATCAAGCAGTTCGTCTCAGAGTGTTGGGAGGAGAGGAGAAGCGTGGGAATACGGAGGCCGTTGTGAGCACATGGGTAACCAAGGCCTTCTCGTCCTTCAGCGGCTGGCCAAAGTGTTATTATTATTATTATTGTCGACCAGTGAATGTGTAGAAGGTTTCTGGTATCGGACTAAAATAGGACTCTTGCGATGTAATTAACTCTGCCTGTGTTGCAGTGAATATAATCGGGTTATTCCTATTGTGCACATGTATCGGGTGATCGGGAGTATTATCTCTCTCTTTATTGTGTTTGCATAATTTTATCTCCTCGGTGAAATTGGCCGATTTCCCTTACGGGGGTGGGGAGTATAGAGTCCCACCCCCTGGTGCCACATATGCACAGTTCTTTACGGTTTCTTTTCCAGTTTCTTCTACCAATAGAAACGCCCTGTATAACACCACAACACAGCAGATGAAAACAAAGGCAGTCAAGATAAAAAACGCAGCCATGACGGGCACATGTTACATGGAAAGAAACGGCAAAACACAGCTCCAAACTTCAACAAGACAATCTGACAATTACTTTACACCACACTCCATGCCACCAGTCTAATTCTGTAATAACGCTGTTATAGACTGAAACCAGTCTAGTCCTTAAATAGTCCATCGACTGTATTTAGATTCACTCATGTGGAGTATTTCAGAAATAATCCCATACGATTTCATCTAGAAAATACCATGAACATTCATTTTCATCGAATCAACGCAAGAAATGTAGTTCAATCGGGACTTTATTTGGTCGCATTTTTAATGACATTACCATTGGGGTTTTATCCCGAAAACTGGAATTTCCGGTTTTCCAGTTCCGAAAGCCGTCACGATACCCTGGAAAGCTCAAGTTTAACACGGAACCGAGAATAACACATGGCACTGCTTGTGTGTTGTCCTGGCGTTTTCTAAATTGAAAATCTGCCCCAGCGTAACTTTGTAAAATTTCGTCGGCCCTCACACGCCTGATGTTTTGCTTCCTGGAGAACCATTTTTCAGCTAATCACCCCAACCCCCTCCGACAGCAAGATCTTCACTCGCTTTAAAGTTCAAACTCGACTTTATTTTGAAAATCGCTTGAAAATAACAACCTCCTTCAACATCAACTCCTTCTTCATTGACGTCACCAGAAAATGAAGACGAGCTGGAAGTGGGTTTGGGTTTTTACACTTTTCTTAGAAAAAACACCTTTCCGCATGGAGATGGCAGATTGTCAATAAAATGTGTTCATTTTCGCGAAAATAAATGCGTCTTGTTACTCTCGTAAATTTACTTGCTATTATCCGGGACATTTCCACGTTTCCAGATCTGAGTGTAATTTCATTCTCGTTCCCATTACTGCAGAAAACCGGGAATATATTAAATCCTAATTACTGTTAGGAAATTGAAGACTCCCTGCTGCCGTTGTATTATGATTACGGCACGTAGTTCCACTAATTGTGTTAATATCTTAGTACTTTCATGGGGGAATTAAATACGGGGAGGAGGGGGGATGTATTTTTGCCCAGCATTTTTATTTTGTGAACCCTTTGATACTTCTGTACGCCTTATGACGTACGAAATCAAACAGCGCGTTGATACTTTGTGGTCATTTGTTTTGTTATTAGTTTTTGATTTTTTAATGTTTTTGACCTCAATTCCTATTTTCTCCCGAACAGTGCTCAGTGACAACCGTTGAGCCAAATGTTATCGTAACTTAAAATACAAATACAATCCTACTGTCAAGACTTCTTAACTGGTTGAGTGCCACTATCAGGACTTTCAAAAAATGAGGATACCAGAGCAAAAGCCAACACTTTCCTTGCTTATATTTTATATTCAGTCAAACACAAATAATATTTTGTTTATATAAATTTGTTTTCTTAAAAATTATTGTAGAGTGCCTGTGGGCACTCTTCAATAATTTGTAATAAAACAAGTTTTGAATAGCAAATTTAGACCACCAAAAATAATCTAGCCCTCAACCAGATAATCACTAATGTGAAAAATATCTTTCCGACGTTTGACGTCGCATTTTGAAAAACGTTGAAGAAATTGAATTCCCAGTGAGGTTTGAACGTCGGGATAATTAAAGTCGCAAAGGGTTAATATCTTAGTACTTTCATGAGAAAATTAAATATTTATTGGCTGGGATAAATTAAAAAAAAAACGTTATAATAACAAAATTTGTTTGTCAAGCTAAACGCTCTTAATTGGAAGAATTGATATATCAAGTCTTCAGAAGTTGCAGCAATTACCTTATTACAAAATTCGGAATACAAATCAATCCAAATTATAAAATGAATCTATACTCGAATTTGTACTTAAAAGCTCCATATTTTTTTAAATTGGTAAAGAAGTATAGTAAATTATCTACATTTATTTATTTATTTATTTATTTATTTATTTATTTATTTATTTATTTATTTATTTATTTATTTATTTATTTATTTGGGTTTAACGACACTTTCGACAGCTAGGCTCACCTCGTGTCGGACCGTTTTACGGGTGGAGGAAGCCGGAGTACCCGGGGAGAACCACTAACCAACGGCGAAGAACTGCCGAACTCCCCAACGTACTAACTACTCCACACAGGCAGGATTAGCATTGGTTGAAGACAATTGCCCCATCGACGTGCAATACTCCTTCATACTGTGCCCCACACACTATTTTATAGATACAGAAGGATGTGTTAGCCCAGTGGGGTCGAATTGGGCTGAATATTGTGCAATAAAATGTCTCGTAGCATATAATAAAACAGAAAATCTACTCTGTTTTAGTCAGTATCGGAAATTATCTCATGAATCTGGACCTGAAATTTTTGTTTTT
Organism: Pictodentalium vernedei; assembly: GCA_031216915.1. Taxonomy (NCBI): domain Eukaryota; kingdom Metazoa; phylum Mollusca; class Scaphopoda; order Dentaliida; family Dentaliidae; genus Pictodentalium; species Pictodentalium vernedei. Next base: position 804,762,381 of record CM062296.1, read on the forward strand.
CACGAACCCTTGTGCGAGGGAAAAATAATGTTTCCAGGTCCATGCGGTGATTTTTTTCCGTAGCTTCCTAAATGATGTTATGCTTCGGCGTATGACGTCGCCGTGAACGTCTCCTTGAAGGAACGATCAAACGATCTTTGATATTGTCTTTAAACTGTTTGCAGTCGAATTGGGCTGAATACTGCGCCGTAAAATGACACGTAGCATATAATAAAAAGAAAATCTACACTCTTTTAGTGGAAACGCTCGTGAAAAATAAAACTTTCAGGTCCACACTCATGAGATAATTCCCGATATTCTCTAAAACAGCGTAGATATCCTCTTTTTACACACCGCCACCGTGCCTCAGGTGGGTAATCGGGATTAAGTGTGATGTTTAAGAGCGCAGCGCAGAGGACGCTGGTCAATATCGAACTGTTGACCTCTGACCTTTCGACTCAACTACTTGCATGCTGCTGGCAGATATTCCTGCCCAGCACAGGAAATCTCCTGCAACTAAAACCAGTCAAAATTTCCAAAGCCCATGTCTGCCCAGCCTCAAAGCCCCATTCCAAAGACCCAAGCCATTTACAGCCCAACATGTATTTAGGCTTTCCCCTAATTGTTTGGCTTTCCCTGTATGTGGGCTCCCCCTCTGCAAAGCCCAGTGCCTCTCCACCAAAGCCCTTGTAGGGGCTGTTCCTTCCCTTTCCCAAGGCTAGCCCAAAGCTGTGTGACGTCCAAACTGAGGCGTCCAATGAGTACTAACAAAGAGTTCTCCCCTCCCCTTCCCCACATACATTTCGAGCTCTGTTGGTGTTTCTCTAAGGTAAATGTTGTCAAGGACATGTACATGTAAATACATTAAACAAAAAGATTGATTTGAAAGCAACCTGGAGTGACAAAACAGTTATGTAAGAAGATTATGATAAAGCCCTCACTGGAACATCTTATGCTATGTACATACAAAAGTTTTTGTTTATAAGAAGATCTGATAGTGTGACGTTATATAGTTATGCAAAAAGATAAAGGACACCTGGTATGTTTGATTATGTCATAGATAAAGGTATTATGATAAAGGTATCCTTTGTTTATATGAAGCTTAATATGAGAAAGACCATGTACTCTGTTTGATAATGTCATAGATAAGGTAATGTCACGTTGCAGGGGTTTGCTTATGTAATAGATAAGAGGGTTAATATGATAAAGACCATGTACTCTGTTTAATTTATGTCATAGATAAGTTGGTGTCACGTTGCAGGGGTTTGATTGCATAATATAGAAAAGGCTTAATATGATAAAGACCATGTGCTTTGTTTGATTATGTCAAAGATAAGATGGTGTCACGTCGCAGGTGTTTGATAACCCTGTAAGATCGCGACAGTGTCTGATTGGCTGATACAAGTATCCAATGAGAGCAAGGTGGTGTCTGACTGGTCAAACAGTTGTCCAATCAGATCATACCACACGGCGGTATTTTCCATGGGACCAATAGATAAGCGTGTTGTAAAATTATCCCACGCAGGCGTTATCTGATTGGCCAAAACAACTGTTGGTTATAGAGTTGCCTGATGATGGTTTGGAAATGGAACCTGAAAAAGAATTAACAACTCTGAATTTTCTCTCTACACTATTTTTTATTATAAAAAAAAAACAAATTAAAATCAGTTTTACATTAGTGGAAAAGAGATTATAATCAATTTTTACAAGTAATTTTACAATTTCACAATAAATATTTTTTACAAGAATAAGTAGTTTTACAATAATTTTACAGTTAATCATACAATAAACATATTTAAGAGTTCAGTAATTGTCTTTTGGCCCTGAAAAAAGCCAGTTTTTGTTTTTCTGGACTTTCTTTAGTTATCATTTCAAGCTATCTGCACATCAAAAAGGTATTTTCGTTTCTCAATTGCAAATTTTTCATAGAGCTGTAGATTAACCGAAACCAAACCGAGGTTTTCAGTTTTTTTTTTTAAAAACCGAAACCGAAACCGTCGACATCCCATAATCTAAGGTTTTTCATTTTTTATTAAATACTCTCTTGCTGAAGAAATTCACAGAATGTAGCCATCCCAGAGTAGCGAGAGTATCCAGACACTGCCAATGGCAGTGTCTGGGTACTCTCAGTACTCTGGGAAGGATACATTCTGTAAATTTCCGACATTTCAGTTCAGTTGTGTTTGCAGCTTTCCTCAAGTTGCGTGTAGGTGAATAAAAGTTCTGTATATTTAAGTAATTATTATATTGGCCTTCCTGATTCTTCATGTATTATAGCTGATTTCGGGCATTCATTGAGTTTCACTCAATTTCACAGCCATTCAGTTATGACTCCGGACATAAGAATGAGTTTTATGGAATTTTATTTGGCCTCATGAACAAACCTAACCGAACCGAGGTTTTACTCCACCTGAAAAACCAAAACCGAAATCGAACAAGAAATTTAAAAACCTTCAGCTCCAATTTTTCAGCTTTATTCATTGCATAACCCTTCTCGTCTCTAAGTCGCTGAGCAGTTTCTCTGATTTTTTCATAGACTGGATGTTGTCTGAACTGCCGTACTCGACTCATTGCCTTAAATAATTTCTTACAGAGGGAAGCTCTCATGCTGTCTCTAAGAGCTTCCTTGGCCAGTTTGGTGGCCTCGTCTCAGGGCAAGCCATTGTCTATGTACGACACGTTCAATCTCTGAAATTTAGCTGCATTATCTTCATATGCTCTTATGACTAAAATGTCTATTAGGTTCGTTTCGTCGTCTTCCTCTTCTGAATATTCGCTTTCATTGGTTATATCACTATTATCAGACTCTGAATATGTGCTCTCATTAGAATCAGATGAGTTATAATCTTTGTTTGACTGAATGCCTTCACCCATCATCCCAAACATCTCGAGGCAGTAACCATCTTCGTGTCTTTTGTGTGTGAAGTCTCTTGAGAATGCTTTCCTACAAAATTTACAGTTGTGACTCGTAATGTCTTCACTCTTTGAACACTCAGAGAACAAATGAGAACTGGGAGGACATCACGATTTATAAGACAGTGAAGAGTATCCTCAAATACATGCATGCACACATTGGTTTTAAATACATGGACATCAGTTTAAATACATGCACATCAGTTTTACATACGTGCAAATCGGTTTCACATACATGCACATCAGTTTTACATATGTGCACATCAGTTTTACATATGTGCACATCAGGTTTACAAACATGCACATCAGTTTTAATATCTGTGCATTGGTTTTACATATGCACACATCAGTTTTACATACATTCACATCGGTTTTAAATACATGCACATCGGTTTTACACATGGGCACAACAGTTTTAAACAAGTGCACTTCAGTTTTACATATGTGCACATTGGTTTTACATATGTCACATCAGTTTTACATACATGCACATCGGTTTTACATACATTCACATCAGTTTTGCATATTTGCACATTAATTTTAAACATTTGCACATCAGATTTACATGCGTGCACATCGGTTTTACATATGGGTACATTGGTTTTTGAACATGTGCACAGCGGTTTCCCATATGGGCACATCAGTTTTACATATAGGCACATCAGTTTTAAACATGTCCACATCGGTTTTACATATGGGCACATTGGTTTTAAAGCACATTGTGAATTTTCACACAAGCACATACGAGTATTTGAGGCTACATTGAGGCTATATTGAGGCTACACTCCACCCATCAATGTTACAGAGATATTCTGCTTATTGAACAACATATGTGCTACAAAATAGTCTCAAATGATGTTTAATATTTTTCAAATGGTTTTAAATATTTTCAAATAATCACCCAAATGATCACTTTACCCCCCCCCCCCTCCCCAATGGTCACTAATGGTCAATAATGATCACCACAATGGTCACTAATGATCACTAAAATGGTCACTAATGATCACTAAACTGGTCACTAATGATCACTAAAAGGGTCACTAAAGGTCAATCAATTGTGTAATCATTAGTGAGCCATGAATGCATTTAAATATCAAAACCAAAATTTTGAAAATAATCTGCTGTCGTACAGGGAGCCAGTGCAATTTTTTTTAGTAGTGGTGTTATATGATCATAGCGTTTAGAGGCTGTGATGATATATGTGCAGCTGTATTTTGAATATTCTGTATTTTTGAAATATGTTACTGTGGCAACCCAATAAGAAGTGAATTGGAAAAATCCAAGCGGGGTGAAATAAAAGCATGAACTAGTTTCCAATGACTTAGGGGAGAGGTAACGATGAAGATGGCTCAGGTTCCTAATTTACATGAAACAGTGCTTGCAAATAGTATTGACCATTTTCCTCCATTGATAGATGAGAGTCAAATATCACACCAATGTTACGAGCACTGTTTGATACATTTTGTGTAGAATTTCTGATAACAAGTGACTTGATTTGCAAATTTGGTGGACTCTTTGAATGTGATATTACTAGTACCTCGGTTTTATCATCGTTCATTTTAAGTTTATGACAAGCCATCCAGTCGGGAACCTTGTGTACACAGTCTTCCATCATCAATGGTCAGATCCTATTGAAGGGTCTAGTGACAAATACAACTGAGTGTCATCAGCATACAAATGGTAAGGTACACCGATCTGCCTCAGCAACTTTCCCAATAACGCTGTGTAAAGTGTAAACAATATAGGCTCAAGAATGGAGCCCTGTGGAACTCCAAACATTAATACTTTACTGTCAGAGTTTGTTTTAGAAATGGTTACTTGTTGTTCCTGTAACGAGAGATGAGATTGGAACCAGGCAAGAACTTTTCCATTGATTCCAAGCTGTTGCCTTGTGGATAAGAGAAGGGAATGATCAACAGTGTCGAAAGCAGCGTAAAGATCCACTAAGACCAGAAGGACAGATCTAAGTTCACATTATGAAAATATTATATTGTTACAGACCCTTAAAGAGCAGTTTCCATACTATGATTAGCATGATAGGCTGATTGATATGGTTCCAATAGGCAATAGTTTTTAGAGTTATTGCATAAGTTGTTTGGCAACCACCTTTTCTAAAACTTTGGATATAAAGGGTACATTGGAAACAGGATGATAATTTTTCAGGATATCTGGATCAAGAGACGGTTTCTTGATAAATGGTTTAACCAAGGCTATTTTCAGCTCTGTTGGTACACAACCTTCCTGGAGCAATAATTGAATAATGTTTGTAATGGAAGGTGATAGACAATCAACTGCTGTTTTAACCAGCGATGTAGGAATGGGATCTAGGTCATTTGTCTTCTTAGGACTCATCAAAATTAACTTTTTCACTTCGAGTTCATTTACTGCAGTGCACTCTGACCATGTGCAGCCGATAAACAAATCATCAAAAGTTGGTTTGGTTGTAGCCTCAATGCTTTTGTTTATCAGTTCCACTTTATTGATAAAGTAATTTCCTAATCTATTGGCCAATTCTAATGTTGTCATGTGCTAAGGTAATAGGTCCATCCTTCTTTTACCAATGAGATTATTAGTAACCAAAAAAAAGGTTTTGCTGTTGGTACATGCATCGATACACCCATTATAATACGAAGTTTTTGCTGACTCAATGAGTCTATTAAAAAAATCTTTTGTTCATATAGAATTTGACGATAATCTGTTAATTTAGTTTTATTGAACAGTCATTCTAACCGACGTCTTTTCTGTTTGTTTTCTTTGAGGTAATCATTGAACCACTTAGCCTTTCACGAAACACTTTTGGTCTTAATAGGGACATGCTTGTCCAACAACTGAGATAGTACCCCATTATACTGTTGGACCTGACACATCCAGCAAAGGTAGTGTCGAAATATTGATGTCATTCACAAAACTATTTATGTCAGTTTTCTTGAGACTCCACATCTGTAAGACTGCTCGTTTGTTATGAGGTTTCGACTGTTGAAGTGATGCCAAAACAGTGATCAGAGACTGCAGCATCCCAGGTTGAAATATATTGGATAAGTGACTTGTCACACGATCTAGTTAACATAAGTTCCAGAGTATGACCCTTTAAATTTGTTGGTACATTTAACATGTTGTTTATATCCAAAAGAATTTGTTAATTTCAAGAATAGGTTAGCATCTGTATCATCATGTTGATCGACATGAAAATTGAAGTTGCCAATTATCAATAAATTTCCACAGTATGAAACATAATCCAAAAGAAAATCAGAAAACTCAGACAAGAACTTCGTGGTCATGAATTTATTCGTTTTTGACGGTGGTGATCTATATACTACAATAAGACGAAAAGTGGTCTCATTCGTTACAAGGCAATCCAAAAATTCAAAGGACATCATTTTAATTTCAGAATTGGATTGGTGCTTTACATTCAAACTGCTTCGAGATGCTAGTGCGACGCACCTCCTCTACTACCACGTGCTAGATGCACAATATTGTAGCCTCTGGGAACCAGTTTGGCTAAGGATGGTTTATCTCTGTCGTCATTGTGCAGCCAGGTTTCGTTATTGCAAATATATCTGCAGAGTTATCTGATTGAGTTATATCCACAGGAATTAGATTGCGCCAATTTATACCTCCCCTAGGAGGGATGTGAGGGCATCTGCGATACTTGATACACATAATGTTATTCACTTTGAATTTCTGAGACTTGCAACCACAATATTCTGGCCTAAGGAGTCATAATTTTTCATGTGTCAGTGACCCCCGGTCGAGGCAGGATCCCGAGATCCTGGTAAAGGGACATGTTTTAACCGAGCTATACTACTGCTGATTTGCAGCATCCATGACTAGATTTGTTAAAAAATATTTTTAAATTTCTCAGCGGTTCAAGTGTTCGTTTAAACAATATTTATTTCCAAAGTTTAAAGAAAGTTACAGAAATCGAGTGCGATAATGATACACGTATCAGCGAGCACAAAACATTAATGGAAATGGATTCAGCTACAAGCTGGTAGCTTATACTAGGCTATTTCCATATAGATAAGTCGTTTATGTATAATCTAGGACTGACGACAATGATACAAGTCGGTGGCTTGGTGCAGGCGCATAGGGCTTTGTATAAATATACGTATTGTCGGTAATTTATTGATGCCTTAGGGGTGAAGTGAGCCATTGTATGCCGTCGAAAAACAAAAAGCCACACGCACCGCAACCAAGTCACGGTTTGTTAGGGATACGTATAAACAGTTGTACTTTGGATTTAAACATTGTGTAGGATAATGAAGGAGTATGGTGGAAAGGTTTGGTATCAAGGCTGTTTAGGTGTTTGTAATAGAGCTCTTGGTTGGGGAGAACGCCTGCATGTAGATCGACAGTGTAATTAATCGACGTGGGGAGGCCAGTCAGCGATACGGTACATATTTCTAGGATTGGGTTTCATGGAGCGCATATGTGGTTATTTTGTAAAGAGTATAGACACTACCAAGCTCGTTTCCTAAAATTTCTTTTTCCCGACGGAGTTTAAAATGGTCAAGCGTGAAACCAACAGTTCAGACTGCGTGAGCACTGCCTTTGGTACTTAAATTCTCGAATACGCATGCAGTCGTACATTCTTTCGCGAATATTCACACCCAGACGCATGCGCACGCGCCGCACACTGTACAGCCACACATCTGTGTCTACAGATATGTAGCTGCTCAACACACAGCATATACACGCTCGCATATAAGCACGCACACTCACCAAATAATAAAAAAATCCCCCGCGTAATGCCACAACGTTATGTTAAATGGGCGTGAACGCGAGCAGTGGGGCAGAATTATTTTTTTTTAAACCTTTTAGTTGGCAAGATAAAACTGTGAGTTGTTTCAAAAACGTTTCTTTTGATTTCGGGAGTGAACGGAGAGCTGCCGTACAAAAACGTGTCGACGTTGACAGTACCTAACTGACCTATTGTAACTGTTCGTACGTCGTCGTGAAGCGGGCAACGTAGCAGGAAATGTTTTGTTGTTTCCCGTTTGCCACATCTACAATAGAATGAAGACGATAAGTGATTTCTGCATAGGTGATCATTAAGATTGCTGCATCCTAGGCGGAGTCTACAATGTAGAATCTGGGCTAATCGGGATTTATGACCAACATAGAAGCTGGGTATCTTGCGATTGTCCTTGTTAAGAGACTTTTGAAGCTGGTGGGATTAGGGTTTTCTCTCACCTGAACTGGGGTCTCATTCCAAAGGTCGGTTGTTGAAGGTAAAAAAGAAGATTGGTGACTGTGATTTCGGCATCTGACGTTACTCAGGTTAGAGTTGTTTCGAAGGTTATATTTGTGGGTTTCGGCGAATGCTGGGGGATCATCAATGATATATAATGGGGTGTTAGACGATACAGTTAAAACTAGAAGTCCTGTCATGAAATGCGCACAAATAGCACGTTGATATGCGCGTTAATGTACGCGTTAAGGCCCAAGTAAAGCTATCAAATTCTGTACATATGGCCTGGCCTGTGCACAAGCAATGTTTCAGCCAATGGACCTCCGGGTAACCCGGAGGTCCATTGGCAGAAACATTGCATGTTTTTGCTATGAGTAACCAAGAGAACCTGCCGTGCTTTGGATGCCATTCGATATGGCAATTGCGCGCAATTCAAACGCGCAATTAAGCCTAGATAAGCGCACTGTTCGTGACAGGACTTCTGGTTTTAACTGTAGTACATTTTGAAGTAGTGCGTAAGTTTATGTTTTTTCCTTCTTGAAACCAAAGTTTCCCACCCAGTCTCAATATACAGAGACTGCTTGCCCGCACTTTTAGCTCCTCCGGTCACAATCCGGGTTGCTTCAAGTCCACGGGATTCTTCTACACTGCAATTATCTCACACAATGTCTGCATATTCCAATGCTGGGCGAACGAATGTAAACTAAACTCTTTCAAGGTCTTTAAGGATCGAGTCTAAACTTTAGTTGCCTGATCATGTCAATTCATTTCCACCCTTGAGTGATTATTTCACTTGGATGGGATGACCAACTACCAGTCTCGTTTATGGCTAGCCCGAGGTATTTGTGCTTTTGGATGTTCTTTATATTCTGTGAGAACATTGTCAGAAGAAGCTGGGTCTGCTGTGATATCTTACGTGTAATTATTACCATATTATCCGTTTTGTTGGAATTTTGAAGGTTACGAGCCATTGGCGAGACCAGTCCTCAATTATTGTAAGATCATTATTAATAATTTCAGCTGCCAGTTGCGAATTCTCGACAGCAAGAAAAAGAGTGGTATCATCAGCAAAGAGTCCGATATTGCCTTTAATATTATCCACTATGTCGTTGATGTAGATGAAAAACAAAAGTGGTCCTAAGATAGATCATTGGGGAACACGGGCTGTGACATTCCCCAATGATGACGTTGCAAAGTTTATACAAACCCGTTGCTGGCAGTCTTCTAAGTAACTTTGAGACCAGCGAAGTAAGGGTCCAGTGATACCTATACGTTCAAGCTTAAACAGTAAGCCATAATGCCATACTTTATCGAATGCTTTGCTAACACCACAGGATACGAACCGAATTTCCTTCCCATCGTCAAGCGCAGAACTAAATATATGATAAATTTCAGTTAATTGTAGAACTGTTGAGTCAGATGGGAGGAAGCCGGATTGAAGAGGTGTAAGTAGAGAGTTACTTCGTAGAAATGCGATAATTCTTTTAAAAATGCATCTTTCAAAGACTTCACTTAGACAACTCAGTAGGGTTATTGGACGGTAGTTCGTTGCCAATTGGGAGTTCCCGGATTTGTAGACGGGGACAACGTTACCCCTCTTCCATTCAGCTGGAAAAAAGAGTGGCTCAGCATCATATTGAAGACAGTTGTCAAAGGAGGCGCTAAGCTCGTTGGACACCTTTTGAGAGTCTTCGGGCTAATATTGTCGGGACCACATTCTTTGGAGACACTCAGAGAGCCGAGCGATTCTTTCACGTCCTCGGGGGTAAGAGTAATCTGGCTTATTACTGGACGATCAGGGCTGAAAGGGATATGCGGGAGGGAATGACCTTGGTCTTCAACTGATGAAATTTTACAAAAATAGTCGTTAAAAATTTAGGCTTTATTTCTCTCGTGTGAGATGGGATTGTCATTTAAAAGAAGGGCAGGGATGGGCGACTGGTGTTTGAAGAGTATATGTCTAAGGGTTTTCCACCACTCAGAGGGATTTGTTGACGGACTATTCAGGACTGTGTCAATCTTAGTAAAATGTAATTGCTTTGATTTTCGTATTTCTGATGTTACTTCGTCGCGTTTTTTACCTAAATTTTTCCCATGCCTGTGGGGAATTTACTAACTTTGCTTTGCGACGGAGACGCTTTCTCTGATGTATTAGGCGTCTCAAATTATTGCGAAACCACTTCGTTTGTTGGGGTCTTACAGTTACAAGTTTGTTGTGAATGCATTTAGCAGTTGTACTCGTTATGGTTGTGTGGTGAGCTCGTTTGTAACAGAGGTGATGCTGCAGTTAGCAAGCAGGTCTGACCAATTGATGTCTGAGAAGCGACTGTTTAATTCAGGAAAATTCCCATCATCATATGTCCAGACAAGTCGTTTATGAGTTTTACTGTGAGTTTTTCTGAAATTAAAAGTCGCAATAACAGGACAATGGTACCTGGCATAATTACCAAGGAAAGGGTCACTAACTTCTGCGGTTAGAATTGAGAGGTCATCATTTACAAGGATCAGGTCTATTAAGGATGATGAATTCCCTGTGTAATAGGTCGGTTCGACAATCAACTGCTTGAGATTGAACTTGTTGGTAATTCGTCGCAGTGAGACAGAGGGACCTGTGGCCTGGTTATCGTTGAAGTCTCCCATTAGCAAAAGATTTTTAATATCTGTGTCTAAAACTCTTTCAATAGATGTTTCAATTACGTTCTATAAATCACTTTATCATATGGCTCATCAGTTTTGTTCACTTTAAAACATTTGATATTTTGTTTTCATGTTAATCAGTGATAAATAAAGCCTTCCGTCAAATTCATTGGTCAATTTCAAAACTGGACAATTTGATTGGCTAAACAAAATACAACTCGGTCACATTTGCATAATTTCTGTAGGGAGAATTTACGTTATCTGTCCCATTTAGGGTGTGTTATATTATATTAACCTTTTACCTACAAGAAAACGCCATTCAGTTTTTTTTTTATATTTTCACTTTTTGCTTCCAAAACATAGGTTATGACCCCTCATTTCCAAGTGTCGTCTGCAACTCAAGTTAGGTTATGGGTTAAAAAGTCATACTAAGTAGCTAATTTGTGCGTGTGTGTGTCACATGATAAATAGAATATGAAATGAGTGTTTTTCTCGTATAATATTTATGAAACTCGTCCGAATTTTCCGTTTGGGCTCGCCAGAGACTCGCCAAAACGGAACATTCTTAGTCTCGTTTCATAAATATTATATGAGAAAAACACTCATTCCATATCCTCTATGTCTGAGTTGGGTGTATATAGTACGCCTACGAGGATAGACCCATTGATGGTGTATATCTGGACCCATAGACATTCTAGCCCAGGTATGTCAAGATCTGGGCGTACCTTGAAGGGTATATCGTTTTTGACGTAAATTATTACTCCACCACCTCTTGAGCCCCTGTCTTTTCGGAAATAGGATATCCTCACTCCTCACACCTGGAGTAAGCCATGTTTCGGTAAATGCACAAATGGCATAGGGGAGGCATCTAACAGCTAAGTATATCCAATTTTGGGCACAGACCTTAGACGTTCATGTGAAGTATGGAGAAACCACCTGTATTAAAAGATGGGTTCCATGAGTGGGAGCTATGCGGGGTGTTTACACACGAGCTAGTTGGACCGGGGTTTCTCTCAATGTCACCGGCCACATATAATAGCAGTATTGCCCAAAATATGTTAACCCTTTACCTAACATGAAAAGCAGACGACACTTGCAAAAATAATTGTTGAATAACTATTTTTTTTCTCAAAAACATAGGTTATGACCCCTCGTTGGAACGAGCTCGACGAGCTCGTTCCAACGAGGGGTCATAACCTATGTTTTTGAGACAAAAAATGAAAAAAATAATGAAAATTAATTGGCGATTTTTGAGAATAGCGCTGGCCGGTTTTGGCCGTTACGTTAGGTAAAGGGTTAACAGCAGCGCGCGCAGACAGCAAAATAAATTTATGCTCATGAGTTATCTTTTTGAGGGAGGGAGAGGGGTACTCCTTATTTGTGGTACTCTTGTTATCGGCTGAGTTTGTCGCGACTAGCAAGGCAACCATTAATGCTAATCCAGTTATGCCGTGTGACGAGACCAACAGCACCAGGATAGTACTAGAGTAATCGAGCTGTTTTTTACGATGCACCCCGGAGAGCGCTTTTGTTGCAAACAGGCCCACTCTCACCGGTAATTGGTGGGTCATCCATTGTTCAGACGTGGGCGGACTCTGCACGGATGAGAGTGGACTAACTTGGTAAAACCCATCACAGGTGAGGCCGATCTCCGAACTGACTGGACTTCGCACAAATATTGCTGATTCATATGGGGAGTTCCGAGCATTTTCGGAAGTAGTTTTGGTCTGATCAGTGTTGCAGAAAGAAGGTCGGGTATAGAAGAAAAAGAGGTAATAACTGGTGATATGTACAAAGTGAAAAGAACAAACAAGTAAGCAATATGTACATAGATGGGATTGTGAAAACACAGGTTGTTGGAAATCGGGAGTTATTACTTTTCCGTAGGCCATCCTTCACACTTTGAGTGTTTTGGGATTTTAAATCAATATATTCTTAGAACAACGTTAGTCGCTATACATTCATAGCGTTGTTAGATGTCTGCTATCGTGCACCATGTGCCTGTAATTGAGTTGGGGATTCTAAAGGAGTCCCCAGCCCAATGCAAGGCGGATGAAGCCAACCTAGCACTTGGGGTTGCACGGGCTTTTAGCACAAAATAGTCAGTAGGTGAGATAACAAGGGCTTCCTCACAATTACAGGGGAATGGGGAGTGGGGGGGGGGGGGGCATGTGAATGGAGATATCGAAAATTGCGGAGAGAAAATTCACGGGAGTTTATCTGTTGGTACCGTATGGTACTATTCTTCACATTGATAACACTTTAAGACAGAAAATGCTAGGTGTCTTGCAGGGGGGGGGGGGGGCTCTTTGTACACCCCCCTGTATCTGCCACTAAGACCGCAGAGTCAGGCGCCTGAATCGAGTGATCAAACCACCCACTTCAATCGACTATAACCTTATCCTATGATTATTCATTGCGTCTTGATTACAATGGGTTATACCCCCCCCCCCCCCCCCCGCCTCAGCCCACACGTTGGACTCAGTGCACACCGTCTGCCTTTGTCTGATGGTCTGCAAAGGTAGGGCACCTTGGATTTTTTTCTGCACTATATTTGGAAAAAAGACTAGCGTCAGCCACATCCCTCGTAACACCACCCGCATCGCATCCAATGTGAGCAACAGTCTTTTAGTAAAATTAATTTTTCACCCGAAATCTTCTGGAATAGTGCATGTCAGGTAAGAGGTGGGGGACGTTGAACAACAGGAACACAATAGGGCAATGGTAGGCATATTACTGGGGAGCCACGTTCAATTTCTCCTGGTCACTTACACCAGCGTCCGCGGGCAGGTCTCGCCGCACAGAAGGAAACGGTGAGGTAAGATCTTAAGCTGGTAAGACTATCGATAAGTCTACTTAAAATGGTGCGATGTGATCTTCTTTCGTATGTAACGGGAAACGAAATCTTTAAAACCCTTTACCTAACATGAAAAGCAGACGACACTTGCAAAAAAAAATCTTGAATAACTAATTTTTTTCATTTTTTGTCTCAAAAACATAGGTTATGACCCCTCGTTGGAACGAGCTCGACGAGCTCGTTCCAACGAGGGGTCATAACCTATGTTTTTGAGACAAAAAATGAAAATATTTTGAAAATTATTTGGCGATTTTTGAGAATAGCGCTGGCCGGTTTTGGCCGTTACGTTGGGTAAAGGGTTAAATCTTTGAGAAGGGGAAAGAGAATCGACAAACCACTTTGACAACGACTTGGGTTAGCAGGAAGTTTGTCATCCGTGAAAAGGGAACGAAGACAAAGAAAACTTGATTAAACTCACATTGACAGGAAATGGGGGGGGGGGGGGGTGCTAGTAGGTAAATACAGTAAGAAGGATATTTATTTGGATCATGGCTTCCTCACTTATTCACAGCTAGAAAACACAACGATCTGTGGTAGATCTGTCTAGAACGGTAGAGTTACAAGCTTTCGTTTTCACAAAGATTACACCGTCGAAGGACCATAACCTTTATCTCTTTTTTCAGCAGTCGCGCTCACCTGGCTATGTCGGCTCTTGTTTTGGTCAGGTCCTCGTTTAGAAAAACTTTTTAGGGCTAGCTGCTAGGGTTTAAGAGTTCAAGTCCAATGCTCTAACTGATGAGCCACCGCGACCCGACTGTAGTTGTGTACCACATTGTCTACGAAAATGAACAAATTTAGTTGAATTTGGCCCATGAACTCATCCTCCGTCGGTTCGGTCTGTTCCATCCACTAACTCTTCCAACCCAATAGTTTAAAAATGATTTAAGTAGAAGAAATAGACCGAACCATAACCAGATCATGTCGCATTAAAAGAGAGTGAAGGAGGTGTCCTTTTCCAAAGCTATTATGTCTTCAGCGATACACTCTCATACCCACACCTTGTAACCTTTCTAACTCCTCCTGTCGCACTCAGAGAATCAAGATGTTGGTTTTTCTATGGATCCATTTTTGAACTTTCTCCACGGGCCGAACCCTGCTACGATCTATGCGTCTTGGATTCCCAGCCACACCACTTTCGTGAGCTTCCGCTGCTTCTGTACCAATTCAGGTTTCAGTGGTTATATTGTACGTGAACATCGTTTTGGATCTCATGCAAACACATACCACTGCATCTACATGTCTAACAACCAACCCCGCACGTGCAGATAATTTCACAGCAATTACTTCCACGAGTAATTACTGACACATTTCCTCTCAATTCTAAGCACCTTATTATTGGAATTCATTAATAGTCGAATTGTTAACAAACAGGCAACATGCAGCTATTTAGATGTTATTAACAAACGTACAAGCGATAAACCCTCATCCACTTCCGTCACTATTCAAACTTTTCTGTGCATTGAGTTAACACCGCGAACATCTGAAGAACTATATTGTGCCCCCTTTATGCACACCATGGCAAATATGGTATCACGGAACTAAATATTTTCCCATGGGCGACCATCATAACGTTCAGGCCAAAAAAATGATCGCATCACTTTAATTAGCACTCAAATATCTTTGTCAAATTTTGCCCTTCAGACAACTTTTTCTGACCCCAAAACAGGGGGTCATGCAACAAATAAGAGAGAAAAAATGACAGCAAGTGAAGTACCGGTCCCGTACACATATTTTTCAGGGAATTCCCTACAAAAATACCAATCGTATTTTTTAGATCCAAAAGTCATCAAATCACCCTCTTTTTTATCAGGAATATTCATCAATAATGCAAGATGTCAATAGAATGCTTCAAACGTTTATTGAAACAATTTATTTTCCCGAAGCTGTTTATTTTTAAAGATTGCATCACTTCCGAATGCATCATTTCAAGGTGGGTATTTCTAATTCAAATATTTAGTTCAGTGATACCATATGACTTGACATCAGACTACAAGAAATGAGGATGTTCTTCATGCCTAACGAAGGATGTACCGAGATTCTGTCGAGTGACTCTAATCCACCAATACTCAAAAAGATTGACGCGGTGAAGTGAGGAGAACTAGGTTATGCCTCCTTTAGCCCTTTATCCAACGTATCGCTCAAAACCGGCCAGCGCTATTCACAAAAATTCCCATTCAAGTTTCATTATTTTTTCATTTTTTGAAATGAAAAAAGTAGTTATTTAATCATTTTGTTAGCAAGTGTCGTCTGCTTTTCATGTTAGGTAAAGGGTTAAAGGCGTACTGAGACAAATATGACTTCAAACCTGAATATTGTTCTTCGTGCCCAAAGAAGGGTGTGTCAGATTGAATCGAGTGAGTCTAATTTACCCGAATTTAACCCTCATTTGAAGAGACTGAAAACAGAGACATGAATTATTAGCGTTTCAGAAGACGTGACAATTTACCTACAGGTGAATTGCAACGTCTTTTAAAATGCCAAGGACTCGTTTCACTATTCCAGTAATTTATAGGCCCTTACTCATGCACAGGTAGGAAATATAATTCTGGAACATTGTTGGCCTCACTTCCGAATACATGATCGCATTCTTCGAATGCTCTGATACATCCTTTCAAATACCAATGCCAGGTTCCGCCTCATGTTCTCAAAGGCGGGCGGTATGGGAACTTAAAAGATTTTTAACAGTTTTAATGAAACGGAAATGCATTTTTTGATATGGCCCAATCTAGTATTATTTATGCAGGATGCCAAACGAGTCCCCAGTTTATGGTTTATTTCCGATTGCCTGCATGGGGGCGCGATGACGCTGTGTACTAAGGCGCACTGCACGTCGAAGGTGCGCATGTCTTCAACCAATCTAACCCTGCCTGTGCCGCGGTGCAGAGTTAAGAGTTACGTTGTTGGAGTGCTGACAGCTGCTCGTCGTTGCTCGGTGGTTCTCTCCGGGTACTCCGGCTTCCTAAACCCGTAAAACTGTCACCGACATGATATGACTGTCAGGAACACCTGAGGCCACGTAAGGCCTGGGCTGACGTGGGGTTATGTAGTCCCGCTGATGAAGTTGCGGGAAAATTAGACCAACGGGGAGGGTCGGAATCCAAGTGTCGCGAACTCGGCGCAGGGAGCTGAGTTAGACCGACGCCGTGATTCCTTCTCTGCCAAATTGGCCTAAAATAGGTTCGATTTCCGTTAGGTGCGATTCCTAATCACTTCAGGCTGTGTAATGGAAAGAATGACTTAAAGTAACAACGATTCTTTTATTTACACATAAAATAAAGCCGTTTCAATATTTCAACAATCAACAATTCGATTCTTTTCACAGAAATTTAGTTGCTGGGGTTAAATAATTCTCAACAATCATATAGTCATTATACAGCCCTGTACTGGCACTATAGTCTACACACTGGAAATGTTACTACCGTGAGCTCGCCATAAGAGCTTCACAAATCTGAAATGTTATTACTGTGAGCTCGCCATAAGAGCTTTACCCGCTCAGGCTCAAATGTCAACGTCTGCGCGTAACTGTACCTCTGGCTGTCGGAGGGTTCCGACCAGCAATGTTCGTCATCTATAAAGCCACCGTACTTCTGATTTGGGTCAGATATTGTCTACTCATACCTTATGTGCCTTTTGAAAGTCCTCCGTGAAAGTCCTATTGAAATATTCACCGTTCCTGGTTGAATTCACGATTCACAAATGCCCCTTTTTGTGCTAGGGCGAAATTGTCACTCACACCGATCTCCAGTCGGTATTACGATGCTTCGACAGCAAAACAAACTACTCAGAACGCCATCAGTCTGACGCTTCAAAGGGTTAATACGCACAATACAATTAACCTACACTTCTGACTATTGCAGGCTGATACCTGCTACTCGACAATCTAAACTTTAACGTTTCACCTTGGGTGTTCCTTCTCACGAATTCGGCTCTTGTAGCCGCCTATCAACCTTAAGCTAAATCAATCGTGGAATGCCCTCTCTGGCGATTCCAGCCGTTTCAGGGTCCTGTGATCGAAGGTACCCCTATGCCAGGAAACAGAGTCCGCCTGTCTTGGACTTGACCAACGATGTCCAGCTTCACCGAGAAGTGAGAAGTGAAATTCACGTAGGTTTTTCGCCTTGATGCGGAATATCTTTTGAACTTACAATATCTTTATATATGAGGCCCCTTGCCCCTATATTTAGGCTGGCTTTGCCCTGACAATGACCCTGGCTGTTAATGTGTCGTTAAACCCTAATAATAATAATAATAAATAAAATGGTTTATTTATTTGTTTATTGGGGGTTAACCATTTACCTAAGCTGAAAAGCAGACGACACTTGCAAACAAAATTTTTGAACAACAAATTTGTTTCAGTTTTGTCTCAATAACATAGGCTATGACCCCTCATTGGAACGAGCTCGTCGAGCTCGTTCCAGTGAGGGATCATAACCTACGTTTTTGAGACAAAAACATGAAAAAATAATGAAAATTAATTGGAGATTTGTGAGAATAGCGATGGCCGTTTTTTGCCGTTATGTTGGGTAAAGGGCTAGCAACACTTTCAACAGCCAGGATCTCCTGGTGTCCGACGGTTTTACGATTGGATAAACCCGAAGCACTCGGAGACACCCTCCGATCAGAGGTGAGAAACTGTCATACTCTCGAACTTCCTAACTCTGATCAAATACGGTTATCAGGGGTTGAAGACGAGTGGGCCATCGACTTAGCACATCGCCACCGTATCCCGCCCCCCCCCCGCCCCCCGACATGGGCATGCGGGATTGTCTTACCCAAGGACACACCGTACTTAATGCTGGTGATGATCGAAGCGTGTCCCTTTCGGTTTGAAGTCCAATACTCAAACTGAGTCACTACATGGCGGAAATTACAAAATGAATTCAGTTAATCAGGTCTGCACTGAGCCTTTAGCGAAGTCTAGACCCAATTCACTGAGCGAGATTCGTAAATTTCACTATAAACTGTGGGCGACTTGGACATTCAGTTTATCGTTTGATCCAAGAACCACATAAAAGGTTACAAATGGACCGAGAAACAAACAACTCATCTGCTGCGACCTCGAATAACGCTCTTGAAAAACAATGGTCTCTTTCAAAACATAGCCGTCATGATTCATAACGAAGATGTTTTGAGGGATTCAGTAATAGCATTTTAATGGAGCAGTGGTTCAAAACTCATTAAGTGATTTCACCGAAAATGTTTATTTTTCACTAATCGTCTCCCGATTTACTGTCAACGAGCAACGGATTCTGTCGACATTTCGTTTTGAAGCCACTAATCGGTTGTTGCAGTTTTGCACGTTATATTCAAAGTGGCCTCTCGTAACATTTTCAAAAACAGAATGCACAACACCTTAGACATTCAATTATTTCGAAGTGCACTGCAAAAAATATAGGTTCTCTGCAGAACCAAAACTGGTTCTAATCTTGTCCCTGAGATGAAACCAGTTCTGTTTAAACAGTATTTATTTCAAATCAAATAAATTTACCAAGATTAGCGTTCAATTTTAACAGAATACTACATGAACTGAAGTAGATTCAGCAGTAAACTTGGAGCTTATTCAACGCAGTCGCCAAACATTTGGAAACAAAGGAGATGTGAACAGCTGGCATATTGAACCAGTTTTGATTCTGTACAGAACCAAAACTGGTTCGATATGCCAACTGTTCACATCTCCTTTGCTTAATAATGATTTGAGACAACCTCGTATGAGCTCTATACTAACAGCTGAAACCCCCTCAGTTTATGTTTAATTCTGTTAATATTTAATGCTAATCCTTATTTATTTATTTGATTTGAAATAAATACGTTTTAATCAGAACTGGTTCCATCTCAGGGAGAAGATTAGAATGAGTTTTGGTTCTAAAGAGAACCTATATTTTTTGCAGTGTGTGTCATTGTTTTCGCAATTTGTTCTTCTGTTCCTGGAACAATTTTCGCACACGAATGCACGTGTGTGGAACGCCTGTGAGTGTTATGGCATAATCGTGCTCTACCGCTTTTAACCCTTTACCCAACGAATCGCCCGCATCCGCCCGCGTAATATGGAAATTCAGCATTTGAAAAAATATTATTTTTCAAACATTTTCAACAAAACCATATCATGTGACCCCTCGTTGGAACGAGCTCGTTCCAACGAGGGGTCACATGATATGGTTTCGTTGAAATTTTTTGAAAAATTTTAAAAAAATGATATTTAAAATAATAAATTTTGATATCGTCTGCGTTGGGTAAAGGGTTAAAGCATGAGTTTAATGATCGGAAAAGTTGTCAGATCGTTTGATAAGGAACGAAAAACATTTTTACACTAGGGTCATGCGAACCTCAAATTCATATCGAACAAGCCAGAAAATAAGCAGACTGACATCTGCAAAATGAGGTCCCCAGAGGGGGAATTTAGTAATGCTACCCTGCATAGCAGGGTAGCATCACTAAATTTACCCTCCGTGAACCTCAATCTGAATGAGCGTCGCAAAACTAAACAGAAAAAGGTATCCGGAGGATAAATTTGCCCACTGTATGGGGTATCATCATCAAATTCACCCTCTGGGGACCTCATTCTGCAAATGTCAGACTGCTTATTTTCAGGCCTGGTATCGAATCTGATCCCGAATCGAATCTAGAAGCGACTCTCCTTACCACCGATGTTGTGGACAATACACATTCTAACGACCGTAAATTTTGTCATTCCCCATTCAAGTATTGATTTCAACGGCAGTCGCCCCTATGGGCAAGTCTGTAAAACGCGGAATATTCCGGAAACGGGATCAAGATAGTTGAGGAAGCGGGCCTCATGGAACCCGTCTTATATCATAATCCCTTATAGGAGACCTGATGATAAAAGAAGAGTTCAAAATGAAAAGACACTTGGTAGGATTTTGAGAATATCGCGACGAAACTAATCGAATCATGGGAACAATTTCGAATCGAACGAGATGCACCACGTGGCCAGACTTGTTTAATTCTAAAACTTTACTACCCAACGTAACGGTCAAACCCTTCCAGCGCTATTCTCAAAAATCGTCAATTAATTTTCTTTTTTTCCATTTTTTGTCTCACAAACATAGGTTATGACTCCTCGTTGGAACTCGTTCCAACGAGGGGTCATAACCTATGTTTTTGAGACAACAAATAAAAAAAATAGTTATTCAAAAATTTTATTTGCAAGTGTCGTCTGCTTTTCATGTTGGGTAAAGGGTTAAACATCCGAGTACCGGTATGTATTGTATAGAGCATTAATTGTTTCTTTATCGTAGTTTAACGACAGTTTAAACTGCCAGGGTCATGTCGTCTCAGACAGTTTTTTTCACGAGTGGAAAAAGTCGAAGTATGGACTTGCTGAGTCAAATTCCATTGCGATCGCTAAACTTTTCTTCACCGCAATGAGGTTAACATCACAACAAAGATATGGAGGCAAACTCCCAAATCAACTATGGGGTCAAATGTTCTTCAACAGAATTGTATTACTTGCGATCTTGATTTGAGCTGTTCCAAATAATATTTATTCATTCCATCCATCATTCACAATGCTTTGTAAGACTACCTTGACTGACACACTATATTGATAGAATCCAGTATTATTACAGCGGATTATTGAATCTTTTGTTGAGGAATTGTGTGGGTAAAAGGTTTGTGTGTGAGGTTAGTATGTTTGGCCTGGTCCCGAGATCTGTCTTATTGTGATCGATTAGAAGTAAAGAGTGCGTTGTAAGTTGTTTTATGATTGAGTTATCCCAGCTACGATCTATTGGATAATTAAGTATGTGACCTGCAACATTTCCTTCAGGATTTAGTACAGAATCTGTTATGAATATAATAATAATCTCGGACTCAGACTGTCTGGATTTAAAACATACTTGCATACGGAGAGTCGATTGTCCTCCAGAACTACACTTGTCCATTCCAAGTTATTACTTTAACCCAAGAACGTTCAACCCATTATCCGATCGGTCAAACGAAATCGGACACTCCGTGTACAGAAAAAATCCCTATTTTGTTTCAACATTTTTCTTTTTGTTCTGTATTTTTGTCCCCTAAGTTCCAATGTGTTCTGTGTGCCTATAGGCACATAGAACACATTGGAACTCAGGGGGCGTCCTGTCTTCGAAATCGAGACTCATGTCAGGACCCTGAAAAGCTTCGAAATACGATTCGATTCGAAATCGTATTGATGATTTGATTTGATTTGAATATCGAATCATCGAGAAGGTCTCAAAGCCTACCAAGTGTATCCTCTTGGGGTCCAGGACATTTTCCCCTAGGGCATTTTCCCCTAGGACATTTCCCACTAGGACATTATCCCCTAGGGCATTTTCCCCTAGGACATTTCCCACTAGGACATTATCCCCTAGGGCATTTTCCCCTAGGACATTTTCCCCTAATTATTCATCCGCGGACTTTTTCCCCTAGACTGATTACTCCTAGATTTTTCACCCAGGACATGTTCCCATAGATTTTTTTTTAATTTCTCATGGAATAAAATAGAAAAAAATTTGGAAGAATAAAAATAAAAATGTAATTAAAGTTACATGTAATAGTTTATTCTTTTTAAAATAGCTAGCACAAGATAATAATATCATGTAGCAAGTAGCACAAATAAAACTATGATAAATCAAACAACGATAATACAGCTAAGAAGAAATTTACAAGACGACTTAGATGAGAACACCCTTGGTGCAAATCCTTAATATAATTTTATGTACAAACCCATAAAATTATATTACGAGTTGCATCCATATATTATCATT
Organism: Pictodentalium vernedei; assembly: GCA_031216915.1. Taxonomy (NCBI): domain Eukaryota; kingdom Metazoa; phylum Mollusca; class Scaphopoda; order Dentaliida; family Dentaliidae; genus Pictodentalium; species Pictodentalium vernedei. The sequence goes on from CM062296.1 coordinate 804,784,705, forward strand.
GTGCCCCACCCCCTCTGTTTCTCCCACCCCTCTATGTTTCTTTACCTTGGTTCAAGTACTTGTTGCCCAACCAATTAGCACTAAACGCAAGTAGCACAAATAAAACTATGATGAACCAATTTTATTTTTGTTTAGTACTTTGAAAATAGTGTGACATTAAATGGAACAAATTCTTTCTTTTTCTTGTAATAAAGTCTTGAAATTCAATTTTTTTTTGGTTTGGGGAAAATGTCCACTCTTTTCTTCCTAACTAGGGGAAAATGTCCACCCTGTCATTTGAAATTAGGGGACACTGCCCTAGGTGACACTTTTTTTAGGGGAAAATGTCCTAGAGGAAAATTTCCTACGGGAAAATGCCCGGAACCCATCCCCTTGCACTCTTTTTCTGTCATTAGTTTTTCTTTATAGGAGACCTCATAACAGAAGAAGAGTTCACGGAGGTTCCGCTTCCGAAACTGCTTTGATTATGTTCTTATTAAATCACCGGGACATGTTTCAGGACATAGACATTCGATACAAAAAAAACCCAAACTAATTTACTATTATTATATTACATTCAGAATCTATACCATTCGCATTGTATCCCATTTAATGCCAATTGTTTCCAACTTCAAAGCATGTTTCTTAATTCGTTTTGTAACAGCTCTCTCGTAGCAGTTATTAACAAATTACCTCTATTCAGTGTTCCCCATTGTTTATTTAAGCTCTGTCAAATATATATCACTGTTTTTTTTATTCTATTATTTCAGGCATCTGATTAATACGCGATGAAACTTACTTTAATCTTTACATCTCGCAAACTTGTAGAGACCTGACTCATTTATTATATTTTATATACAGAATAAAATAGAATAGAATTTGGACTGAGATTGGCGCTTGGCGAATATAATATATATGCATGCAACAACAGGTACTCGTCGGTTGTTAATTTGTCCTGAACCCACTATATCTGTGTGGGTACGTGCGCCCACGGGTGTGTGAGAGTTATTAGGGTTATGTGCGTGCGTGCGTGCGTGCGTGCGTGCGTGCGTGCGTGCGTGCGCGCGCGCGCGCGTGCGTGCGTGCGTGCGTGCGTGCGTGCGTGCGTGCGTGCGTGCGTGCGTGCGTGCGTGCGTGCGTGCGTGCGTGCGTGCGTGCGGTGGTGGTGGTGGTGTGTGTGTGTGTGTGTGTGTGTGTGTGTGTGTGTGTGTGTGTGTGTGTGTGTGTGTGTGTGTGTGTGTGTGCGTTTGTCTTACCAACTTGACGAGGTAACTAGACAAAAGAGTTTGCGTGTTTCGCCTTACCGAGGTACAAAAGACAAAAGAAACCCTTTACCTCGGTTGTTTTCCCAGAACTGTACCGGCAAAACGAGGTTGAAACCGTTAGTCCACACAAAGGACAGACAATGGGGTACCTCGGTATGTAGGGAAAACAAGACTCTGTGTGTGTGTGTGTGTGTGTGTGTGTGTGTGTGTGTGTGTGTGTGTGTGTGTGTGTGTGTGTGTGTGTGTGTGTGTGTGTGTGTGTGTGTGTGAGGGTGTGGGTTTGTCTTACCAACTTGACGAGGTAACTAGACAAAAGAGTTTGCGTGTTTTGCCTTACCGAGGTACAAAGACAAAAGAAACCCTTTACCTCGGTTGTTTTCCCAGAACTGTACCGGCAAAACGAGGTAGAAACCGTTAGTCCACACAAAGGACAAACAATCGGGAACCTCGGTATGTAGGGTAGACAAGACTGTGTGTGTGTGTGTGTGTGTGTGTAGGTGTGTAGGTGTGTAGGTATGTGTGCGTGTGTGTGTGTGAGTTTGAGGTTAAAAATTCGCACTGGCACACTACTGAAACTTTTTTTTCTTTTAATATGCCGCCGAAAAATTGTTTTCATTTACTGAACCCTGATGGGTTTCAAACATGACAAAAATACATAAAATTGATTTAAACTAAGTGATGAGCTTAGGAACTGGTTAAACTGACTGGCAAAAATTGATGTTATTCATTGATGGGCTCTAATTTAGTCCTTACAAGGATGTTACGCAAGCTTTTGTTTTTCTTACAGGCGATGAAAGGTCGAAGATTCGAAGGTTCATTTAATTTAGCATTGGTTAAATTGAATTCCTCTTTTAACATTTTTGCTATTTCGATATTCATTCTGTTGTACGTTAAAGTGAAAGGAATGATGGACCTCCTTTCGCATTCGCCCTCTGATATGTTCATACCAAATGGCCAGAGGGTTTGAAGCGTATTGATCCAAGAAGCTTCACGTCTTTTCCTAAATTTATTCGTTTCTTCTAATGTGACTTTAATTGGTGCCTGTTCAATAGGATGGATTTCGAAATCGTCCAAAGAATAGCCAGGAAGGTTAAAATGTTGTGCTACTGGGGCATCAGCATTATGTTTTATATCCTGTTTGTGTCTAGTAGCACGTTCTCGGAAAGGATTTTGACTTTGACCAACATACTGCTTCCGACAGCGCTTACACGTGATAAAGTAAATAATATTTGGTGAATCACAATGGAGGGGTTACGGATCTGATAATGATTTTTCGTTTGTTCGGAGGAAAATTCCTCCTTCTGATCAGGCATAAAAGTATGCAATCTACAACGAGGCTTTTTGCAATTAAATACCGCGCCACTACCATTCTGCAACGGTCTGTTGTGTTCAATTTTCAGTGGTTCGAAATCAGTAGTTTCCGCTCGACTTTCGAGCTATTTCACTGTTTGAGATTTCAGGCTACGCAAAAAGCGCAGTAAGATTAGGACGCCAAATAGAGAAGAACATGCCTAATTGAAATTTACCTTATAACTTGAATTGTGGTGGAAACGAATGAGCTGTGATTTGATGATACCTTTAAATGTATGTTGAGGATGGAAAGATTTTGTGTGCAACAATTGATGTGAATCAGTTGTTTTAAAATATACTTTATAATCTAAATGACCGGATGCTTGAAGTTGTTTGCCTTTATACACGGTCACATCGAGAAAATCAATCGAGCTTTCACTGATAGAGGCTTTTAATGTAATGTTTGGATCATGATTGTTCAAAATTTCTAAAAATTCATCACATCTTCTTTTGAATGTTCCCAAATAATAAAAATGTCATCTAAATATCTGAGATATACGAAAGGATGCTTTGCACATTTGCTTAAGGCATTTTCCCCCCATTCCGCTACATAAATGCTTGCAAAATTAGGACTGAATCGTTTGCCCATAGGACAACCCATTATTTGTAGAAAATATTCTCCATTGAATTGAAATTCATTACCATTTAAGCTCAGCTCTAAAATATCCAAAATTTGTTCATCCGGGCGTTTTGCATCCGGATATTTTTCAACTGCATTTTTAACCGATTTAACACCTTTATCAATATCAATGTTCATATACATACTGTCGATATCCAAAGTAGCCAGAATTGCATTTTTCGATATTTTCGATTTCGAAATTTTTGACAGGAAATCATGTGTATTTTTTAGATAGCTCGGATGTCTATTTGCTATAGGTTTCAGATTTTAATCAATTAGTTCCGAGATCGCATAAGATTCCGAATTACAATCTGATACAATTGGCCTCCCGGGTGGAGTTAAGTCATCCGTCCATGAAGAACGGTCCTTGTGGATCTTTGGTAGGATATAAAATTGTCTTGTTTGAGCACTGAGCTTAGCTGTTAAATATTTAAATTGGTTTTTGGTTATGTGACCTTCGTCGAGGAGAAATTTTAAGATCTTATTGAATTTTTCGACATTACAAGGCCAAATAAGTGAATCTATTTTCTTATAATGTTTAGTATTGCTGAGTGGTCTCATGGCTTCTTTTATATAATTATCCCGAGATAGAACGACTACCGACCCACCCCTGTCGGCTGGTTTAAATACTAATTTCTCATTTTTTCGAAGTTTCGTGAGGGCTCTCCGTTCACCAGCTGTTAAATTGTCTTTATCGGAGAGAATGTTCATGCTGAACACATTTTGAAGGATTCGTTTGTTAGTCTCAATAATTTCGGGATCTACTTCACTATCCGGAAGTGACCAACCAGATGATTTTGCAAAAGGAAGTTTCCGACCGCTGGAGTTTCTAAAGCTTTCTGCTAATTTCATTTGCCTAAGAAAATTACAGTTGTATGATGGTAAATTTGTTTGGTTATCAGTTTTAGGCTTCGGTGCTGGTACAAAAGTTAAACCGCGATCTAAGAGAGGCTTCTCTTGGGTTGTTAGGTCATTGGTGCCAGACAGGTTAACCGCATTAGTTCCTAATCCCACATCTATTGTATTAGGCGGTTGTTACTTTTGCCTTTACTTAGTTTAAATCCAAATGGTTCAACCAGTGATCGTACATAAGATCCCCCTTGCGTGCCCTGGATTTCGAATGATTATAATCAGTGATGCAAAGACGAGACAAAGTTCAGAATGCATTGTTCCTGTAATGTATCAGTTAATTTTCTGGTACATTCAGCTTTGCGACAACAACCTTTATGCAATCTCTACAATGCTACATAGTACGCGCAGCAAAGAAAGAGACTGGAGGATAAGCTGAAAGAGACTGGAGGATAAGTTTTTAGATTAAATGGTGTGTGTGCTTTGTGATGGAATCGATGCTATTAAATTAGAGTATTCTAGTAAAGGCGCTTTTCGTAAAATGATGGGAAAGTCTTATCGATTTACTCCGAATGCTTACATAGTTTGATATCGTTATTGCTCGCCATCGACGCATATTTTACGAACATTTATACAGTGACCTCGTGAAATCTAAAGCTTGGAGAGAGACTACCGTAGTTGTGTCTTTCTTTGAATTGCTTGCATGATAAATTCAAGCATATCTTCGAAGGATAAATGCAATTTTCTTGATAAAATCCATATCCACATATGGCAGGACACTTTAATTGCAAAGCACTTTCAAGTTATCAAAGTTATATATTTCTGTGATCAGATTAGCGTTTAGTACGGCCGCCGTGGACTGGTGGACAATATTTCCACGGACGCAATAATATTAGATTCCAAGCACTAATTACAGGAAAATCCTCAAAATTTTAATCAATGAAGCACCGGGTACAACCCGGTGCTTCATTGATTAAAATTTTTGCTGATGATGATTTTTATTACCTGGTAAACGCATGCGTGGACATCACTGCCCACGCGTGGATTACGACCAGTCCACGGCGACTGTATTGTAACTAATATGTCAGGACAAAAACACAAATCTTTCTTTTCTCGTGAACATTTTATTCTCAGCACCTAGATCATATTACGCTTAGGGGTATGACACTGATTTAGACAACTCTACCACAACAAAGAAAAACCCCGAACTGTTAACTGAAGGAAAGTGAGGGGAGGTCTAAATTCAGGACAAGCGATCAGGCGCAGCACTTGGAACACTAATCAATCCACATCACATGCGCTGCCGTGATTGCTAATAGCCTGGTAACAGAGTCCGCGTAGCATGCGAGCGACGGGCGAAAGGGGGTGGGTGTGGTGGGGTGTAATATCCCATCACGACCAAAAATATGCTTTTGAAAACTTTTACTTATAGCTAGCCAGTAGACTGCATTTTGTCAACTATTCTGCGGTATTGAATGCCTTTTTGAATTCCATACGATATTTTGAATATGAGAGGAATGTTTTGGACAATGCTTCAAGTACTGAAGGCCCGAGGTCACGAACATAAGAAGGATCAAGAAAACAGACAACGTCCGATTTGAGAATGGCATGTAGAACCCATGGTGGTTTCTCGGCTGAACAAGTATTATGCTATGTTCTGAAATAACAGCACCACACCCCTTTTCAATTGGCGACCGCAGTTTGAACGTTAAGGAGCACCATGTCAAGTTAAGCTATTTCAGGACAAAATTTCGGAAGATTAGAAGTAGCAGTTAGTGTCGTGTTAGCCAAGTGATGAACATTTATGAGCTGCGAGGCGATAATTAGCTAACAGTGCAGTAGTTGGGTTGCCGGAGATGACGGATCTGGAAGCCTTGCCACCAATCCTCACCCCCCCCCCCTCCCCCCCCCCCCCCCAAAAAAAATTAATAATTATACTGAATTTCACCACCTGCAAGGGGCTTCAACTAATGAAATTACAGATGGCATAGCACGTTTGGTGAAAATAGATATTCTTTCGAGCCTCAGAATCCCTCCAAATAGTGCCATTTCAGGCAAAGTTTTTAAACATTTCATTTTTGAAAAAAGCAACAAAGCGACCGAAGCACCACTTCCATACCTTTCCCCGACTCAATACTTCAAATTTCGTGATATGCCTGTAGCATCAAAAGTCTTGAACCGTCCCACCCTGAAAATCCCCATGTGTTCCCTCCTCCGCCAATATCTGGCTACGCGCCTGCAGTGCAGTTCCTAAAATCCACATTATATGTTAATAAAGTAAGTTCGCGTTCAGCGAAAACCAAATTGAACACAATATTTCCGATAAGGTGCCGCTCATCCGCATATATAGCAGGCTCAGTTTTCTCTTGTGTTTTTCGGATAAAAAAATCCTCAGTTCCAGATATTTTTCTGTAACTAGATATAATCCCATAATATTCAAGTTCTACAGGAAAGTCAAGAAGTCAATTTGAACTTGAGAAACAGAATTTATGTGATCAGTAAATTCGAATCTGGGTGAAAGTGGGGAATCTATTTATTTATTTATTGGAGTTTGACGACACTTTCGACAACCACGGTCACTTCGGTTTGGACAGTTTTACGGGTGGTGGAAGCCGGTGTAACAGGAATGGAAGTCCGTAGGAAAATTAGTCCCTCTGGACTATTATTCCGCGGAATTATAGTCCTAGGTCTAACATTTCTAGGAATAGTAGTCCGGCGGACTACTATTCCTAGAAATGTTAGACCTAGGACTATAATTCCGCGGAATAATAGTCCAGAGGGACTAACGTTCCTACGGACTTCCATTCCTTTTACACCGGCGTACTCGGAGAGAACATCCGAACAACGGCGAGCAACTGCCAGACTCCCCCAACGTACTATACACGCTAAAAACTAAAGTGTTAAAAACTACACTTGAAGTGCTGTATTTAACATTTACTAAGTGCTGAACTAGTACTTTGTTCAAGTGTAGATATCCCAGAACTTGACAGATGTTACAATAATACCACTTGACAAGTGTAAGGTCGCGACACTTAAAATGAAACAACGCAGATGACGCGGATCAGACTCGAACTCTCGAGCCTGATCCGCGTCATCTGCGTTGTGTCCTTTTAATTATGTACCCACCAAGCGCAAATCAAATTATGGACGATTCTGGAAGAACCACCAATGCTAGACACATGGTTTGTGCCATCCATTCAAGTTTCAGATGTCTGACGATTGTAATGTCCAAGTGCTTGAAGCATTGCACTTTGAGTGTTAAAATCAAACCCTAAGAGTTAGAATGGGTTTAACACCTTGAAAGTGTCAGTTTTACCACTTTAGTTTTTAGTGTGTAACTTCACACAAGCAGGGTTAGCATTGGTTGAAGATAAGTGCACCATCGACTCGCAGTACGCATTAGAACACAGCGCCACCGTGCTCCCATTTGTGCAGTCCGGATGAAGTGCCTTACTCAAGGACACAACGCAGTTACTCCTGGCGAGGATTGAACCGTGGACCTTTCGATTGGAAGTCCAATGCCGTAACCACTGACCATCGCGCTCCCGTGAAAATGGTGAAAACATCACGAATAAACTATGTAGAAAGAGAATTTACGGAAGGTTATTCGGGAGGAAATATATTTAAAGAAATCAGAAATGTTTTTTTTGTTGTAAACAATTTTTAAAGATTTTCATATTCTTTCATTCTTTAAAACATTATATTTATTTATTAATTATTTATTTATTGGTGTTTAAGGTCACATATTTATGCACTATGGCTAATCATGACCACGACAGTTTTACGGGTGGAGGAAGCCGGAGTACCCAGAGAGAACCACCGAGCAACGGCGAGCAACTGTCAGCTCCCCAACGTACGAACTCCACACAAGCAGGGTTAGCATTGGTTGAAGACAAGTGCACCATCGACGTGCAGTACGCCTTAGTACACAACGCAACCGTGCCCCCACGCGGGCAATGGAGATGAAGCGTCTTGCCCAAGGACACAACGCGGTTGCCGCAGGTGGGATTCGAACCGAGGACCTCTCGACTTTTAAAACATTACTTTGTCGGAAAGATCTGAATCTGAAATACGTGATCTTCCGGTGACAATTAAGGAGCCAGATATCAAATTAAACAATGACTGCATAACCGTTAGAGAGATATTAGACGCTGTTAGGCAGCTCCAAAACAAAAAGGTCATTGGCTGCAGATAACATTCCAAATGAATTATTAAAACTCCCAATTATCATAGACGATGTTGTCAAGCTATTTAATCCTTTACCTAACATGAAAAGCAGACGACACTTGCAAAAAAAATCTTGAACAACTAATTTTTTTCATTTTTTGTCTCAAAAACATAGGTTATGACCCCTCGTTGGAACGAGCTCGACGAGCTCGTTCCAAAGAGGGGTCATAACCTATGTTTTTGAGACAAAAAAAGAAAAAATAATAAAAATTAATCGGAGATTTTTTAAAATAGCGCGGGCCGGTTTTTTCCCGTTACGTTGGGTAAAGGGTTAACTAAATATTAGTATCGGGTCATTATCCTGTATGTTGGAGTGAGTCTATAATAAAAACTCTCTATAAGAAAGTCGATTGACATGATCCTACACAATTACAGACCGATTGCTCTGAGCAGCAATATCGGAAATGATTTAATAAAGTAATAAACTCGAGGCTGAATGAGTATTTAGAACTCAACGATTTAATAAGCGATACCCAATTTGGATTTGGGAAGTACCGTGGAACAATTGACAGTGCACTTGTTTTGCGCACGTTGGCAAATAAGTATAAAGAAGAGAAGAAACCAATGTACGCGGCTTTTGTTGATTTTAAGAAAGCATTTGATTCGGTTGATGGGTCGTTACTTTTTGAGAACATGCGTCATTGCGTATTGGTGGGAAAGTCCTCAAAATTCTTAGCTCTCTTTATGAGTCCAGTTACTATTCTATAAATACTTATGTAGGATTGAGCCCACATTTACTTTCAACAGTGGGAGTTAGACAAGGATGTTTTATATCTCCCACTCTTTTCAATTTTTTTATTGATGACATTTGCGGAATATCTCATGAATTTTGTTCTCCACTTGATGTGAATGGACAACGACTAAATCACCTACTTTTGGCCTATGACCTGGTAATGTTATCAGAGTTTCCATCAGGCTTAAATAAATGTGTTCAGAAGTTAGAACACTATGCAGATCAAAAAAAACTTAGTGTCAATATTAATAAAACAAAATGCATGATTCTCAAGAATAGAAAAGATAAAAATGACCTTACGTTTTGTATTGGAACAGAGAAATTAGATATCGTAGATCAATATAAATACTTAGGTCTTGAATTCACATACAATAGAAACACGAAACAAGTTCAAGAGAATTTAAGTACAAAAGGATCGAAAGTATTGTTTTTCCTTGCAAATTCTCCCCGAAAGTCACTTGACTTAACTCTTGATGTGAAATGTAAACTTTTTGATAAATTTATGAAACCTATTTTATTATATGGTTGCGAGATATGGTCCCCTGACATGAATACTCCTTTTGTGGACACCACAGCCTCTGAACAAGTCCACTTGAAATGAGCAAATATTAATGTTAAGTAGAAAAGCATCTAATCACACAGCGCAGGGCGAGTTGGGTGTACATCCAACTGTGAACGATGCCATCTTACGATCTCTATAAATTATGTCGATAAATTATCCAAAATTGCTAGCGATAACATACCCTCCAACTCACTCAAGGAGTCGCCCAAATGTAAACTGCCGAAAACTTGGATAACTCAGTTATCTCGTTATAATACTAGAGTTTCCAATGTTAATACGTTAACTAATAGAAATGGAAATTGACTGAAAGATGTATTAGAATCTCAGCATAGTGAAAGATTTACTAAAGATATGTTTAATGATGACAAAATGAAAGGCAGAAATAAGTTACGAACGTATCGATTAGTTAAAAATGAATACAAGCTTGAACCTTATCTGAAATTCACCAGGTCAGAAATGGATAATGAAGAATTCAGGAATACATTTTATTACACCCCCGTTCTATGTAATCCTCATCTACAACAACACTAACCGTGCGGAAAATGAAAATCTGTTCCGCACATATGGGCGGAACGGAAATCGTTTACGAACTCTTTTAAATAGAAGCGAAACTGCACTGGAATTTTCTACAAATCGTACAACACAATTAAAATTTGAATCGCAAGCGATAGCTGAAAGTCATTCCCCGAGTTCCAATGTGTTCTAAGTGCCAGTAGGCATATAGAACACATTTGAACTCGGGGAACGAAATGGTACTACGGGTTCGCAGATTTGGTTAGAGATAAAATGTTGTTTTTTTGTTGATAGTTGTCAAATGAATTGCGGAGTGTCCTTCTAATATTTTTTTTATAGACGTGTAATAAACACAGAACGTCACGCATGTGTGAATGGGTTAATCGATATGGCACTTGTACCATGATATCTTCTCGTTCTATCCTTCCGCGCTAGTACTCGTGCCATATCTATTAACCCATTCACACACGCGTGTCGTTCTGTGTATGTTGTGTACGATAGCTGAAGAGTTTCATGCAAATGATTTGCAATCAAAACTAAAATTTGCACTGAGTGACACCCCACACACACCCGCTCATTTTTCAAACCTTGTATTGGACCTAGGTGAATATGACAGGTATGCATTCCCCCAACTTGGAAATTTTTGGCCCGGTCCAAGTTATGGGCGCTTTAATTTACATATGAACTTTAGGAATGCGGTGCATTTCGATTCATTTGGTATTTGTCCAAGGCCCACAGGTCATACCATGCTTGAGATATGAGAGTGACCCACCTTTTTTGCTCCGTCCACTTTTTTGAGTGATGAAATACACCCTCTCACCTTTTGAAGGTAGAAATACATGTATGGAATTCTAAAATGTTTAGGGAGTCACAAAATGCGATTTTCAACAATTCTGTAAAGATTCCCCCAATGACTCTAGGGGGACCCATGTGACCATGGGCCACATATTGAACCTATGCCCAATGACTCTAGGGGGGACCCATGTGACCATGGGCCACATATTGAACCTATGCCCAATGACTCTAGGGGGGACCAATGTGACCATGGGCCACATATTGAACCTATGCCCCCAAGGACTCTAATGGGGACCCATGTGACCATGGGCCGCATATTGAACCTATGCCCAATGACTCTAGGGGGGACCAATGTGACCATGGGCCACATATTGAACCTATGCCCACAATGACTCTAGGGGGACCAATGTGACCATGGGCCACATATTGAACCTATGCCCCCAATGACTCTAGGGGGGACCAATGTGACCATGGGTCACATATTGAACCTATGCCCCAATGACTCTAGGGGGACCTATGTGACCATAGGCCACATATTGAATCTTTATCATATGGCTCGTCCGTTTTGTTCACTTTAAAACATTTGTTATTTTGCTTTCATATTAATCAGTGATAAATAAAGCCTTCCGTCAATTTCATTATTCAATTTCAAAACTAGATAATCTGATTAGCTGAACAAAATACAACTGGGCCACATTTTCATAATTTCAGTAGGGAGAATTTGGGAGCTTTCATTGGTCAATTTCAAAACTGGACAATTTGATTGGCTAAACAAAATACAACTGGGTCACATTTGCATAATTTCAGTAGAGAGAATTTACGTTATCTGTCCTATTTATCTTTTACCTACAAGAAAAACGCCATTCATTTTTTTTTTATATTTTCACTTTTTGCTTCCAATACATAGGTTATAACCCCTCATTGGAACGAGCTCAACGAGCAAAAAAATGAAAATCTTTAGTTATGCGAGGATGTTTTTTTCCAAGTGTCGTCTGCAACTCAAGTGCTGATGGGTTAAAAAGTCATACTAAGTGGCTAATTTGTGCATGTGTGTGTCATATGATAAATAGAATATGAAATTAGTGTTTTTCTCATATAATATTTATGAAACTCGTCCGAATTTTCCGTTTGGGCTCGCCAGAGGCTCGCCAAAACGGAAAATTCTTAGACTCGTTTCATAAATATTATATGAGAAAAACACTCATTCCATATCCTCTATATATTGAGCTATTATTTCAAAAATGCCCCATGCATAGGTGGACGAGTACTAGTAACTGTCTGTGAGTACGCCAAAAAGCCACGAGATAGGAAGATTCATATTAGAGTTATCATGTCGTCGCTTGAGTGTTAGAATGTCCTGTGTCCCCTATGGGACATAGGACATTCTAGAGAAGAAGAAGAAGAAGAAGAAGAAGAAGAAGAAGAAGAAGAAGAAGAAAGAAAAAGAAAAAGAAGATGAAAAAGAAGAAGAAGAAGAGAAGAAGGAGAAGAAATGAAACCACACAACAAGAATAGTCTTTGTGTTTCACACAGACTAATTATGAATTGTGTTTTGCAGCCAAATATCGCAGGTAACATGACACTCCAGAAGGCTTTTAAAATGTCTAGATTCTGTTGAATGGACTAACATTAAACAAAAACATATTTATATTGGCTGAGATGTAACGTTTCAAAAGGGACGATTTCAGTTGAGATAAATTGCATATTCCATGTATAAATATCGTGTTGTAACCCTAGGCCGACAGCCAGGGACTCGTACACCACTAGCAGATAGATGAAGGTCCGGAGAGGTAGTGCGTGAGACTGAATATAAACACTGAGGCTCATACGTCACCGTTGTAATCAGTGGTCCCAAATATTCGGAAACAACTAAGAAGGGCTCACGAACTAGTAGTTACAACGAGACAATTTGGGCCCGAAGACACGACGAACTATCAAATAATGATAATGTCAAACGAGTATTATTTCCAAATGAAACAAAATACTGCATTGTGATTGGCTGAGAGGTGCGGTGTAACTTGCAATCCATAGTGGGTTTTTTTTACACCGTGGTTCACCACGGTGTAAAAGCAAGAATATACAATAGCAGGCTATGTGGCTAAAAAAAGTACCAATTTTTAATTATTAATTCATACCTTCTGATCAGTTATGTTACAACAAAAATAAAAATACAGGAAATTTAATATTATGTGCAATAAAATATTACAGATATGGATGTCATTGGAACTGGCTCATTGAGCCAGTTCCACTGACATCCATATTTGTCTGGTTCTGTTTATTAAGAAACTTACAAAGTACAAATTTTCTGTCAGTTTTTGCCCACAATGTAGGTTAAAGTATTAACTACACCAAAATTCTTGGAAATAAATCCGTTATCCTTGTGTTTTCCAGGATGTATGGGAATATACACCGGTTTGGGAACTCATAAACCCTTTGGTTTTGCCTCAGGGTGTATGAGTCCCCAAACCGGTGTAAATTCCCATACACCCTGGAAAACACAAGGATAACTAATATTATTGTGGCTGAATTCAGGGAATAATTGTAAGAAATCTTTACATTGGTGTAAATAAATTGTGTTTGGCGCATAATCGTCGAAAATACCCCTTTAGATAGTTTTGATACTTCAAACTTATTGGTACCTAAAGGAAAGGATCCACAGCCCTATAAAACAAGGGTGACCAGGGTGAGGACTGAGATATATGTGTTATGTGCACTGTCAAAGTGATAGAATAAATTTGCGATTTTGTGGTTTAAAAAGTGTATATAATTTTGATAATTTTCTCGCTTGGGGAAAAAGCGTAAATATAGGTATGTGCCGGACCACGAAAAACCGACTTGTCAAGTAAGCCGTATCGTTCACTGAGTTCCAATGTGTCCTATGTGCCTGTAGGCACATAGAACACATTGGAACTCAGGGAACGATATGTGTATCTTAAAAGAAGTAAATCAGACAAACGTGATAACTTTAATGGAGAGGAATCGCAGTAGGTAACGCCAATTAGCGCTTATCTGGTCTGAAACAACGGTCTTTCCTTATAAGCTTCAAACAAAAGACACTCGTTTGGCCATCCAAGGTAATCAGTCATCTAATTATAGGGTCATTAGTGTCGAGAATCTCTTATTCTTTCGAAGCGCACGTGTAATGTCTGTATTTTATGCACTTCCCCAATTTTTGACAAGGTGCTGTCAGAAATGTCAAAGTAAAGCAAACTTGAAAGAATTTGAAAGAGAATTTTAAACAAAGTCATATCTGTAGCGGCCGAGTTCAAGAGAAGCAATTAAAATGGGAATTAATGTTCTGGCAAACGAATAAAAGTTCGCGGGCTTTCTCGAAAAATTCATCGGAGTCTCAATGCGTGTAAGACTGCGGGTCGTAGGTGAGGAGATGGGGATGTCCCATTCTATAGGTTAGAGGAGGTGCCGCTTCAGTACGAAAGTATAGGCTCTTCGTAATGTAAGGAGAGCCACAGAGCTCATATTTGGAGTAGGAACAGCCGCGGGCTAAGTCGGTGGCCATAATAAGAGTGTAGGATCAGAAGCTCGCGAACGTTTGTATTTAGGTAGACGGTATTACCTATTGTGGTAGGCAAGCCATACGTAGACAGAGTAGTCTTTGCCTGTATGGACATTATTCTGAGATAAACGGAGGGGGAGCACTTAACCCCACTAAGTGGCGACTGCTTGAGTGAAAAGCGTCCAGTCAAGTGACGATACATTTGTGGCCGTGCGACGGCAGTAGTAGAGTGACATTCCGTCACATGTTAGAGCAAAGGCGTCCGTTAAAGTGACAATACAGTTAAAACTAGAAGTCCTGTCACGAATAGTGCGCTTATCTAGGCTTAACTGCGCGTTGGAATTGCGCGCAATTGCCATATCGAATGGCATCCAAAGCACGGCAGGTTCTCTTGGTTACTCATAGCAAACACATGCAATGTTATTGCCAATGGACCTCCGGATTATCCGGAGGTCCATTGGCTGAAACATTGCCTGTGCACAGGCCATATGTACAGAATATGATAGCTTTAATTGGGCCATAACGCGCACATTAACGAGCATATCAACGTGCTATTTATGCGCATTTCATGACAGGACTTCTAGTTTTAACTGTAGTTGGATATACTTGGTGCTCAGCAAACTTTGAGTAGTATATGATCACATATTTTACAACATACTTTTTAAAATGGGATCAAATTCGTTTTGTTAAAATTAGTTTTCAATGGTTCCATTTTTGTTTAAATTGTTCACTTTTTATCCCAGTGTATCACCTTGTTAATTTGTTAGAAAAGACTGGGGGTGGGGGGGGGGGTAACTTCAAAGTCCTAAACATGTACTAAATCCTCATGAAATAATCTGGACGGACATAGATTTGATTAAAGCAAAAATTAGTTTCCTTTGTTCTATAAACATATTTTGGATATGTTATTGTTTAATAGTTCCATTTAACTTTGAAAAGAGGTCTTTTTCCAATACTTATAATCTTGCGACAGATAATACCTCTCCTCCTTGGAGACAAATACATGTCAAATCGTCGCCTGCGTGCTCGTTAGTAGCCGTGCGACGGCAGAGAAAGTGTGAAGTTCCAGTTGTATGTTCTCGAAAAGGAGACCAGAGTCCAAATAATGAAGAAGAGACCAGAGAACGCGGGCCCGCAAGTGACTCAAATGTGATTGACGTTTGTGTTTTATTCATTGGATTTTATGTAAGTTACAAATTACTATATTTTTCTCTATGTATTAAAATTGTTAATTTCAGTGAACCCCTGTTGATATATGCTTTTTGAGGAAAAGTCATTGACCCCTTTAGGACATGAACCTCCCCAACAAAAACGAAACGGGCGGGTTCGACACGGTGAGACATACGTTCACGCACGGATTCAGGCGGTACTCCTTGAGTTTTTGCTGAATACGCAGCGTGAATCTATTTCCCACAGCAACGACAACACCCAGGTTTCCAACATGCACATTGTCTTTGTGCCGAATCTTTTAACGTGGGGCTCATTTGGGGGGGGGGGGGACGCATAGTCACTCGTCGCCCTTGCGTGACGAGTTGCTATACGTCTCCCAAAAGCAAGTCGAGTTGATGCTACTGCAATGTCGAGTTTCTGTTGAACTTTAACCCTTTACCCAACAAATCGCCCGCATCCACCCGCGTAATATGCAAGTTCAGCAGCTGAGCTGAAAAATACTATTTTTCGAAAAATTTCAACAAAACCATATCATGTGACCCCTTTTTGGAACGAGCTCGCCACATGATATAGTTTTGTTGAAATTTTTTGAAAAAATTTTTAACAATGATATTTAAAATTGTAGTAGGCAAGTAAAATTTAAAATAATAAAGTTTGAAATTGTCTGCGTTGGGTAAAGGATTTAAACTGTTGATAATATCAAAGCGTTTATATTGTAGTTGAATTCAGAGAATAATTGTGAGAATATATATATTAGTCTACCCAACGCAGACGATCAAAATTTATTATTTTAAATAATTTTTTTTAAATTTTTCAAAAAATTTCAACAAAACCATATTATGTGACCCCTCGTTGGAACGAGCTCGTCGAGCTCGTTCCAACGAGGGGTCACATGATATGGTTTTGTTGACATTTTTTGAAAAATAATATTTTTTCAACTGCTGAATTTGCATATTATGCGGTCGGATGCGGGCGATTCGTTGGGTAAAGGGTTAATATATACTTATGTATTTTATAAAAAACTACTCTAAGTTTCCTAAGCACCACACATTTGACACATCATTGTGAATTTTCTTGTGACACATTTGCGATATTTTTGCTGGATATGATTGAGAATGGTCCCCAGCGTTTACATTATATCTCTTGAGAGGCAGATTTTTCGTGACAGTCACGGAAAGCATGTACCCCTTGATTTCCATGATGTTTTTGTGCACTGTCTACATGTACATGACATGTGTAGGGTATTCAATCTTCATTTCAACACAAACCCTTGTGATCTAAAGATTGAATATGGCTAATGTAAGAAGACATTTGTCTGAAGAAGAAATGTGGTGGGCTGTAGGGATGGTGGAACAAGGGGCTACCCATCGTCAGGTTGGTGAAGCCCTTGGTCTGCACCATACGGTTATCACCAGAGCCTGGGCAAGATTTCAGCAGTATGGCACACCAGTCAGGCGACATGGTGGTAGCGCAGAGACAGGGCAACATCTGCAGCTGAAGACCGGTTTTTGATCATTCGGCCCGTAGGAACCGCTTTGACACAGCAACCTATCTTCGCAGTGACCTTCAGAATGCATCCGGGGTAAATGTTTCGACGCACACTATCCGGGCAAGGTTGAACGAAGGTGGTCTCCGATCGAGAAGACCATGTATTCGCATTCAGCTCCCCCAGAACCACCACCAGACACGATATGAATGGACCATGGATCACGTTGGATGGACCAGAGAAGATTGTCGACCTGCCCTTTTTACAGATGAGTCAAGGTACTGCCTAGACAACACAGATAGGCGTTCTAGGTTATGTAGAAGACCAGGAGAGCGATTCCATGCAGCCAACATTGCTGAGCATGACCACTATGGTGGAGGGTCAATAATGGTCTGTGGTGGCATCAGCTGGGGTGGACGTACAGAGCTCTGTGTCCTTGACCGTGGTACATTGAGTGCACAGCGGTATATTGATGAGATCCAGGATGCCCACGTCAGATTGTATGCAGGTGCAATGGGCGATAGACCCGTCCTCATGTTGCCCATGCTGTCCAGGAATATCGACAGAGGGATGGGATTGGGCGTATGGACTGGCCAGCAAGATCCCCTGACCTCAATCCAATCGAACATGTCCGGAATGAGTTGCAGCTTGCAATTTCAGTCGCCCAGTGCAACCAAGAAGTGGCCAGGAACTTGGTGCCATGCTGGTCCAAGAATGGAACAACATCCCACAAAGGACCATCTGTCAGAAATTGGCCACTTTTGTTTAAAATGTGTAACTGGTCTTGCAGGATAGTTTGTGTAGTTGGCAGGTGGATGGTGTGAGTAGCAAGCTAAAATACATGAAGGTAGAGGAAACATAAATTAACTCTAACTAGGAATTTTAATACAATTCGGGTCACTGCTCTGTTCTGGTACCTTATCGAAAGCCAGTGTTGAAATGCGAACATGACACCGTTTTAGATTTAACTATGATTCTGAAATAATCCTGGTCAGTGTTCAGTAATGTAAGCTATTGAGTAGTTCAGCTCTCCTGGCCGTGGGAAAGTGTCGGCGAATTGCGAAGATAGGTGCTATTGAAGGGTTGGAAGGGAGAGAAACGCTATGAAGGCACCAAATAAGATTGGATCAGCCCTGTTGTCGTCCAGACGCACGGCGTGTAGTTTGTAGAGGACAGTTAGCTGGAATGATGTGTTAAGTGTGATGGAAATGACTGAATTACGAGCGAATCACGACCAGCACTTACGTCTCAGAACCCTTCACCTTCAGGCTTGTTAAGTCAGAACCGATCACAGACTCTGTGCTATACGTTTTGGGACAGAATAAAGTGATCTACGAATCAGACTCGATGGTACACGTTACGCAATGGTGAACTACAATTCAGAAGACTCAGTATAGTGTTAGATCCGAATCATGAATAGTGATATAGACTTCGCTCAAAGCTACCAGTTAATAAATCTCCGGAAGTGCAAGGGACGCGGTCTATGATGTGTTAAGTAAACAGTGAGGACGTTTTCTTGATCGGTGTCAAAACGCCGTAATCGAACCAAGGCTTCATGACCAGCATATGACGACGAACAATTCTTCAAATCATCGACAAACCGAGTGGAAATACCGTGACAATCCCGTAATCGGGAGGAGTATGCAGCGCTGCATAGAAAACAAATGACTTCTGCGGAGCGGGTAACACAACGTATTATTCCATATTTTGTATGTATCATTTACTCTATAGCAATATACTCATCATATCATTTATATATGTAAAACGAGTCTTTTCTTGATTTGCCAGAATAAATTCATAGAAACCGAAGAGACCAAGACCCAACCACCCCTTTTAGTCGTCCACGCTCTACCCTGTGATAAGCAATGCAAGTCTCGGGGGACAGGCCTGGTCAACTCGAAGGGTTAACACTGTCTTTCACCTGACACCATCTGGAACCTGATTGGGAGCATGAGAGGCGTTGTCAATCTGTAATTAACAATAATGGGTCTCATACTCGATATTGAACCCATATCAGTTCGCTCCGTCAACTTTTTGGCAAATTTGAAAAATTTCCTCTTTTACCAATAATATCCATTTTCCATGGTTATCGTATTCAAAACTAAAAAATAATGTCAAACACAAACAAAATCTTAATTTCTGTGCTTAAATCATTAAAGATATAATTAAATATAAAATATGTACACTTTTCATAACAATATTTCAACTAAAACGTAAAACAGGTAGTTTGATATACTTGGTGCTTAGCAAACTTTGAGTAGTATATTATTGTTCCCCCACCCCACTCTACCCCTCTGCGTAGACAATTTCATTATCATGAAGTGTACATTTCTGAAAAACATTGCCCAACTTCAAATAAAAGTTTCGTAAAGCTTTGAAGTCAGAAATCAAGGAACTGATAGGCCTTTGTTTGAGCATCGACTTTCACATTTCGTATTAACTCGTTGAGAGCTTAAGTGTAGACACCAAAAAGTAAGGCCAAACAAAATTAAATAATTAATTCTCAGGCATTTTTTTTTTTAACGAATGAGGGAGGGCGGTTTTTATTTTTGTTTTTTTATTCCTGATGGAATGGTCACCGATGTCTAAAATTCAGTTGTGAGAGCCTAAAATTAAATACTTGAGCTTCCATGCTGATTTCACTAATAGTTTTTTATAACAGTGATCATACAACCCAAAATCAATATGGAACAACAAAATGGAGATAAAAATTAATAAGGAACTAGTTGAGTGCTATCAGCCACAATCGGCCCTACAGAAAAACGGGGGTATCAGTACAAAAGCCAACATTTTCGTATTCATTCTCTATGCTAGAGGTCCCGAGTTCGATCCCCGGCCGGAGCGACCCGCGTTGTGGCCTTGGGCAAGGCACTTTATTTGCCTACATGAGGACACGATGACGCCGTGCACTGAGGCGTGCTGCACGTCGATGGTGCGTATGTCTTCAACCGCTGTAACCATGCTTGAGGGGGGCTTGAACAGAGTTAGAATGTTGAAGAGCTGACAGTTGCTCGTCGATGCTCGGTGGTTCTATCCGGGTACTCCGGCTTCCTCCACCCGTAAAACTGTTACGGTCACGATTGACCATTGTGCATAAGTATGTGACCTTAAACACCAATAAATAAATAAACTTCGTATTCCGCCAAACGTAAATAATAGTTTGTTTATATAAATTTGTTCTATTACAAATTATTGGAGAGTGCCAATTGGCAACCTCCAATAATTTGTAATAAACAATTTTTGATGAACAAATGTAGACCTCTAAAACTAATCTAGCTCTCAACAAGTGGAATAAATATTTATTTTGTACATACATATGAGAATCGTGACGCATTTCGGGAAGAGAATAACAATACTGTATCAATGTATATGACATATTGCATCGCAAATCGCGATGTGATACCGCTAAAATCACACCCTGTAATGATTTTATAAATATGACGAACGCGGGCCGAAAAAACGAATGCACCGGTGCCTGAGAATCAAAAGATTAATTTTCTTTAGCTTAAAGGTGTCATATTCTGTAATTGCGCAACATTGCTAATTATTTTTGAAGTGAAATTATTTAGTTGTTATGGAATTGCCATGACACAGATTTGGGGAGAGTGGAGGTGTTCTCCCATAAATTAAAACAAGTCAATGACATATGAAAAAAATGTTTATGACCAAAAATAATGTCGTTCTTTACCAGTTAAATTCTATGGGAAACAAGTATTTCCCATCTCCGCTCACAGGGTGCCACGAGTGGCACATGAGTTATATTAATATTTAAAAAAAAAAATTCTTCTGTTTGTACACATCAGCTACAAAGATGACCAAGTATTATTCTTCTGACTGTGTTTGAAGTGTCCCTCAAGATGACATTGGGAAGGACCTGCGAAGCTCCGAAATTCGCCTCGTTTTCGAAATCGTCCCGACAATTCGATTCGATTCTATTCGATGTGCGCTGATTCAGAAATATTCGAATCGTTGAGAGGTTCTCAAAATCCTTCCAAGTTTCTCCTTTTGTACTCTTCTTCCATCATCAGGTCTCCTGTTTACAGGAGACCTGATGATAACAGAAGAGTTCAAGACTGTTCCGCTTCCGACACTATCTTGAATCCTTCTTGGAATATGATTCCGCATTTTTGATTGACGTGCCCAAATAGACGAGCCATAGTTTAATACAATAGTTGAGGGGAGAATGGCAATTCTTTAGGCTGTATGAAGGTGCAATATTTACAACTGGAGAGCCCTGAGATCTATTCTGGATTCGATTCGAGATCCTCTGCTAGATTTTTCTTCAACGGGAATGAGCCAATATAGGCCAGGTGCCTACCTGCCCGCATGCCTTCCTGCCTGCACACGTGCCTGCCTGCCTTCCTGCCTACCGTGTCCGTCCGTCCCTTTCTCCCCTTCTCTCTCCATCAAGTTTTTTTACGCTCTCTCTCTCTCTCTCTGTGGAAAACGTTGGGGCGTGCCTCTACCGGTTTCTTCAGTCACTG
Organism: Pictodentalium vernedei; assembly: GCA_031216915.1. Classification (NCBI taxonomy): domain Eukaryota; kingdom Metazoa; phylum Mollusca; class Scaphopoda; order Dentaliida; family Dentaliidae; genus Pictodentalium; species Pictodentalium vernedei. The sequence goes on from CM062296.1 coordinate 804,806,251, forward strand.
TGTGGCCCTCACCCCCAACAGACACCACCCTTACTTTCAATGAGCTCTCCCTCTCGGGATGAATGAATCGTATGGTACTATACACATTCTCGGACAAAAAGTATTCTCTATAATACCCCTAAAAGGTTATCAATATTCCGTTTGCCTTCAATAAGGAGTTTTTAATGTTCCACAGTTCTTGGTCGATAAAGAACTATGAAACCTGTGCGTATTCCACGCTCAAGTGATACAGAGTAAGTGGCCAGTTACAAGAAATGTTGCAACATTCAAGGACCACCTATTGTACATTTAAACTTGCATACCATTATGAGATACTTTTATCCAGCCGCGGGTGATTTCTAAATGTATGCTCCTCAAGTACAAATGCATTGCTTTTTCATCATATAAATAATGGTTGCTCAATATAACCAAAACTCTACAAAGAGCAAAGGGTGCTTAATCCTCTTTTAAAGCAAATCGATTCATAAAAATGTAAAACTCTTGTTTGCTTTCAAAATTAAACACTCGTTCGAGATGTGGTATTAATAAATTAACAGTCACACCTTCTCATTAATTCTTTGGCAGATATCGAGGGTTTGCCAGATAAATTTTTAAAGTTATGGAAAATACCACCTTTTGGGAATTCTCAAAGCTACGGGACATTATCAGAAATAAGGGGTGGTAGCTGAGACCGCAATAAAAAAAAATCCTAGATTTTCATCCCCGCCCGCCCCAATTTTTTCAAACCCCTCCCAATGTTTTTTATTACCATTATAAACAATTTAGTCACATCTACTGTTACCACAAGAAAATTACTCTTATGATAATTTTCCCTTTGTTGATAATTCCAACTCTTGACAACATTTCTTGGGAAGCTCTCAAGAGCTTCCCAAAAAATGATGTCAAATGTTGAAATTATCAACTGACTGAAATGTGATCAAATTTTTTCTTGTGGTTATCCAACATCTTATTTCTGTTGGTACTGTATATATGACCCAAGTACCTCTTTGAGCCATTCATGGAGTCTTATTCATCAAATTTAATTCCCATTTAGCTGAGTAATCTCTTGTTATGGGTATTAAACACATATCCCCCACTCCCATGCTCCCAACCCACAAGTTCCTAGGGCTGTTCTTGATTATTCAGTCTCCGGGTGAAATAATTTTTTTTTTTAAATTCACCCGCCCACCCCAATTTGAGGTTGGATGAAAATCTAGGCCTAAGGAGGTCATACTTTTTCCAGTCGGGACATTCTCGTCAGGACTGGAGTCTAAGATTTCAATTCTTTCTTCCAAATAACCAAGTTCTTTCTGAGAAGACTAGATTTGATATTTGGACTTGCCCCATACACACAAATTGCGGTCTATAGTACCAGATTCGGACCCAGGTGCGCATGAAGCACTTCAGGGTTGCGGGATCAGACCTCGGGAAAAAGGCATTTACTCACACTAGCAGCCCGGCAAAAGCATGCACGTCTCGAAAGCCACAGGCCCGAGATCGTGGAGTTTGAGAGGTACCCCTCTCACCTCGGAGTACCTCCTCCCAAACTCCCCCATTGAATTCAGAAAGCTCCCAGAACGGATTTGAGGTGTATTTTAGCTTTAATACGAGAATAATGAAAAAATTTGAGTGACGAACCTGGAAAGGGCATTGCCCCCTCCCTCTCGTTCCCGTGGTCCGAAGGCAGGCAGAGCATCTGCCCCCCCCCCCCCTCTGCCCTAGTGCTTCCGGCGTCCCTGTTCGGACCCTATGGGTCCAAGCAGGTCCAGCTTGGAATACTGGTACGGTTCATGTTAATTAAATAAGATGTTGCGTCATAAATACATTATGTATTAATATCAAAAAATAAATTTCAAAGATGTAGGGATCTGGGAATCATACATTTTTTTTCAAATCGAATCGTGTCTCTGATATCGACATCGAATCGAATCTCGAATCGAATCTTAATAGACAAGTTATTTCATATTGCACCAAACGGAAGTTACGGTACACTGTGGTGACCCTTACAAGACTGAGTGACACCTTAAACACCAATAAATAAATATTCTCTGTAGCACAGTCGCTGAAACAGCTAGGCCTATTATCCATAGTTTTAGTTTTTGAAGACTGAACTTGTTACTATTCACGTCCTTAAGAACGTGAATAGTAACAAGTTAAGCCTTCGAAAACTTAAACTATGGAAAATGTTCCGGACAAAATTCACTTCTTACCTAAAAATTAACCTTTGTCAGTTACTCAATTAAATATGAATTGAGCCTACATGAATGAATTGTCTGATGTCAATTTTATCCAATTTTTGTTGGAAATGTAACAAATTAAAGTTGGTACGAGAGATTCGAAAAAAAAAAAACGAAAGTTGAGACTGATTCGGGATCGATCTCGAAACAAACGGATGGTATCGATATAGAATCGAATGTCTAATATTCGCTTGACCCTACAAAAAATTCTTGAGCTTGTGAAGTATACTCCCGACTGACTAATAGTATTAACGAAGGCATGCCTTGATGATGTAGTTGGAACATTTGATAAGGCGGGACTTAAGTCATCGCAGCCCCCCCCCCCCCCCCCCCCCCCAATCGGTCATCCTCTTCGCGATATTCCTGTCAGAAAGAAACGATTGTAGACTCCAAAGTTCAAGGGTTGTTTTAGAACATTTAAAGAGCTACATATCAGTGAATTTCTCTGAATGCTCTCAATATTTGAAGTTCCGTGCGCATAACAGAGCCATCTGAACGTGGTGTACTTCTCTTGATGTTTTCCGGTACCGTGGGTTCAAGATTCTTTCAACATTATCATCCACGGAAGCAACTCTCGACGTTATTCCCATACTCCACAGATACACTTTAAATGAAGGCAAAAAAACATAATGTAAAACTGATCATCCACTCTGAATTTAATTTTTCATGGTTCGAATGTTGATGTTCTTACGATCAACACTGGCACAATATGACAAAAACATTGATCGGAAGGTTCATTTTCTTACGCACAACACTGCCGATTTACAATCAAAGTAAGAAGGGGTTGATTGAGATGACACACCATATTTCTGGATGTCATGCGAAGAATGACGGACAAGGCCGTCTCGCTCATATATTGAAAGTGGATGTTGCCGTTTTGGTTGTTACAGAGCTATGTTTTTGATAAATTGGTAGGGGCTATCTTCAGTGTAATGACGACACATCTCAGGAAGTTAGAGTCGGATTTTTTTTTAAAAATCATCTGCTTTTTGTGACCTGAAATGCTATTAGACTGATAATTTAACCCTTTACCTAACGAATCGCCCGCATCCGCCCGCGTAATATGCAAATTCAGCAGTTGAAAAAATATTATTTTCAAAAAATTTCAACAAAACCATATCATGTAACCCCTCGTTGGAACGAGCTCGTCGAGCTCGTTACAACGAGGTGTCACATGATATGGTTTTGTTGAATTTTTTGGAAAAATTTTAAAAAATGATAATTAAAATAATAAATTTTGATATCGTCTGGGTTGGGTAAAGGGTTAAAGCCTCGTGTTGTAATATAAAAATTTGATGGCTTTGTCATTTTGGGCATTTATGTCTCTAAACCCTTTTATCCGACACACAGGATATCAAAATTTAGTATTTTAATTATTGTTTTTTTCACATTTAAAAAAAAAATCAATAAAACCGTATCATGTGACTCCCAGTAGAATTGGTTCGATTAGCTCGTTCCAGTGGCGTGGCCACGTGGTGGTCGATTGGGGGGAACGCGTCTCCTCCACTTTCCTTCAAAGTTGGTCCTCGAAATATGTCCAAAAATGACAAAAAAATCGTAGGGGGGGGGGGGGGGGAGTAATGTCCATGGGGGTGAGGTTGTAGATTTGTAGACTGCTTGTCCTAATATCTGTATCGGTGAAAAGGTAGACAGTCGACAATGCATGAAAAACATCAAAATATCCGCTCAGATGCAAGGAGATGGGGGTTTTTGAACCCTGGAATTCAAAATTTTTTGAAACATTTTGAATTCCAGGCTTCAAAAACCCCCCATCGACGACCCTTGACCGCCCCATATCGGACACATTTATTTCCCTATAGCGGAAACCCTGATTATTGTTACCTTGGTTATCTAGCTCACACTTTAGGGACGCAACATTCTTAGATGTGAAGGCTTGGAAATTTTTTTCCGTACACACCACCCTCTCCCCCTATTAAAATGGAGCTAAGCCAGGTTCTGCTCGTTCCAATGAGGGGTCACATAATGTGGTTTTGTTGAATTTTATTAAATGCTTTTTTTCAACTGCTTAATTACAAATTATGTGGGCCGATGCGGCCAATTTGTTAAGCAAAGGGTTATAACGCCAAACTTGGGTTATGTTGTGAAAACATAACAATGTGATGCACCCTTTTCATCACTACAGCAATTTTTGTGAAGTGTGATCACGGGGTCACCCTTCATTTTAAGAGAATGTGTGGCAAAAAGAGTTGAGGGTAAACACTTGCCATCAATTAAGTCATATCTCCAGAAATAGGAGTCGAATAAAGCAGAGGCGGCTGAGCCGGGGGGCACGGGGGTACGTGCCCCTCCACTTTTTTCACAGTTACACAATGAGTTAAAATGGGCGCAAGTAGTATATAAGGTATGAATCGTCCCTTATTACCCGGAGCTTTGTCGGTGCAGCTAGTGTTAAATTCACATAGGAACCGGAGCCATTGCCGGTGCAACTTTGCCGGTGCAAAATGTCGGCACCAGACATCTAGATCTGACAAGTGGTGTAGGTACTGTATATATAGTATGCTATGGCATGTATAGTGATATATGTACGCATGGGGCTATAGGTATATATTATGGGTAAGTGGTGGAAAGATGATGGGAAAATTGGGTTTTCTTGAAAGTTTTTCCCGCGAAACGGTTGACGTTGCTATTGACGTCGTGACGTCATGATACGCGCGCGACGTCATAGAGATGCTGACCACTATTATTGTCCACTATACAATCTGACATAACGTTGTTCGGGTCAGGGGGTGTCGGACTTCTCGTATGGGGTGGCGGCGATATGGTAGTAGTGGTATATATGCATGTAGGTCCCAAGTTAGCCTTTAGTACTATTAATCCACCTTATGCTTCATATTATCCTATGTCTGCTATAGCCAAGTCAAGCAGTAGGGTGGGTGGGTGGGTGGTAGTGTGGTATTGCGAGATAGTCATTGGTTGTTTAGATTGGCAATACAGGATGAATGATCTGTTGGTCTATTACCCCCTTAGTACTATTAACCTACCGAATCCTTTGTATTATCCTATGGCTGGTATTGGTAGTTTAGTGTTAGGCCAGGCAGTATTATGCTAGGTTGTTTAGAAGTGGGGTGTAGGATGCATTTTATATACCCATGTATGTCCAGTCCTCGTTATTATTAACCAGCCGATTGCTTTGTACTATTCAATGACTGGTATATGGAGTACGTTATGGCAGGTCAAGTGGTATTGTGGAGTGGGGGTGGGGGTAATGCCTGGCAGTATAGAACAGCGGTATACTATGGACGATATATACCTCTGTGGGCCCCTGCAGGTCCCATGTTAGCCCTTAGTACCATTAATTCACCTGATGCTTCATGTTATCCTATGACTGGTATAGGTAGTATGCAATGCTAGGCATAGGGGTATTGTGGATAGGGGTACTGCCTGGTAGTTTAGAACGGTACTATAGTATTGGCGGTATATACACCTATTGGCCCCCTGTTAGTGCTTGGTACTATTAACCTACCGAATCCTTTGCATTATCTTATGGCTGGTATATGTAGTACGTTATGGTAGATATATTGATTTTGTGGGGTGGGGGTAATGCCTGGCAGTATAGAACAACAGTATAGTATGGACAATATATAGCTCTGTGGGCCCCCGACAGCCGTTGATACTACTTTACTGCTTTATGGCACCCCATAACTAATATAGGTAGTATGTAATGTGGGGCCAGACGTTATTGTGGGTGGGTGGGTGTAATGCATGGTCGCCTATTGTGGTAGTGTAGGGTGTACGCGTTCTCCCCCTATAGGTCCCATGTTAGTCCTTAGTACTATTAATCCGCCTAATGCTTCATGTTAAGCTATGACTTGTATAGGTAGTATGTAATGCTAGGCCAAGGGGTACTGTGGGTAAGTGTAATGCCTGATGTTAAAACACGGAATCCAAATTTTACGGACTCGGCTAGGAATCTCAATTACGGAATGCTTTATATGTATACACTGATGGAACATTTTGAAGGCCTGGGCGAAGGTATAGCTAGGAAGTAGAGGTACACGTCAATATTAATGGATGGTAGTTTAGTCAATAGTACTGGTACAAGGCCACAATGGAACAAGCCTGCTGTAGAAGCTAATGGTAGGACAGATAGACCATAGCCAGTAGTGGCCTTGGAGCTTTGGCGACAAGATGGAAACGGAATCCCATTTGTGGAATCCCTTTTTTGGAATCCCATTTGTGGAATCCCTGTTTAGGAATCCCATTTTCTGAAATGAGGATAAGAGTCGTATTAAAACACCCTCAATGAGGGATTTTTAATGGTCCTCATAACCTCAAAATTCAATGGGGCTATGAGGGATAATAAATGAGGACTCATTGAGGGATTTTTAATACGACTCTTATCCTCATTTGACAAAAAAGGGATTCTCCAGAAGGAATCCCATTTGCGGAATCCCTTTTTAGGAATCCCATTTGTGGAATCCCTTTTTTCTGAAATGAGGATAAGAGTCGTATTAAAAAGCCCTCAATGAGTCCTCATTTATTATCCCTCATAGCCTCATTGAATTTTGAGGTTATGAGGACCATTAAAAATCCCTCATTGAGGGCTTTTTAATACGACTCTTATCCTCATTTCAGAAAAAAGGGATTCCACAAATGGGATTCCTAAAAAGGGATTCCGCAAATGGGATTCCTTCTGGAGAATCCCTTTTTTGTCAAATGAGGATAAGAGTCGTATTAAAAATCCCTCAATGAGTCCTCATTATTATCCCTCATTGCCCCATTGAATTTTGAGGTTATGAGGACCATTAAAAATCCCTCATTGAGGGATTTTTAATACGACTCTTATCCTCATTTCAGAAAATGGGATTCCTAAAAAGGGATTCCACAAATGGGATTCCAAAAAAGGGATTTCACAAATGGGATTCCGTTTCCATCTTGTCGCCAAAGCTCCAAGGCCACTACTGGCTATGGTCTATCTGTCCTACCATTAGCTTCTACGGCAGGCTTGTTCCATTGTGGCCTTGTACCAGTACTATTGACTAAACTACCATCCATTAATATTGACGTGTACCTCTACTTCCTAGCTATACCTTCGCCCAGGCCTTCAAAATGTTCCATCAGTGTATACATATAAAGCATTCCGTAATTGAGATTCCTAGCCGAGTCCGTAAAATTTGGATTCCGTGTTTTAACATCAGGCATTACACTTACCCACAGTACCCCTTGGCCTAGCATTACATACTACCTATACAAGTCATAGGTTAACATGAAGCATTAGGCGGATTAATAGTACTAAGGACTAACATGGGACCTGTAGGGGGGTGAACGCGTACACCCTACACTACCACACTAGGCGACCATGCATTACACCCACCCACCCACAATAACGTCTGGCCCCACATTACATACTACCTATATTAGTTATGGTGCCATAAAGCATTAAGTCGATTAGTAGTATCAACGGCTGTCGGGGGCCCACAGAGCTATATATTGTCCATACTATACTGTTGTTCTATACTGCCAGGCATTACCCCCACCCTCACAAAATCACTAGATCTACCATAACGTACTACATATACCAGCCATAAGATAATACAAAGGAATCGGTAGGTTAATAGTACCAAGTACTAACAGGGGGCCTATAGGTGTATATACCGCCAATACTATAGTACCGTTCTAAACTACCAGGCAGTACCCCTACCCACAATACCCCTATGTCTAGCATTGCATACTACCTATACCAGTCATAGGATAACATGAAGCATCAGGTGAATTAATAGTACTAAGGGCTAACATGGGACCTGCAGGGGCCCACAGAGGTATATATCGTCCATAGTATACCGCTGTTCTATACTGCCAGGCATTACCCCCACCCCCACTCCACAATACCACTTGACCTGCCATAACGTACTCCATATACCAGTCATTGAATAGTACAAAGCAATCGGCTGGTTAATAAAATCGAGGACTGGACCTACAGGGGTATATAAAATGCATCCTACACCCCACTTCTAAACAACCTTGCATAATACTGCCTGGCCTTACACTAAACTACCAATACCAGCCATAGGATAATACAAAGGATTCGGTAGGTTAATAGTACTAAGGGGGTAATAGACCAACAGATCATTCATCCTGTATTGCCAATCTAAACAACCAATGACTATCTCGCAATACCACACTACCACCCACCCACCCTACTGCTTGACTTAGCTATAGCAGACATAGGATAATATGAAGCATAAGGTGGATTAATAGTACTAAGGGCTAACTTGGGACCTACATGCATATATACCACTACTACCATATCGCCGCCACCCCATACGAGAAGTCCGACATCCCCTGGCCCGAACAACGTTATGTCAGATTGTATAGTGGACAATAATAGTGGTCAGCATCTCTATGACGTCGCGCGCGTATCATGACGTCACGACGTCAATAGCAACGTCAACCGTTTCGCGGGAAAAACTTTCAAGAAAACCCAATTTTCCCATCATCTTTCCACCACTTACCCATAATATATACCTATAGCCCCATGCGTACATATATCACTATACATGCCATAGCATACTATACATACAGTACCTACACCACTTGTCAGATCTAGATGTATGGTGCCGACATTTTGCACCGGCAAAGTTGCACCGGCAATGGCTCCGGTTCCTATGTGAATTTAACACTAGCTGCACCGACAAAGCTCCGGGTAATAAGGGACGATTCATACCTTATATACTACTGGCAAACGTGTCAGTATACAGACATTCCTGTAACAGGATTGCAAATCCAAACAATACTTAGCCAAAGAATCCCACTTTCGGTCGCTTCGGTACGTTTCATCTACCTCAACTGTCTTCCAACCCGTTGGTTGGAAGATGGCTGAAATAGAAAACATGAACAGGACAGTGACCACCAGGCTGCATATTCATCAAAACGAGAGACATTAGCGGGTCATGGTACATTTACCGATATACGATTGTGACCTTTCTCACACTGGGTCGAGCCATGGTAGCATTGTAGAATTCTGCCCCTCCACTTTTATCGAGCTTCCGCCGCCCTTGGAATAATGAACATGTTTTCAACTATTTTTATAGGCTCTCTGTCAGGAGGGGGAGGGAGGTGTCGCCGGGAGAGGGAACTTGAGAGACTAACATTTTCGTATCGGTCGATCGTTGAAATTTCACGATCCGGTTGTTACATAGCTGTAGCGGTACGCATTGTTATGAAGTACGGTCCGATGTGATAGAAGTTGCATTGAATTTACGCCCAATTCCCAAGGATGACAATGTTTAATATTCAACCCGATGACATAATGGCGATTGAGTTGTCCTGTAACTTTTGCAACCAAACGGCTTAGATCAGCTTGGCGGTTCATAAAGCGCAACATTTGATGCGAAAGGCAGTCGACATGTGACGTCATATCTCTCGAATTTTAGCCACGCTTTATTTTTCATGACGATTCAGACAAATCACATCCTTTCGTTCTCCGCGCTATATTAAAATACTGTACGTGAGCTCGCCGCGTTAGATATCAATCGAAGGGAAAATCAGTTTCCAGTAAGTTGATACTAAATACATAATAATTACTTTACCAAACAGACATCTTGTATCTAAAAAACTTAACCCCCCTCCCTTCTAAACGCTGATGTGAGCTCTTGAATGGTGACATGAACAAAGCAGAAATGTACGCATTTTATGAAATATAGGCCTTTTTAGCGTACTGTTGCCATTATAAATAAGAACGAACACTTTTTTCTTAGAACTGCAATATGCATGAGGCCATATGATGTCTTACATTTTCGATAAGGTCTCAATATCACCTCTGCCCACGGCAGTAGTAGGAAATATGGAGATCATCCCATATAGGGTAGGGAATGGAGGGGGGGGGGGGTCGTCATAGTCATATAACCCAGTTACGTAATGTTTTTTTTGTCATTGTAGCCCACGTGAGCGGTCATCTTGTGACGTCATCCCTATAGTGATACGTTGTGTTAGGTCGCATGCGCAGCGCGGTTAAGGTGACACGTGTTTCCGTTGTCCATTTTGTATGCTGGAGGCCGCCATTTGGTTTCTATGGTAGCACGTGGTTGCTATGAGCATGGGAGCTTCTAATAGGACGGGATATGTCCTGAGGGTGAGTTCAAGTGAATAGGAGTAATCTTCTTCTCCAAATCATTAAAGAAACACGCAAAAATACCAAAATGGACTCCATTTTGTTTAACCCCCCCCCCCCCCCCCCCCCGAATCTTGCTTTTGTCCAATAATAGACGCGTACTGTTGTCTAAGAGTTAAAGTAATTACCACAAACAACCCGACAACTATTTATTTGGCTCAGATTTTCCACTAAATTCTCGGTTTCTGCTTATTACTGACCCTATTCTAGCTACTCTACCCAAGCAGTCTATCTTGTCCTAGCTGTCTCTCGTCCCGATCTATGCCCTCCAGCAATCAGATTTCTTCAGTTCTCCTAAACTGTTCTTTCCCATACAGCAGTAATTTTCGGCCCTCTTTGGGAAGGGTCCGGGGACCACTCATTTTGGGAAATACGCATCATGGATGCTTCAATTGGAAATTTGTCTTGGAGGAGAGAAACCCTCAAGGATTAAGAAATCCTACATTCAAACTGAACAAAGAACACGCACAAGCTACGTTCGGTGTCTTTGCAGTTGTGTCAAGGTAAGTCTTGGTTACCTATATAGGCAGTCAAGCCTTGCCTAGAAACCACTGAGAAGGTTCTTAGAATGTAACTTGCAAGTGTATCTACATCCGACATACTGGAGCACCTGCTCTGTTGCAGTGAAAAGTGATCAAGTCAGAACTAGATCTTTAATGGTTAAAGAAGAACACATCTGTTATCTGTCCTTGAAGTCAGATGGTTTTTATTCTTCGTTAGGTGGGTAAATATTGGTTTACGGAGTACTTATGACTGCTCAGTTCAGGACACCAACTGTTAAATGTTTTTCTGCTTGAATAGAAAAGGGTCACATATTCGGCCATTGTAGACACCCAAAAGAATCTCCGTACCGAGTTATCGCCCCTGTTTATGACCGAGACCTCTATGGTCCTTAAACCCGAAAGAGAAACGAGCAAAAACAGGCATGTACCGACCGACGTACTCTGATTATTGTTAAATACATTACATCCAACAATAGACTTTATGCAGATGAAACGACACTTTATCTGGTAATCGAAGTTGCAAAATTAGCAGCAGAAGTTTTGAATAATGACAACAAACAGAAGAGACGGGCACTCATAAACATCTTGGGTTGATCTTTTCAAAAACAGGACAGTGGGATTCACATACAGAGAGTCTTATAAATAAAGTCAGCCCTATGATAAACTATCTGAGAAGTCTAAAATACAGACTGTCTAGACACGCATTGGAAACTCTATATAGATACTTCATTCTCCCTTGTTTGATTATGCCGATGCCAGGGGCGGCGGAACCGGGGTGGGGTGGGGGAAGGGGGTTGGGGGGGGGGGGGTTCAGCCCCTCCAATTTTTTTTCCGGGCCATGTTTTTTTGTATGCATATAGTTTAACACAAACAATGACATGTGAAACAAGGGGCAGATCCAGAGCCTCCCCCATATTTTCGCCAACTATGTTTCTCTCGTACTGGTTCAGTTTCGATGGATTTCGGATCATTTTTTTTGCAGTAAGTGGCAGTAAACGCCAAAATATATACAGTCTGTTAAATAATCGGTTAACTGAAATAGATCGTAATCTTACAGACATACAAGTACCAAATCCACCCCAGACAAGATAATCCACAGACAGTATAATTGCTATTCACGTCTGGTAAAGCATACAGGTGAGGTCCATTTATCAGCTTTGGTCGTTACGACCAAAGCTGATAAATAGACCCCACCTGTATGCTTTACCGACGTTTTTGAACGGCTCTCAAAGTGTGAAGTCTTTCAAATGCACCTCCTGAAAAATCTCAACATATCTCCTTAGATGCATGGAAATGGGGGTTTTGAGACCCTGGAATTTAAGATTTTCGTACGGTGGGCCGAACCATGGTCCATGATACCGACCACCATCCATCGCCCGATCCAGCCCCCCCCCCCCCCCCCTCCCCCCACACACACACTTTGAAAATCGCTCCGCCGCCCCTGGATGCTATATGGGATAGTTGCACGGAGACTTAATCAACACTCCTAGAAAATCTACACTTGGATGCTCTGCGAACTATAATAGGGGTCACTAGGGGGTCAAGTCATCATTTATTTACAGGGTATCTGGATCCATACCACTCGAAGAGCGTAAACGACGTCACGAATTAGTAGGTTTGTATAAAAGTATGTTCACAAACGTGCCAAACTACATTAGACTGCTCATTCCGCGACCTGTATCATCATTCACTTATTACCAGCTAAGATCTTCGAACTTGTTGAGGGAAATTACATGCAACACTAATAGGTTTTCTAACTCATTTCTGCCACCAGCGGTAAAACTTTGGAAAGGCATAAGTTCAGATCTGCAGAACAGTAGCTCTGTATATCAATTTACGAAGAAACTTGCAATTAACAACAATGTCGTCCCTGGGTTTTATTATGTTGGTGTAAGAAGGCAACGGGGGCGCGGTGGCTCAGTAGGTAGAGGTGCAGGCTGCAAGCCGAGAGGTCCTCGGTTCGAATCCCACCTGCGGCAACCGCGTTGTGTCCTTGGGCAAGACACTTCACCCCCATTGCCCATGTGGGGGCACGATGACGCCGTGTAATAAGGCGTACTGCACGTCGATGGTACGCATGTCTTCAACCAATCTAACCCTGCCTGTGCTGCAGTGCGGAGTTACGATGTTGGGGAGCTGGCAGCTGCTCGTCGTTGCTCGGTGGTTCTCTCCGGGAACTCCGGCTTCCTCCACCCGTAAAACTGTCACGGTCATGATTAGCCATTGTGCATAAATATGTGTGACCTTAAACATCAATAAATAAATAAATAAATAAGTACGAAGGCGGGGGCGCGGTGGCTCAGTTGGTAGAGGTGCAGGCTGCAAGCCGAGAGGTCCTCGGTTCGAATCCCACCTGCGGCAACCGCGTTGTGTCCTTGGGCAAGACACTTCACCCCGATTGCCTACATGGGGGCACGATCGAATCCCACCTGCGGCAACCGCGTTGTGTCCTTGGGCAAGACACTTCACCCCGATTGCCTACATGGGGGCACGATGACGCTGTGTACTGAGGCGTACTGCACGTCGATGATGCGCATGTCTTCAACCAATCTAACCCTGCCTGTGCTGCGGTGCAGAGTTCAGAGTTACGATGTTGGAGAGCTGACAGCTGCTCGTCGTTGCTCGGTGGTTCTCTCCGGGTACTCCGGCTTCCTCCACCCGTAAAACTGTCACGGTCACGATTAGCCATTGTGCATAAGTATGTGACCTTAAACACCAATAAATAAATAAATATAAATAAGTAAGAAGGCAACCCTTTTTTCACACGAAGCTGCGTTTAATTGTAGTGGTTTAAACGGACATACATTTGATAGATTCATAAGTGATAATGCTTTTAGTAGTTGTGGTCATTTTATGAAGACACTGAACACTATTTACTAATGTGTCCTCTGTATAGAGAACAAAGAAATTCTCTTCTGACAAAATTGAGCAACACCACTAATATCACTCTCATGTAATATGGGGACGCGGAGAAAACTGCTTTGGAAAACGCCAGTATATTAAGTGCGCGGTTCAAGAATATTTTAGGGAAACAATGAGATTCGAGTGAACAATTATTACCCAGTGGAAATGAATCCTGACAAGACCTTTGCTGTACGTTTCTGTAAGGTACGGCGTTAATAAAGGCATTGCCTATTCTCCAAACCCCATTTCATTGAGGAGATAAAAATATTGTTTAATTTTTTTTCCTCTCAGGGGACTGCTCCATAAGCTTCCATGTCCAAGAAATAATATATTTTTAAAGATGATTTACAAGTTGTTCAAATCATGCGCCTGGTGTGAAGGGGTGGAGCATATTTAGAGTTGCCATGGTGGGGAGGTGGGGCAGATTCGACACTGGGTAATGAAGAAACCATGATTAAACACTTTTTTCGCTCAAAATATTGCCCAGAGACTTTATATTTTGCATATACAGGCCTTAATATTTGTCACGAGAATCAGTTTCGATTCTCGCTAACTCCTGTTGTGAGAATCAGTTCTAGATTTAGTTCTTAACTCTTTGAACACCAGTGGCCGTTTTTCCGGTCAGGAACATGATACGTCATAATGTCATTAAATAGGGTGGCTGTTCTGTGTGAGGTGGAGCAATCAATATTTTCAACGTGCAGCCCCGAGGCTGCATGTGGAAAATATTGATTGGTCTACCCCAAACAATGAATATGGACTCTTCTAACTGCTGCCATTGAACGGGCATGGGAGATACCACCAGTGTTCAGAGAGTTAAATATTTAGAATTTGTGAGTACTCTATGTGCACATACCTTAGTAAAAAGTAAACCTCATGGTAAATATTTAAGAGAGTTTAGCCTTAAGAACCCGGTTTCCCTTTTGCTGAGTTTCTTGTCATTTATTTATTATTTATTTATTGTGATTTAACGACATTTAAGAGAGCCAGGGTCAACACGTGTCGGACAGTTTTACGAGTGGAAGAAGCCGATGTACCCGGAGAGAATCCCCGAGCAATAGCGAGCAACTGCCAGACTCTCCAACGCACTAATTCCACAGAAGCAGGGTTAGCATTGGTTGAATACGGGTGCACCATCGACGTGAAGTACGCCTTAGTACACAGCGTCGCAGTGCCCCCACGTGGGCAATGGGGGGTGAAGTGTCTTGCCCAAGGACACAACGCGGTTGCCGCAGGTGGGATTCGAACCGAGGACCTCTCGGCTTGCAGCCTGCACCTCTACCAATTGAGCCACCGCGCTCCCACCACTGCTGAGAGTAGTTTCGTTACCATACTAACAGAGACTGACAATTCTGTTTTGTTAAAGCCACTTTAAGAATCTGCATGAATCAAATTAATATTTTTCGGGAATCAAAGTTGATTCTCCTTGATTTTCTTGCGAGAATCATTTGCGCGAATCGATTCTGATTCACGCATGAATTTTAAGCCCTGATATAACATCTTTGTAACATATTTGTAAGGATGGTTTACAAGTTTTTCAAAACGCTCCCCCCCCCCCCCCCCCCCCCCCTGAAATCGAATTTAGGGTGGTAACACGATGGGTAAATCATCCTCACAGTGCTGATATTACATGTCATTATTTGGGGCAATCGTTTTGGAAAAGAAGACGCTTTAGTATACTTTTCCCAAACGAGTGTTCCTAATGCCTCCATGTTGTAAACTAGAGCGTTATAAACTAGAGCTGTAGGTTTTTAAATTTCTTGTTTGGTTTCGGTTTTGGTTTTTCAGGTGGAGTAAAACCTCGGTTCGGTTCGGTTTTCGGTTTGTTCATGAGGCCAAATAAAATTCAATAAAACTCATTCTTATGTCCGGAGTCAAAAATGAATGGCAGTGAAATTGAGTGAAACTCAATGAATGCCCGGAATAAGCTATAATACGTGAAGATTCAGGAATATAATAATTACCTAAATATACAGAACTTTTATTGTGCTTGGCCATTTTTCGAGGTCTGACACATACACGCAACTTGAGGAAAGCTGCAAACACAACTGAACTGAAATGTCGGAAATTCACAGAATGTAGCCTTCCCAGAGTAGTGAGAGTACCCAGACACTGCCATTGGCAGTGTCTGGGTACTCTCACTACTTTGGGATAGTTACATTCTGTGAATTTCTGCAGCAAGAGAGTATTTAATAAAAAACGAAAAACCTTAGATTACGGGATGTCGACGGTTTCGGTTTCGGTTTTTAAAAAAACCTAAAAACCTCGGTTCGGTTTCGGTTAACCTACAGCTCTATTATAAACATCTTTGTAATGATAATTTACAAGTTTGTTCAGATTAAGTTCTGGCGGTCATGTTTAGGAGTGTCATGGGACTCTTAGATTTTAACACTGTTGGTACAGAATAAGGCGTTACAAAATCTTCTTCTCTAAAATGTTTCCATGTTAGTTTAATAACATCTTTGTAAGGGTGACGTTGCACTGACTTACAAGTACATTGAATCTAAGTCTAGGGGTATGTGTAGGGGCGTAATGGGTTCTCTGATCTGTGCTCTGCTAGTCTCGAAAAAAACGCTTCCGTGTCTTATGTATAACATATTTGGAAAGGTACTATGCAATATGGTTGAAATTACGCCTTTGATATATATTATGTTTGAAGTGTTGTTACTTTCGAGACAGGGCAGGTCGGGGGTTACACATTTTAGCTCTAGGTTAGAAGAATAATTTTTCTTTGGGAGGATCGCAATTGCAAAATGTTTCATCCTACACCTACACTGCAAAAATATAGGTTCTCTTTAGAACCAAAACTGGTTCTAAAGTTGTCCCTGAGATGGAACCAGTTCTGTTTAAACAATATTTATTTCAAATCAAATAAATTTATAAAGATTAACATTAAATATTAACAGAATTAAACATAAATTGCGGGGGTTTCAGCCGTAAGTTTAGAGCTTATACGAGGTTGTCTCAAATCATTTTTAAGCAAAGGAGATATGAACAGTTGGCATATCGAACCAGTTTTGGTTCTATACAGAACCAAAACTGGTTCGATATGCCAACTGTTCATATCTCCTTTGTTTCAAACTGTTTGGTGACTGCGTTGAATAAGCTCCAAGTTTAGTGCTGAATCTACTTCAGTTCATGTAATATTCTGTTAAAACTGAATGCTAATCTTGGTAAATTTATTTGATTTGAAATAAATACTGTTTAAACAGAACTGGTTCCATCTCAGGGACAACTTTAGAACCAGTTTTGGTTCTAAAGAGAACCTATATTTTTTGCAGTGTACTAAGGTGTCGTTTTGTCAGCCTCGGCAACATTTTCAAATGCCGTCTTTAATCTACGAGCAACGTCACTGGAAGCTTATTTTAAACTACAGAGAATATTTACATCGATATCTTATGAAAATATAAATGTAAGAGAAAAATTATTTGACTTCCTGGTGAAAACTATACTTTTATATGGTTGTGAGGCTTGGGGAGATTACTCAATGAGAAATGGTCATAAACAGATTGAATCACTCCATCTGAAATTCTGTAAACGTATCCTGCAGGTTCGCTCCAAATCTTCAAACAGCGCTGTTTTGGCAGAGTTGGGGCGGTTCCCTTTATCTGTCGATGTGAAGGCCGCATTAGTTAATAATTGGCTTAAGGCTAAATGTAACCGAGCTAATCCTTTATTGACTCTTGCACATTCCGATCTGGAAACAACAAATTACTCATCCGTTACAATGATAAAAACGATATTATCGATATGTGTGGCTTGATCCAACAAAAGCCCCACCCCACTTCGGGAAAGTTCTAAAACAGCGTCTTCGAGACATGTATGGCCAATCAATGGAAGTATGGTAGCGATCATAAAAAAGAATCTTCTAATCGCAAATTAGAGTTCTATCACTCCGTAAAACACGTCTATGCACGGGAGCTATATACTGAAATGCTTCAGGCAGAGCAGAGGAAGTTTGTTACACAATTAAGAATAGGATAGGAGCCCATCAATTAGAAATTGAAAGAGGCCGCTACCATTAGCCCTCCCCGGTCCGCCGTGAACATAGATATTGTAAACAATGCAATATGAACAAAGTGGTGGATGAAATGCACGCTTTGTTTGATTGTTCTCACTTTTCCACACAGCGTAATAAGCTTACTCTGGTGGCACGTGGAAAGTTCACAGATTTTTGCAACCTTCCGCTGATGGACAGGTTACATTTATTGTTTGAGTCGCAGGATCGAGATGTACTATTAGCACTTGGATCTTACCTGGCAGAAGTAGCGCAGCAGCGAAAGTGTTAATATGTCAAGGTGATAACTAAAAATTGCGATTTTTTTTTGTTTATAAGTGTAAATATTTTCGATATTTCTGCCTGGGTTAAATGTAACGCGTAAAGATAGGTATGTGACGGACCCAGAAAACAGATTTGTCAAACTAACGTTAATTCAAGAGATTCTAAATGAAGTGTGGAATTTAATGTCCATTATGGCACACGTGTTGAACACCACATGGGCTATCTGATAACAGATTAGTACTACGAGAGACAATATTCTCTCAGGTTATCATTATCTGGGTAATTAAAGCCAGTTGAAATCTAATTGTTGGAAACCAGTGCATCACACATGTTCTGGACACACACCCATATTACGCATCTATTCTTTCTCCGAAATGTCAAAAGAGTTTACCTCAAACAAAATCGCATTTATATCTCTATCCAAATCGAATTACAAAGCACTCGTTAAATCAGAATTAATATGTTTAAACTTTGAGTTCCGACTGTATAAAGAGTGAAGCATAATTCTGAGAGGCATTTGGCCTGAGGGCACTCAGAGAAGGTCCGAATTTAGCCTTGGCCGTCGAGGGTCATAGGCACCGAGACTGAAAGTCCGCGTATTGTCGTAACCCTGTGAGGGTTGTAAGGAACCGATAGTAGTTTGTTAACGGTTGCGAACCGTAGTGGCATAGTAGCCAAAGAAGTAAAAGCTGTAACGTTGAGGTCTAGAGACCGTATTAAGAGCTTGAGAAAGCGCTTGAATACTGAATAGCTCGCGAGTTAAAATAGTTTTAGGCGGTGCGAGAATTGGTGATGTTGAGAACACTTTGCAGAATATTATTGTGTAAGCTTAGTTAAGTATATATCTGAAGGCGAAGAATAACTTAACCCCGTGAAAGCCAGGCAAGGCGCAAAGTGATCGTGAACGGTGGTAGACGCCGATTGAATTGTGATTGAACTGTGAGAACGCTGACAGAGTCACACAAGCAGAACATTATATGTGTTAAGCCCGGGTGACTGTGAAGTAACCCTGCGAGGAGGAAGCAACGAGAAGTGAATAGACACTTTGTATGTATCGCAAACCGTGAGAAAATGAAGATGAAGTGAGGTTGATCCAGCGGACACAGCTTGCTGTGGGAGATGTCGAGGGCCCTAAAGAATAAACTTTTATCCGCGTAATTAGTGTATTATTATGGATAATTTTGTGAGTAATTTGTTTCATATTTTATTTCTTCGTACATGTAAATAAATAATCTTTTCAGTGAATTATCGTTGATCACCCTTTGGCGTTGTTAGCCACAGTCACCTTCAGGAATCCTAAGAGTCCCAAGCGGCCAGGGCATTGATAAGGCGGCAAGGTTTACGTTCGAACTGGGGTTCAGACGACAGTTATTGTCTGTCGGCTGAGCACTGATAAAAACATAAATTTTCCTCCATCATTTCGAACATCAATTTAACCCCCGTAATCCTGCGACATAATATGCCTCTATTTGTATACTGAATCAATTAATCCTTCATGTGCGAAGATCTCGGTGCTTGAATTAATCATGTTCTGTCCTCGAATCAAGTCATGACTGTTGTCGGTAGTCGCGGCTTGATGGGCTACCAGACTCAGATATCTGTGAATATTAGAGCTGTAGGTTAACCGAAACCGAACCGAGGTTTTTAGGTTTTTTTAAAAACCGAAACCGAAACCGTCGACATCCCGTAATCTAAGGTTTTTCGTTTTTTATTAAATACTCTCTTGCTGCAGAAATTCACAGAATGTAACCATCCCAAAGTAGTGAGAGTACCCAGACACTGCCAATGGCAGTGTCTGGGTACTCTCACTACTCTGGGAAGGCTACATTCTGTGAATTTCCGACATTTCAGTTTAGTTGTGTTTGCAGCTTTCCTCAAGTTGCGTGTAGGTGTCAGACATCGAAAAATGGCCAAGCACAATAAAAGTTCTGTATATTTAGGTAATTATTATATTGGCCTTCCTGATTCTTCATGTATTATAGCTTATTTCGGGCATTCATTGAGTTTCACTCAATTTCACTGCCATTCAGTTATGACTCCGGACATAAGAATGAGTTTTATTGAATTTTATTTGGCCTCATGAACAAACCGAAAACCGAACCGAACCGAGGTTTTACTCCACCTGAAAAACCAAAACCGAAACCGAACAAGAAATTTAAAAACCTACAGCTCTAGTGAATATACATTTTCTGAGAATCTTATCCCACCAGCCTGCGACTGGTGACAACGAGCATTTCGTTAAGACATGGCAAGGCAATTGAAGTCATTGAGGTCTGTACTGTTATGTGCTGACAATACAGATGCTGTTGAATTGAATTGTTTTCCCATGTTTTTAATCGAGTACTGTAGCGCTGAAATCACAGAAGTCATCCGCTCATCCAATCCATGTGTTTCATCAGCGATGAAAGTTTGTGTGATCTGTGTTTTTGCACTGCGTGGGTAGTAGTACAGCATGTACCCGATCGTCCCTGATTACCCGGAGCTTTGCCGGTGCAGATAATGTTCAATTCCCATAGGAACCGGAGCCATTGCCGGTGCAACTGTTGCCGGTGCAAAAGTTCGGCCCCTTGAAGCTAGATCCGGCAAGTGGTGTACGTACTGCATATATAGTATGCTATGGTATGTACAGTGATATAGGTAAACACAGGGCTATGGGTATATATTATGGGTAAGTGATGGAAAATTGACGGGGAAGGTGAGTTTTCTTGAAAGTTTTCCCCGCGAAACGGTTGACGTTGCTATTGACGTCGTGACGTCATGATGCGCACGCGACGTCATAGAGACGTTGACCACTGTTGTTGTCCACTATACAATCTGGCATAACGTTGTTCGGGTCGGGGGTGCCAGGTTTCTCGTAAAGGGTGTGGGTGATATGGTGGTAGTGGTATATATCCATGTTGGTATACTATTAGCCCTTGGGTCTTCATATTATCCTATGTCTGCCATAGCTCGGTCAAGCAGTATTGTGGGGATGGGGGCATTCATGGTCGCCCAGTGGTGTGGTATTGCGAGATAGTCCTCAGTGGCTTAGATTGGCAGTATAGGATGAATGGTATGTTGGCCTATTACCCACTTAGTACTATTTACCTACCGAATCCTTTGTATTAACTTATGGCTGGTATTGGTAGTTCGAAATGCTAGGTCAGGCAGTATTATAATCGTTTGTTTAGAAGTCGGGGCTTAGGATGCATTGAATATACCGCTGTATGTCCCCGTTAGTCCTCGGTATTATTAACCAACCGATTGCTTTGTATTATTCTATGACTGGTATAGGTAGTACGTTATGGCAGGTCAAGTGGTATTGTGGAGTGGGGGTGGGGGTAATGCCTGACAGGGTAGAACGGCAGTATAGTATGGACGATATATACCTCTGTGGACCACCCGAAAGCCATTGGTACTACTAATCGACCTAATGCTTTATATGAGTAGTCTAGGTAGTATGTAAGACCAGACGTTATTGTGGGGGGGGGGGGGTGGGGGGGAGGTGTAATGCATGGTAGTCTAGTGTGGTAAAATACGATGTAAGCTTTGTACCCCTGCAGGTCCCATGTTAGCCCTTAGTACTATTAATCCACCTTATGCTTCGTGTTATCTTATAACTGGTATAGGTAGTATGCAATGCTAGGCATAGAGGTGTTGTGGATAGGGGTAATGCCTGGTAGTATTTATTTATTTATATATTGGTGTTTAAGGCCACATATTTATGCACAATGGCTAATCATGACCCTGACAGTTTTACGGGTGGAGGAAGCCGGAGTACCCGAAGAGAACCACCGAGCAACGACGAGCAGCTGCCAGCTCCCCAACATCGTAACTCCGCACTGCAGCACAGGCAGGGTTAGATTGGTTGAAGACATGCGTACCATCGACGTGCAGTACGCCTTAGTACACGGCGTCATCGTGCCCCACGCGGGCAATGGAGATGAAGTGTCTTGCCCAACGACACAACGCGGTTGCTGCAGGTGGGATTCGAACCGAGGACCTCTCGGCTTGCAGCCTGCACCTCCACCTACTGAGCCACCGCGCTCCCAATGCCTGGTAGTTTAGAACGGTAGTATAGTATAGGCGGTATAAGGCCCCCTGTTAGTGTTTAGTACTATTAACCAACCGATTGCTTTGTGTTTTGTTATATGGCTGGTATATGTAGTACGTTATGGCAGGTCTAGTGATATTGTGGGGTGGGGGTAATGCTTCGTAGTTTAGAACGGTAGTATAACGTAGGCTGTACATACACCTGTAGGTCTCTTGTTGGCCCGTGGTACTACTAATCCACCAGATGCTTCATATTATCAAGCGGTATTGTGGGGTGGGGTTAATGCCTGGTAGTACAGAACGGCAGCAGAGTATGGTTGGTATATTCCTCTGTAGGTCCTATCTTAACCGTTGATAGTATTAACCTACCGAATGCTTTGTATCATCCTGTTACTGGTAAGGGGTACGTAATACCAGTAGTTCTTACCCTATTCCAAGTACTCTTGTTGTTTCATTTATCTAGATCACCCAACCAGTTCACTTTACTGACGCTAAATAACCAAACAGATTGCTTCATCCCCGTAATCTCTATGCAGAGAGACCCCCATGCCTACAATACTGCTTGACCGAGCTGTGGCAGACCTAGGATAATATGAAGACCCAAGGGCTAATAGTATACCAACATGGATATATACCACTACTACCATATCACCCACCCCATTTACGAGAAACCCGACCCGAACAACGTTATGCCAGATTGTATAGTGGACAACAACAGAGGTCAACGTCTCTATGACGTCGCGTGCGCATCATGACGTCACGACGTCAATAGCAACGTCAACCGTTTCGCGGGGAAAAACTTTCAAGAAAACTCACCTTCCCCGTCAATTTTCCATCACTTACCCATAATATATACCCATAGCCCTGTGTTTACATATATATCTATATGCATACCATAGCATACTATATAGGCAGTACGCACACCACTTGCCGGATCTAGCTTCAAGGAGCCGAACTTTTGCACCGGCAATGGCTCCGGTTCGTATGGGAATTTAACACTAGCTGCACCGGCAAAGCTCCGGGTAATCATGGACGATCGGGTACATGCTATACTACTGTGGGTGATTTGTCACTTGATTCGTGTC